>VDFB02168118.1:148201606-148946095 GCA_007258455.2 Sequoia sempervirens | reverse complement strand
CAAAAGATAGCACATAGTAGATGCCAATTGTCATTAGAATCTTTTAGACAAAGTCAAAGCTTTGACTTCCATAGTAGCATCAATCCTCAACTCCAAGCTCTGGTACACAAAGCTTTGTACAAAACAAGGCAACTGGTACTCTTGAAATTCTAGGATAACTTGCTTTCACCAAGATAGAGAACAACCTACAAAATTAATTTCAACAACATACCCTTGTGTTCACCTCTTGTATCTGGTATCTAATTATTCATTGCCTTATTTCGAATTTTGGGGCTGATAACTCTTCTCCACCTTTCTTTGATTGGTAATCCTAGAAATTAGCCAACACTTGATGCATTTTCTCTTTTGAAATTCCTTGAACTACCTTCCAACTATATTTGAGCTTGATATAAATTTTTGATAGCTGGAGGATATTTGCATTCCTTTACATTTTCTCTGTTTTATACTTAACCATGGCATTTCTGCATTGTATAACTTCATCCATGACTTCTATATTTAATGAATAAAAAACATATTTATTTACCTTTTCAAGCCATTCCTTGAAATATTTCACTTCTCTTCCATCTTGTCTTGTTGTCCAGGGATCATAATTTTGTGGTTCTAGTGTTTCAATGAAACTTTGATCTCTATCGATCAATTCATTTTATTTCTCAGTGACTTCTTTGAATCCTTCCATACACTGGATTAAGGTGTCACCTCCCCAATTCATTTGTTTCATCCATTTGACACATATCGAAACTTCTTGTTCCATGATTATCTTTTCTTGTATCAATTCTTGGACATTTTTCTATATAAGAGCTTTTAAACTTTTCCTTTCAGCATCAATTAGTTCATGGTGAAACTTGCATTCTCCTTCTAATTCTTATATTTATGACACCAATGGTATGCCTACTTGAATTTCCCAATTACATCTATAATAAATTCTTCTCCCTGTTTTACCAAGTGCTCCATCCATTCTTCAAACACACTCATTTTATGGTGAAGTGATGTTATAGCATCCACCTATTCCTATGACATGAGTATTGGATTCTGAGGCAACTCGGACTATGCTTGGATAGATTGGGTTAATAATATTACAAAATTTTCCAGACGAGAAATTAGTTCTTTTAGTTTTCTTTTCTTTTATTTGCTTTGTACACCCTGGCAATAGGTGTATCTAAGTTCATCTTCATTTCTTCTAATTCTTGCGTCCAGGATGAATGTCCAACATTGATATTTGTTATTCTGTACTCCTTAGGTGTTATTTCATTTTTGTCTTTATCTACTACCCGAGTAGATATATGGAGTTTTCTTCGTCCATCTGCATTATTTTGCATGACAGGTCTTTTTTTAGCTCTTTTCCTAGGTTTAGGAGTTTCTACCTCTTGCATTAAACTTTTGAGATCCAAAGGTACTAATTCCACTTCTAATGGTGAAGTCAATACTCTTATCAACCAATCAAGTGTATCCTTTTTATGCTCTACCTTTGTAACATTTATTTTTTCTTGGCTTTCAATACCTTCAAGAACTTCCCTCATATTTTAAACCTCACTTGTCACATTCTTTGAGATGGGCACATTTTTAGTATAAACTGGTCTAGATTCTAGATCACTAGGATTCACCACTATCTTTATATTTCTAGGACTTATATCTTCCTATCCAGCCATGTGTTCAATATCAACCTCTGGGGATTCACTTTCTTCATGTCTTATTATATCAATATTTCCCTTATTCATCACCCTGCCATCCACAACTTGTGAAGGCTCTACTTCTTCAACTTCAACCTAGTCTTCTCTCCTTTTTTCAAAGACTTGTAGTTGTTCAACATCATTTTGGTCATTCTCTAGCAGAGGTTGGGCATCAATTATATCTTCTATGTTAATATTAGTAGTGGGATCCTATCCTGCAATCTCCCCTATTTTCATTTCAATAAGAACTTCAAGGTTCCCCACCTCTGAGGCAAGTGTTCCTCTTATGAATTCTTCATCTTCAAAATTCATAGGAATAAACCCTATATCTAGAATCTCTTCCACTAGTGGTTGTACCATGGGCTTATCTTTAGACTTCTTTTCTTTTACTCATTCCAACATGGCACCCAATTTATCCATTTATTCCTTGATTTGAGTTTCATGTAGCTCAAAAATTTCATTGAAGGCCACAAGGGGTTTTCCTAGTGTCTATTTCACTATAGTCATATTGAATAAAGTGGGAGAGGTAAATAAGGATGCAACTCTTTGGGATGCAAACCTTGTCTGTGTACCAATATTCTCTATCATTCCTCCCTCTTCGTCAGTCATAGGCCGAGTCTTTGGTTTTTCCATGGAAGAAGATGCCTCTTTAGACTTCACCATTGTTCAGACATTATGTGATCTTATTTCTTTATGCTGCCTAGCTTATTTTAATGAAGCTCCTTAGCTTGAAGCATCAGGTGTTTTCTCTCCAATATGCATAGGTGTAGCTGCTTTACCAGCTTTTCTCTTTCTCTTAGTAGGCTCCTCATTCTCAGGCTCATTTTCTTCTCTTCCTTTCTTCTTTGTATTGAGCAAGTATATGGGCATCATCCCAAATTTTCTCAAATTTATACAAAAATCATTTATCTAATGTTGAGTCTGCAATAAAATTGGTTCAAAAATTTTCTCAACAAATATTATTTCTCTTCTTTCATAATGTGGATCTAGGATAGGTTCATCATAGAATTTGTTTTCATTATAAGTCGGATTCAGTACTTCTCCATCATCTTCTTCCAATTGATCTAGAATCTCACGGATATTAAGAATCCACACCGATCATAATGATAATCTTTCATATAACTTTTTCCTTACTTTATGCTCATCATCACAATTGAGCCAGTAATTTTGTGAATGATAAATATGACCACACTTACTGGCTATTCTTTTGGCAATGTTCCCTTCTAGGTCATAGCTAATTCTTTGGTGTGGAAAGTACTCTAGAATATACATCCTTAACTCTTCTTCCCACAAATCAACTGCTTTGACTACATTGCATTTGTACTTTCCCATTACAATGGGAAATCTGAGAGAAATTTTCTTATGTGGTACACTGTAAAGAGCATGAGATGACTTGAGCTATCTTACCAATTCCAATAATACTGTTTTATCTGTAGGGAACCTAGGAAACATGTAGTGATATCCTTCAAACCCTTCCACCCAAATGTAGGTGAAAGTGGGAAACTAAATGTACCAGCCTCCAACCTAATTAATATTTCTTTGTGCTTCCAGAGATAATCTTTTAGCTTTTTTGCCTTCCATTATTCTTACTACCTTCATGGAAAACACATCATTGACTCTCTGACAATGCTCCATGTATTCATGAATGGTAATTTGGGGTAAGTGAGCATATATCAGACTATTTCTTCCTTCTCTACCTAGGGTACCGAATCTATTCAACCCTTGCTTGTTTGCCATTCAGGTGCTGGAATAGATCACATATGAGTTCATAGAAAAACATCTTGACTTTATAAATTCTTTAATTTAATCATGTAACATGTTGTTGATAAAACCTCCCCAATGCATTTTCACAGGTACTTCCATTAATTTGGTTATGATTATAAACATCCTTGACTCGAATTTACTCACATCTTGCAGTCCAACTATCCTGCTTAGCATAGTTATAATATCTTTATCATCTAGGTTGAACATAGATCTTAGAATTAGCTTAGCATATTTTTTAATTTCCTCCTGACCCCATTGGGTACTCATAATTCTTCTATATTTTTCTTCTGCACTTAGGAGGCTTTAGCCGTCATTTTTTATATCTATGGGGTTCATCTGAGAAAATGTGGGAGGCCCAAATGTATATACAATTCCTTTCTCAAAGAGATTTGCATAAATTATTCCTTCCTTCTCAACAACTCTCTTGTTTGGGTCGTAGTAGTTTAAACATTCCATAACCAATTCAGGGGCCTCCATTGCTAGTGGAAACCCTCCTACTAAATGTAACCAACTTGCTATAACATTATTTGTACATTGAGAGGCATTTTATTTCCAAGCTCGGGCGAGGAATTCAACATCAAAGAACAATCCTATATGAGTATCATTAGCTATCTCACCAATTGGTACAACTTGCAAAGCATAATATATGAATTCATTTTCTGGCCTTGCTTCGAAAGTACTCATTTTTTCTAGCATGTTTTGCATTTTTAGATATGTTTCTTGTGTGTGAGTTAGGGTTAAATTTAACTAGTTATCTTTAACAATTCATAAAAAACTTTAAATTCACCATTTGGTTAAATTTACATTAGAATAATCAACATTTCATTTATTAAGGGAAATACCATTATCTTGAGACTTTCATGCCTAAAAATGATTGAAAAAATTTATGTTATTCGAGACATAATTGGGTTTGTTGATGACAACAATCTTTTCATAATGAAAATTTGAAACCCTTGGTTGATTTTTTCTTAGTTTCTTGAGATTTACCTTTCCTTGTGTGCCACAATATTAGTTTTGTTCATTCAATGTCCATTAAAATTTTGTAGTATGACCAAGGTAGAGTGTTATAAAAGAAACTGCATGCTCAAAGTGATACCAAGTACATGTGTATAGTTTTCCACCTTCATTAATTACCTATTACAATGCATTAATTTATCAAATAAAGGTACAATCATGGTAGATTAGGGTTCAAATCGCGAACACCTTTGTTTTTGCACAAGCCCACCACTAGGGAAGAAGACATCATAGAAAGCTTACGTGGCACTCTTGTGTCACTTTAATTTTTAGGAGGAAAATACCTTTTGGATATGCGATCATTGAAGATCACTGGGATTGACAACCTCTTGTGTTGAACCTTAGAAAGATTATCCAGGAACCGAGACATTTACCTCTAGGCTTATGAAAATCAGGAGTGGGGATAGAAACTAAGAACTGGGTTCAAGAGTTACTCAAAAATTTTGTAATAGAACCTCCAATTATTGACATTTGACTAAAGAAAAATAAAATCAACCATCAGACTAGTCGATGAAGGAAATAATGTGAACACCGAGATGGTTTATCAGGTGATGACTTACTAGGTAGGAACTAGGACCAATCAAAGTTACAACATCCTTGACACAACTACAACAATTTTGAGACTCCGAGTTTGGTAAATTAATAAAACTTCATAAGAAGAATGAGACATTGAATCCGTGAAATAACAAGGACTTAGACAAATACCAAGTAGATTGAAATGAAACTTGCAATTTTACCAACTCCCCCCAAAAAAGGCACACCAATGCAAGCGAAAGCAAGATGAAAGAAAAAAGGAATCAAAGAAAAAGTGGGTCCACATTTTTCCAAGGAGAAAAATGGGGCATGTTGTGAGACCAAACAACAACTAGCAACCAACAAAACTAAACAAAAAAATAGAAAGTAAATTCTGGATCTAACCATTAGCATTCTAATTATAGACAACCAAATCTTCATTCTGACATTCCAACTTCACTTTAGTCAGCATACAAGATTAATCATTACTGAGCTCATGTGTGTGCAATTGATTATTTCTACTACAATAAGCTTAGAAAATAGCAATTATTTGCATTGACCTACATAATTTGGTAGTTCCCTTTTAATCCAACCATGGATAGAGCCTTGCTACTAGTTAAGTGTTTATAGTCACGACAAGGTTATCATTGTAATTCCAACAAACATACCTCTATTGCTAGTCAACCATTCATTGCTTCGGTAGAGATATTTGGGTGGCCTACAAAGTTGATTTTTTTTTTATATATCTCTTTTGATATTTCATTGATAGCTCATTTCAACTTGCATGCAATGAAGCCTACTATAAGGTTGGGATTATAGTGGTAGCAAAGGTAGCCTTTTGATTTTTCACTCAACACAAATAACTACTATCCCAAATTTTAGTAGAATGATTTAAGATATGGGAATTTGTAGCTCAACACCAACTGAATGATTTATGTGAACTAGAGTAAAAGGAACCAAACTATTCCCCAATCATCTATAATTAAAGGACTACTTTGAGTCAAACCATAGATCAAATTTCCAGAATTGGCATTCTATTATTCTATTCACCATCAAAGGTTTCCAATCGATGTACATAACCTAATGATGTAAACCCAAAAGAAAAAAAAAAAACAAAGCAACAATGACAACCTACAAAAATGATTTTTTTTTTACCAAAAACTATATATAGAAACCTATTTACAAAAAACTATTCCTAGAAGTAATGTTTCAGGAATTTCCTATTGACAGACAATGGTACATATTCTCCAGTCAAAGTTTTTGAGTTTATAAGTACTATCACCTAAAATTTCATAAACTTGGTAAGGACCTATCCATAACTTGTTAAATTTACCATGTTCACCTTTATGCTTATGGGTTTGTCCTAATACAATACTAAGTCAGATATTCTAAAAGTTTTTAATCTAGCCTTTTTTGTTAAACCATCATTTTACCACAGATTGATTCCTAGAAAAATGATCTATAGATTGGGTATGCTTTTCATCTAAGCATGTTAATTACAACAATCGAGCTTTAGTCTAATCAAATTTATTGGCAATATAGGATCTACCCCATAAACTAGGTGGTAAGGAGAATTCCCCAGTGTGGATTTCATCCTTGTATGATCTACCCAAAGGGTGAATTTCAACAAAGAATGTCATTCTCTAGGATTCTTTTCAACCAATTTCTTAATTATATCCAATAGATTTTTGTTCGATGATTCTACTAACCCATTTCCCTACAAATAATAGTTAGATGAGAATTTCATTGTTATACCATATTAAAATTTCCAAATGGAAAACTTTAACGAGGAAAAAGTAGGGCCATTGTCACATACCAGTGCATACGGTACTCCAAACCTAGTAATAACGTTTTCCTCCAAAACATTTATTACCACCTCTATGGTGCATAGTTTCCTAGGAAACACTTTAGTTCATCTAGTGTAATAATCTATAGCAGTCAGTACAAACCTATGACCTACAGACAACAGAGGATTGATAATACTAATGGAATCTAATCCTCATTGTGAAAAATGGTGCATAGATCCATCACCAGTTGTAATGGATGGGCATTAAATCTTCCATTATCTGCCACAATTTTAAATTGTAAAAATGTTTCACATGTTCATATGTGTCCTTAAAAATCATTGGCCAGTAATAATAAGCTCTTAGGATGAGGTGTGAAATGGCTAAAGGTTCTTTGAAAGCTATTGAAAACATATCATGTAATTCCCACAACACTTCATTTGCTTCCATCTTATTCAAACATCTTAGATAAATTCCTTCATGATTTATTTTGAATAGGGCTGCTTATTTAATCATGTAACTCTATTATTTTATCTTCAGGTCTCTTCTTTGACTTCTTTGCATATGGTCAGGGAAAATATGGCTAATTAAATAATGCCATACATCTAAATACCAATGTTCTTGGTCTTTTACATCCATAGTATACTATTGGCTAGAGATTTCTGGATCAATCTCAGCAATAGATTTGACTAGGCCTTGTCCCTAAACCAACTTCATGGGTGTAATTTCTAAATTGAACTCTTGTAAAATCATAACCCATTTAGCTCTCTTTTCTTTGAGCTCGCTTTGTGCTAACAACATTTTACTATAACATCTAGGAAAATAGCCTTGATTATACTTCTAAGGATGTAATGCCTACATTTTCATACTGCTTTAACCAAAGAAAAGGATTGTTTTTCAACATCTATGTATCTTATATCTGCTTCTTTGAAGGGAGCACTCATAAAAGAAACCAAATTTTCTTTTTTCTTGTCCCTTTGTGTTAGTACCACTGCACAAGTATGACCGAAGGAAAAGGAGTAGATATTAAAAGGTTTAACATAATCTAGACTTACCAGCACCGGTGATTTTGCAATTGCAGCTTTCATATTCTCGAAGGGAACTTTAGCTTCATTTGTCTTCCCTAGTTTCACATCTTTCTTCAGCATATCATTGAGTGGTTTTACTATCTCAGAAAATCCGGTGACAAAATTTTGGATGAAATTGATCTTACATAAATATGATTTCAATTATATTTTACTTCTCGTGGGTTGCAATTTGAGCAATGCACTCACTCTGTCTAGGTCTATTGAAATACCTTTTTTAGAAATAATGTGTCCCAATAGTTTTCCTTCATTCACCTTGAAAATACATTTATTAGGATTCAGTGAAACTCTGTAAGTTTCACACTTTTGCAATATTGCTTTGAGATCTTGGACATGATATCCTCTATTCTTTGAAAATACTTTAAGGTCATCCATGTAGATGATAATACATTTTCCTATCAAATCTCAGAAAGCATAATCCATAGCTCTCTAGAATTTAGCTCTGACATTTATCAATTTGAAGGGCATCCTTTTGTAAGAAAAAGTTCCCCACATAGTGGTCATGAATGTTGTCTTCATTCAATCATCCTTCACTACCATTACCTGATCATATCTAGAGTATCCATCCAAGAAGAACATCATTTATGAACCATTGATGATCTATGACGCTTCTTTTATCGAAGGTATTGGATAATTATCTTTTTCAAACCACTTGTTAAGATTCTAAAAATTTACACATAACCATATGTCTCCATTCTTCTTCTTGACAAGCACTCTTAAGTTTGCAACCCAAGTAGAATGTCTAATAGGAAATATTATTTAGGCTAAGAGAAGCTTTTGGACTTCCTATTGGATCAAAGGTTCTAAGAGCACATTTACAAGCCACTGCTTCTGTCAGAAAGGATTTACATCAAGATTTAATGGGATTGTATGAGTAATGACGAAAGTGTCATAGTTTTTTAATTCTTCATATGTCCATGCTATAACCTTCCAATAATCTCTAAGTACCTAAGTGATATTGTTTCTTTCTTATTTAATACACACATTTCCTATAAACATGTTCTTAGGATCTTTAGTATGCAAATTGTACAATTCAGACTACCCTTCATCACTCTGGGGTGAGACTTTCTATCAGACTATCTGATCTATATAAAACAGTCTCTCCAACTCAATTATCCCTTTCAAAATATTGTTATCTTTAGCTTGAGCTAATTCTTAATCTTTAATTTCACCATTGGGGTGATCTACTTTGATTATTTGTGCTTCGAAGATACCAATGTTAGTAATAAATTATAATATGTGTTGATCATACTCAAACTCTTACAAATTTGTAACATTATCAAGAACCGAAGGTAGCTACACTAGCTCAACTATAAATCTTCTCAAATCTAAAGCATCTAAAGGTTCTAGAGCACTAGTAGTAGTAGCTAAAGCATCATCTCTTTGATTAAATATTCATGGAATGTGAGTAATGTTGAAAGCATCAAAATATTCTATTAAATCCCACACTCTGTGTCTATAACTAGACAATCGCTTGTAATGAAAAACATACTACTTTCAAACTTTTCTAACTACCAATTTGGAATCACCAAACACCTCAAGAATCTTGACTTTCTTCTTGATTGTGAGCATCAAACTATGAATAAGGGCTTCATACTCTACCACATTGTTAGTACATTGAAATTGCAATTGATAAACAACAAGAAATAACTTACCTTGCAGGCTGATGAGCTCAACTCCAATTCCAATTCCTTGTTTAGATTTAGATCCATCAAACCTAAGGATCTAGGATTGACTATAAGTAGCTACAAACTTATCATTCTTAAGAGTTGTTGAATTAATATTTTTGATCTGTGTAACCTTCACTTTATCTTTGTGTATTTTTGGTTCAGACCTTTTAATCTTAGTATGTTCTAGACAGTGTTGGACCTCAATTTTGTGAATGATTTCCAAGCACATCATGCAACTTTCTTCTAAATGTACATAATTATGTAACCTGCAAATACCATGCAAGAATTTTTTTTTTAGTGAATCTTTAATTTTCCCACTCTTTTGAGCTTTTGTAATAATTTTCTTCCAAAATTTATCGTAATGACTATTTTCTTCTTTGGAAGAATCATAATCCAGTTCGATTAATACATTAGTTCTAGGAGTTATCTAATTATGCTCTTCAGCATTGCACATGAATACTTCTATTTTAACTCCTGAGATTCAAATTTTATAAACTCCTGGTTCTACATCTATGTATAGAATTTCATTTTTCTGATCGTAATTAGTGATCAAGTATTTCATACTTGGTTCTCTCTCAATTCTTATTTGATTAGGAACTCCTCTCCATGGCAACCACATATGTGAGAATTTTTTGGCCATGTATCCATTCAAATTATTTGACCAATCCCTACTCAATAGCATACTATAAGTATCAGGTATCTCAACAACCTAAATATCTATATAATACTAAATCTTGGGATCTAACGCGAGTTGCATGTCAATATATGTTAACTCTTTGACTACATTTACTTTAGTTTTGTCAAGTTGAGTAACTTTCTTTAAAGAACTTATTGGAGTTAGCCCTAGGATTTGAAATATGGACATAGGAATCACATTAGTAGATGCTCCAAAGTCTACTAAACAATTATGAATATTTTTATCAAATATCCTCAGTGTGAGTAAGAATGGTAGGGATTCTATTTTTCCTTTATAAAAGGCTACTTGTCCATCCATCATAGGAACATTGTTTTTATATTTTTCCTTAATGAAGTTATCTTTCATTTGAGATTCTATAAATTTTCTTTCTTTTGGAAGATCTTCTAAGGTATTCAAGAAAGCTTTCTTGATTACAGGTGTTTTGAGAAATTCTGAAAAAGACAGGTTGATTTTTACCTTTTTCATTTCTTCCACTAAATAAGTAGTCAAATTGATTTGATCAGCAATATCTACTTTTTCATTTTGTGAAAAAATTGATGAATTAAATTGAGAGGTCACCTTGGGTAACCCTGGAGTATTGCTTGATTTATCATTTGGTGGAGTGTTAAAATTATTGGGCAGGATTGATGTGGTCAACAAACCATTGAATTTATTTCCACCGTTTGTGTTATTTCTTAGGTTATAGCTATGCCCTTTATAGTATTGTTCAAAAGCATGAATTTCATCAACTTCATCTTGAGGTTCATTTTCATCTTGATAAGGAAAAATTTAAGTTTCTAAAGTCATGGTTGAACAGTCTCCTTCATATTCCTGAGTATGAATTCTAACAATAGTAGGTGACTCAAAACATTCATAACTTTCAAATCCCAAAGTAGAATCATATCCTACTAGAACTAATTCATTTCCTTTAGGAGGATGAGAGTCACACGATTTTTTTTAGTGTGTAGTAGCCAAGAAAATATCTGAAGTGATTGTAAACTATGGACAATACACTTCAAAATGAACATTTGTATTATGAATTATACACTAGTTATTCATCACAATGCCAACTAAATTCACCTTTGACATGGATATACCATCAAAGGGATTAATGTTATATAAATTTGTGGATATTCCTCCATTATTTGGTCATGTGTTCCAAGGTCTAGGAAATTTTGGAGCATTGTACGCTCAACTTTGAAAACTCCGGTTGTTATTTTGAGAATAAAAGTTTTGATTTCTTAATTGCGTAACCTTTGTGGTTAATCTTTTGAGTTGAGTTGTGGTTTCTCAAAGTTATTCCTTGTCATCTGGAATTTTAACATTTTGACTCTCTTGAGTCTATGAGAAGAAATATTTTTTTTAGGATGCAGCTTTGTAATAGCTAGACTAGGGTGAGGGACTAAAGCCTGACTATTTCCTAGTTGAAATAAATTATTTTGAAGAAATATCTTGTTTTGGACCACTGAAGGAAAATAATTAGAAGTCATTGGATGATTTAAAGTGACTCCATTCACACTTGGGATAGGATAATTATTGAATCCATTTCCACCATTTACATATGATCCACTTTCGACGTGTTTCATTTCTAAATTTACACTTATGGCTTCAACATAGGCTTCTAGTAAAGTAGAGGGAGGATTTGTCCTTTGTTTCACAAAAATAGCAGTTAAAGGATCTAATTTTGTATAATAAACCACAATGGAGGATAAATTATCCACTACATAAGGTGCTTGTAGCCTAGAATAAGCCTTCTGGAACCTTTCCTTAAAAGAAGTTATAGGTTCACCATTGAACCTTTTGATTTGAGAAAACTAGTGATATAACAAGGCAAGATCAATAGGTGTTCTAAATCTAGCTAAAAATTAGCTTTCCATATATTTCCCTGATCTAACTGAGTTACAAGGTAGGCTAATGTACCATTAGTAAACTTCATCACTTAAGGTATATGGAAACAAGCTACACACAATGTCTTCATGTTGAATCCTTTCTCTAAAACTTGTATCCTTAAAGATATTAATATGTTCTTCCACATCTTTGTGAAGATAATGCTTAGGACACAACTTGTCAAGATTTTTTGGGAGATCATTATACATAGAAAATTGGATTAGTGACTCCATGTTGAATAAATCCATTACTATGGGAGGCGGTGGTGGTATAACAATAGTCGGATTTTACAAATTTGTACTTACACTTCTAGAATTTTGAGGTCTAGATAATGTTCAACCAATAAGCTTGACCAAAGTCACACAAGGATCACCTGATTGAGATCTAGTGACTCTATGAAAATCCAATTTCAAACCTAACGAAACCAAAAGAATAATAAAGAGGCCCTCCTTCTAGTGTCAGTTCCTCTTGATAATGATGTTAGTCACAACAACAATGCATATAAAATCCTCACAGGAAAACCATGAAGAACCTATCCTTAATTGAAAGATTCAACTAGGGAAACCTAAAAGGTCCTAAGAAAGGTGAAAGGTTGACTCAGCTTAATCCCAAGGCTTTGGTAATCAGGTCTTGACCATAGTAGGTTTGCATCAGGGTATGATGTGATATTACAGTTAATCTTGAGTGGTATATGGTTATTCTTAGCTCTTAAAGGAATCATATGAATCAAATGAAATGAATCTGATCATTAAAAACTTCATGAAATTATTAAATTTACAATAATATTTCATGAAAATCAAATAACTTTACTATCACTTAAGTAGATTTAGCTTTAAGCATTCAACAATTTCATGGAAATGAAATATCTTCAATAATATTTCCATTCATTCATCTCTTTTTTTGAACATTTTTAGAATTTAACATCTAATCTAAAATAAAGCATCAAAATACTTGAAAAATAAAATTTATCCTATGTATTCTCCACACATGCCTCAAGAATTAATCAAGTCAAAGAAAACCACTCTATACTTCACTAGATTGCTTCACAACTAGGCATAAAATGGTGCAATCTTTTAAAGAAGGGAGATTAGTTTGGACACCAAGTAGGTTTTGTATGCACCCTTAAATGACACAACATATAGTCTTGTCTAGCTAAATGAACAAGACAACTACAAAAGATTCATGAGATAGGTAGCTTTCAAATTGGATTCAATATTGATTAAGCTCTATGTGCATACAAGTTTTTAATCCATAATGATTTAGAAAATAGGAAGAAGGAAGAAAACTTAAACAAATTTTGGCTCTTTCGATATCCAAAAACTCTAAACTTAAAATAAAAGTAAAGCATTAACCGACCTTTTATAGGAACAAGGCCCCAAGAATATGAACTTAAAGTTTATCAAGAGAATCATCAATAGTAAATCAAAATATAACACATAACAGATGCTAGTTGTCATTGGAATCTTCCAAACAAATTCAACGCTTTGACTTCTTCAGTAGCAGTAATCCTCAACTCCAAGCTCTAGTACACAACACTCCACACAAAACAAGGAAACTGGTAGTCTTGAAATTCCAGGACAACATTCTTTGACTGGGACTCAGAACAACTTGAAAAATTACTTTGAACAACATACCCTTGTGCTCACTTATAGTATCTAGTATCCAGTTATTCATTGCCTTATATTGAACTATGTGCTCGATAGCTCTTCTTTTCCTTTCTTTGATCATTACCCCTAGAAAGAAGACAACACTTGATGCATTCGCTCTTTTGAAATTCCTTGAATTACTTTCCAACTATATTTGAGCTTGACATAACTTTTTGATATCTGGAGGATATTTGCATTCCTTTACATTTTCTTTGTTTCATACTTAACCATGGTATTTCTGCACTATATAATTTCATCCATAACTTTTAAATTTAATGATTGACCATGGTCTTTATTTACCTTTTCAATCCATTCCTTGAAAGCTTTCACTTCTTTTCCATCATGTCCTATCTTCGAGGGATCACAATCTTGCCATGCTAGTGTTTCAATGAAACTCTAATCTTTGTCGATCAATTTATTGCATTCCTCGGTGACTTATTTGAATCCTTTCATACACTGCATTAAGGTGCCACCTTCCCAGTTCATTTGTTTCATCCATTTAGCATAAATCAAAACTTCTTGTTCCATGATTATCTTTTCCGTATTAATTCCTATACATCTATCTATATAAGAGCTTTTAAACTTCTCCTTTTAACATCAATTTTTTCATGGTGAAACCTACATTATCCTTCTAATCTCTTATATTTCTGACACCAACGGTATGCCTCCTTTAGTTTTCAAATTACATCTATAATAAATTCTTCTCCTTTTTTAACCAAGTGCTCCATACATTCTTCAAACACACTCATTTTATGGTGAAGTGTCATTATAGCATCCACCTATTCCTGTGACATGAGCAATGGATTCTGAGGCAACTCGGACTATGCCTAGCCAGATTGGGTTAGTAATATTACAAGCTTTTCTAGATGGGAAATCTGTTCTTTTAGCTCTCTTTTTTTTTTTTTTTCTTTTCTACACCCTAGCAAAACTTGTATCTAAGTTCATCTTCATTTCTTCTAATTATTTTATCCAAGATGAATGTCCAACATTGATACTTGTTACTCTATACTCCTTAGGAATTATTTCATGTATATGTATTTATCTACTACCAAAGTAGCTATATGGAGTGTTTTGCCTCCATCTATATTCTTCTATATGACATTTCTTGTTTTAGCTCTTCACCTAGATTTAGGAGTTTCTACTTCCTACATTAATTTTTGAGATCTAGAGGTACTAATTCAACTTCTAATGGGGAAGCCAATTATTTGATCAACCAATTAGGTGTATCCTCATTATACTCTACCTTTGTAAAATTTCCCTATTCTTTGTTTTCAGTACCTTCAGGAAGTTCTCCTCTTATATTCTTGACCTCACCTATCACATTCTCTAGGGTGGGCACAATTTCAGTATTCACTGGTTTGGATTCCAAATCACTAGGATTCACCACTATCTTTGTATTTCCAAGAATTATTTCTTCTTGTCCAGCCATGTGTTCAATATCAACCACCTAGGCTTCACTTTCTTCATGTCTTACTCTATCAATAATTCTCTTATTCATCACCCCGCCATCCATAGCTTGTGAAGGCTCTAGTTCTTCAAATTTAACTTGATCTTCTCTCATTTCTTCAAAGACTTGTAGTTGTTCATCATCACTTTGATAAATTTCTAGTAGATGTTGGGAATCAATTATATCTTCTATGTTAAGGGTATGTGCAGGATCATGATGGGCCAAAAAGTGGCAATATTATGGGAATTTGTAGAGTATGTGGCTGACAACTTTTTTTTACCCAAAATTGATGAAACGAAAAGGGTTTTTAGAGCAGATTATTAGCTTTCCACCAATATAAATTATGCTTTAATTTGAATTTAATAAATAATTATTATTCATTTTCTATTAGAATTATGACTAAAGTCCTGATCGATAGGCTAATTGAAAAACATCTATAACTTTCAAACGGTATCACAATTTTTGAATCTGAAACATGCACCACATTCTATGCTTCACATGCTATTGGATTAAAAAAATAAAAATTAAATTTCATGAAGTTTTGACCAAGTTAAGGTGGTCAGACATATGAGTTTTTATATTTTTTAAAAGGTGTAATAAAAAATTCATAATTAATTATTTACTTGGAAAAAAATTACAAAAAAATATGCATCACATCCAGAAATGAGTCCTATACTTATATATAAAATCTTATAAAAAAATATTATCATTTTATTATGGTTAGGGTGGTCAGACAGACACCTACTTCTTATTTTTTCTCTGAAATTTAAGTACTACTGCATTGAAATTTCAAATTTTCACCAAATAGATTTTATTTATTTTTAAATAAACCTAGTAGTTTAGAAACTAAATTAAATTTTCTACGGATTTTATTCTTACATATTTTTGAAATAATACAAATAAATTATTCAATTTTTTATGTCAAGTTGACTAACACTGATTTTTCTAATTTTTTTGCCAATTAAGGGCCTATTTTTTCCATGATGATCTTGCACATACCCTTAACATCATTAGTGGGATCTTTTCCTACAATCTCCTCTATTTTTGGCTTAATAAGAACTCTAGGGTTCCCCACCTCTGAGGTGAGTGTTCCTCTTATGAATTGTTCTTCTTCAACATTCATAGGAATTAACCCTATATCTGGAATGGCTTCCACCACTACTTGTACCATGGGCTTATTTTTAAACTTCTTTTCTTTTACTCGTTCCCACATGGAACCAAATTTATTCATTTTTTCCTTGATTTGAGCTTCATCTAGCTCAGAAATTTCATCTAGGGCCACCGTAAATTTTCCTAGTGTCTATTTCACTGTAGTCATATTGACTGGAGGGGGAGAGGTAAATAAGGCTACAACTCTCTAGGATGTGGACTTTGTTTGTGTACCAGGATTCTCTGTCAATCCTTCCTCTTCATTAGTCATAGGTTGAGTCTTTGGTTTTGTCATGGAAGAAGATGCCACTTTAGACTTCACTATTGTTTAGACCTTACCTGGTCTTGTTTCTTTACATCGACTAGCTAGTTTCAATGAAACTCCTTGGCTTGAAGCATTAGGGGTTTTCTCTCCAATATGCATAGTTGTAGCTACTTTACTAGCTTTTCTCTTTTTCTTAGCAAGATCCTCATGCTCAAGCTCATTTTATTCTCCTCGTTTCTTCTTTGTATCAAGCGAGTATGTGGGCCTTATACCAGCTTTTCCCAAAGCTTTACAAAAATTGTTTATCCAATGTTGAGTCTGCAATAAAACTAGATAAAATTCCTCAATAGATGTTATTTCTCTTCTTTCATAATCTGGATGAAGGATAGGTTCATCATAGACCCTATTTTCATTATAAGATAGATTTAGTACTTCACCATCATATTCTTCCAATTGATCTGGAATGTCATGGATCTTAAGAATCCGTATCGATCACAATGACAATCTTTCATATAAAATTTTCCTTACTTTATGCTTGTCATCACAATTGATCCAGTAATCTTCTAAATGATAAATGTGACCATGCTTACAAGCTATTCCTTTGGTAATATTCCCTTTTGGGTCATAGTTAATTCTTTATTGTGGAAAGTACTCCAAATTATAGATCCTTAACTCTTCTTCACACAAGTCAACTGCTTTGACTGCATTACATTTGTAGTTTCCCATTACAATGAGAAATATGAGAGAAGTCTTCTTATGTGCTACATTGTAAAGAGCATGAGATGACTTTAGTTGTCTTACCAATTCCAATAATACTATTTTATCTATAGGGTACTTGGGAAACATGAAGTGATATCCTTTAAACCCTTCCACCTTGATGTTGGTGAAAGTGTTAATCTGAATGTACCAACCTCCAACATACTTAATATTTCTTTGTGCTTCTAGAGATAGTCTTTTAGATTTTTTGCCTTCCATTATTCTGACCAGCTTTGTGGAAAACACATCATTGACTCTCTGATAATGCTTGATTTATTCATGAATGGAAATTTGGAAAAAATGAGCACATATAAGATTGTTTCTTGTTTCTCTACCCAAAGTACCGACTCTATTCAACCCTTGCTTGTTTTCCCTTAAGGTGTAGGAAGAGATCATATATGAGGACATAGAAAAACATCTCAACTTTGCAAATACCTTAATTTGATCATGTAACTTATCGCTAATAAAATCTCCCCAATGCATTTGCATAGGGCCTTCCCTTAACTTGGCTATGATTGAAACATTGAAGTGGTTTAATCTATTGAATCTTTTCCTCCTACACCATTGGGTTCTATTTCTTCGGCACTTTTCTTTAGCACTTAGCCTTTATCTTATATCTATGGAGTTCATCTGATAAAATATGAGAAGCCCAAATGTATATACAATTCCTTTCTCAGAGAGATCTACATAAATTCTTCCTTTGTCTGGGTTGTAGGGTTGTAAACAGTTCCATAACCAGTTCAAGGGCCTCCATTGTTGGTGGAAGCCCTTCTACTAAATGCAACCCACTTGCTATAACATTCATTGTACATTAAGAGGCATTTTCTTGTTGGGCCTGTGCAAGGAATTCAACATTAGAAAACCATCTTGTATGAGTATCATTAGCTATTCCACCAATTGGTATTGCTTATGAAGTGTAATATCTGAATTCATTTTCTGGCCTTGATTCAGAAGTACTCATTTTTTCTAACATGTTCTAAATTTTTAGATATGTGCCTTGTGTGCAAGTTAGGGTTAAATTTAGTCTATTATTTTTCACAATTCATAAAAACTTTCAATTCACCATTCGGTTAAATTTAAATCAAAATAATCAACATTTCAATTCTTAAGGGAAATACCATTATCTTGAGACTTTGATGTGTAAAAATTATTGATAGAATTTATGTTATTTGAGACATACCTAGTTTTTTTGATAAAAACAATATTTTCAAAATATAACTTTGAAACCCTTGGTAGCTTTTTTCTTGGTTTCTCAAGATTTACCTTTCCATGTGTGCCACAATATCAGTCTCATTCATTCAATTTCCTTTGCAAATTTATAGTATGATGCGAGGTAGAGTATTATAAAATCAACCGCTTGCTTGAGGTGGTGACAAGTACGTGTGTATAGTTTTCCACCTTCATTAATTATATGGTACAATGCATTAATTTCTTGAATAAAGGTGCAATCATGGAAGATTAGGGTTCAAATCATGAACACCTTGGTTTCTACGTAGGCCCACCACTAGAGAAAAATATGACGCGGAAAGCTTACATGGCACTCTTTTGTCACTTTGATTTTTATGAGGCAAAGAACTTTTTGATACGTGATCATTGAAGATCACTGGGATTGACAACCTCTAGTACTAAACCTTAGAAAGATT
Source organism: Sequoia sempervirens (assembly GCA_007258455.2). Lineage (NCBI taxonomy): Eukaryota > Viridiplantae > Streptophyta > Pinopsida > Cupressales > Cupressaceae > Sequoia > Sequoia sempervirens. The sequence goes on along the minus strand of VDFB02168118.1, from coordinate 148,927,129 downwards.
ACCAAGAACCTAGACATTTACCTCTAGGCTTATGAAAACCATGAGCAGGGAGAGAAACCAGGAACCAAGTTAAAGGTAGATAAAAAATTATTCAAAATTTTTGTACAAGAACCTCCAGTTTCCAATCTTCGGCTAAAGAAAAAGAAAAGCAACCATCGGACTAGCCAATGAATAAAATAATTTGAACACTAGGATGGTTCATCTAGGTGACGACTTACCAGGAAGGAACTAGGACCAATCAAAGATACAACATCCTTGACACAACCACAACAACTCGAGGACTCCAGGTCTTGTAAATTAATACAACTTTATAAAAATACCGAGACACCGAATCTGGGAAAGAACAAGGACGTAGACAAAGACCAAGAAGATTGAAATGAAACTTGCAATTTTAGCAACTACCCCCCCCAAAAAAGGCACACCAACACAAGCGAAAGCAAGAGGAAAGAAAAAAGGAAACAAAGAAAAATGGGGTCCACATTTTTCCAAGGAGAAAAATAGGGGTTGTTGTGAGACCACACAACACCAACATTGTTTGGTGACTGATTATCTACCCATCTGGTAAACTATGTTTGGATCTTTGATTTGATAATTTGGTTTGGAATCACTCTAAAGTGTCTATAAGCTCATATAATTTTGATATATTTCCCAAGGCTCTTGGATGTATTCGTGGTCAGTGATTCAACATTTTTTTGTTGAATAAGTTCAAAGTTATAAATGTCAGAAGTTCGTCTTACAGTTTTTGCTATATTTTTCTTTTGGCCGACATTGTACATGCGATGCACGTTTCATGAAGATTTAAAATGTTCCTTTCTAGGTCTAGGCCAACCTAAATTATGTCTTTTATATTTTATTTTAGGTGCCAAAGAAGCTTTTTTTCATCACAATGTTAGTCGCACACCAACAGTGCAGATAAATCCTCACAAGTGGACTGTGGGAACCTATCTTTACTTGAAAGACTGAACCAGGACAACATAAATCTTTAGGATGACTCGGCTTAATCCCAAGGCTTGTTTAAGCTAGCTCTTGACCATACTAGGTTCGTATTAAGGTTCATTGTGAAAATACTATTAATCACGAGGGGTAAATGGTAATTTATAGTTCTAAGAGGAATCGTAAGGTTTGGTGAATTATATTCTAGGGCTGATTCTCAAACAATTCCATGAAATCAACAAATATGCAATAATATTTCATGAATTCCAAGTATATTTGCTATCACTCAAGTAGATTTAGCTTGAAGTATTCATCAACGCAATGGAAACAAAATATTTGCAATAAATTTTCATTCATTCATCTATTTTTTCATACATTTTTTGAAATTTAAACATCTAGTCTAAAATAAATCATAAAAAATACTTGAAAAGTAAAATTAACCAAATCAAAGCAAACCACTTTATACCTCACCAGATTGGTTCACAACTAGGCATAGAACGGTGCAAGCTTTTAAAGAAGGGGGGTTTAATTTGGAAACAAAGTAGGTTATGTATGTACCCTTAAATGACATAACATATAGTCTTGTTCAGCTTAAGAAAGAACTAGCTGCAAAATATATCAATCGGTAGCTTTCAAATTAGCTTCAATATTGATTATTTATTTGTGCATAATTTTTTTTAATCTAGAATGATTTAGAAAATAAGAAAAAAGAACAAAACTTAAATAAGTTTTGGCTCTTCCAACATCCACAAATTTTGAACTTCAAATGAAACATCTTCTGGTCTTTTATAGGAATACAACACAAAGAAGATAAGACAAATACATAAGAGGAAATATAAGGGACGAATCATGTGAAGGCACGTGGAATATGATAACTAGAAAGAGAATTGCTAACGAAGTCAATGAATTTTAACCTTGCTTAGCATGTTGAAATCTTTTGGGTCTTTTATGTTCTTATTATTAGGGTCCCATCTTGGAACCAAACAAACTTTCCAAACAAAATGTAGGAGCTTTCCATATATTTAGAATGATTAGGTGGACATTATTTTACTACATCCAAAATTCAGACTTGGATTGAAAATTCCTAGGAATGAATCACCCTCAGAATGAGTACACTCTTTCTCCACATGCTTAATACCAAAGTTTTAGGTTTCTCGGTACCTGGTACTTCTTTGCAATGAACTTTGTTCCTGCATGAGATTCCAAAGTACATTGCTGAACTTGGTAATACCATCTGATTTGTTCACAACCTTAGTTTTCCTGATCATCCATACCCAAATATTGCATTATAATTTGCTTCTCTTGTAAGTGAAAGTTCCACACATTAAATCCCTTCAAAAACATTTATAAAAGTCTCATGAAAACAAAACATTATTAATAAATCATGTTAAACCATCATAATTATCACACTTTTAAAAATATCATATTCTCACATAATTATTCTATTCAAATTGTGTTACTGAACCTCTGGACCTTTTGGAAACATTAAACACTTAACTTTAAACTTAACATTGTCACTCAGTTCCCGGTACCCGATACTAGAAAATTTTCCCAAACCTCAAATTTTATCGGAACTTCCATTTTACAAGACTTTTTCTCCCGAATCGAAACATTGTACCTAAAAATTTGCAATAACAATTTTTACATCTTTGGATTCCCAGTACTTAGTCCCTAGTACTCGATACTCTTGAGTCACAGAATACTTAGAAATATTTCCTTTAACTTTTACCTTCTAGTGATCCCTTCCTCTAGCCAACACCTACCATAAGCATTAGTTTTCATTTTGTGTCCCCAAGCTTTACAATCTTGGGGCGTGTTGTGATACCACACAACAACTTGCAACCAATAAAACCAAATTTAAAAGAAATTCAGGATTAAATCACTTGCTCAAAATCTCAACTTATCTTTACCTAGATTTTGATATAAAGATAATAAAATTTCTCTCAAAAATACCAGTGTGTGCTTTAATTAATTCCAATTTCTAAAACTTGGTGAAAAAACTAGTTCATTGACATTGAACTACATAATTTGGTAATCCTCCCAAGCCAACCATGGATAAAGCCTTGTTTCCAATCAAGCATCCATAGCCTAGCAAGGTTATCTCTGTAATTCCCCCAAACATAGCTCTACTACCAGCTAGGCATCCATAGCCCAGTAGAGATATTTGGATAGCCTAAGGAGTTGAATTTTTCTCTTTTGATATTTCTTTCATACTCATTTTTTTATAGATATTGCAATATAAGCCCATTTCCTTCAACTTGTAGGAAATGAATGCTACTATTAGGTTGAGAATTATAGTGGTAGCAAAGGTTGCCTTTTGATTTTTCATTCAATACAAATCCCTTCATTGTTTCACCAATTCCCATAAACTCATTTAATTATTCCTTGTAAGTGTTACTTTCCAACTAAACTTTACCACCCTTGTGCAAAATCCTAGCTAACTATAATTTTCTATATGTTAAAAAATATGCATAAGTTAAAATTTAGTAGCAAACAATTTAGTCACCAAATTAGATCTAAATTTAGAACTATCGATTACCACCCTTCCATCTTTAATTTTATGGAAACCACTAAATATTTGGCTAGCAATTCTAATTTGATGGTATTGCAACACATTAATTCATTAGAGTTGCCATCATGATTCTTAATTCTGACCGTAATACTCTACATTTAATTCACATGCCTTAACACACACATATTATTTATTTTCAATTCCCAGATGTTGATGTGTGCTACCTTGCCGACTCAATTTTCTATTTTGCATTGCACACATGGAAACCTTCATGATAAATATGGGTCAATAAAATAAAATGAAATAACCACCATTAATTTTGAAATTGCTCAATTCATGATCTTCATACTAGAAAACTTCAAAGAAAATTTCCACTAATTTTGTGATAATTAATTTGATTTAACATTCCACTCTAGAGAAGCTCGTTAGGTTGCCATCTCAATTTTCATTTTCAATACTTCACTCCAGGAAACTATGTATCACAACTTCTTCACGATTTTCTATAAACTAAGCACTTCTCTTTCAAATTCTTCACATTTTTTTCCTTTCAATTATCATTTAACTTTCCTACTTTGCTTGCGCTTGCTTGCTTCTAGGCCATGGATACTCCAATTTGCTTAACCTATGTTTGCTGCTAGAATGGCTTCATGGGTCACATTACTACCTAGTTGCTTGGAATTTTTTTCTTTTTGTGGAATCCCAACTTTACTACACCAAATTTGTGCCTGGTTCTTGAAGAAAATTTCATTGAATCCAAAGCATACTACCGGCTAAATTCTGACTTGGCTTCACGATTCATAGCCTCGCTTCTAGATCTTGGATTCTCTTTTGAAGAAGTTCAGACAATTGCAAACCTAATAGTGTAGCCTAATTTCTTGGGGAACTTGGACTACATCCTGTCTATTGTGCACCCAACTATCAGGATTCCCTTTGTTGATAAAATCTCACTTTCTAGAATGAGGAGAAATAGTTCTTCTCTGGCATTTTTTGATTGGCCTCCATACCCCTGAATTTGGCGCTCACCAAGACAATGTCTACTTAGGATATTCTTCTCTCATAGACGAAGTGTCCCAGACTAACTAGCTAGCCACCTTGTTCCTTCAGCTTAACTCCTCCCTTTTTCTTTTTGCACTTTCATAGTGAGAATTTTTTGTATTTTCATGTATATACAAAATATACGCATATATCTGTATATATATATATGCTTCTCTGTACATAAGTGTGTATTTACTATGTATGATTTTGTTTATTTTCATTTCAAAGTGCAATGTTTCTAGAGTATTTAGATTTGCTCTCATGTGTGTGTGTTAAATTAAGTAGAATTTGTTAATGCAAAGAATGGAAGAGAAAGCAAAACAAAACAAACCCGATGAAAGCAAGGTAACTGTAACTAACTAAGAAAAACTACCCTAACCAACAATTAACCCTAACTAAGCAATTTACTTTAATATATATCACTATTTTTATAGTATTCTTCATACAAATTACAACAGGTTTATCTTTAAATTCAATTGAATAGGCTTCAACTTTCCTACTGCAATAATGAATTATCTTAATTTTTTTGTGTTTAATAAACATAAATTCAAAGGCATAATTACTAATAAATTAGCTTATATGTATGAAAATGACCTCATTAAAGGTTGATTGCACACACCGTCATAGAGTCTTCCATACTCTACCTTCTCCTAGCCCTGATTCATTGTTTTCTTCTTCATTTTGTTCAGTTCTAGGAATGGTTGTGTTCATTTCTTTATTTTCCTCCTCTTCGATATTCTTCGAGTCTTCAGCCTTGCCTTCACTTTTCACTTTGTTATATGAAGCAATAGCACAATTTACACTATCATCGAAGAAAGAGAAAGTAAAATCTTGATATTCTATGTTTTGCATGAGATCAAGAAAATTTCCCATTTTAGCTTGCAAATCTTCTATTTGTAGTGAAAAATACATGTCTTCCACTTTGTTTTCCCACTTTTCTACTTCATGATCATCTTCCATGTGTGAGAGGAATAATGACATCACTTTTGTTTCCTCATTTTTGGTGTGGTATTTCCAAGTCTCGACATTCTTTCCTATTGTGCGAACCCTTTTTCTAGAACCTAAAAAACAACATGAATAAATGAGTTAGACAAGGAATTACAAGCTAAAAGAAGGATTCCCCATAAAATCCATTTACAAATCAAACTTGGAACGAAAATAATGAAGAACACAATGCAAATGACAAAAACAAGATGAAATCCTAATTAGAAATGCAAACTCTCAATCCCATGGGGGAATTGGTGCCAATTTGATGTGAAAATTGGCCCTTTCCCAATCCCTAAGATGCAAGCTTTATTGATTGATGATGAAGAGTGATCCACTTTGAAGAAAGATGAAAACTCCAAGCCAAATCTACAAAAAGCCTAGCTAAGAATTCAAATGATGGATGAGAATGGGTAAGTATTTTAGCATGGTAACTTTGCAATGTTTGTGGATGATCAAATGAAGATATGAGCCTTTCATTTATAGAATTTCAAGATGGATGAAAGTCCAAATTTGAGCAATGTGGGACTAACTTTCATCCAATGATATGGTGCCACTTGTCAAGCCATGAATGGATGAGGGATGTGCAAGATTTGGGGTTTGTGCCAATAAATGCCAATATTTGAAATTCAAATTTGTTGAAATGACATGTAAGAGGGAAGGGAAAATGCAATAAATGCCACTTGGCTCAAGGCAAAGGACATGTAAGATGAATTTATTGCCTTGTTGGATGTACATGTTGACTTGGAATTTTTGATTCAAATTGAGAGAATATTCCAAAAGATGCCATGAGAGGGAAAATAGAGATTTAATAAATGAATTAAATCTATTTTCATGTGCAACTTGCATTATCTAGAGGATGTGACATGAGATTAGATTAAATTAATCAAGGGTCAATTAATTTAATAGGAGATTAGATGATGTGACTTATTTGACTTAGATTTATGGGTTTATTTAAATCAAATAAGAGGGGAATATGGTAAGAGGCTAATTAAATAAAGATTTTGATTTATTTAATTAGAAGGGATGATGCTAGATTAAATCAAATAAGGTTTTAATTTATTTAATTTAATAGATAGACTTTAGAGATTTAATCAAATAAATTGATTATTTAATTAAATAGGGATAATTAGATCAAATGGGTTGATTTAATTAACAAAAGGAATTGACTTAATCAGACAAAGTGATTTATTTAATTAAGAGACGAATATTGATGAATTTAATCAGATAGGGGAATTTGATTAAATGGTTAGACCGAGGGATGATTTAGGAAGAAACGATGTTAGTGAGTTAGGACCGAATGCATGATGTCAATCAGTATATTTTACGTGTCATTATCTAAAGGATGTGACATGAGATTAGATTAAATTAATCAAGGGTCAATTAATTTAACAGGAGATTAGACAATGTGACTTATTTGACTTAGATTTATGGGTTTATTTAAATCAAATAAGAGGGGAATATGGTAAGAGACTAATTAAATAAAGATTTTGATTTATTTAATTTGAAGGGATGATGCTAGATTAAATAAATTAAGGTTTTGATTTATTTAATTTAATGGATAGACTTTAGAGATTTAATCAAATAAATTGATTATTTAATTAAATAGGGATAATTGGATCAGATGGGTTGATTTAATTAACAAAAGGAATTGACTTAATAAGACAAAGTGATTTATTTAATTAAGAGACGAATATTGATGAATTTAATCAAATAGGGGAATTTGATTAAATGGTTAGACTGAGGGATGATTTAGGAAGAAACGATGTTAGTGAGTTAGGATCGAATGCACGATGTCAATCAGTATATTTTATGTGTCTACACCTATTTTCCTACAAAACCTTAATATTTTTTTCATAACAATTGTAGTTAACAAACCATGTTTATCTAGCAATTAAGTTCTTTACATTGTTTTGTTTCACTAGGGTTATTCACTTTATCAAAATTTGAAATTATTTTCATTAATGGTTCCTTTCTTCTAGCAGTCAAAACCTCTTCCATTAATGAAATCACTGTATGCATGGCCAGGCTTACCCTAGTAAAAAAAAATCGCTATCAAGCTCACCATGGTCAGTTGTATCATGAATTCTATACTCAGTGACCCTACCAAAGTTGAACAAACTCAAAGGATGAAATATTTGGTTAAGAATTCCCTGGATTTTCTCAACTTCCATGTTCTTATCACTAGCTTGCATATCCTGCCATCTTATAAGAAACTCTCAAAACCTAGAACTAATATTGATTCCAAACAAAACTAAAGGGAAAGATATGAGGCCCTCCTTCAAGCACCAGATCTTGTTGATCACGATGTTAGTCATATACCAAAAATGTAGATAAATCCTCACAAGTAGACTATGAGAACCTATCTTTACTTGAAAGACTGAACCGGGACAACCTAAATCTTCAAAATGACTCAACTTAATCCCAAGGCTTGTTTAAGTCAGGTCTTAACCATACTAGGTTTGCATCAGGGTTCGTTGTGGCGATGTTATAAATCACGAGGGGTAAATGGTAATTTCTATTTCTAAAAGGAATCATAAGGTTTGGTGAAATATATTCTCGACCTGATTCTTAGACAATTCCATGAAATCAAAAAATATGCAATAATATTTCATGAATTCCAAACAAATTTGCTATCACTTAAGTAGATTTAGCTTTAAGCATTCAACAATATAATGGAAACAAAATATTTGCAATAAATTTCCATTCATTCATCTATTTTTTGGTATATTTTCTGAAATTTAAACATCTAGTCTAGAATAAAGCATCAAAAATACTTGCAAAGTAAATTTGCTCCTAGGTATTATCCATGCATGCCCCAAGAATTAACCAAATCAAAGCAAACCACTCTATACTTCACCAAATTGCTTCTCAGCTAGGTATAGAATATTTGGTGTGAGCTTTTAAAGAAGGGGGTTTAATTTAGACATTGGGTAGGTTTTGTATGTACCCTTATATGGTGCAGTATAAAGTCTTGTCCAACTAAACAAACAACTCGCTACAAAAGATAATAGTTGGTAGCTTTCAAACTAGCTTTGATATTGATCGGTTCTATGTGAATACAAGTTTTTAATCTAGAATGATTCAAAAAAGGGAAAAATAACAAAAATTAAAGAATTTTTGGCTCTTCCGACATCCAAAATTTTTGAAATTAACTTTAAAAAAAACATCTTTAGGTATTTTATAGGAACAAGACACAAGGAATATATGACAAATACATGAGAGGAAATCCAAAGGATGAATCATGTCAAGGAACATGGAATATACAACTAGGAAGAGAATTGATAACAAAGTTAACAAATGTCAACCTTCCTTAGCACATTGAAATCTTTCGGGTCTTTTATCTTCTTATTATTAGGGTTCCATCTTGGAACCAAACAAACCTACCCAAAAAAATGTAGGAACTTTCCATATATTAAGAATGATTAGGTGGATATTTGGTTCCTACATCCAGGTTTACATTCAGATTCAACATTCCCAAGAATGAATCACCCCCAAGAGTGCCCTCTTTCGCCACATGCGTAATACCAAGGTTTCCAGTTTCTCGATACCAGATGCTTCTATGCAACGAACTTTGTTCCTACATGAGCTTCCAAAGTGTATTGTCGAACCTGGTAACACCATCAGATATGTTCACAACCTTAGTTTTCCTGACCGTCCATACCCAAATATTGCATTACAATCTGCTTCTCCTACAAGTAAAAATTCCACACATTAAATCCCTTTTAAAATATTCATAAAACTCTCATGAAAATAAAATCATTATTAATAAACCATCATAAATATCACACTTTTAAAAATATCATATTCTCACATAATTATTCTATTCAAATTGGGTTACCATACCTCCAAAACTTTGGGAAACATTAAAAATTTAACTTTAAACTTAATATTGTCACCTGGTACCTGGTACCTGATACTAGCGAATTTTCCCAAACCTCAAATTTTACTGGAACTTTCATTTTACTAGACTTTAGCTCCCAAATCAAATATTTGTACCTAAAAAAATTGGATTAACATGGTATTAGAGCCTTGATTTGCAGCCCCTTCTCATATTTTTGAGAAAATCAGTGCAAAGTTTGTTCAGGATTCCTCGAGGGTTTCATGCTTTGATTTCATCTATGCAGAGTTTTGGATTAGATCGGGCCTCACCATTGGATTTAGAGCATTGGAAAAAGTCAGGATTGGCTTTTATTTTGCATATTTTGGTCATCGTTTCCTAGATCTGTGAGGGTTTCAAGCTTGGATATTTTTTGCAAGCTCTGTGGGTAGCCGAATTTCTAGAGCATTTTGGGCACAAACCAAGGTCACCATCATGTTTGTAATGGCCAAAAACCCTAAGAATTCTTGTCGTTTCATTGATTTTGGTGCAGTTGATCTGGGAGGCAAAAAAAACTTTCTAGGGAGGCCATACAGCCTCCTCAACACATAGTTGGAGGCATTTTTTTTCAAAAAAATAAAAATAAAATAAAAAAATGCTTTATTCAAAGTGTTTTCTGCATAGAGAAAGGGTGCCATCACTGCTCCACCAGGCGACAACCACCACTCCACCGCCAGCCCTCAGCCTAGCCCTCATGGGCTCCTTCAGGCTCCACCCTAGTCACATGGAGGACCAAGGGCCCTCCACCAACCCTTGAGGGCTTATGTATCTACATTAGCAATGGTCCTATTAGGGACCAAGGGCCTGCACTCAGCCTTCACTGGCAAAAGAATATTCTGACAAAAGAAGAATATACCGGCAGCTGCAAAATTTCTCCTATAAGGGGGGCTTTTTTTTCCTTGATGGCCTCTAGGATGTCAAATTTAAACTTGCCAACGGATGATGTTAGCATGATGTCATCGTACGGCTGGCCCTCTTTGGCCCCTCCTAACCCCAGTTTTCCTTCAAGGAGCAATTTTTTTTCTTTTTGACGTAAATTGGGCATACGGTATCAAATTTGGGAAAACAAGATATCAGCAGAAAGCTGGTTCTGAGCACTTTCCTGTGGTGTAGTTTATTTTTTAGTATTTTTTTGTTTAGCTACAGTTATTTCTATTTTAAGTCAAATTTTCATTTATGGCTTCTAAGCTCATAAATTTTTTACACAATCTTTGATTTTCGCCTTCTTTGCGGTGTTGGAAAGGTATTGAGTAGCTCTATTTTTCTGTTTATGCACTTTCTTCTGTATCTATCCCAGGTTGATCATTATTCCATATTTTTCTGTTTATACGCATTCTTCTGTATCTATTGAGCAACTCTATTTTTCTGTTTATGCACTTTCTTTTGTATCTATCCTAGGTTGATCATTATTCCATATTTTTCTTGATGGGTTTTTTGGAGATTACTTGGATGTTTTGGCAATGAAGGGTGAAACTTGAATATTTGCACTTCATTTCAATACCACATCATTTTTATTTTATGTTTATGCATGTTTGCATTCTCTCCTTTTACAATCATTGGGTTATTGTAATAAATGAACTGAGATAAAGTTCCATCAGGGGGATTTCTTGCATAATAATATGATTAAAGTGTGCATGCACTTTGATCTCCATCTTCATCTTGTTTTGATGGAAGCTCGCATGGGTTATATTTGGTTTATTAGTTTCTTTTGGCCATATTTTTTCTCTAGCTCGACACATATCAAATTCAGATTGGTTCAAACTTCAAATTGAGAGTCTATGGTTCTTGATCTGCATTGGTTCAGATCCTTCTTAGTTTGAGGGCCATGTTTTTATAGTTAATGTTCCAGATTCTTTATGGTACTTCTTCCCATGGAAGAGTTTTATTCTCAGATTTGCATCGACATCAAGATACATGGTTTCCATATTTTGTCATCATTTCATCTACTGTTACTTCACAAATTCCAAGGTTGTTCTAGTTTGTGATTTTTCCAGTGTTCCGTGCCATTGGGTCTCCTATCGTGTTATTATGATTCATCTTTGGTTTCTTGTAGACAAAAGTATCTTTCCTTGCTTGTCAGATTGTGGTTCTAGTGTTACTCCACAATGTTCTTCCAATGCTTCTTTGCATTAGTTATCTCATTGTAGGCGGGTTTTGTTCCACTAGGTTTTCCTTCTCTACCTCCTTATTGCATTTGTACATGGGTACCTGATCAGGCCTTTGTTGTTGGGACCCATTCATGCTATCTTGCATTCATCTTAGTTTTACGTGCATGCTTTTTTAGTCTCCCTAAGTTGCACTTATGGGGGGTGTTAGTGTAATTAATATTTAATTACACTTGCATAACTTTACTTAGGTAATATTTTAATTCCTAGGTTAATTATTCTCATCATTATCTTGTTGAGCTATCTTGTTGCTCAAGATAAGATTAGGGTTATGCATACTTTGATTTTATAAAGCAAATCATCTCATGTAATTATGAAATTCCTGAATAATATTATTTTGCACATCTTTTTTCAATAGCTTTTCTTTTTCTATTTTTCTCTTTGTGGAAGGTTATTTTCTGGTTTGCATTTCAGATCTTGGTTTCTAACAAATTTTTTACATTTCTAGCTTCCTAGTACCTGATTCTCAGTACTTGATACTCTTGAATCGAAAAATACTTATAGATATTTCCTTTAACTTTTACCTTCTTGTGATACCTTCCTCTAGCCAACACCTGCCATAAGCATTAGTTTTAATTTGGGTCCCCAAGCTTTATAGTCTTGGGGTGTGTTGTCAGACCACGAAACACTTTTTTTTAAGCTAACAAGATATTTTGAGTTAAGTATGCTTACATCTAATTAGGCCGACCTAATTGATGTACGAATTGTGTATATATGGAACATCCTTGTATGGGGCATATATATACACATACATGCACATGTAGATACACACATAGAGAGAGATGATAAGAAGTGATGATGTGAGGTATGTGACAAAGTGCTATGGTGTGAAGTCTTTTGTAGTTGATGATAGTTGATGTATACCTATAATCGAGTGCACGATTCTCTATTTTCTAGAGCTTAATTGGAATTGTGCTCAAAACTTAGAAGGTGCATTCCATTCAATTCACATTCCTGGTAGTGAGCCATATCTTTTTGCATTATTTTGTTAAGCCATATATTTTGTACTCTGGTTGTAAGTTCAAGGATAGTGTGTCATGTCAGTGTGCCATGTAATATTTTGTTACCAATTATAATATATTGTGATTTAATCTTCACTGTGGTTTTTCCCACTTTGGGTTTTCCACGTAAAATTCCTGGTGTCTATGAATTGTGTGATGTTATGTTAATTTTCATGTTTTTACTTATAATTACAGCTAAATATATCTTAATAATTAGATGTTAGCTATCAATTGGTTTAGTATAATATGAATTCAACACCCCCTCTCAGTTTTCTATGTGTTCAACAATTTATGAGGGTTTGAAGTAATTCAAGATCTAGAGGTAACATAGATTTTGGTGTGCTTTCAGCCCAAATAGACCTCACCATCATCTTTAGAAGGCCCGAGAGACAAATTTTTATATAAAACATGCCTATATTCAATGTCATTTACTTTCAGGATTTTTTTTTTACCCAAGTAGGCCTACGACCTACACGGGTAGAGGGTATAATTTATTTTTGCAAAATGAAAAATTATTAATTTTTTCCTTTTATGTGGTATTTATTTGTATTTAGGCTAAATATTATTCATCCGGCATATTTTAATTTTTTCAAGTATTATAAAATATTTTCAGGGCTTATTCAACAGTGGTCAACATTTTTTTAAAACAAAAAAAAAAATGTTATTTTCTACCCCATACAATAGATTCATACCATGCTAGGCTAATTTTCTACCACTGCAGATTCTTTTCGTCATCCTATAAGTTTTGATTAATTTTTTTCTTTTAATATTTTTCGTCAACCATCTTATTAGCTTAGCCTGTAGGGTGAATTTACCCTTGGGTGATGTGAGAACCCACCACTAGGCCTGTCACTTGTAGCACCTCCCCACCACCACCCTTGAGTGGAGGTTTATTTTTTACCCCGATTGAAGACCTCTTCATATTGGGAACTACTCACTAGCCCCTTAGGGGCTTAACTTTTACACTAGTTTAGCAATCAATTATCTCAATTGTCCCCCCTAGGCCCCAAACAAGACTTTTTTTCATTTTTCCATAAATTTTTTCCATGATATCAAAATTTTGCAAATAAGAGATCGAAAGAAAGATTGTTCTACATACTTCACAGTGGTACAAGTTATTAGCAACTGATTTTAGGTCTCCCCTTTGGACATCCGATCTCATAACCTTTTGCTAGTTTCTCCAATTTTTGGTGATTCATGTTGTGTTTGGAAGGTATTCGAGAGCTCTTTCATTTGGTTCATGTAATTTTTTCAAATTCAGCCCCAAGTGTGATTTATTTAAATTTTTTCATATTTTCTTTATGGTTCATAACTTGGACATCTTGTCTCCTGGAGAAGTTTTGTTTGTTGAGGGATTTCAGTTTTAGTTGTAGTTTCAGATTTTGGAGGTTTCATATCAATTTGTATTGGATATTTGTCTATTTTTCACTCTTGGTACTTGTTGACCTAATGGTTGAATCATGATTTGAAGTTTTAACTCATCATAACTATCACACATAGAAGGTGAGAATGCAAATATTTCTTTGGTCTAAGGGTTTGTGGTCAACAATGAGTGATCATCAAAGTAATTTTTCTAGAGAATATGAAATATTTTCTCATAGGAATAAATGTGATGAAGCTATGAGTTTAATTTCTATGGATGTTTCAGATAGTTTATTCTTCCATATTGAGGATTGTACTACTCCTAAGTAGGTATGGGATAAGTACATGGATCTATTTTATTTGGTTAGTGAGGTATGCAGGTCATGCAATTGGAGGCTTAATGGGCTTCACTTTCTATAGACTCCATTTCTACAATTGAAGATTACTTGGTAAAATCCTTGAGATTCATTAATATCTCAATTAGTAGGATGTGACAAAGATAAAACTAATAGAGTGCATATTTTTTATTTTTTCTAAGTTAAAATGTTCATTTGCATACTTCTCTAGCTTCTTCTACGCTACAATGGATGGTTTAGGTGATTTTTTTGTTATGTCCTCTTTTGACGCATTTTGTGAGAGGTTGACTAAGGAACAAGCTAAACTTAGTCAACTTGATACAAATTATATGTATCTTGCATGGATTACATCATCATCTAAAGATAAAGGAAAGAATAATTTTAAACCCAAGGAAAAATATAAAGAACATCCCACCTCTTCTAGAGAGGATAAACCTAAGAAGGAGAAGGCTAAATGTGGTTATTGTAAAAAATTAGGGCATGGTGAATAAACTTGTTACAAGAAAGAGTTAAATGAAATGAGGAAAATTTTAAAGGAACATAACATTTACTTTCCTTCTAAATCTAAAAGTTCATCATCTTCTTCTTCTCAATAAACATCTTCTACACACACAGGTATTGCAGGAATTGCCAATGGAAGTGATATTATTAATGAATCTAAAATGAAAGTTCACGCTCATGTTGTAACACATGTTGAAAGGTATATAAATTGGATTATTGAATTTGGAGCCTTGTATCATATATCAAGCCAACTTGACAAGTTTTCGTCATTGAACAATACTTCACTCATGAGGATCTTGATGGCTAATGATGTTTGTCTTGATATATTTGGTAAAGGGGTTATTGATGTACCACATGGTAGTTTTAATAATATGATTAATATTTCTTACATAAATCATAATATTCTTTTAGTATATTAGATAACATAAATTAGTAAATCCATTGAGATCACTCTAGATTCATCCTTCATTCATGATTTGCATACCAAACAACTTATTGCAATGGGCAGGGATAATTGTGAGGAAAATATCTATTACTTTTCTCATTTTTTTCTTGATGGTGAATTTTGTAGGGATCACTCTCCTATCTCTAGTGTGGGTCATTCTTCACATGATTGTTTTTGTGGATGGTTGAACCTTTCTATTCACCAGCTATATAATGAGGCTACATCACCTCCTACATATTTAGATTTGAGTGTTGACTTGCTTTCCAAGACTTCAGATGAGCATGATTCATTTTTTTCCATATTTTCCTTTGCAAGATGGTTTCACGATAGGTATATAATATTTGGCTTGTCATTCCTCTTTTGTGGATTTGGAGGATATGTTTGAGGGGGTCACTCTCCTCTTTGATCATTCACCTTTGGAAATTTCTCTTGAGTCTTCACCTTCATTATCTTCTTCCTTGATTGGGGTCACACCTAATTTTGTTAAGACATTTTCAAAGGCTCTTAATACATCCTCAGAGATTTCATTCATGTAGGTGATGTTTCTTCAGCATCGACCATTGGATCGTTTCCTTCCAAAGGGGAGATATATTGTTTGTTGGCATTGGATTCTCTTTTGACTTCAGACATTCTTCAATTATTTTGGAGCTACTTCATTATGGGGAGAATATGTGCTCTCTTTCTTTTCCTCTTATGGGATGCTTTTGTAATGTATATATGTGATGGATGGTGTGCTTGGGGAGTATCATAGAGTCCTCAATCCTTCATCACTTGCTTTTTTCTTTTCACTCTTTTGGAGAGGATTTTTGTCCCACTGGTGTTTCTCCTTTTCTCTATTTGTTTGATATTTAATTTGTAGTTGTAAATGGGTACCTAAAATTGAATCGTATTTGGGACCCATCTTTGCATAATTTTTGTATCATTTGCATAATAAGCTTCTCCCTAAGTTGCAATTAAGGGTTGTGTTGGTGTGAATATATTTTTCGTACCTAGTAATTTATCTTACTAGGGACTTAGGGAACGTATTCACATCTTATGTTTAGTTAGGATATAATATTTTTTCTAGAAGTCTTAGATGGCTTTTCTATAAATTATATTATCTAGCTTGTAATGCTTGATTCCCAAGTAGTTAGGTTGTTAGTTATCAAATTTCATAGGATTAATACACATGTCATAATCATGTTCAATCCTATTCCTATCCTTGCTTATATAAGGAAGTTCATTGTACTCATATGTAATATACTCCATACCACAATCATTTTGATAGGTCTTAATATCAAGAAATCTCATATTATTGTATACCTTCTTGTAGAAAGTTTTCATTTTTTGTAGATGGTATCTACAAAAAGCTAATCTTCAGCTCTTACAATAAGCACCAAAATAGCAAGATACACCAATCTCTTCTATAATTGGGAGACACGAACCTCCAAATAAAAAAAATTTGAACCTTCTTTAATATAATTTCTTCAATGAATGAAAATATTTTAAATCCCCATAAAAGATTTCTTTGTATTTGAATGATCAAAAATTTATTTTTCTCTCCATAAAAAGAAAAGATTTTTTTTGAATGAGAAAACATTTATTCCACATGTACCAACTCCAAATTCTCTTCTGTTGTTTTATATTCCCTTTATGCCTCTTTATGAAGGAAGATGATATTTCCCAAGGGAGTTCCTTTTCAAAAGGAGGCATCCCTTTTGTTTTATTAAAAAATGGGATGACTTGTCCCTAGAATTGGGTACCAAGGTGAATAGGGTTGTCTAGCCCAAAAAACCAAACAAAATGTTTTTTTTTTTTAAATTTATTTTTCTTGAATAATTAACTTCTACATAATTTTCCTTCTTCAACATTAATAATAAACTATCAAGACAATAATTCTCTTTTGAAATCAATGAAAATATTTCCAAAAAGATGATGCAAGGCATCAAATAATTGAGGACCCAAATAGAAATGAATTATGGGTATTCTCTAATAGACTCCTATGGAAATGACATTGTTCAATCCTTGAAATCCCTAATTGAAGAATTCTAGACAAATAACACAAGAATATCACATAATGCTAGAGATGCTAAGAAAAAGAGAATTGGTTGTTGAAGTCATGAGCCACATCTAAAGTATTTTTTGGATATGACTTAAAAAAAATCTTCAAATCAATAGAGATGTACCTCAAATAAAAAAATTTCAAAGGTATTTTGAAATGGAAATTCCTTTTAATGTCAAAATAAATCAAACATGTAGAATTTGTTATTCTAGAATACATATTGAATTATCTAATTAGTATGATGTTTATGTTGAATAAATCACACATCCATAAGTTATTTTGTACTATTGACTATATTCATCTAATCAAATATACAAATCAATGTAGGGCATGTTTATGTAGTTAGTATGGATAAACAAAATGAAAAAGGAACATATTATATTTTGTGTCATTTTGTTAAGGAAAAAATAAATTTGAGGTCCCTATCATAGATTGAGAAGATATCAAGTATCCTATAGGATCAATGGTTGTTACTAGAACATGTATTAGAATGTACCTAATGAAGAGTCTAATGTGTGATTGTTTGAGGACATTGACACACATAGAAATATTATTAATTATTCTAATTTTGTTGTAGAATCAAATATTTATTTGATCAAATATAAGGGTAGACCATTGAAAATAAACCTATGGAAGGTTCATGAGTCTCACCATGAGGCAATCCACAACATAATAAAGAGTAGAATACATCCAAATGGTTCACTAGATTGATTGCAAATAAAAAATTTGCATTGTCAAGCTGATATATATATATATAGTTGATTTGTATATTTTTGTTAGTAATTTTTTTTCCTTCTCTACATTTCATGTCTCTTATGAGATACTCATATGCTTGATACTCTTTTTTTTATGTGTATGATTTGTAAAAAAATAATTACTCCTACAACTATGTGTTATGAATTTTAGGAATGTTGTATGAGCCTCAATTAAATGAGTTTCAATGCACTTCTATAATATTCATTTATTTCAAAATGGGTATATATTTTCATGGTTATTACTAATTTTGGAGTAAATTTTATTATTTACAATTTATCTTTCATAAATTTATTGCTCAAAAATGGTTTTGTCTTTTCAAATGGTTAAATTAGTTTAAGGGTGTCTTTCCATGAGTTATAGGCTTACTATGGAGTTGTTAAGTGCATATCCTAAAGTTTTAAGCCAAATTATGATGTCAAAATTAAATAAGTATGAGATCATGCATTTCACTATTATAAAGAATCATGACCATGTAAACATGAGAAAGTTGTAAGGGTAGAATAAACCTAGACTACCATGCATACTTCAAAGTTCTATAGATTCTCCAATATAGTAAATTTACCATATCATTACCATGCTAATTTTCTAGCCCTATCTCTAACCTGAGCAATAATTCCTCCACTTCACTCAATCATTAATGTCTTGCCTATATAGGATAAAATAAAGAACCAAAGTCCTACCAATGGATTTAGTATATTTATTTATGTTTCCAAATATTTTATTTTGTGATAGATCATGAATTCCTATCTTAGTTATTTACACTATATTTATATAAAAAATATTGTATTCTCTTCTCTTACACCCCTTTAGGGTATGTGTAGGATCATGATGGGCCAAAAAGTGGCAATATGATGGGTATGTGGCTGATGACCTTTTTTTAACCCAAAATTGATGAAACGAAAAGGGTTTCTAAAGGAGATTCTCTACTTTCCACCAATATAAATTATGCTTTACTTTGAATTTAATAATTAATCATTATTCATTTTCTACTCAAATTACAACTAAAGTCCTGATTCATAAGTTGATTGAAAAATATATATAGCTTTCAAATGGTATCACATTTTTTGAATCCAAAATATGCTTCACATTCTACACTTCGCATGATATAGGACTAAAAAAAAAATCATGAAGTTTTGACTAAGTTAAGGTGGTTAGACATACAAGTTTTTTATATTTTTTAGAAGTTGTAATAAAAAAATTCATAATAAATTATTTAATAGGAAAAAAATTACAAAAAAATGCATCACATCGGGACATGAGTCCTCTACTTATATCTAAAATATTATAAAAAATATTATCATTTTATTTTGGTAGGGTGGTCCAGACACCTACTTCTTATTTTTCCTAAAATTTAAGTACTCTACATTGAAATTTCAATTTTTCACCAAATAGATTTTATTTTTTTAAAAAACCTAGTAGTTTAGAAACTACATTCAATTTTCTATAGATTCTATTGTTACATATTTTTGAAATAATATAGATAACTTATTCAAATTTTTACGTCAAGTTGCCTAACTCTTATTTTTCTTAATTTTTTGCCACTTAAGGGCCTATTTTTTCCATGATGATCCTGCACATACCCCTTAGGCTTTATCTACTATTTTTTTCTTTTTCTTGAAAGAGTGGTTCGTTTCATTAAATTTTATTTAAACCAAATTAACTTATCACTTAATGGTATTCTAATGCTATGAGATACTCAATACCTTAATATTATTTTATGGAGTGCTCATGTTAAACCTAATATGGATAGTCACCCAAATGATCATAAATCATTTTCCAATGTGATTGCAAATAAAATTTATATTAATAACACTACTAAGGAACACAAAGAAGAAGAATATTAATCAATATTTTTCCTTCATAGTATTTGTGTGTACCTTTTATGGCACATAAATTGTCCACATTATTGAAAATACCATGGTTTCTATTGATGGTAAATCCTCTAAACCTATGGGCTCACCCACCCAACCTTCAAGTCCTCTTATAATCCCTTTCCCTACCATTCCTAACTCTAATATCACTACCAACTTTCTCTCCACTAGTGTTCCACTTTCCTTTCATCCTTCCATATCTACTCATTCAAATTCCCCCACACCTATGTTTTTCATACATTTTTTCCTTCTCTTAAGATCACCTTACTTTATATTGTGGATTTTTCTTTCATTAGATTTTCATTACCTCTTATCCTTCACCCTCTTTACACATCCATCATTGTAACACATTATAATCCTATCATATCTATTTCATATCATAAATTTAAACTATATTATTTAAAATGAGATCTCATCTTCATCTACAATATTCTAATGTTACACAAATATCTTTTTAATGTCAAGATAAATTCTTAACTAAATTGGTTCCAAAAATGTTAATGGACTATTTCACCCAATGGTTTACTCTTTAGCATATCAAATAGCTTAAGGTTTTATTAACTATTTCCCTAAGACTATCCACTATCAAACTCATCCATTACAACCATATGGAATTGTTATCATGCCATTTGGAATCATATTACTCATGAAATCACCATGAACCAAGGTTGAAATTTTTCCTTAAGGTATACATAAGATCAGTAAAAGAGGTAATGATGGATATATTTGTTAAAATTGAGAGTTTTCATGAGTATAAGTATATAATAATTCACATAAATTTTCACTATCAACTTGGGATAGTAATAAAATTTTACAAAATTATCAAGTACCACAAATAATTTTTATAAAATTGTAATATTTTGGTTTCCTAGGGTAGTACACACCATGATATAGCTATGAGGTGTCATTATATCCATAAAAATGAGAAAAATAAGGTAAATATGACTATTGTAGAGCCTTAAAGAATGGTTTTATAATAGTAATAAATAGGAAAGCCCTAGGTTTTCCATGAGAAAATAAGAATCCACACATTTTGAAGGATGAATTAACTTAACCTAGGTTTCCTAGTGTTGTCCAAGAATAATAGGATGGTAATAATGGAGAGAAAAAAGATAAAAAATAAGAAAATGATAGTTGAAACAAAAGTTACTAAATTACAAAATTGTGAAGTTGTCAGTAGCTTTGAAAACCAACTACATCAACATATCTAGGTGGGTGGCTAAATTCTAGGGAAGGATTCTATTCATTTCCTAGGTCACCTGATCATGTTGGGCCACAATATTATAGCAAAGTCTCTTTAGAGACATAAGTGCAGAAAAGTACCAAACTAGGACAAAGTATTTATTGGATCTCATGGCATGTAGGAATGTTTTTTCTAGATCTACAACTATAAATGGGGTCCATCCATGCTAACCTCTATTATTTTTGCTCAACTCAACACCATTTGACCATTCCAACAATGTATTCCTTGTAAAATTTATAGTTGAAAGAAATACAAATATGGAAACAAAAATTATTTATGTTTCATACATCATGGTAAAACATCAACTATTCCTTGGAACATGTTTGATTGCACAAGTGAATTCTAGGGAAGGCCTCTTTTCATTCCCCAAGTCACTTGATCATTTTGAGCAACACTATTTTTGCAAAGTCTCTTAAGAGACCTAAGTGTATCAATTTCCAAACTATGATGGGTTGGTTCTCAAAATCCATTGCACATAAAAATATTCCATGATCTAAACCTACAGTTGTGCAAAGGATCCCTCTAAAAAAACCTCTCTCATATTTTCTTATCTCCAAACCATTTGATTATGATGAGGAGGTATGAAATGTTGCAAACATGATGGGATCCATATTTTTCATTTTGTGTATCCTAGGGTAAAATATATTACACAACAATGTTCAAGTGGGAGTATGAAAGCTAGGGAATGCTTATTTTTGTTCCCTAGATTACTTGATCATTTGCATACACACTATTATGGAAAATTCCCTAAAGAGACTTAAGTACAAATTTTTTTCCAAACTATGACATATTGGTTCTCAAAATTTGTGGCACCTATGATTTTTTTGTTTAAACCTATAGTTGAATGTTGCAACCCTCCACAATAATATATGGCATTTTTTTTTAATCTCCAAACCATTTTTTTACAGCAATGATGGATGGAATTTTTAAAAGTATTTCATTTGCATTCAACAAAAACTTGTTGGGAGCCATATTTTATGTTCTTCTTCTCATGGGTCTCAATTGAATATGTGAAAATATTGGGGTGGGTGGGTGAATACTAGGGGAGGTCCCACTTTGCACCCTATATGTCTCATTCCTTTTAAGTTACACTATTATGTAAAATTCTCTTAAGAGACCTAAGTTCCATAAATGGAAAAACTATGACAAAATGGTTCTTAAAATACATGGAACCTAAACTTTTTTGTCTAAAATTATAGGTGGATATGGGTTACCTTTATAGTATCCCATCTCAATTCTATTCAAATTGGCATTATTTGACCATTGGAACAATGAATGCATTCTTGAAAAAAGTGTTAGTGGAGAGAAGTGTACACACATGACAATAATAATTCATTAAATGATATTCACTTAAACATGTATATGGTATTGTACCTTATGATAGTCAATAGGTAAGACCCTAGTAGAATGAAGAAAATATACAACTTACTAGGTATTAAGGGACAATCTTCAAAAGGCAGTCCATAGTTTTAAGAGGGCTATTAAAGAATCATAATGTCTGTCAAGAGTGTTTATACGTCTTCATATGCCAAACATATATGTTGTGATGAGAATTACTATCCAAATTTTGAAACAATAACATGTACATTGTTAAAGGAGGCATTCTAATAGTATGTTGTGATAAATAGTGAGCAATATTACAATGAGAACAAGATGATACTAGTCCTAATGTGAAAGTTAAAATTATGGACTATAAAATGACTTTCCATGGTACTAGAAGATATGTATAATAGTGTAATAAAATGTGTGATGATGCCCTTAAAATCACAATGACAAGACACCTAAAAGGTAGAGGATAATACAAAAAGAACAAGTGCTATGAAGGGAAGTTGTCTTGAAGAAGTAAAAAGGTCATGAGGAAGGTACATTGTTGCATGAAAAGAAAGAAATAATTAACTAAAATTCCATGGTATCTATTTAAAAAATAACCATCAATCCCTAAGAATACAAATCAAATATATGAAATGGAAATGGAGTTGACAATGACAAGAGAAATAATGAATGAAAATCAACATGCTATCATGAACATATGACAGTTAATTATGAAACACAGTCACAAGGGAAAAGAATAAAAGTCATATCCAAATTATAGGAGCCTAAGAGTTCAATGATATAGGGACTCGGAGGATGGAGGTTTTTGTTGATGATAGTCCAAAAATTGCATTTATACCACTACACACTTGTAGGTGACCAAATGATAGTAGTGTTAGTATAGAGAGGTAGACTAAAGTATAATATACCTTAGTTAAGGTGTGATTGAGACATATATATATGGGATTTTATTGAATTATTTGAACACAATAAAATCCATTCACAATGCATCTAAACACAATATAATGACCTAGTATGAAAATGACTTCAAAAAGGAAATCAAATGAGTGGACATGCAAATGATTGAGCCATTAAGGAAGTGTTTGAAAATTAAACAAGGACTAAAAGGATAGTGAATTCTAGTGATTCAAGATGATTTTAATGAATCTAATCCTATAATATGGATAAAATACACATAAGGATAGTGAATATGATCTCTATGATAAAGGAACACTCATACACTGAGAGGGGGAGTGAATCATTGTATGCTAACAACATTTAACATTTTTAATTAAATCCAAATCAATGAACAATAATGACCACAAACACAAAAGAATAACACAATATGTAAGTGGAAACCCAAAATGAGAAAAAACCACTATGAAAAGGTTGCTTCAGACTACTGCTCAAATCTAACCTAGTGAAAAACTGGAATTACATGTGTCTTGTAGGCACTGACCAACGTCAAGACCTACACCAAGACTAACACAATGTTTTGAAGCTGAAACTTACAAGTATATTGTACTCCTTAGTTTGAGCACCCACTCAACCCAATGAGGCACCAAAACTAGATTTGATTAAACAACAACAAATCCTTGCAAGTAACAAAATTTGAATCCTTGCACTTCCTATATCTAAATGAATAGAAACCACTCCTCTCTACATTTTCATAAACACACTCTACAATGATCCCACAAACGTATTCCTCCACTTTCTGTGAATACATCACTTTGTTAATCTCTAGCTAAATCATGCTATTTATAGACATTTTCCAAATTAATCTTGTATGTGCAGAATTTAGAAAATTAATTTCATTGAAACATTTTCCTTCCATGCATTCAATGTCTCTATTAGTAGTAATAGCATCAAACTATCAAACGGTGTTGTAATGCAGTTGGAAAAACTTGTATGTACCTTTCACAACATTTGTGCACACTTTAGTACTTTTTTTGTAGTAGTAACATCAGAAAACCATTTCCACACCACATACTAATTTATGTTCTATTTTATTAATGCATTCTCTTCAAAAACAACTATGGCCTCCTCCTCCAATTCATTTCATTTTTTGAAGTTTTATTATTCAACACTCTTCTTAAAATCAGTTGTACCATTTATACATCTAGTTTTTAAAGAAGTTTGTATTAAATTTTCTCTTCTAAAAGCCACATGCAACCTTCATATCTCTAATTTTTGAGAGTTTTATTAAATCTTGTCAAAAATTTTGAATGCACAGAAAACATAGAGTTGTTGCTCTATTTCGCCAAAAAAATAGGGGAATACAAATGTGGAATAACAAAGAACAGGAGACATAAATCTGGGCATGCAATATTTTCTTTTTTGTATTAACTAAGATGGAAATGACAATACAGAAAATAATAAGCATAAAAATCATAAAATAAACATAAACTACAAACTACAAGTTGTTGGGAGCTTTCATGAGTTGCTCAACTAGATAGACAACCTTCACGAGTTGTTAGGAGTTCACTAGCATGAGCTACATGGAGCTCTTCAGGAGCAATCACTACTCACATACAAATCAAACACAGCTGCTACTGTTTAGAAATTTCCCTGAATCACATAGAGAACAACAAAAATTCTATTCTTAGAGTGCTACTACAAAAACTGAGACTTCTCAACTGAATTTTAGCTATTAGCATTCATTCCTTTTGTCTCTTCAACTTTCCCTCTCAAAATTTGAAATCACCTACCAGCATTAATTAGGAATTCAAAAATAGCTACCATATTTACTTCTAGAGTTGTCTAGAGCTGTAGGGATGAATATCCCAAAAACTATTGTTGAAAATGGGGGCTCTTGACAGGTAGGAAAAATAGGGCGCTGATGTGAGAGAACACTCAGGAGAAATAAATTCCAACACTCCCCCTTTTTTCCAGAGCTGAGGAAACAAGATCAATCCTAATCCAAATCAATAACACCCAAACTGCTCCTTAGGCACTCGAAACTGTCCTTGTTCAAAGGCTTGGTGAAAATGTTTGCTAGCTACTACTCAAACTTGCAAAATGTCATTTTGATTTCACCATTTTCAACTAACTCTTTGATAAAATGATACCTAATTTCAATGTGCTTGCTTCTTCCGTGAAACACGATATTTTTTGTCAAGGCTATCAATGAAACATTATCACAAAATATTGTTGTTCCATCCTCTTGTTCTTCTTTCAAATCTACCATGATTCTTCTTAGCCAAATAGTTTGACATGCTATTGAATTTGCTACAATATACTCAGCCTCTGTTGTAGATAGGGAAACTGTGTGTTGTTTCTTGGAAGCCCATGAAATGACTCTCGAACCCAAATGAAACACATAGCCCAATGTACTCTTCCTATCATCCAAACTTCCTTCCCAATCACTATTCGTGTATCCAACAAGCCCAAACTCATTTTCTGATGTGTACAAAATTCCATATCCTTTGGTGCCATTCACATACCTTAGGATTCTCTTACCCACTTACCATTGGGTGTCCCTTGGAGTCTCCATAAATCTAAAAATAAGACTCACACTGTACATTATATTAGGCCTAGTTGTCAAATACATCAAACTTCCAACGAAACTTTTAAAAAGGTTTAGATCCACATTGTTTTTGCAATCTTCCTTTCTCAAATTTAGACCTATGGCTATTGGTGTTGGGGTAGGCTTGCTTTCAAGCGTCCTAAATCTCTTCAAGATTTCACTTGCATATTTTCCTTGAGAGATAAATATACCATCATGCATTCTTTCTACTTCTATGCCTAGAAAATATCTCAAGAGACCTAAATTTGTCATTTCAAACTCTCTTTTCATGGCCTCTTTAAAACCAGCAATGAGGAAATCATCATCCCTAGTGAAAACTAAATCATCAACATACAAGAAAATAATTAAAACCTTACTATTTGTTGCCTTGATATAAAGAGTGGGCTCACCATCGCTTTTTCTAAAGTCATTGCTCATCAAATATGAGTCAATCCTATTGTACCATGCATGTGGAGCTTACTTTAGCCCATAAAGAGCTTTCTTCAGCCTATAGAGCTTGTGTTCTTGACCTGAAACTTCATATCCGAATGGCTACTCCACATAAACTTCCTCTTTCAACACTCCATTTAGGAAGGAAAACTTCACATCCATTTGAAACACCTTCCACTTGTGTTGGGATGCAATTGCTATGACTTCTTCCATGGTTTCCATCCTTGCAAAATGGACAAAAGTCCCATTATAATCTCTCCCAAACTATTGTTTGTACCCTGTGACAACTAATCTTTCCTTATGCCTCTCTATTCTCCCTTCAACATTACACTTGGTCTTGTAGACCTATTTCACCCCAATAACTTGCTTGTTGGGAGGTAAATCAGTTAACTCCCATGTGTTGTTCCTCTCTATTGCATCTATCTCCTTATCCATGGCCTCACACCATTTCTCCTCTTTAACAACATCCTCAAATTAAATTGGATCACTATGAGAAAATTATGCAAAATTCACTCTCATCAAATTCTTCATCATGCCTTTCATTTTGTTAGATCTCCCTTAGACTCTTGGTCTTCTTTGGAATTAGGGAGGCGAGAGTGGGGTCTAAACTTTCACTACTGCTACTACTCTGCTGAACATAAAGGTTTAGGAGCAGTTGAGAGCTGTCAGGAGCTCGTGTGGAGCTTTTAGGAGCCAATCTTTTTGCTTTCTATGGCTACTTTCCTTTTTTTCTTCTCACTTCAGGAGCTTTCAAGAACTATCAAGAGCCTTTAGGAGCTCGACCAGTGCTTTCAAGAGCCAATCTTCTAGCTATCTATGATTGTCATCCTGACTGTCTACCTACTTCAGGAGCTATCAAAAGCTATTGGGAGCTTTCAGGAGCTCATCCAATGCTTTCAGGAGAAACTATAGGTTAATCTTGTTGAACTTCTTGTTTTGTTTTTATTTCTTCAGGAGCTATCGGGAGCAGTTCTAAGCTTTCAGAAACTGTCACTCTGTCCCATGACTCATCTTCAAGGAACTCCATGTCCCTACTAATCACAATTTTATTGGTGACCAGGTTGTATAGCCTGTAGGCTTTGGACTCTTCACTGTAGCTCATGAAAATACACTTTTCACCCTTGTCATCCAATTTCTACCTCTTTTCTTTAGGCATGTGAGCATATGCTACACACCTGAACACTCTCAAGTGCTTAACCATCCACTTGCATTTTGTCCATTCCTTTTGCAGGATTATGTCACAAATCACCTTTGTTGGACTTCTATTTATCAAATATACAATTGTTGCTATAACCTCTCCCCAATATTCAATATGGAGTCCCTTTGCTTTCATCATGCTCCTTGCCATCTCCATGATGGTCTTATTCTTTCTCTCAGCCACTCCATTTTGTTGCAGAGTATAACTGGTTGTTAGCTCCTTCTTGATTCCATTTTTCTTACAAAAATTTACAAACTGATTAGAGGTATACTCTCCTCCTCTATCTGACCTTAGGACCTTGATCACATGTCCACTCTCCTTTTTAGCCTGGGCCTTAAACAACAAAAACTTATCAAAAGCTTCAGACTCATGTTGAAAAAAATAGACCCATGTCTTACAGCTATAATCATCAATAAAGGTCATAAAAATTTAGATTTTACCAATAGATATGGTTTGTAGAGGGCCTACCAAATCCATGTGCACCAACTCCAATGGTTCTCTTTCCCTTGTAGAGTTTCCCAATTTAAAATGCTTCCTATGTTGCTTTCCCAAAATGCAAGCCTCACATCTAACATTAGGCTCTACTATTCTTGGCAAACCATCCATCATTTTGTTCTTGGACAAAATACTTAAACTGGCATAGCCTAAATGTCCATACCTGAGATGCCATATCTTGGAGGGGTCTTCAATGGTGCTTTTGAGGGCTACTTGTTGTACTTTTGTACATTTTCCATTCATGAGAGGTGCAACAATGAACTGAGATGAGAAACACATCTCAATCTTCAAAGGAAACATCTAGTTCTTTGTCATTTGAACTATTGCAAACACCTTCATCCTCACATTCTTGTCATAAATAATTCATTGACCCTTTTCCATCAGAACTTTGTATACATTTTATATCAATTGTCCAACACTCATGAGGTTATCCTTTGACCCAGGAGCAAGAAATACATTTTGTATCTCCTTCTTCTCACCTTGCTTGGTGTAGATTATGATAGATCCTCTACCCACAATAGGAACTAATCCATTGTTCTCCATTCTAATTTCAGACTTTACATTCTTATCAATGAAAGAAAACAAACTTTCATTACCACTCATGTGGTCGCTGCAATGGTTGTCCAAATACTAGACTTCGGGGCTTCCTTCTTCACCAATGTAGCACATGATGAGGGATATGGATTGATTTCCTTTTGCCACATTTTCATTTTGTTTTGACTGATTGTTGTTCTTTTTCTAGCACTTTCTTACGTAATGACCAAATTTATGAGATTAGTAGTATTCAACATTTCTCTTTTCATTCTTATGATTTGAATTATTGTTCTTCTTTCCTTGTCGAGAGATGGTCTGAGAGCTACTTGCTCACTCTTGGCTACTTGCTTGTCTCGAGCTATCTCCTCCAACATTTCCTTGTCCAAAGTTGCCACGACCTCTACCTCTTGAGCTCCTTCTACCATTTTTTCTTCTCTCCCTTCCTCTTGCATTTGACTGAGTTTTAAAAGCTTGCTCTTGGGAAGAATTAGCAAACCTATTCAGGTCCTACTCATGGGTTTGCAGAGAACCCATCAGCTCATCAATTGACAATGTTGAGAGATCCTTTGCCTCTTCAATGGAAATCACTACTGCGTCAAATTTCATGGGTAATCTCCTGAAGATTTTCTCCACAATCCTCTGATTTTCCATGACTTCAACATTCACTCTCAACTGTTTTATCAAACCTGAGAGTCTTGTGTGAAAAATTGAGATGGACTCATTGTCCTTCATTTCAAGAGTCTCAAACTCTCTTTGAAGCATCTAGAGCTTCACCAATCTGACCTTGTCAGTCCCTTTATAGTTGGTCTAGAGGATTTCCCAAGCTTCCTTTGCATATTTAGCTACTACTATTTTGGGAGAAATGGCCTCTGTCAAGGATGCTTCTATTAAACTCAATACCTTAGCATCTTTCCTCTTCAACTCCTTCAACTGGGTCTTCAGGCTATTTGAGAGAGCTATAAATGTTGTTGGGTTAGTCACATCATTGAACCCACTAACCACAAACTCCCACAAATCATTGGTAACCATTATGGTCTTCATATTCTTTGCCCAAACATCATAGTTTTATCCATTAAAGGATAGTGGTTGCTACCAACTCTTTTGTTCATATCCAACCATGTCTCCTACAAGAAAAAACTTAATACCCAGAAGAAAAAAAATTCCCTAACTCATGAAGAAATGGGGCCTATGGCTTTGATACCATGTCAAAAAATTTGAATGCACAGAAAAACACAGAGTTGCTACTCTATTTCCCCAAAAAACAATAGGGGAATACAAATGTGGAATAACAAAGAATAGGAGACACAAATATGACATGCAATATTTTCCTTTTTGTATTAACTAAGTTGCAAATGACAATACATAAAATACTAAGCATAAAACTCATAAAATAAACTTAAACTATGAAGTACAAGCTATTGGAAGCTTTCATGAGCTGCTCAAACAAACAGAATTTTTTTAGGAGCTGCTAGGAGCTGACTGGTAGGAACTACACAGAGCTCTTCAAGAGTAATCACTGCTCACATACAAATGAAACATAGTTGTTTTTGTTCAGAAATTTCCCTAAATCACACAGAGAACAAAAAACCTTCTCTTCTCAGACTGTTGTTGCAAAAACTAAGACTTCTCAACTGACTTTTAGCTATCAACATTCATTCCTTTTGTCTCTTCAACTTTCCCTCTCAAATTTTGAAATCAACTACTAGCATTAATTGGGAATTCAAAAATAGCTACCATATTTACTTCATGATATGTCAGGAGCTATAGGGATGAAGATCCCAAATACTGCCATTGAAAATGGGGGCTCCTAACAGGTAGGTGAAACAAGGGGCTGAAATGAGAGTAGGATCAGAAGAAATAAATTCCAACAAATCTTCTTACTGCTCAAATACCATTTACCCCTCATACAGACACATTTTTTTTTATTTTTTTTTTCATACCTAGAAAAATGAATAACTCTCAACTAATTACACATTAATTTCAAGGTTGTTATGAAAGTAGTGATTATAATGTCAAATTCAACTAATTTTTATTTGCTTCAATGCTAACTAATTTTCATTGGAAATCTGAGTTGGCCTCCACACTTGTCATTTTTCACTCGAGCTCAATTTCCTCAATGTGAGGCTGGCCACCCCTTCTAATCATGGTCGCCATTTTCCTCTAGAAAAGCTCATGTTATCTTGGAATTTTAAGTTTAAAACGTAATCCATGAATACACTTAGTTAGCACACATTCACAGTATAATGCAACACTGATTTCATGAATGAAATCTAGTAGGCAATATGCATTATGTTTCAAAGTGGCAGATTCCATATCTTACAATCATCCATTGGAAAGCATTCATAGACCATAGAATTAGTTAAGGAGGCACACCACTATCAAGATAATCAATCAGCTTCAACAATTCATCACTACCACTTCAACAACAACTTCAAATCCAAAACTTCAAAACCAACCACAACTTCATCAATTCATTTTCTTTTTCAAACTATTTATCATCCTGGTGATGGATCATAGAGTGTGATCCAAAATTTTGATGGAAAAATGAACACATAGTTACAATCCAGAAATATCAGCACTATCATTATGGATTGTGAAAACAAAATGCTATTAAGTAAGAAGCTGTTGGGAATTAAGGTGTATTAATTATTGCAAGTTCCTAGAACTATTTATCTACTATTTAGCATTTTACTAGAGATATTTGGACATTATTTTATTAAATAAATGTGTTAGAATAATGGAGCATTAGATAAATTTGATATGACACTCTTTTCCACATGTTATAATTTTGTCGTGTATTGTAAGAATTCATAATGAGGTTTATTTCTAGAAGGTATAGAGTGTGTATTATGTGGGATCCTACAAAAAAAATATGATAGACAAGATAAAGATTATAGGAGGCTATTATTTTTTAATCAAGAATATTCACCCATTTATTAAATTTATTATGATACATCATAGATTGTCTTTATAAGGGAAGTGAATGAAAAATAATGAGTCAAATTTAGTTGTACATAGTATCGATTTTTACCACATTATTTTTATAATTTACTTACACCCATGGTAATTCCTTTTAGTGGTATTTTTTCCCTCCAATAATCGATATATTGAGGTCTTGAGATGGAGTCATTTAGAAGTTTCCTTATGGAGAGTTATGCTACCAATTTTCCCTACAAGAGAAAGATGTAAATATCCATGTTTACTCTTTTCATCTAGGAAGTCTATTATAACATTGATGTTGTCGATTAATACATTCATTTGATTCTTTAGAGTGTGGTTTTTTACCCAAAAGGAATTTCCCCATATATATTGTGTCTTTTCTTATATATATATATATATATATATTCTTCTTGTTTAATGGTCTTAAAGTGTTGATTTAAATTTTATTATGCTACAAAAATTTACTTAGATTTTAAAGATGCATTATATTTTCTTTAAGGGCTAGGGGTGGGAAATTAACTACCTATTTCCTCTTTAAGGGAATATTAGTATGATCTTATATCTAGAATATTTAATTAAGAAATTTGTAATGTAATGGAATGTGCATACTAAGTTTTTTTATTTAAATATATATCTCTCCCTATGTAGATGTAATCCTTTCCTCTTATCTTGATCATTATTTTCCTACATTGTTAGATGCACAGGAAAAATGAGAAGGGGGGTGAATTAGTTATACATCAAAATATTCAAACCCTTATCAACCATTAAATCCTTATCATGCATTAGCAGAGTGTAAATAGATGAAACAGTAATGCAAACACATCCAAACACATAAGAACACCATATTTACGTGGAAAACCCAAGAAGGGAAAAACCACGGTGAGGATTAGCTCACTATATAAATGAATTGCAACAATGAATACAATAGGCTCACTATTAGAGGGATCACTACCCAAAATAAAGAAGGGCTCACTGCCAATGGCTCACTATCAGATTAGAAAGAACAAAGAAAGTAATTATTTTAAAGAGAACTCCAACTTAGAGAAACAATAAGATCCATCACAATAAATCTTCACCATCTATAACCTTCAACTCACTACATTCAGTAACTTTAGGTACACTAAAAATGTAGACACCTTCTGCTCACTGCTTTAGGTAGCCTTGGTCATCAAAGCTTGCACACATAACAACTCTTGATCACATTTCACACCACAATTATCCAACACTCTACCTTCTATTTATACCATCGACAACCTTGAAAACTTTCTCCAAGGTTGGTAATGTAGCTCAAACGTGCAATTACAAAATAGGTTGCACCAAAAACTTTTACAGTGGAAATAAGTGAAGGATGACTATACCAAGTGTTAACTAGGACCCAAATATATATCACCATGCTACTCAACACATCCACAATCCATGAGGTTCCTCCACAAATAGAGCTAGAACTCTAGGTTAGCCAAACCCGAACTAACACTACAAGTGACCACAAACACACTTCTTTAGGTCATGCAGACCACATAGCAACACTCCACAACATCCACACAACATCTCAGAGTATTGTAGCATCATCCAAACACAACTAATTGAAATTGATAACACCATCATTCTATGCAACAATACACATTGGCACAAACATTCAACTCACTAACCAGCTTCACAAAACACCTCAACACCTAAAATCTCAAGGAAAAGTAGATACAAGGATTATAAGCATGTCCCCAAATTTGCAAGACAAGAAACCCTAATGTGGAGAAATGTAGAGAAATCGCATTTCTCCCAGATAACCTTCTTCATAGACACACACTGGTGAACACAACTTTCACTATCATACAATCCAAACCCTACAACTTAGATATAACACCTCTTAACACCTCTAATTAACATATCCAAACCACACAAACCTATCTTTAACCATGACGAAATGTGGAGCACGACACTAAACACCACTCTGTCACACTATAATATTTGTTTCTTAAAATCACTTGGAAACCAAGTGAACCAACTACAACTAAAACACTACCAAAACCTTTTCAAACATCTACAACATTTTCAAAACTTCTTATAAACTACTACACATCCTTACTACCAACAATCTCATCAATACAAGTAGGCTTCAACAAACTCCACAACTATACTAAAAGTTGGCATCAATGACAACACCAACAACATTGTGTTAACAATGCTAACAACTTCAAGCTTCCAAAAAATCCAATGCTAGTGGTTGACATCAACAAAAACATCAAAAAGCTTCCAAAATCTCCCCCTTTACCATTGATGGCCACAACAGTTTTGAAAAACCATTAATAACAAAAGCATACCAACAGTGACTCTGTAACAAGAAATACTCCCCCTAACTGGGGCATCTCTCATACTTCATATTCTCGTTCCCCCCTTTTCTAAAACAAACTTCTACACCTACTCTCCCTCTATTTCTTTTGTTTTCCAGACAACACTAGATCACCCTTTGACATCAATGGAAAAGGGAAACACTAATAGCTATGACACATTATATGTATAGGATTTTTCTTTTAAGTTCCCCCCCTTCGACATCTACATACATCACCAACCTTTTCTCTCCTCTATCTCAACACCCCAAAGGGTAATTCCTACAAACAAATACTCTCTCCACTACACTCACTTTTTGCACACTCCCCCTTAGGAGCACAAAATATGCTCCATCTAACTGCACCAATCAAGTTCACTACTACTTGCTCCCCTTGAGAGGTAGCCTTCAACATTACTCCAGGACCAAGAATGTATTTTTAAATGCTTCCCAAATAGATGCACACACATATGCATCTAATTGAAAGGAGGGGAAATAACCCCTAACTTCTACTAGAGATACTCAAAAGTATCTTTGGGGAGAGCCTTTATAAAACTATTTGCAACTTGATCCTTTGTAGGTACATACTCCAACTTTGCTTCATTTTCTACAACCTTCTCTCTTAGAAAGTGATACTGGATTGAAATATGCTTTATCCATGAATGCAACACCAAATTCTTTGATATATTAATAACACTTACAGTATTATCACACATGATAGAAACAGGTTCATTATATGATATTTTGATATCCCTCAATATTTGCCTCATCCACAACACATGTGTGTAGTAAGATGTTGGAACAATATACTCTACCTCTATAGTAGATAAAGATACTGAATCTTTTTTTTCCTTATCCAAGTAACCAATTTGTTTCCAAGAAAGAAAGAACCTCCACTTGTACTTTTTTCATCCATCTGATAAACCTTGAAGTCCTTATGTGTTACAAATGCCAAAAAAATCCTAATGGCCTCCATTCTTACCACCAGAGAAAATGTCTCCTCAATATGTATTCCTTCCACTTGTGAGTATCCCTTACACACAAGTCTAGCCTTATTTTTGACAACTTCTCCATTCTCATTCAATTTGTTATGAAATACCCATTTAGTTCCTCTCGCATTATTTTTTACTAGTCTTGGGATTAATTCCCAAGTCTGATTCTTGTCAATTTGTATCAATTCATCTTTCATATCTTTGGTACAATTCTCATCTTTACATTCCTCAAGCACTATCTTAGGTTCTACTTTGGATAGTAGACATAAATTTAGTTGTTTTTCAGTCATAATAGCTTTTCTTATTATCAACATGTGATGTAGGAGCATCATCCTTAGTCATGATTTTAAAGTAATTTTGATTTAAGAGTCTTAGATATGCATTTAGAGGTCTTAAGGAATGCATTGGGATCATTTCCAATGGGTAAAGTTAGGTAGATAAGCCTAGAAATTTAAATTTTGGCTTTTCCCACCAAAATGCATTTTGAAATATTGAGGTTTGTGTAAGCGTGTAGAAGGTTGGGGTTTGGTCTCCAATCTGAGGAATCAAATTTTTTTGTGGAATAAGGTCCTCCTAAACCATTTGGAGTCATGTTTAGGTATTTTCTAATCTCAGTGGCAATATTTACAAATTATGTCATTGAAAAAGATAATTTTATCCAAGTTTAGGAGTTTTTTAGGATTTTCTCATAAAAGCACATGAAAGGGAATGAAGAAGAATGCATAAATGATCTTTGTGCTGCAAATCTATTATTTTGCATGATTTATTGTAGGTTTTTACTATTTTATATTAATAAAACATGTTTGTATGGCTTGGTACAAACTGATAAAGGTCTGAAACTTATATGGGTCAAAAGATAATTTTATTTTAGGTGTTTTTCATTATTACTAGTCTTAAAGAAAATATTTTTTTAATGGTATAATAAGTTGATCTTCCTAGTAGCCTTGTTCAAAAACTAAGGTTTCTAGTCTTGATAAAAAATCAATTTCTATTGATTGGTATGGTGAAATTTTTTAAAACTTTTAGGAAATATCTATTTTTGCATGCTCTAATGGATTCCAAAATATTAGCTTGATATATTTTCACCACAAGAAATTATGGGTGACTGTTTTAAGGAAAAACCCTATCAAAAGGAAATAAACCCTAGTTGCTTGAGGGTTTAGAAAAATATATGTGTCATTTGATTTAATAAAGGATTGATGAGTTGTTAAACATAAAAATTCATTTTAAGAGAACTTGAATAGTCCAATATTTCATGTATCATGTTAATTTTTCTTGTTGAATGGCATTAGGCTACAAGAGCAATGTATCTAGGATGAACTAGGATGCACCTAGTTATTGAATGTGAGTAAGCCTTGTATGAAATGTGTCAAGTGATTCAAGTTTAAGTCCTTCCTCTAAATAATTTTTAGTATCAAAGCCCAAATATTTGGGCAAGGGAAGTTTTGGAAATTTTGTGTATTGCATTTGACAAGTTCAAGTGAAGAACCTAGATGCCAAAAGACAAGGTAGTGAGGAAAAGGAATGAAAACCTAGGTGAGGTATCACAAGAAGTAAAGAAAAGAAAAGAGATAGCAAGATGCAATAGAAAACTCAGAAGGAGAAGATGAAAGTCAATAAGATCAGATCAGATGAAGAATTTGATAAAGATATGACAAAGTTAAGAAAAGGCATTAAGCATGTAGTATAGCAATGGATTGAGGAAGAATACCAAGGATCTGTTGGGTATTGGCCCATACATAATAAAGTGAAATGGGCCATATAAAAATATTGTTCAAAAAAGGAGAAAGAAAAGGATGGTTACTTTGAAAAGAGAAGATGAAATAGTGAAAGAAGAGAAATTCATTGACATGGACATGGAGAAAGATCAAAAGTGTCTTCAAGAAAGCATATAAATCATGGAAGAGGAATGTTATCAAGTAGACACAAATGCAAAGGTCCATTGGCAAGAGGTACATTCAAGAAACAATGGGTTGGTGATGATCAGAAAGTTGATAAGAAGATGGGTATAGCTAAGATCAAGGAAGAAGAAAGGCAGCTAGCACAAGGAGCTAGTGAAGAGGCAAA
The DNA here is from genome assembly GCA_007258455.2 of Sequoia sempervirens. NCBI lineage: Eukaryota > Viridiplantae > Streptophyta > Pinopsida > Cupressales > Cupressaceae > Sequoia > Sequoia sempervirens. The sequence goes on along the minus strand of VDFB02168118.1, from coordinate 148,890,229 downwards.
TTGGCCTCATGGTTTCTATCTAATGCAATGTTGATGATAATGTTTGTAAAGATGCAGAGCAAGGAAAAAATGAAGAGGATTGAGTAAATGGACAACAACAATGAGGTGTATGATAGAGAAATAGAATCTTGGAGTCTTCAAGTAGAGAACTCGATAAACAAGTGAAGATGCAAGAAGAAAGAGAGGAAGAAAAGAGTGAAAACCAAGAAATAGGGTGCAGATCAAGCCAAGCATGGAGAAGATCCATAGGAGGTCAAAGGATAGCTAAGACTACAACACAATTGGAGGAAGCAGAAAAATTAGTTGATCATCATTTTAGATGGAACTCAAATTTCTTCCTCTAATAGACATCTTATAGATTTTCTTCTTTAATCATTGTCCTTGTTTCTTCGTGAACTATCCTATTATTTCTTTCCACAACTCCATTCTACTAAGAAGTTCTAGAAGCTGGTAAATTCATCTTTATTCCATTCTCTTCACAAAAATTGTTAAAATCATTGGATTTGAACTCTTCGCCTCTTTCAGACCTTAAGTTGCTTGATTTTCATATCAATTTCATTCTCAACCATATCTTTAAATTCTTTAAAATTTTCTAGAGCTTTTGATTTTTTAAAGAAAAGTTACCCAAGTAATTCTAGAGTAATAATCAATTAACAACACGAAATACCTATCACATTGAAAGCTTCCTACTCTTGTAGGTCCACATAGGTCTACATGCATCAACTCCAAAGGTCTTGTGATACAATATTCTTTGATTTTGAATGTCTTTCTTGTTTTCTTTCCAACCTGACATTCGTTGCAAACTACATTGATAGGATTTGTAATTCTTGGCAGATGTATTATAGCTTGAGTAGAGATGATCCTCTCTAGACTATCAAAATTTATGTGACAAATTCTTCTATGCCATAGACAAATTTTCATTGATTTGAGTCATAAATCACTTACCATTAGCACCTTTAAGTTGATAAACATTCCCATATATCCTTGTTCTTAGAACAACTTGAGTTCTAGAGATTCCTTTTCCGATTTCACAACCACCATCCTAAAATAAAATATTATATCCTTTGCTAAACATCTATCCTACACTCAAAAGATTATGATGGAGACACTTGACATAAAGAACATCATTTGTGTTATGCTTTCCATCAAAACTAATTGAACCTTTTTCACATATCTTAGTAGATGTGTCATCACCAAACTTAACAAGACCACCTTCAAACTTCTCAAGTTTAAGAAACTTACTCTTATCACCTTTCATATGATTTTAGCATCTAATATCAATTATCTAGTGATTTTTCTCCTCTCTAACATGAAAAGCAGTCACCATAGTCCCTTTGATGTTGTGACCTATTTCTGAGACAATTTTCTTCATACATATTTTAGAGTTATTAGAATTAGTTCCAACATTTAGAGCCATGAGAAAGAATTCATCATTTTCATCATCCAAGTAGTCACTACAACAAATCCCTATGATTTTCTCCATTTTTTGCTCCGTTTTTTGCTTCCACCCACTATTTTAATGTTTTTTTTGGCAATTTTTTCAAAACATCAGTGCTATTTATCAGGATGGCACATTTTTTGGAATTTAATTACATTGATCAATATAATTTGGCACCAATTTAGGCACTAATTAGTGCCTAAAGTAATGTCATCTTTAGAGCCGATATTAGCTTTGCTTGTAGCACTGCCTTGAGCATTGCCTTTAGCTCTGACTTTAGCTTTGAGTTTAGCACCGCTTTTAGCTCTGTCTTTCGCTTCGAGTTTAGCTTCGGGTTTAGTGCCAGTTTAGAGACACCTATGTCGTAGAGACTTATTTATATGTCTCATTGACAATGTAAAATAGTGAAATGTCAATAAGATATGGGCATATCAAGGAGAGAATCACCTATGTCACATCGACAAGGTATATCTACAAGTGCTTAGCGAAACACAACTCTTGGATATAATGAAGTAATGTCAATGATAAAATGAGATATTAGTAAGACAAATAAGATTGTCTCATCGACACTCTTCAAGTAATGATCAAAATAATACACTACTATATCGTCGGGAAGGTGAGCAACATATGTGGTAGAGAGGTATACACCACAACCCTGTAGCAAGAAGCCTTGAGCAAGGTGGTAGTGTGGTAAATAGTAGAGGGGAAGGGAAAAACACTACTATACCATAGTGATTATCACAAGTATCCCCGACATGGCAAAGTTACATTGATATATAAAGAAATATTGCCAAAGGAAAATATCGATGAGACAGTGGCATATCGGTAAGAGATATTAACTTGTCTCATCGAAATCATCAACCAACATCAAAGGAACATAAGATCTAATGTCAATGAGACATTGAGATATTAGTAAGAAAAGCAAGATTATCTCATCGAAACTCTTCAAGTAATGATCAAAAGAATACACCGCTATACCATCGGGAAGGTGAGCAATATATGTGGTAGAGTAGTATACACCGCAACCCAATAGCAAGAATCCTTGAGAAAGGCAGTAGTGTGGTAAACATGGCATCATTACAATTTACAACAATAAATGTAGAAAATCATATCAATTGCCAAAATTCAATGCTACTAAATTATTAAGAGTTTCCAAAACTAATATGACTGAATACCGAGCCATCCAAAGATAAGTGAGTTTTCCCAATATTGCACTCAATTGCAGTGTACTAGTGTGGAAGGAATTAAGGATATGAGAAGAAGAAGTCCTGCAAGCATGAAATACTTGGGTAAGTGCATGGAAACTCTTTGAAAGAGCTCTATTAATATAAAAAATATTTCAAGGTTTTGTCATCTGAAGCCATAGTAGAGAAAATTGAAACATTCCTCCTAAAAGAAAGCAATCAAAAGTAAAAGAAAGTCAACCTAAAATTAAAGATGAAGAACCTAAAGTAAAGAAGAGACCGCTCCATCAGTACATATTAGATATACTTCCAGGGTCTACTGAAGAGGGTAATAAGAAGTTTCTCATGGACACCGCACAAAGTTGTAGGGATGTCATCATTTCCAAATTTGGATGGGACCTATTTTAGTATTTTTACAGTAAGAGAAATGAGAAGATTTTAGTGTTAAATGCTTGGATGTTGGATATAGCAAGGCTGATTGTCCCAAATGTGTTTGTTGATGTAGAATTTATCAGACTGCTAGCCAAACACTATCACTCAACTACCAAAATAGTAAGGTTTCCAAATGGCATAGTATTGGTAGAAGTAACCAAAAATTCCATCATTGAGTGCTTTGGCTTAAACAAGCAGGCTCTAACCAACATAAACCTACAAAAAAGTGAAGAGGACTATGCTAGGTTAAAAAAGACTTATACAAGTGATGAGATACCCCTATATATGAAAAGAGGCATTGGTAATAGAACATTCCCCATCTCTACTACCACTACTAAACCATTTAATGTGACATATTTTCAGTATTACTTTGTGAATACATATTTAGCTCCTTTCCAAGTGTTGGGGATAGATGCTCAAGATAAAATTCCAATAGGCCTAATTATGATGGCCATGAGAATTTAAAACCTTGAAACTAATATTGAATATGACTTTGCTTCATACCTTGAGAAGGGGTTAGATGATGAATTCTCCTAAGTTATAGAGGATAGAGAATTTATTACATTCAGACACTATTCCCTATTGTGTCATCCGATATTGTACTAGAATAGGGACCATTGGAATAAAATAATGGACTTGGCTATAGTAGATGAGCAAGGGAATCCCACACTTGTCAAAAAATGGTGCTATATTTGGGACAATCGGTGCAAGAATTCAAGCTTTGTTGTTGTAGAAATGGAAAATATACTGACACACTTGATCCTCATTACTAACATTGTTTCGTCCTAAATCATCTTCTTAGCTATTCATCACCTTTCATCTCCTAATCAGATAAACCAATTTATCTAATTAAGTCATCACTTCTTGTTAATTAAATAAATCAATGTTATTTAATTAACCCTCTAGTCTTTATTTAATGAAATAATTCATTTTATTTAATCTCTAAAGTCATCCTATTAAATTAAATAAATTAAACCTTGTTTAATTTAATCTAACATCACACCTCTTTAATTAAATAAATCAAAATCCTTTATTTAATTAAATCTAAATCATATTCTTCTCAACTTTGATTTAAATCAACCCAAAAAATATAAATCAAATTTTTAGATCATTTAATTCCTCATTAAATTAATCAAATCCTAATTAACTTAATCCTAATCACCTAAATCCTCTACATTTTTCCACTTGCACATGAAAATATAGTTAATTGATTTATTAAATATTTATTTTCTTTCAACATGGTATATTTAGCGGAATATTCCTCTAAGTTTGAAAATCTCTCCAAGTGGTTTATCCTTCCAACAAAGAATTTATCTCCCCTTACATGTTCATGTGCATTGAGCCAAGTGGCATTTAAGTCATTTTGTTTCCCTCTCCAACAAGTCATTTCATGAATTTGAAATTCCACCTAATATCATTTATTGGCACATCAGCCAAAATTTGCTCAACCTTCAGCCTCTCACATGTTGACAAGTGGCACTTGGTCATTGGTTAGAAATTAGTCCCACATTCATCCATTTTTCCTCATTCTTCAACATTCTCATCTATAAATAAGAGGCTTTCATTCTCATTTGGGATCCACAACTTAGAGAAAAGTTACTCTCTTCACATTGAGAGCTAATTTTATCCATTTCATATCAAGTGTTCAAAATTTTCATGGTTTCATAGCAAGGTTATGCCAAAATTTCATCAAGGAGCTTTAATCATCCACAACTCTTCATCAAGCTTGCATAGGAGTAGGGAAAGGGCCAACTTCCCCATGGGATTGAGAGTTTGCATGTTTAAATAGGATTTCAATTACTTTATTTTCTTTGTTCTTCAATTTCTTTCCTATTTGAACGTTGTAGATGAATTTCATGGGGAATCTTCATTCTTACTTGCATTTGGATCTAATATTGTGTTTTGTTTGCAATTTTTGTGCAGGTTTAGGATCAGGGTTCTACATTTAGCTCTAGAAGGAGGGAAAATATCAAGTTCTTAGCATGTTTTCTCACAAATTTTGTACTTTTTTCTATTTTTTTGGTGTCTATAGGAAACTGTGTCGCGATCAATCTAGAGGCGCCATACAATGCTGCTATCAGCCTAGCGATGCTACAAACTCCAAATTCTAACGCTGGAACCTTCCTGCCCAAAAATTCAAAATTTTAAATTGCGAGGTAGAGTTTTTTTTGTAACACTAGAATTTTTAAACTTCAAACTACACTACAGAGCAAAATTGCACTGCCATCGCGCTCTTTGTTCCATTGTAGAGCACCACTTGTAGACCTAGCGGTGCTATACAATGCCACTGATTTCTTCAAACAATGTCACATATGTAGGTTGCTTCACTAGGGTGGAGTAACAGATCGAATTTCAATTTTTTTTTAGATGTGCTTTTTTGCTATTGATCATTTAGAGTTATTAACTTGTTTTCTACCTCTGTCTTCTTTAATTAATCAGTTTTGTAGGTGGGAACAAGGAAGGAGCAAAGAGGAATTTTGGTGTATAACATCACTTATCCATTGTATCAAGTTTCTTTAGACACTTTTGGAAGAAATTATAATTCCAAATTTAAGGATTTTACCTCTTCAAGCTTTTAGGTCTCACTAATTTTCAATTTGGGTTTAAAACAAACAAGGAAAAACATTAAAAGGAACTTTAGACAAAATTACTAGATTTGGTTTAAGGTTAACAATTGAACAAACAACTTTCATTTTTTCACTTTGGTGCTTTAAAAAGAATCAAATCATTACTTTGAGGATTTAAAATGAACATATGCATCTTTGTTTTGTAATCACATACCCAAGATAATATCATCTAAAAGACATACGTGCTTCTCTCAAACCTCATGACAATCTTGAGAATCAAAAGGATTTTTGGTGACATTAAGTTGTGTAAGTGATTGCCTCCACACTTCATTTGGATCCTAAAATTGAACAAATATTGCGAGTGTGAGTGGAACATATTGCGTGTGTTCTCTCTTTGTTTCTCAAAAAAGATAGATCGAACTATGGATGTGTTTGCTTGCTTTTGTGTTATCTTAGAGGGCCTACCTTGTGGGAAAAAGTAATCACCCAAGGGAACTACCCAACCGGCAACACGCTAAAGCCAAATGAATTCCAACCGATATATAAGTATGGGTACTTGAACAAAGGAAAGTATCACAAGGATTATTCTGATGACAAGGGCAACAATGGTCTCTCGCTACATGGATGGTTCCCCACGAATGGAATTCCTGCATTAAAACCCTTGTTTAGAATGGTCATTCTAAAGTCGCCCGACACTTTTATGACTTTTAGTAGAGATGGAAAGTATGCCATGGGAGATTCATGGGTACTGATGCTTGGCTAATCTGATAAGTGACTATACTGTAAGGGGGAGCCTATGTGGTCAAGCATCTAACCATCTACTAGAAGTAGGCGTAGTTGGACTTGTCCAAGTGGGGATTCAACAAATACAGTCTTTCATATCCATAGGTTTGTGCATGTTCTTGGAATCAAAACACTTTTCTTGATTGTAAACATTGGGAAAACAAACATTCAGGGTATGTACAAGATCATCATGGAAAAAATAGGCCCTTAAGTGGCAAAAAATTCAAAAAATTAGAGTTAGGCAACTTGACGTAAAAATTTGAATAAGTTATCTATATTATTTCAAAAATACATAATAATAAAATATATAGAAAATTGAATGTATTTTCTAAACTACTAGGATTATTTAAGAAAAAACAAAATCTATTTGGTGAAAATTTGAAATTTCAATGCAGTAGTACTTAAATTTCAGGGAAAAAATAAGTAAGTGTTGTATAACCACCCTAACCACAATAAAATGATAATATTTTTTATAAGATTTTAGATATAAGTAGATGACTCATGTCCGGATGTGATGCATATTTTTTTGTAATTTTTTTCCAAGTAAATAATTAATTATGGATTTTTTATAACAATTTTTTAAAAAATATAAAAACTTGTATGTCTGACCACCTTAACTTGGTCAAAACTTCATGAAATTCAATTTTTTTTAATCCTATAGTATGTGAATCATATAATGTGATGCATGTTTCAGATTCAAAAAATATGATACTATTTGAAAGCTATAGTTGTTTTTCAATCAACTTATCAATAAGGACTTTAGTCATAATTCAAATAGAAAATGAATAATAATAATTTATTAAATTAAAAGTAAAGCATAATTTATTTTGGTGGAAAGCTAGGATTCTCCTTTAAACACCCTTTTCATTTCATCAATTTTGGCTAAAAAAAAGTCGTTATCCACATACCCTACACATACCCATCATATTGCCACTTTTTGGCCCATCATGATCCTTCACATACCCTTCAACATTATCATCAAATTCCAAACCCTTTAGGAAGAAAATATCTTTGACAAAATTCAAGTGTTACTACTTGCCCTAGGGATTCTATCCATAGAGGTTTATAAACTTTTGAATTTATATCTCAATTTGCTTACTAAAGTCAACAATAGGAAAATTTTGTCTTAATTTCCTTGATTTCCACATAATACACTTTGTGGTATGATAAGAAGTTAGGACATTAGACATTTAGTTTAAAGAAACCTAATCAAGAATTGTTTTTAGTAAAAGTAAGTCACTAAGCAAAGCTAAGAACAATTGAACTACACACATGTGTCTCAAATTATTTCACACAAAATCAAAATCAGGAAACCAAACTCAAAAGCTCTTAGTCCAAAAGATCATTAAAAGCATCTCTCAATGCTCTACGAATTCAGACAAAGATTGCTTTTCAACTTTTACATAAGACCTTCAAGAAACAATCCCAATTTGTACTCATTTTATTATTGTCATAATTTGAGACTTTTTCAACAATTTGAGCATCTTGTTTAGAGTAAAGTGTGTTCTTCAAAACTGAGGTCTTGTAAACAAGAGTCTTTTTTAGGTACACATAGGATCAAAACCAACCTTCATCAATCCTTCAAACATCAATCAAAATAATCTCACCAACTCTTGAAAATCTTGAAACCATCCTTTATGCTAGACTTTTTGGAAAATCCATGAATCAAAAATCCCTAAATCAAAGCATGAAAACATTTTTGTTTAGCTAAGTATGTGTAGATGTATCCTTCTCCATTTTCTTAGTTGAATTATCATCAAATCATCTTGTTTGGTTAGGTGGGGGTTGATGCATCCTTCTCCCTACACTTAGTTAAATTAACATCTTTTGAGAAAGTCTATCCCATAGATAACATCCAAAATATTGGGATCTATTTGTTCATGATCCAAAATCAAAACAATCCAAAACCAAATCAAGGTCAAAATCAAAATCCACGAATCCAAAATCAAAATCCAAGAAACCAAAAAGTCTCAAAATTCTAGCATCCCCCTCAAGATCTTCTAAGAGTTTAATCATCCATATCATCCACCTTTCACACATTTCACCATCACACTTTGATCCTTAATCATCCAATATTTTATCTTTTTGAGCCTAATTTTATGGTTCAAACAAGATCGCAACAAAAGAAGAACATGGAGGCCAACAAAGAAACATCAACTTCAAGTGACCTAAGTCAAACCAATTCTGAAATTAATCCCATTGGATCAAGCAATCCCCTAACTAATCTTCCTCCATCATCACAAAATCCTCAAGAGGAAGGTCAAGTAGAGGATATCACCAATAATTCCTTTGGGATGACACAAGATGAGATCATCAAAATGGTCCAAAATCCTGAGAATCATAGAATCATCAATATCATGATGAAGCTCCATCCTTCACAATATATGCTTGAATTAGCAAAACAAGGGGCTAAACTCCCTTCCAATTTCGATGTGAGCACCATTGTGGAACTACCTCTTGGGGTCATACCTCCAATTTCATCCACACCTCCATTTGAAAGCATCACCCAAAACATCCCCCAAATTACGTCATCTATTGCTCCAAATCAACCCATTGTTAACAAAGGGAGCACAGTTCTCAATGCACTACAAACAAACCCCCTTGTGAATAAGCAAGATTTGGACACAAATACTATCTTGGGGTAACTCTTCACCCAAAATACATTATATCCATATGTCCCCCTCACCTTTCTAGATCCTAATGACCCATCATCATCATTCCATGCAACACCTCAAACATCTCTCCCTATGACCTCGCAAGGAGAAGGTGGGCTATTTGGACCATGGGAATCTTTGACCCTTCATCGTCATCATTTCCCCAAGGGAATATTCCACTCAATTTTCCACCACTTCCACCCTTGCCACCAACATCAACATCACCTCTCAGTTTTGGGTTACCTCCACTACTGCCACTTGTTCAAAACAACCCCCCAATCATCAATCAAAGCATCATACCAAATCCTCCCATCTGTCCATCAATATTGCAACAACAGATGGAAACCATCCCAATAACACAAGAAACCATCATATCATCCACCATCCCTCAAATACCTCAAAACATGGTCTCTCAAGGACCAAGCATATCAATCACACCATTCACTACATAAATCCTCACCATCAATGCAACAATGCCTCTCATCACAACAACAAACAATATTTTGAATCCACCACCACCTCTTCCACCAAACTCAAACACATCAAACCAATATAGCAGCGTGTTACAAGCCACTCAACAAGCTTCCTATCAAAAGTCACTCTAATAAATCCAAAATCAACAAGTTGCATAGCTATCTACTTAGCAAGCACAAGCACAATTAGCTGCACAACAAGCTGCTCAAGCTCCGGCCTTATTACAACAAAAGAAAGTTGTGCAAGCAACTCAAGCCGTAGAAGCTGCATAGGCTACCCAACAAGCACAAGCCCAAGCACAGGCACATGTTCAAGTACAATACTTGGCACAACAACAAGCAGCCCAACAAAAAGCAAACCAACAAGTGATGAAGCAATACCAAGAACAACAAGAAGCAATCCAACAATAGGAATTATTAACACAATAGTGATAGCAAGCTCAACAATAGGCATTATTAGCACAACAACAATAGGACCAACATCAAGCGTTGTTGGTACAACAATAGTTATAAGGATACTTGGTGCAACAAAACATGCAAACACCATCCACTAACACACCAAACAATCCACACATCCCTCCAAAAATTGAACCAACATAGAACATCTTCAATCCAACCCCTAATCCGTAAAATGATGTAACAACACAAATAAAGTTGCTCTCACAAAAGGTGCTTGATCTTCTATTAGGTAAAACCACAAATACACCCAGCAACTTGTGTCCCTATCTGTTTGATAGAAATCTAGCAATGAAACCATTCCCAAAGGGATTTGAAATCCCCAAATTTGATAAATATCATGGGATGGGAAACCATGAAGATCACATCAAGGAATTCCAAGTACATTGCATGGAACTCACATATGATGATACATATCTGATGTGGCTATTTCCTAGAAGTTTGGTTGGCCAATCCATGGAGTGGTTCTCTCACCTTCCTCCTGGCATCAAAAAGTTCCAAGAGATAGTAGATACATTCATAAAAAAATACGCATTCAATATCGGTATGGATGTTAGTCTAGAGGAACTATCAGATCTTAAACAAGGTAAAAATGATTAATTTTCTTCCTTCCTACAACGATGATGATCCAAGGCCAATAGGAGAAAATGGGTCATGCTAGAAGAAGAACAAGTTTGCACCATCATTTCCAATCTCAAAGGAGCCTTGGAATTCCATCTCAAGGTGATAGGTATCACCACGTACGAATAATTGATCTCCAAGGAACTTGACATTGAAAGAGCCCTTATTGCACAAGGAGGGACACCCACATATCCTAAACAACAAAACAATCGCACATCCACCAACTATAATGACAAACCTTGCACTTGGGTAAAAAATAGAAATGTTACCAATGATGGTGTTGTCAATGCCAAAGTTTTCATTAGCACTCCTTGACAAAACACACCAACACCCCAACAACAACCCCAAAACAACAATCAGAACAATCGACAAGCTAACACTATGACTCATCAACCAAATAATCAAACATCCAATAATGTGAATGATCAAAGGGGGCCACCCCAGTGAAACAAAAAATACACCAAGCGTAAGTACATTTCCCTTAGGGGATTGGCTGAATCCATCATGAAGAGACAATGGAGGAAAAACTCATCACAATCCCCACCTATGATAACTATCAAGAGCCCTTGGTAAAACTATCATGTTACAATGAAAATCACCTTTGTGATTTCCAAAAAATCAAGGGACACACAACTACCATTTGCATGAGGTTGAAAAAATTGATCCAAGACCTCATTGATGACAAAATCATAAATGTGGAACAACCAGCAGGAAATCAAAATCTCAAGATCTACATGAATCTGATGCCCAATCATAACAACAAAGGGAAAAAGATCAATGATAAAGGAAAGGGTACCTTCAAAAGCATGAATTGTGTATACAACCATGTCATCGCATCTCTATATGAGTATTGCACTGTTATCACCATCCAAGGAGCCCAAGCTAATTGTGGAGTCACCATAAGAGGTGGAAAAGTCACCATCGTAGGGTCCTCTCAGCCTCCTAGAGCACCCACTTCCAACCCAAGGTCCATTCATAGTGGCTATAATGTCCTTGACCAATTGAAAAGAACCCCAGGTCAGATCTCCACCATGGAGTTACTGAAGATTTCACTGGTGCATAGAAAGATCCTAAAAGAAGCTTTGGCCTCATCTTCCATCCTCACCGATCTCAATACGGATCAATTCCAAGCTATGGTTGTATAGCTCAACACACCTCACCTCTTGAAATTTTTAGAACAAGATCTTCCAACACAACCATCTCACAATCGTGCATTTCATTTGGAGGCTTACATCCATAAAAACAAGGTCATGCGGGTCTTAGTGGATGGAGGTGTAGGGTTGAACACATGCACCCTCAAATTAATAAAAATATTGGGCTTCTCAAAAGATACTATTGAAAAAGGAAAAATCATAACTATCTGAGCCTGTGGTTATCAAGAAAGAGTGTCTTAGGGCACTATTCAACTCCCTATTCAAGAAGGGATGACCATCATGGAAATAACTTGTCAAGTTCTTGACCTGGAATTGCCTTATAATATTCTCCTGGGGCATCCTTGGATTCATGGGATGCAATTTGTTGCTTCCACCTTCCACTAGTTTGTAAAATTCCATACCAAGGCCAAGAGGTCACTATCCATGGGGGTCCTTAACCCTTTTACTATTGCAAACATATGAAAGCCAAATATTATAGAATCCCCCAAGTGCCTAAAAATGATGAGGGCACCTCAACTCCATACATCAACCTAGCTACTCTCGCCTCCACTTCTGTGATAGAGACATCCACCATCTCTGCCATATCTGACATCAAGATCATTGTCCAAGACAATAGGTGTGGGGATTATAAAATTAAGAAAAGTTCTTTCATGGTAGGAGATTTACCACAATCTCCTAGGTCCCGTGGGAAACCCCAACCAATTGGAACATCATCCCAAACTTTCAGAGCTGACCCCTCTAGATTCAAGAGGTAGGGAGACCTTAGTTGGGAAATAATAGAAGAGGGCCCATCAAACCTTTTGTACCAAGACAACAAACCAGTAGCTGACTTGCCTATGGATGATAGTAGTAAAGTCTTACAAATGATGCTCACCATGGGCTATGACAGAAACTAGAGGCTTGGATAGAATGACAATGGTCTCCTAACACCCATCATTCCTAAGACATGAATGAGAAATATTGGCCTCGGATGTACCCCTCTGAGTATAACCATATGTGTATGAGGTCCCCTAGTTAAAGCAGTCAAGACTCCCCCTCAGCCAATAGTAGCTGAACATCGATTACCCATATCTACAGGCCGAGTCATAAACAATTTTACATTTGACATAACCAATGAATTTAGTAGTAGTGATGATGAGGAAGATGCCATAACTGACTTACCTATGCTTTTTGAGAATTCCTCTCTCATGATTAGTACCGTGTCATTTGAGTCAACCATTCAAACGCATGAAATCAACCTAGTCTACCCCTAGCTCATCAATTACAACCAATGAGGACCACCAGTTCTATACACTTTCAAAAATGATGAGGCACTCTAAGAATTCATGGGACTGTGGGACATGGTGCCACATGGAGATCACAAGGTTGGGATTGATATCATACTGGACACACAAGCCTACTACGGGGAAATGATTGAATCCTTTAGTCATAAAAGTGAAAATTTGACAATAATCTCAAGGTCTTTGAGTGGAAACCACACTATGGCACTCTTTGACCCAAAAATAGTAAAAATAAAGGATGTATGCAATGGAGAGAACCTCTTTGAGGCACCCAAGGATGAAGGATTCAATCTTCCTCTCAGTGCTCTACATCAAGAAAAGTCAGCGGTTCTAGCCGAGAAGTGTAAACCAGTCAACTTGTGAATAGAGGAAACTCTACATATCACATTTTATGTTGAATCATTGATGACAGAAGAAAATGAGCTCCTAGCTACTTTCTTAAGGGAGAGAAAGGCCAAATTTGCATGGAGCTATGCCAACATGCTCGGGCTTGATCCAGAGATTGTGGTCCACCATCTAGTAGTTTACCCTAAAGCAAATCCTGTCAGAAAAAAGCTCAAAAAAGTCATCCCCAAATAGCCTTATTGGTTAAAATGGAATTAAATAAGTTACTTGATGCAGGCTTTATATGACCAATCGACTATCTAGAGTGGGTATCAAATTTGGTACCTGTTTCAAAACCTGACGGGGGAATCTGTATATGCAAAAATTTTAGAGACCTCAATAAAGAATGTCCCAAAGATGACTTCACACTTCCCAAAATTGATATGGTTTTAGATATGACCATGGGACATGAGATTCTTTCACTAATGGATGGATTCTCCAGGTATAACCAAATCATGATAGCCAAAGAAGATCAACATAAAATAGCTTTTACTTTTCCATGAGGGACATATTGCTAGAACATGATGTCATTCACCCTAAAGAATGTTGGAGCAACATATCAGAGGCCCATGACCTTAATCTTTCATGACATGATCCTTAAGACTGTGGAGGATTATGTCAATGACATATTGGAAAAACCAAAAAAAGGTTGGACCACATAGCAGCATTAAGTGCCATCTTTGACAGACTTGAGGAATACAAGGTCCGCCTTAATCCAAAGAAGTGTGTCTTCAACATACAATCAGGGAAACTATTGGGATATTCACATCCATGAGAGGGATTAAAATAGATCCCGCCAAAGTAAAGGCAATCCTCCAAATGCAGGCACCCAAGACTTTGAAGCAACTAAGTGGCCTATAAGGTAGGCTCCAGTTAATCTGCCAGTTCATAGCTCAACTAGCAAACAAATCAATCCCATATTCTAACCTACTCCACAAGGGGGTAGCATACAAATGGGATGAAAAATGTGATCAATCCTTTAACAAGATCAAATAATATTTTCTCACACCTCTAGTGCTTATGCCATCAATCTAAGGAAAACCTCTAATCCTCTACATATTGGCAAGAGCAACAACTCTCGGTGCTCTCCTAGCTCAGCATGATGAAAAAGGAATAGAGAGGGCTATCTACTATATTAGCTGAACCATGGTAGGGCATGAGTTAAATTATTTTTTCAACAAAAAACCTTATCTAGCAGTGGTGTTTGCCTCACAAAATTTCAGACTACATGTTAACACACAAAATCAAACTCATTGCCAAGATGAACCCACTCAAATACCTACTTTCCAAAGAAATTATTATAAGAAGGATGACCAAGTGGGTCATAATTCTATCAGAATATGATATCGAGTATGTAGAGTGGAAGGTCATCAAACGGAAAGTTATTGTAGACCAACTGGCAGAAGCACCAATGTATTCAAAGAATCCACTAATTTCAGAGTTCCCTAGGGAGTCCATCTTCAACTTGAGCATAGCAGATCATTGGAAGTTTTAATTTGATGGTTTCTGCACACAACATGGATTGGGAGCCGAGGTCTTTTTCATCACTCCACAAGGATACTGCATACCAAAATATTACAAGTTGACATTTCCCTACACAAACAATATTGCAAAATATGAGGCTCTAACTATAAGACCCAGAATAGCAGTGTAGTGGCATATCATGGCTCTCAAGGTATATGGAGATTCACATCTAATAATCAATCAAGCGAATGATGAGTATCAAACTAAAGAAAACAAGCTAACTCCATACAAGAACTTGGTGGAAATTCTTAAGGATTCCTTCATTGAGATCACATTTGAGCAGATACCTAGAGGAAAAAATAGAGTGGAAGATTCCATGGCGACAATTAGATCCCTATTGGACATCCCTCGCAATGTCCCAAAGCAGGAATTCCTAGGAGAGAAGCTTCTTGTTCCTACATTCAAGGTACCAGAGTTTGAATTTTTGTGCGAAATAATTGGTCTCAGTGATCCATAGTACCATGATATATACACTTATCTGAGAATAGGATTCCTCCCAGTCGACATAACCTCAAACCTTAAGAAAACCTTTTGTCAAGAAAGCATCATGTTTCGTCATCCTAGGAGATACCCTTTACTGTAGGAGCATTGAGGGAACCCTATTACGATTCCTAAATGTCGAGGAAGCCTTGATTGCTTTAATTGAGGTACATAATGGTATTTTTGGTTCACACTCAAGTGGAATGGCCTTAGCTAATAAATTGCTGAGGATGGGATATTATTGGCCTACTATGGAAAGAGAAGCACATGACTATGTCAGAAGGTGTCTACAATGCCAACAACATGGGGACCTCATCCATGCACCAACTCAAGAGCTACACCCTATTGTCACACCTTGGCCCTTTTCACAGTGGGGGCTCGATCTCATTGGAAAAATCATCCCCACCTCATCCAGTGGCCACAAGTTTATCATTATCGCCACTGAGTACTTCACAAAGTGGGTGGAAGTCATACCAATGACCTACATAACTGGAAAGAAGATATCAAAGTTCATCATGAACTAGCTAATATGCCGCTATGGTGTCCCACAAGCCATTATCTCAAATAAGATAATGGGACACCATTCAAAAAATAGGATGTCCATGACCTGTGCTACAAATTCAAAATCTAACATCATTTTTCCATCCCATATTACCCCCAAGGAAATGGCCAAGCTGAGGCTACAAACAAGACCATTCTAAAAATTCTCAAGAAAATAGTTAATGAAGCTGGTCGTAATTGGCATCTCCAACTGAATCCCACCTTCTAGGCTTATCAATCTAGCATCCACACACCAACAAGTGCCACCCCTTTCTCCCTGGTCTATAGATCAGAAGCCATATTACCCATCGAGATCAAGCTCCTGTCACTAAGAATATCACTGTAGAATCTCATCATAGATGAGGAATACCAGGTGTCAAGACTGAATGAGCTAGAACTACTAGACAAACGGCGAATAGAGGCCTTGAACCACTTGCAGGTGTATCAGAACTGACTCAAACAAAACTATAACAAGAAGATCAAGGGCATGACCTTCCAGGTAGAAGATCTTGTGCTAAAAGAGAATTAGAAGAACATCCCAAATCCAGACAGAAAAGGAAAATTTGAACCCAATTGGTTGGCACCATTTTTCATCAAGGAAATATACAATTCAAGGGCATATTAGTTATCAAAACCCAAAGGGGAACCTCTGCAGGAGCCCATAAACAACTCCCATCTAAAAAAAATTATGCATAAATCTTTTGGGGTATAAAGCCAAAAATACAACAAAAGTAGAAAATGTCCTAGAAAAATGGTCACCGTGATGGAAACCTGGTAGATAGGAGTCTTAGTGACAACAAAAAAAATCAGAAAAGGAAAAAAATCCAAAAAAAAAATTAGAAAAAGGATTAAAAATAGTAAAGAGAAAAATCGTCCTCTAGTGAAAACCACTTTGGTGGCACTTTGGGCAAGTACCTTGGTGAAAACCTAGAAAATAGGTGCCTTGTGTAAATAAGCACTTTCCATCCACCAGGATCTCCATAGCCTTTTCTACATCATCCATCATGCTTCCATCATCTATCAGATTTCATATATCCATCCATCACCCATCCACATCCGCATCATAGCTTGGTCTTCTATTTGTGTCATGATCCCCCTAGTACTACTCGACTCATTCTTAAGGTTAGTTTGTCCTACCTTTATTGGGGTAGTCTATTGCTTCGTACTGGGTGCATGATCTCATTGGATCAGATTCATGTATATTCTTGAAGTCCTTAAAATAAAAAAATCCAAAACATCAAAAAATTAGAAAATCCTAAAACATTCATAAAATCGGAAAATCCAAAAACATTCAAAACATATCAAAATAAAAAAATAAGTCAAAAATTTAGTCAAAAAGTCAAAAAAAAAGTCATCCTATCGAACTATGGTTATCTGAGCCTTGAACATAGGAAAGGTTGATCTTTGATCATCCCCCAAGACACTTAGGTTAGTTCTTTAGGAGTCCATTATAATAGACTAGCAATCCCTTTGTTCATATCTCATCAATAATCAAGTATATGTTAGTCAAACTAGGTGGTCTCTGCATGTATAATGTAGGCAAGGATAATCTATTGATTAGCCCCCAAGGCCCCTAGGATAGGTCTTTAGGTTAGTCTCTTGGTCAAAATCTTGGAAACCTCAAAACATTTGAAAATTCAAAAATCAAAACATTTGTAAAGTCTCAAAAATACAAAAACCAGCCTCAAAACATTTCAAAAACATAAAAAACATCCAAATATTTTAAAAATCCATCCATCTCATCTCGTTTTCACCCGCAATAAATATCTGCTCATAATAAATCAATCATCATCCTCAACCTTTGGTAAGGCAATCAAAAACAAGTCTGGCAGTTCAAAAGTAGAAAACTTAAATGTCAAAGTCTCAAGTCTAGGTCAGTAAGTAAACAAGTTGGTCAACTCTTTGTGTCAATAGCCTATCATCCAATCAATCCCAAATGAATCATTTGATAACATCATGTCCTTGGATGCATCCTTCCTACAATGGACATCAACATTAGGCATCATCGTAGTTTTAGTCTTGGCTAGCGGTATTGAAGAACATTAGCTTGTTTGATTGCTTTATCTTTGTCTTGTGACTTATCTCATTGCACTCATTTCAATGACCTCTCAATGATGTCCCAAACAAAGGGATTTAGAGAGAAATAAATGTGGCAACAATCATTATCTTTTTATCTGTTGTACCTATTGGATATTCTTGTAAGATAACTTAGTTATGCATGCTTTGCTTGGTTTGTAAGGAGGGTGTTTTAGGTGTCTTGTTGATAATGAAGGAAGGCTTGCTTTTCTATGTTTTTGGTCTAAGATATTTGAAATATCTAAACTACATTATGATTAAGGTTCCATACACCAGGTGTGAATAGGGATACTCCTATCTAATTGTCGATTCAAAGTCCATCAGACTAGGTGCAATGCCATCCTAGTTCATTAGACCTTGATGCATCAGGCCTATGTGTGTTATCAAACATAAGGTAATTGGCCCTTTTAAAGTCCCAACTCCTGGGTAAGTAAGATCATCATCATCATCATCTTTTGACTTGTTGGAGTCTCTTGTATTTCTTCTATCTTCTTTCTATGCTAACATGGTACCATGACAGTTAATCACAAATCATTATCACTAGTGAATCCATCTTGCATCCATAAATCATCACCATACTACATAATGCATAACATATCATGTAGAAAGTATTAATCATATCACATTCATTTCCTTTCCATCAATACATAATATAGATTGTTTATTCTAAATATCTCATAAACCATACATGTAATCTCATCAAACCATCAATTTCATAATCATATACATAGCCATTATTAACACTCATTGCATCATATGCATACATATCATCTTTTTGGTTCTCTTTACAATGTAACCAAGTTTGTCTTCTAATCTACCTATGGTATTGCCAATTCCAATCAAAGACAGCTCGAAGGACCTAGACCAACTAACGAGGACTTTAAAAACCTTCCTACACTTCGGGCTCTGCAAGACCTGGGAAGGTGATCCTTTAATGTGTTTACAACCTCTGCACCATTATTATAAACGACATTAACAATAGCAGATAATCTCACTTAATAGCTCAACATGATAAGATAATATCCACTAGAATTGGTCGTTCATAGACAATATCAACTATCTAGAGCATGAGATAACTAAACAAAGTCCATTGTTTAAGATAGTCATTGATTTGAAATTTGTAGCAAGCTCTAAGAAAAGACAAAAAAATAATGAACTACACGAATAAGTACAACTTAGATCAATGCCATACATCCATTGTAGGATTCAAATTCATAAGCATCTAGAGGTTTACGATAGATTTAATACATGACATATAAGATCCCTGACAATATTGCATTACAATTTCATCAATACGCATTCTAACCCAATACTACTTATCAAATCCTTATATAGAACATATCCGCCTATAATCCCATTCAAGCATTTTAATTAATTCCTTGGATTAAAGCTAAAATAGAATCATACACACCACAATAGTGAGATGGATAAAACAACCCTTAGTTATTTCAGTCAAAGTTCAAATATGCATGTACAATGGAGAGACATGAGCTTGAATTTATCATTTCAACTCAAATGCTAGTACTGTCATACAACATTAAATCCCCATGAACTCAAAACCTATTATAGAATGACTCAAAACCTAAATTGCATTTCTCTAAAACCATCAAACTTTACAATTTGCTCTGCAACTTCACCTAGACTTGACCAAAAATTATCTAACTTGCTAACTCGCACTTCTGGCCTTGAAATACGTCTTATAGAAAATGAAGGAGAAAACAAGCATCAGGCTAGAAAGTACACATGTCACTAGCCAATTGGAGCACCTGGTGATATTCCAAAAATTGTTACAATATACATCACCTTGCA
The DNA here is from genome assembly GCA_007258455.2 of Sequoia sempervirens. Classification (NCBI taxonomy): domain Eukaryota; kingdom Viridiplantae; phylum Streptophyta; class Pinopsida; order Cupressales; family Cupressaceae; genus Sequoia; species Sequoia sempervirens. Next base: position 148,870,374 of record VDFB02168118.1, on the reverse strand, counting down.
GAATATTCTCGTTCATCATATTAGCTGAGGAAAGTTGCTGCAACAACAAAAACCACAAGAAACCTGCACCGAGAATGCCATCAATACAAAACTGGAACCATTGCAACCACAACATTTGATTTGCCACCTGTTAGTAGTCCACTCTTTTTACTCTTCCTCAGTCAAATATTTAGTTATCCATTTCTAGTGCTCTTCATAAGTTGGCCAGTCAAAATTAATTACCTCATCCACCTTGGCATTATAAGGTGTGTGTTTTACCACTACCTGATTTGCATCCCTTTCAAAAGTTTCCAAAAATGAGCTGGTACTAATGATTTTAGCCATATAGCTCACCAACAAATCATATTCTGAGTCATCACAAATTGAATTAATTTGATCATTGATGACCTCACTTGCTTGATCCTACCATTGTTAGAGTTACTTGATTTTCCCCTACTCATCAATTATATCAGGTAACAATGTGTTACCCCAATCATTGAAATTATTCACCAACTCCCTAATCTTCCTACTCAAGTCATTTCGTAAGGTCTAAAAACCTTGCAATGATTTTACTAACACATGAGTAGGCTTTAATGATTGGGGCCTATTATTTATATCAAACCTTGAGGCCTTATACATGATATCCAAATCATTTTCCCTAGAGATCCAATTTTCAATTATTGCTATCACCACCTCCTGATCTCATTTTCCCTAGGGATCCAATTTTCAATTATTCCTATCACCACCTCCTGATCTCTATCAATATTCTTTATTGCATCTAGCAACAAAGAATATAAAGAATGTATAGATAGCAATTTACTATCAACCCTTTCATTTCAATGCCTCAAAATAGTAGTAACAATCTCCTTTTGCTTTAAAATAGATCCCTCCTCATTTATGTTTAATGATGCCTGCAATTTATTGATTTTTTGCAAGAGACACTTCTTTGTAGGATCAACAGAGCACTCTGTTTCTTCTTCAATTTCCTCTAAATAAGGGGTGAGGGCATGATTATGACTAGGAGACCCTGGTGTGGAAACAATTGGAGAAGTAGGAGGCACTAACCCTACTGTGGAAGGTAATGTACTGGTCTCTGGAGCACCTAATGTCTCCCCAATCTGTCTATACCTGAAACTTTCCACCTCAGTTTGTAACTCAACATTCCTCTATTGCATCTTGTTGTAGTCTTCAATCAAAAGGTTATACTTCTCCATTAGGCTTTTTTTTTTTAGCCTCCTCCCTTTCAGCAGTCTTTTGGGCCAATTTGGCCACATTCATAGTCAAATTAGTGGCCTCGGTGGTTGAGGTCTCTGAAGCTCTCTTTATTATTAATCCTCCTCTAAAATTTGGATTAATATTAGAAACATCTAGTTTTCTCCCTTGTGGGGCCAATGCCCAAATTGCCAAAGTTTCATATTCCTCACTAAAGGCAGCATTTTGCAATGCTGCCTTGACTTCTTCTTCATAGTCTTGAAAGGGATTCTTGGACTTCATAATAGCATTAAGGGCTACTAGATCTACAATGTCCCATTCAGGTAGAATCAATACACCAGCCTAACTCACTAGTTTTCTTCCCTCTTCAGAAGTGATGTTCTTAAATTCTTCCATCAATTTAGCTTTTACTTCCTCATCATTCTTCTAGTTTGACCTGTCAAGTCTTAGTTCTCTTCTCCTCTTACTTTTATCTTGATATTCTTCAAATTTCATCCTCCATACCAATTACAAGAATACTCAAGTTTTTACAAATGTATTTTCATCTTCTACCTCCTTGCATGCTTCCATTCTTGCATCTTGTACACTTTTTCCTTTCATATCTAAATCAAATAAAACCAATTCAGCTGGCCTAGGAGGGGAAGGCATACCAACTTGCATGTCTTGATCAGTAACAATGATTTCATCCATCAGATCCTCCTATGGTTGATCAATTATTTTCCTTTTAGGGCTTGGCTCAGATGGTGGTGATGGGGGACTATCTTTTGGTGATGATTCTAAATCTATGATTTTGATTGCCCCAGGCACTTTGAATTTTGGACCTGGTTATGGAGGCACCTTCATAATTTGCTTCCCCTTTCTATCCACTTCTTCCTCATCACTGTTGCTATCCTTTTTCCTCCTATAAATGGGCCACCTTTTTGTAGGTTGGTATGCTAACCTTCTTTCAATTGGTCTGGCACCCTTTTCTTATACACCTATACTTAGTTATAAGTTTTACTTTTTGGTTCTCACCCATAATCTCTTTGAAGTTCTCCATCAAAAAATAAATTTTCTTATGGTATGGACTAAACTCCAATAATGGATCATACTTGGGATCCATTTTGTGTACAATATATAATAGCTTATCATAAGCTATCCATTTCTCCTTGTTCAAATCCTACTTAGTTAGGTCAAACTCATTTCTAATCAAGTCCTCAAGGAAATTGAATTCATGCACAAACTTGCCAGCTTTTATTCTTTGTTTGAAAAGAGAACAGAAACCCTCAGGATCATGTTTCTGCTCTAGACCACATCTCAAATGGTAATCATCAAAGAATTTATCAAAATGTGTCTAGCCTCCCTTTGAAAAAGAAAATTCAGACACCACTATATAATCAGGGAAAAAAGTTCCCTTACCCCTCCCAGCAAGGTTGTCCTCATGAATACAACCTATCTGCCACATAACTTCTACAAACCCCACTCTTGGTGGCACATTGTATGGAAATATATGAGGGGCTCCTTAAAAACCATATATTCTCAAGACAGTGCTGACTAGGTATGGGATAATGTCACCCCAGTTATGGTAAAACTTAAATTATGGCTTCCTCCCCTTTGGCTTGAGGAAATCATGCAATTCCTCAGGGATCCGAGATACATTCACCATCAATATAGTTCTTAATCTGGAGATAAAATAAGTATCAAATTGTACATAACTAGTGCTTTCTTTATTACAAGATAAATTTGTAGTCCATATCTGTACTGGCAATCTTTCTCCATCAATTGATTTCCTTAATTTCATCCCCTCAGAGAAAAACTCAGCATTCATAAACAAAAACATATGCATCAGCATAAAATACCAAAAGAATTGAGTGCCAATATCATTTTTTTCATCTTTGATAGCCTTTCATGTATCCTTTCGGCCAAGAAAGAAGTGAAATCATAGGTCACAAAGAAGTTAGGGTGTTGTATTTGCACCCCCATGAACATGTATGCAATGGGAATTACCACACTAGGACTAAAACCCAAAATTTGAAACAAATAATAGAAAGTGGCAGGGAAATGGTTTGCAAAACAATTTAATCTGAAAGGTTCTTGGTCACTAGGGCTGATATGAAATTTTGAACCTCCTGCCCTAGCTAGATGAGGTGGAAGCAACCTTTCCCTAAAAAGATATTTCAACTTTTCCTACTCCTGCTTCATTTCCTCAAGATTGATAGGAACCAAGTCTTCACTCGGTTCACTCAAGTCAAAAATCTATTGGACCTCTTCTCTTTTAATGCTCAACAAAACCTTTCCATCATTATCCCTAATTATCTGTGTGACAGGGTCATATCTTGCAGCAACTGACCTAAGAAGGCCTACATTAGGGAATACATTTGGTACCACCAGCTTCCCCATATCATACATCCATCCATTTGAAAAAGGGTGAGGAAGATTCCTCTGTCCGTACCATAATCTAAACATTTCCAAACCTATGAGGGGAACCCTAGCATCAGTGATGTTGGATCAATTGTATAATAACCCTTCCCCTAGGATTTTCCCTCACATTAGAATCAATCCCTTCCTCCTATCATTCATTGACAAGGGAAATTGATCCAGGAAGTCATCATACAAGTTTCTTTTTAAATAATCAACTTGGCCAAAATGCTGCTTTGGAAGTGCCATCTCGGAAAGACTAGGGCTTCTTTATAATGTTACACTTCAAGTAGCTAGGACTAACCAAAGCTAGGAAATTACATAACAAAATACTACAATTTTTCACAATCTATAATTAAACTATAGCCCTAACATGTTTATCAACAAACTCACTAAAAAATACAACTAATCCTTTCCCATATTCAAGTGCAGAATGACTGGGAGGCACAGAAAATAAAGTCATGACTTTGTTCATAGAAATCCCAAATTCTGGCTGCAAAAACTCACAATTCCACCATTAGCTCTAAAATTTCTCCACAAAATGGTTGAATTCTTTGTGATACAAACAAAGCAGGAAAATTGATTTTATGTCAATCAAATCATGCCAGCAAGTTTCTCATCTGCCATTAAAGCTCAATTTCATGTTGCACGAATGACTCCAACCATTTTTGATGCAGGTTTAAATTTGAGTCATCGATTCTTTAGTTTGATCAAATCATTGATGGCCACCTTAAAAACAAGCTGACATAATCACCAAGATGGCAATAAGGGGCCCACCATACCATACACTATGAAGGAAGTCCACATGCTGGTCACCCACGATACCGCAATCTTACAACTTCTGATCGCATGATGGCGGGCAACCATTGATCTTGAACATCGGTGATCTCGCTCCTTCAACATAGTTGCCAGCCTTATCGTTAACCCTCGAGCAGCTTTTCCAATCAAGATTATAACATATCTGTCAATTTGAAGCATGTGCATCTTAAGAGAACTTTAGTAACCTACATTTTAATGTATTAAGGGTGGACAGTATTTCCTTTATTCTTTCGGCTTCATCAGGAAGTCCACATGGTGCTCGACTGTGATATTGCGATCTTGCAATTTTGGATCATGGGATGGTGGGCAACCATTGATATTTGACAATAATTCATCGACAACATAAAAAATTATCTCCATCGGCCTCACCAAGGAAATCCATGTGGTAGTCACCCGTGATATCGCAATCAACCAAAGTACTATGGTGGGGCCATCATAGGATGGCGGGCAACGACTGAGATAAAATGGTAATTGATCAGTAGTGGTAGAAGTTTGATCCCCTAGATAGGACACATGACGCCTGCCCACGATATCGTAATCCTACAATTCCCGATCATGGAATGGCGGGCAACCGTTGATATCTGAAGGCAAATGATCAATGGTTGGGTGAATTTCATCCCTCTACAAAATAAAAAATTCATTAAAGGACAAGGGGACATCACTAGGTAGATCGAAAACAATGACATAAGTTGTTTTAAAACCGTGAAACACAAGGCCAACCAGGACTTAGGAAAATAAAACCCGCAGAGGAAATAAAATATTAAGACCAAAGGGACTAGGCCTAGACGAACCGATAGAACATAAAATGTTTTAAAATACCTCCAAAAGTAATAGCAAGATAGATCCCGACCAAGGCATAAAATAACACAAGGGTTTTACATGTAGGCAAAGCTAAAACCCCAACCTTTAAAAATTTTCCAACACCATGAAAGACCAGAGACATAAGGCAGGACATGAGTGACAAACAAGGAGAAAAAATTTGAAGCTCCATCACATCTATTTGTATCATCATAACATAGGAATCTTTTCACAAACATCATACATCATTACGTACATCATTAAATGCATCATTGTAGCATATCATGTGCATCATCATAGCATCCATAAATACATGTCCATATCATAAATGAGAAAAATGTTGAAAAGAAAAATATTACATCCCATAGATTTTATCATCCATTAGGTGAATAATATAGATTTTTTAGTCTAACTATTTTCATATCATAACATTTTATATTATCCATACATCATCATAAAAAGTGCATAGAAAAGATATTGAAAAATAAATGCATCCATAAATCATTGCATCACATAACATCATTGCATTGCATCACATAAGGTAGACTCATTGCATCATGTATAGACCATAACATATAGAAAGTAAAATCCATCCATAATGCATAAATCAAATAGAGAGCACCATACATCAGATCAAAAGCATCTCATCTCATATATATCATCAAATAATATACTGCCATGGTACAAAATCTGGATCAAGTATGTATTAAATACATAAAGTACAATGGCCCACTGGGCTATCAAAAATGAGCCAATAGGGCGCAAAAGAATCATGTCTTTGATCAAAAGATTGGCTAACCCTATTAGTTACCCTCACCCTCACTAGACTGTCTCTCTCTGTGATCCTCTGGGGGTCTATATCTTATCTACTAAGAAAATTTTAGAACTTGGGATGCTCAGGGCACAACCTAATCGTAATGAAATCTATAGTAATTGGCCTCTCAGACCGCCTCCCTATATGCGCATAATGAAATTGAACTCTGGGAGGAGGAGGCAAACATGCTCTCAATCTTTTGTCTATGGCCTATCTCCTATGAATCCCTAAGCTCTACAACTTGCCTCTACTAGACAACCTGATCTCTCTCCTATCTTGGCTAGTCCTTCTCTACCATCAGAGCAGTAACCTGTCCCTGTAGCCCTACAACTAAAGCCTGCAGTTGTTGTAACTGGGTGTCTCTCTGATCAAGCAACAATGGAGGTACCTAATCCCTTTGAGGAGGTTGGTCCACCTATCGGTCCCATCTGCCCTGGTCCTGTTGCCCCCGGTCCTGATCTTGCCTCGAGCCATCCTATCATGGCTCATCCTGTGGGCCTCTACCCTAATCTGGCTATTGTGGTGGCCCATCTTTTCCCTAGTCCCTGTCCTAGTCCTCGTCTCTATCCCCTTGGACCCCCTATCCCTAGCATCACCTTGGTCTTCTACCTCTGGCCCTATGTCGTGTTGATGGTTTACTTAGCACTATCAATCTAAGAGGTGGTCAAAACCAATCTCTATAAGCCTGAGTGGTACCTTCATTGGCCTGACCCTAAACATATGGCCGCAACCTAGCCACCAACTGCTTGAATGAATCGATGGCCTCCTATGATAGAATGTATCAGATCCATGAGGACTCCCTCATAGTACGTGAAAATATCATGACATAGTAGTCGTCCGGTTTGTCCTGAGGCTCCCTAAATTGTCTATGCACTCAGTTGGGAAGGTATCGCTCAATCATAGTGTGCTCATGGCCTTGCATCAACTGGTCTTGTCGAGCAAAGAAGAGACAATGCACATCATCATACCATGTGGGCCACCCAAGATATGGCCACCATGTGAATACTTGCATCTTGTCAGGAACTCTCCTCCAATGAGGAATCTTGTCTTGTCCCATGTGTGTAAATGAAACACCTCCCCTGTACCTCCAGACAACTGGATTGTCTGGCTCCATATCAATGACAACAACTCTCAGACAAAGCACTGCAATGTGCTCCCAAGCCCAGATGTGGAGAAGTGACACTCTAGCTTTGATGGCTCTACCATCACTATATGGAAACTCATGTAAATGTTGATACGAAGAGGCCAACAATACTGGCCCCCACGCAAAGCATACCTGTCACTGGACTATCAGCTCCCAAGTGAGTCACCATCTAGGACTAAAATATCAGTCTTGGTGATCTGGTGCAACAAGACCTGATATGATGGCTATTGTAACCAAGCAAAAGGGTGACATAGTGAGCCTATAATGCTCCAACTTGATCTAGCCCTCTCAAAAGACAATCTCGTCAAGGTCCATCACGTCATAGAAAGCCTCCCTCAAAGCATCCATATCATATATCACATGTTCTCTATGGATGGTAAATTGAAGTATCCACCACACGTCCTCTAGTGTGACTATGGCCTCACCTATAGGAAGGTGGAAGGAGGACGTCTCGATGTGCCATTGCTCAGCGAGCACTGTTATCATGCCCAAGTAAGTCCTCACTAGTAGTTCATACACAATGTACCAGAGGCCAATCGCCCCCAAGTGCTCCTATAGTCACTCATGCATACCAGCCAATCTACTAAGTATGGATGATATGTGCTCGTGTGAATGAAAGATCCCTATCTCCTCCTACATTAGGAAAGTCAGCACATTAAGTTTCATAAAAACTTGTGATCTTAATTTGCCTCGGCATACCTAAAACAAAATATGTGTCACTATTTGTGGGTGTGACACAGTTTGAAAGTTCTAAACTACACTACTAGGAGCCCTAAACTCTCAAAATTTTCTGCCACATTGTAGTTTAAGCATGACTCAGTTTGATCCAAAACCTAAACTTTCAAAGAGGCCCATCGCGGTGCACTTTACATATGTGGTCAAGTTTGGATTTTGCATCCAAACTCTAAACTATGAGGTGACGTCGCTTTTCATGACTGTGACACAGTTTGAGGCTATGTGGCACTAAAAGAAAGTTTGAAATGGTGCTATATTGGACTGCTAAGCAAAAAGTAAATTCCTAACCTAATAAATGTGCACGTAAATAAAAAAATGAAGTCAATTCAAGTGGACTCATTGATGGTCCAGTGTTATATAGCCTCTGGTGCGCTCATACTTGATCAGAAATGTGTTGGGGAAGTGGTCATTGTGCCATCTCGCATGGGGATTAGAGTTGAAATCATAGAATCTCAAAAGGCTATGTGTGCAAGTAAATTGGAAGTGGCCCCTCGAGGCCTATTTTAAGCCTAAAAAATAAGGTTTTTTGACCTCGTTTAGTCGTCCATCTAGGGTTTTGGACCCCCAATCCTGTTTTCACCCATTTGAGGATCATTTTGAATCGTTTTGTCTTATTTTTGCACATTTTTGGAGTCCAAGTAACCTTTTCAACCCCATCGGGTACCTTGTCATCTCCTTTTTGCGATATCTCCCAAAAAAAATTCCAAATTTTCTTTCGATCTCTCTAGGGGGCAGTATATCGACATATCTCTTCACACCGGGACAGTAGTGGAGCAATTTTGAAAATTGATTTTTTTAAAAATTGTGATCGAGAAAGTTTATTCTTTGAACCAATGCAACAAGTACTTTGCTTCAAAGAGAGGAAAAATGTAGACATGGAAAATAACACTTGATCCTGGTTACTAACAATCTTTTGTCTAGAATCATCTTCTTAGCTATATATCACCTTTCATCTCCTAATTGGATAAACCAGTTTATCTAATTAAGTCATCACTTCTTGTTAATTAAATAAATCAATGTTATTTAATTAACCCTCCAGTCTCTATTTAATTAAATAATTCATTTTAGTTAATCTCTAAAGTCATCTTATTACATTAAATAAATTAAAAAAAAATTAATTTAATCTAAAATCACCCCTCTTTAATTAAATAAATCAAAATCCTTTATTTAATTAAATCTAAATCATATTCTTCTCAACTTTTATTTAAATCAACCCAAAAATATAAATCAAATTGGCACATCATTTAATCCCTCATTAAATTAATCAAATCCTGATTTTAAACTTAATCCTAATTGCCTAAATCCTCTAGATTTTGCCACTTGCACATGAAAATACATTTAATTGATTTTTCAAATATCTATTTTCTTTCAACATGGCATATTTAGGAGAATATTCCACCAAGTTTGAAAATCTCTCCAAGTGGTTTGTCCTTCCAACAAAGCATTTATATCCCCTTACATGTCCTTGTGCATTGAGCCAGGTGGCATTTAAGTCATTTTCTTTCCCTCTCCAACAAGTGATTTCATGAATTTGAAATTCCACCTAATATCATTTATTGGCACATTGGCCAAAATATTCTCAACCTTCAACCTCTCACATGTTGACAAGTGGCACTTGGTCATTGGTTGGAAATTAGTCCCACATTCATCCATTTTTCCTCATTCTTCAACATTCTCATTTATAAATAAGAGGCTTTCATTCTCATTTGGGATCCACAACTTAGAGCAAAGTTACTCTCTTCACATTGAGAGCTAATTTTATCCATTTCATATCAAGTGTTCATCATTTTCATGGTTTATGTGTGTATCAAAAATGTATCAATTATAAATAAATTCAAACACATATCAATAAGACATTATATCGAAGAAACTGAAAGGAAAAATAGAATAAACAAACTGTTAATGGCAGCTTCCCTGAAATCATCTTATTTCTCTCTATCTCCAGCATTTTGTTGTTTCCCGTTGCTCTCAGATTCAATAGATCAATCTCAACAAAATGGACAACTGAAGAACGAGATATAAATGAAATGCATACTATGCTAAAATGCAAAGATTATGCTAAAATTTGAATATTGTTGTGATGCTAAAAAGATGTGAGTACATAAGCTAATTGTGTATATGCTCGTGTATTCACCGTGTGTATGTGCGTAACCAAAGCTTGGATTTGCACCAGTATTTATAGAGTTTTTGAAAGGATTTGATTGGTTGATATGATTAACAGCCCAGATTAAGCTTGTTAGAATGAATGGTGAAAGATTTTTGAAAGTTGAGAGAGAGATAGAAGGTTTCCTTTTCCTTCAATTTTTTTCATTCAGATTCGAAGGAAGGTTGTCATTTTGAAAAATGAGTTGAAATGAATTTTATAATTAAATAAATAAACTTATTTAATTATATGTGAAGATGGATTTAGAAACTCGCATAATTAAATAAGTTATATTTAATTATGTTTTTGAAGTGAATTTAGAAGGTAATTAAATATTTAAAAATATTTAATTATTTGTGGAGTGAGAAAAGATATTTAATTAAATATTTAATATTTAATTTAACTATGAGATGAAGAGAATATTCCATATTTGAATTTTAAATATTCAAATTTAGAATAATATGATAATTAATATAAATAAATTATAAAAAATTATTTTATTTAATTAAGAGGAATATGGGATATGTCAATAATTAAATAAATTCATTTATCTAATTAGAAGAATTATAAGAATGAACAATATAAATAAATAATTAAATTTATTTATATGTAGATGACTTTAGAAGATTAATTAAATAATTTATGTTTAATTAATTAACAAGCTTAATTAATCATGACCATTTTTATATGTATACATGTTCCCCCTCTTTGAAATGATGTGTAAAATTCATTGCTTCAAAGAAAATAAGATTTTTGCCCCTGATGTGTTTTTTTTTTTATGCTGGTGCTGATGATGCCCCCTCGGGAGATAAATCATGGATGATGATATGAATTCCAAAAATTTGATAAACAATCGAGATTAGATAATAATATTCTACTGAGGAGATAGTGATTTATGATGCAGAGGGTGTGGGACTTTGAAAGAAACACAAAGTTCTCAAGGTTTACAAGATGCAATTTCAAACACTATTCTAGGCATCCTGATGGAGACAAAGCCTAAATGGCTCACTCATGAATCAAATCCTTCTCCAATGGACCCCAACCCTCGGAATGCTCTCAAGAGACTCAAAAAAACTTGTCCTAAATAGTTTCAAATCCCAAACCTCTGACTTAGACACAAAACCAATTTTTCACCTTAACTAGGCTTCTAGCCCAACTAGGCCTCTAGCGAAGGATTTTAGACTTTTCTCTCAAAATTCCCAAAGGAACATCCAATCTAGTGATCTATTAAGTTGTGTTTTATGATGGAAAACAACATATCAAATCCCTGATGGCACTTGTTTCGGAACACTCCAACCAAAATCTATTGTCTCCTCAAAAACTAGGCCTAATTAGCCCTCTTTTTCAAAGCAACCCCTCTCTAAACTCAACCCCTGACCATGAAACTTTCAACAGTCTCTTAAAAAATCCCCAAACCAAGGATTTTCAATATTTTAGTCTTCTATGACACCCTTAATATGCTCAAACACAAAACCCTCCATAAATTGCCTCAAAACTAGGGATTTTTAGTTACTCACCTTCCAAACACTTCCAAAACCCTCTCTTTGACTTTTCACCATTATATCAACATAATAAATCAATAAAAACTCAAAAAATTTCCCCTTATTAAGGCAGATCTTCTGCTGCTATACTTTAGCCCCCATCCTCATGCACTTTTCCTTGCTAAAACTCGGTGTACACCTTAGAATTCCTCTTCCCTACACATTATCTTGTTATATTTGTATTATACATGTTATAATAGATCCATTTCACAAGTTACAGCATCATTTTCTCATGAAATGGATCAAACATCCATGAAAACCACCAAAAAATAGTGAAAATCTGCACTTTCTTGAGGACAGTCAATAATATAATGTAAGAAACAGATTTCTAACATCTATCAGGGCATTCAAAAGGTTAAATTAATTTAAATACAAGTATCTACTTCATCCAATGGAACTTATCTTCAGTAGAAATCAATAGATCATCAAATTAGCACAAGAAAATGCAAAAAATATGAAACTTTTATTGATTTTCTGTAGCGGTCAGTACAACACTTAGAATATCAACCAACAGCCCGTACAAATGACTTTTCCAACCTTAAAAACCCTTCCCCCAACTGTTCCAACCGATTAGAATTGGTTTCATTACATTATTAGTGCTAAATCATCAAAAACACACTTTCCCGCCAAAGTTGGAATTTGAAAATCTGAATTTTCCAACTCTTATTTTATTGATTCCTACAACCTAAAAACTATTGAATATTTAACATCCAACCTTATTTGGCATAATTAAATCATTTAATACCTCTCTAAACCCCTAGGATACTATTGGTCCATTTACAATCATTTTTGGTCCTATGGTCCTTATCAGGGCCCTTAGGACTTTTGATCTTCCAATTACTGCCATCCATGCCAAATGCCATTATAGGCTTCAATATGTCATAATTGATGTTCTGAGATCCTTGACAAGTCTTCATGACCCCTGCATCCTCCTGGCTCTTGAAATGTTTCATGAAGTTCTTGGGTGCTCCTGCACCAATTTAGCTCTCGATAAATGATGTAAAGGATGCCCCATTTTGAAAACAAAGTGAATTTTATCTTCTTTTTGAAATAGTAAAAAACACCCACCTTTGTTTGACCATTAAAAGGTAAAAAGAGGAAAAAGATAAATCATTTGTACTTGTTGACTTTGTGAATATTGTAGCTCAGAGAGTGACCTCGCGACATGGAGATTCCATATCATCACCACCGATTTGAGAGATCTCGCCGATACAAGAGGCCAGCAGCATATGGACCACCAGTGAGTTGATCTAACTGTTCATGTTTTAAAATTTTTACGTTTGAAACCAAAATGTACTATTTTTTCGTAGATTTTGAATATGAACATGACGTTTTAGTGCTTTTAGAAAAAAATTTGCACTTTCGATATTTTTCTAATGCTTAGCGTAAAAACATTAGCACATAAAGGCTAGATTTTGAATAGTTACCATTAAACCAGTTTAGCGCATTCAATAAAAACAATAGCGCATATAGGAAAATATATAGAAAATTAGGTTTAAGCACATCAAGGAAAAACAGTAGCGTATACAGGGAAACTATGCATCCAGTGATTAAAGTAGTGCTTAGGTTGATAGTGTTAGCACATATAAGGAAATAGCGCATAAGGGAACTGTTTGAGCGCATCCTGCAAAAAGAACGATGCATATGGGTTTTAGCGCATAGAGGCCACAGATTAGAGCATATGAGTTTTAGCGCATAGAGGTCACAGAGTAGCGCATATGAGTTTTAGCACATAGAGACCACATATTAGCGCTTTTGGTAAAAATAGGCAAAATGTATAATTTGTTGATAGTAATGTGAAAATCATGATATATATTGCTTCCTTGATCAATAGATAGGTAAACTTTCTTGTCATCATGCTGATATGGATAGAAATGATGGAAAATTTGATGCTTGAGTGATAACTTTGTTTCCCAAAATAGAAAACAAAGAGTAAATTGATTGATTGTCTGATTGAACTGATAACTTTTCTTCTCATGAATGAAAAATAAAGAGTAAATGTTGGATAAATGATTGATATGACTTATGATAAATTTTCTTTCTACGATAGAAAAAAAATAGTAATTAATGGTAGAGCATATTGATATGATATCCAGCTAATTAGATTTGTGTATTAGTTTTCTTGATAGGATTGATTGGGTGATATGGGTATGTGATATGAGTCATTGATATGGGTCTGATATGGGTCACTGATATAGTTCACTTGATATAGGTCACTGATAGATATGAGTGTAATTGTGATGCACAGGAAGGTGGATACTTTCTCAAAATGACTCACAAATGATCTTTAGATCAATTTCAAAATGGGTTTCAAAGAACTCATCAAAATTCCACCATATAGCATGTCCTCCCTTGTAGCACAGGCAACCTAGTTAAAGCCACTTTACACTCACGCTTTCCAAAACACTTAACAAATAAAATATGGATTGAGATACTCTTTTAGGGCCTACACAACATATCCAAAAACCAATAGTGATTCTTTTGGACCAACATATACTTTCAATACATCACCATGGGAAAAATAAAGAAAATAGGTCAATTTAACAAAGGAAGTACCATTCAAACTTATCCAATCATCTTGAAACCTTGGGAGAGAAAATTAAATGGCTCAAAACCATAGAATCCACAATTGGTTTGCACTTGTACAGCCAAAAACACTCCCAACTCAAAAAACCTCCTTTTCTAATGCAAAAATAAGGGCTTCTTGAAAACTAACCTTCCAATCACTTCCAGAACTTTCTCATTGACTATACACCATTAAGACAACATATTTAGTCTATCCCTACTCAAAAACATGCCCCTCATTAAGGCAAATCTGCTGCTACTATACCCTAGCCTCCAACTTTAAGCACTTTTTACAATCAAATCTTGGTGTACACCATAGTATTCATCTCTCCTGCACATTATATTATTATTCCAGTATAGTACATGTTAAATATGATCCATTTCACAAGATACAGTCATAAACTCCCATGAAATGGATCATTTATCCATGAAAAACCCTCAAACTAGTGTAAATTTTGTGTTCTTTTTTAGGACAGTCAATATAAAATGCAAAGAAATTAATTATCACTACTTTTAGGGACTTCAATGGTGTTAATATATGTAAACAAAAACTCCTAAAGCATCCTACTAGACATAGATTCAATAGAGATCAAGTATTTAACAAAAAAAACCATAAAAGTGCCAAAAACTGTGTTTTTCACTATTTCCAAAAAGCAGTCCGTACAATGCTTGCTCCCAAGATCCAACCTCCATAAAAATGATTATTTTGGCTTTGTATACCCTTTCCCCAACTGATCCAACCATTTGGGATTGATTAAGTTGCATAAAAGTGATTAAAACTCATAAAACCTAGTTACCCGCCCAAATTGGAATTCAAAAATCTGAATTTTCCAATTCTTATTTTATTGATTCCTACAACCTAAAAACTATTGAATCTCTAACATCCAACCTTATTTAACATAATTAAAGCACTATATTCCTATCTAACCTCCTAGAACATGATTTTTCCATTTACGTTGAAATTTGGTCCTAGGATCCTTATTAGGACCCTTAGGATTTTTGACCTCTTTAATGTGTTCACCCATTCCAAAGGCCATTATAGGCTCCAAGATATCATAATTGATGCTTTGAGGTGATTGATAGGTCTTCAAGACCCCTACATTCTCCTATCTCCTGAAGAGTTCCTTAAAGAGCTTGGGTGCTCCTGCACCATTCTCCCCAAGAAAGAAAGAGTTCTTGCCCCAAGAAGCATCCAACTTGTTGCTTCCATAATACTCCTTGTTCCTGTATGTTTTCATCTTCACATGACAGGGCATGTAATCTCCCAAAGTCACTGTCTTCCTCTTCTTCCAATCTGCACTCATGTCATTCATCATGTTAGTGTCAAAAATCTGTTTTGTTTGTCCTTCTTGCTGCTTGATAACAGCCTGTCCTTGTACCCTGTTTCTGCCTTTATTCCACTCATTTCCTTGTGAAAGAACACCACTCATATTACCCTCAACAATAGGGCATTCAATACTCCCAATCTTAATACTTGTCCAAGTCCCAAATATTCTGATTTTTAGGACTGCACTCTTCATATATCTGCTGCAACTCATCATTCCTCTTCCAACCAGTATCTTCCCCTGTATTACCTATCTTACCCTGCTTATTCACCTGCAAATGTTTTTCAAAACATATCATAAAACTTTCATTTGACTGCTCCAAAGGCAAAGGCACTAATTTATATCTAACATCTCCTTTATGCACCAAATATGTATTATGGAATCCATCATGCAATGTCCTTCTAGCATACTGCCATGGTCTTCCCAAGATGATATGACCACAAGTCATTGGAATGACATCACAAAGTACCCTATCATGATATGATCCAATTGAGAAATCTACATAAGCCCTCTTACAAATCTCTACATGTTGTCCTTGAGTTATCCAAGTGGCCTTGTAGGGAGTAGGATGATCAAATGTTTCAATCCCAAGCTTGGTTATCATATCAAGTGAAACTAAATTGCTATGTGACCCTGAATCTATGAGCAATCTGCATATCTTTCCATGACTGAGACAATTTGTTTTGAAAATAGTTACCTTTGGTTCTTGATGAAGTCTTTCTCCTTGCTTGATCATAAGAAACTCACCATCATCAGTCATAGGGTCTGCCATGAATGTTTTTTATTCCTCCTTCTTGTCTTCTTCTTCATGTACCAAGTTATCTCTCATTTCTCTGCCTTTATCAGCTTGTTACCATTTAGGACACTTGAAGGAAGGATGCCCTGGTTCATTACAATTGAAACACCTACCTGTGAATGGGCCTCTACCTTGTCCAAATCCGCCTCCTCCTCTAGGAGTGTATCCACCTCTTTGATCAGAAAATACCTCTTTGCCTTTGTCATTGCTGCTCTTGTCATTGCTGCCTTGTCCTTGTTCTCTATTACTTCTATTTGAACTACCTCCTCTTCCACCATTGCTTGATCTTTTGTGCTTCCTTTTCACCTTTTCTTTTGCTCTAACGGCCAACTGAAAACATTCTCCTAATGTCCTTGGCAATTGCAAACCAATCTCATCTTGTAGATTGTACCTCAAGCCATTGATATACCTGGCTATTTTCTCATCCTCTTCTTCATAACCTCCTCTGATACTAAGCTTGTGAAATTGCTCAGTATAGGACATAACATCCAAGTCCTTTTGCTTTAAATTTTTCCTCATCCTTCTCACATGAATGGAATAATCAGATGGTAGGAACTGCTCTTTGACCAAACTCTTCATCCTAGCCCATGTAGAAACTTTTTCCAATCCTCTAGCCATCCTATCATTCTGAAAACTAGTCCACCATTTCAATGTTGTGCCTCTCAACTTGGTTTTGGAAAACTTAACCTTCCTCTCTTCATCCATCTCCTCAAACTCAAAATAGTTCTCTAAGGCATCAAGCCATCCTAACATCTCTTCACTATCCATCTTCCCTTGATAGATAGGAAAATCTATGTAACTCTTTCCTCCATGACCTTCAACAATCTCAGTAACCTCCTTTTCTTAGGGTCCTCTATCTCATCTACTTGTTGTTCCTGATTTATCCTCACATGCTCTTCATCTTCATCATTGTTTTCTTGGTCTTCTTGCTCTTCTCTCCTCCTACTCCTCTCAAGGTTATTTATCCTTGCTTGCATAGTCTCTCTCTCCCTTCTCCATTGCCATTCTTCTCTTGCTCTGGCTTACTCTCTTGCTGCTTCTTGTTCCCTTCTTTCCCTTCTCTCCCTTTCCAAGATTTCCTTCAACTCTTCCAACTCTCTTGCCAATTGATTTTTTGGTGCCATTGTTGATTTTTTTTGTCAATCCCTAAAGGACCTACTTACTGCTCTGATACCACTCTAATGTAGAGGAAGGTGGAGACCTTCTCAAAATGACTCACAAATGATCTTCAGATCCATTTCAAAATGGGTTTCAAAGAACTCATCAAAATTCCACCATATAGCATGTCCTCCCTTGTAGCACAGGCAACCTAGTTTAAGCCACTTTACACTCACGCTTTCCAAAACACTTAACAAATAAAATATGGATTCAGATACCCTTTTAGGGCCTACACAACATATCCAAAAACCAATAATGATTCTTTTGGACCAACATGTACTTTCAATACATCACCATGGGAAAAACAAGGAAAATTGGTCAATTTAACAAAGGAAGTACCCTTCAAACTTATCCAATCATCTTGAAACCTTGGGGAAGAAAATTAAATGGATGAAAACCATAGAATCCACAATTGGTTTGCACTTGTATGGCCAAAAACACTCCCAACTCAAAAAACCTCCTTTTCTAATGCAAAAACAAGGTCTTCTTGAAAACTAACCTTCCAATCACTTTCAAAACTTTCTCATTGACTCTACACCATTAGGACAACATATTTATTCTATCCCTACTCAAAAACATGCCCCTCATTAAGGCAGATCTGCTGCTGCTATACCCTAGCCTCCAACTTCAACCACTTTTCACAGCCAAATCTTGGTGTACACCATAGTATTCATCTCTCCTGCACATTATATTGTTAGTCCAGTATGGTACATGTTAAATATGATCCATTTCACAAGATATAGTCATAAACTCTCATGAAATGGATCATTTATCCATGAAAAACCCTCAAACTAGTGTAAATTTTGTGTTCTTTTTTAGGATGGTCAATATAAAATGCAAAGAAATTAATTTTCACTACTTTCAAAGCCTTCAATGGTGTTAAAATATGTAAACACAAATTCCTAAAGCATCCTACTAGACATAGATTCAATAGAGATCAAGTATTTAACAAAAAAAACCATAAAAGTGCAAAAAACTGTGTTTTTCACTATATCAAGAAAACAGTCCGTACAATGTTGCTCCCAATGTCCAACCTCCATAAAAATGAGTATTTTGGCTTTGTATACCCTTTCCACAACTGATCCAACCATTTTGGATTGATTAAGTTGCATAAAAGTGATTAAAACTCATAAAAGCTAGTTACCCGCCCAAATTGGAATTCAAAAATCTGAATTTTCCGATTATTATTTTATTGATTCCTACAACCTAAAAACTATTGAATCTCTAACATCCAACCTTATTTGACATAATTAAAGCACTATATTCCTATCTAACCTCCTAGAACATGATTGTTCCATTTACATTGAAATTTGGTCCTAGGATCGTTATTAGGACCCTTAGGACTTTTGACCTCTTTAATGTGTTCACCCATTCCAAAGGCCATTATAGGCTCCAAGATATCATAATTGATGCTTTGAGGTGATTGATAGGTCTTCAAGACCCCTGCATTCTCTTGTCTCCTGAAGAGTTCCTTGAAGAGCTTGGGTGCTCCTGCACCAAATTGATTTTGGTTGATTGAGATTGAATGATTGGTATGATTCTGATTAATTATCCTTGTGATGACCAAAATAAAAATAGGAGGTTTTCAAAAACCTCCAAATTAGAGAGTGGCACTCGGCAGGATGGGATAGGATACCTGAGTTGACACCTGCTGATGTAGCTTTGATAGATACATGTGGTTTTAGATCCTTGTTGGCTATGCTGTCGATTCGAGTCGACAGAGGATTGTTGACGACACTGGCAGAGCGATGGCATTCGGAGCACAATACCTTTCATATGCCGACTGGTGAGGTGAATGTGACTTCAGAGGATGTATACAAGATATTAGGTATCCCAGTGGTTGGTGATCTTGTGTTCTATGATCACAAGGAGCTCAGGGGTACATATGCTTTGAGGAGAGTGTACGGTGATACACAAATAGTTGGGTACTGGGTACCATGGGCTGACTTTCGAGGATATCCAGCCTTGCCTGAATTTTTGGGTGCGTTCATTGGAGGTCTCCTTTGTCTGGATCGCCGGTCAAAGGGATTATTAGTGGGATGGGGCAAGATTTTGGAGCAGATGTTGCTACAGCCGTAGAGATATGCATGGGGGACTTGTATTTTAGCGAACCTATATCATGATTTGCATCAAGTGGTGTATAGGGGTGCTTCTAGTTTGTCATGTGGTGTGAAACTGCTGCAAATCTGGGCATGAGAGCATCTTGTTGTGATGAGACTGACATGGCCTAGAGTTAGGCCACTAGGTGGGCCTTATGTATATGCTTATGCTATGTTCCTTGTCCAACCCAAACTGGGCAAAGTGGATTACTAGAGATGATGTCTAGATGATATGGATGTAGTGGTATGGCAACCATATCTTGATTGTGAGCCATGGGATACAGATGATCTAGAGATGCCATTTGCATGCATTCCTCAGTTTCTGATAGAGAGGACTCCTTTTATCCTTGAAAGGTTTTTGGCATTACGGGTGCAAAGACAGTTTCGATTTACCCAGGGGATGCCACAGGGGGTTGCACACTATGCCCGAAGCAAAGATGAGGCCGGATGGGCGCCATGTATTTCCTATTAGATAGCATATACAGATTTCATGTCATTAGCTCCAGAGGCATGGGATGATAGGCGAGACATCATTGATGCCATTATGTCCGATGAGTATTGATTATATTACCACACACATCCCTTTCCATGGTTTACCAGTCCCGATGAGCCAACACCCATTTTGGTAGTACCACAGCCAGGGGAAATGAGATAGGAGGAGGGGGTAGGTGGAGAGTAGGGTGCAGTTGGAGGAGAGGAGGAGGAGAGTTCCGATGGGGATGATGGAGATGATGGCGGGGATGAGGGACAGGTGCTAAGGAGGTTGAGGCTAGATATTCTAAGGGGTGTCTAGATCATGCAGCAGCCGAGGATAGGGATTGGGCAACGGATAGTGATCAAGATGGGATCTTCATCACAGCAAGGGCATATAGCTACCCTTCAGGCCTAGGTACATACACTACAGGGACAACATGGGTAATTGTAGAGTCAGCTTATGATGGCACAGGGATTGATTGTATAGCTACAGGCACAGCTGGCACATGCTCAGGCAGAGGCAGAGGCACAGGCGCTTACCCCAGACCCACAGTTAGCCCAGGTGATGACAGAGAGAAATGCATTCAGATGGAGGGTAGTGGAGGCTGAGGGCATTGCTTAGAGGCTCATGGGAACTATAGAGAGTGCATCATTACAGGATGCCATTGCAAAGGGCATGGAGATGGTGAGGGAGGCTGAGTATTACCAAGTTAGATATGAGGAGTTATGTCCTCCTGATCGCAGAGAGCCATTCCCGCGGTCCCACACTAGGACTAGGAGTAGGTCATGGACATGCACATAGAGCCTAGGGGTTACCGGGCCTTGGTGGGATCCAGACGCGGGTACCAGTGGCAGGCTACCTCCTTCTGGACTAGCTCCATTAGGGGCATCGACCAGCTAGCAGATATATTTCACACATGTGCATCATTTTTGGAGCATGTATATTGATTTTTGTTGATCATATCTCATGTATTTCTCTTTGTACATTTCAGTGTCATTGGACATATGGACATTTTTATTATTGATGATGAGTGATAATATGCAGTGGCGATGATTTTTGATGATGTATTGTGCATTTACGATATGATGATGTGATATACATTTATTTCTATGTGTTATGGACTTTGGTATGCATTTTAATGAGTTGATGACTAACATGATATGCAAGATGATTTGATATGATTTTTTTATGATGATGATGATGATGATTGATGATGCGTACTAATGATGTCATGCAGGTGGATGACTTATGATGTGATTAGGAAAATGATATGAAAATGTATGTATGGAATGTTTGTTTTTGGATTTTCCAATGTAGGTAAATGATGATAATAATATGATGAAAAATGAATGTTGTGTTCATGATATGCATTATGAATTTGTAAAATGATAGGATGATATGATATGATGTAAAATGATAGGAATACTAATATGAAGTGAGATGAGTAAATAGTGATGATATTTGATGAAACATAATGGTTTGTTAAAAATGAATGGATAAATGAAATGATAAATGAAATGAATAATAATGGAATTATAATGATAATGAAATGATATGATAAGATAATGATAAGAAAATGAAATGAATGATAATTAAATAATAATGGAATGAAATGATATGATAAGATCATGATACTGAGATGAAATGAATGATGATAATGATAATAAAATGAGATGATATGAATGAAATGAATGATAATGGTAGTGAAATGAGATGATACTATAATTATAATGAAATGAATGATAATGATAACGAAATAATGAGATGATAATGATAATGATAATGAAATGATGAAATGATAATGATAATGAAATAATGAGATGATAATGATAATGAAATGATGAAATGACAATGATAATGAAATGATTAAATGATAATGATAATAAAATGAATGATGATGATTGTGAAATGATGAAATGGTAATGAGAATGCAATGAATGAAATGATAAGGATAATGAAATGATGAAATGAAAATGATAATGCAATGATGAGATGATAATGAATGATGAAATGACAATGATAATGAGATGATATTGAAATGATAATGAAATGATGAAATGACAATGATAATGAAATGATGAAATGACAATGATAATGAAATGAATGAAATGAGAATGAAATGATGAAATGACAATGATAATGAAATGAATGAAATGACAATGATAATGCAATGAATGAAATGATGAAATGACAATGATAATGAAATGATAATAAAATGATGAAATGTTGATGCAATGAAATTATATTGAATGATAATGGAATGATCATGAATTGATATGATAATGATACGAATGATAATGAAATGTCAAAACAAATGTCTGCATTTCCCTCCACAAATAGTCCACATAGGCATGACAACCATTGATGTTTGTTATTGGCCTTTCAAAATTATGATGCAAATCCAGTATGCAGATATGTACAATGATCCAAAATGAAATGCAACTAAATGAAACCAACCATTTTGTTGAGCCTTTTTTCTAGCCTTCTTGAATCATCATAGTGCGTTTTAAAATGTTGGAAGTATGTACAAGCATCAGAGGGGAAATTAGCACCAATGATGACTTGAGTACAACTATCATGATTTTTGATATAACAAGCGAACACAAGCATCTAGGTATAATTGAACCTAGATGACTTGAGCATTTCTTGCATGAAAAGACAAAGACTAACCACTTTCTGATGAAAATTTGGAACTATCATCAATGATAAACTTTGGAAATCATGTCTCGTGACATACTTGCAATAGATGGATAGTTAACCTCAATACAATAGACAAAGAAAAAATCATCCTCTTTCCTTGCCACTCTAGTTCAGTACATCATCGAGTGTGCTCCAGAGAGATGATATCAAAAATTAAACAACCATTGTTCAAAAAAATGAAATATTGTTATTCCAAACATTATTCAGATTATAGATCATCCAGATATGAGTCATGATAGGGTACGAAGCTGAAAACTACTGTGATATGGGTCAAATGATTGGATAGTTATCCATATGGTTTGATTTGGTTTTTTTGTTCACATGATAGGAATTGATGTCGCTGCCTAGTTGTTTCGGTAAAACCTGAAAGTTGATTTCCCCCAGTATGCCAATGTTTTCCCTCGGTATTGACATGGCTTGCTGAAATGAATATGTACGATAATCAAGCCATGATAAGACATTATCGCTCTAGGAAAATGATGATAGCATGATACTGGTGTGGCCCTAAGATGATGGAAAAGATGCATGAAAATGAAGGCTGAGAAGTTAAGTGTAGAACATGAATTGATAGATGGAGAGCTACAAATAGCGTCTATTTTCCAGATTTTCACTATTTATTTTTATTGCATTTTTCTTGTCAATAGACTGCCTGTCGCTGGGTTTTCACCCTATGACATTTTTACTTTTTTTTTTTTGTCACTACCGAGATGCCTGTTTGTCAGGTTTTCACCAGGGTAACCATTTTTTAGGACTTTTTTTGATGTTTTGTATTTCTTTAGGACATTTTCTAATTTTTTTTGTATTTCTTCAGGACTTTTTCTGATTTTTTTGTATTTCTTCAGGACTTTTTCTGATTTTTTTGTATTTCTTTAGGACTTTTTTAAATTTTTTTGTATTTCTTCCAGACATCTTCTGATTTTTTTGTATTTCTTCAAGACATTTTCTAATTTTTTTGTATTTCTTCAGGACATTTTTTGATGATGATAACTACCTTAGACATAATACTTTTTCAGGTGCATGTTGTTGATAGGTTCATCAAACAGGTCCCCTTTTGGCATTGATAGCTTGTAGGCTCCTGAACCATAGACTGTGATAACCACATAAGGACCTAGCCAATTTGGTTCAAACTTTCCTTTCTTCTCTCTATCTTGTTGATTGCGTGGGTTTTCTTTTAGAACAAAATCACTCACTTGAAAGGTACGTGGCTTTACTTTGTGATTATAGCTACGAGACATCATCTATTGATATGCTTTCAAATGATCAGTTGCTCTATCTATTTTCATCTGGAAGTTCAAGCTCTTGGAGTCGAGAAACTCTGTATTCATCATCTGTTGTAAGGCCTTTCAGTGATACTTTGAGTGAGGAAATCTCAACTTCTACAGGTAGTATGGCTTCTGCTCCATAGACAAGAGCAAATGGCATTGCTCCTGTTAGTGTGCAGATACTAGTTCTGTAGGCCCATAAGGCAAGATTGAGTTGAACGTGCCAATCCTTCCTTGAATCATTCATAGTCTTCTTCAAAATTTTCAATATTGTTTTATTTGAGGCCTTTGCTTGGCCATTCCCTTGTGGATAGTAAGGTCTTGAATATCTATGCTGAATGTGAAATCTCTCAGTAAGTTCATCAACATCCTAATTTTTGAAAGGACGTCCATTATTTGTAATAATGGAGTTGGGAATGTCATACTGACAAATAATATAGTTGAGTATGAATGATGATATTCATTTACCAGTAACTTTAGTAAGAGGTACTACCTCAATCCACTTGGTAAAATACTATGTAGCTATGATGATGAACTTATGTCCATTTGATGAAGAAGGATGAATCTTGCCGACTAGATCTAACCCCCATTGAAAAAATGGCCAGGTTGGCATGAATGGTTGAAGTTCCCATGTAGCAGCATGAATGAGATTCCCATGAATCTGACATTTTGAGCATGTTTTCACAAAAGTGAATGATTCCCTCTCCATTGTAGGCTAGTAGTAACCCATTCTAATCAATTTCTTGGATAAGGTCAATCCACTTGAATGAGTACCATAGATGCCACTATGAAATTCTTGTAAAGCTTTTTTAGATTCCTCATGTTCAAGACATCGAAGTAGAGTACCATCAAGACCATGGAGGTAAAAGTTTTCGGTGATAAGAGTGTAGTGAGTGGATTGGTGAATAAAATTGCATTTCTGGTTACAAGATAAATTGGGTGGTAAGATATCATCTTTGAGGTAGGCATAAATTTTTCTATACCAAGGTGAATCGGATCCTACCAAGTGGAAAATGATTTGGCTTTCAGGGGTATCATAAGTAGGTGTAAATGATTGTTCCACCAAAAATTCATAGCGAGTCTGAGTTTCTGGGAGTTGTAATAATGATGCGATCGTAGACATGGCATCAACTGCTTTGTTATCAAGCCTTGGAATTTGTGTGAATTTGATGTCCACAAAGTATTTCTTGAAGTCATCAACCATCTTTTTATATGGTAACAGTTTGTCATCTTTGGTCTAATAATTTTTATTGATCTGATAAATGACCAGCTATGAGTCCCCATACACCTGTAATTCTGTAATTCTCCATTCTAGTGCTATTTTAAGTCTGGTGATTAATGCTTCATATTCAACTATGTTGTTGGTGCATGGAAACATTAGCCTATATGATCGAGGAATGGTGTGTCCTTGAGGGGTGACAAAAAGTATGCCTGCCCCCGATCCATGTTGAGTGAAAGAACCATCAAAATCTAAGGACAATGGTTGTTTATATTCTGTAGTAAAGACATCAACATAATGGATGTCAAACTCACTCAGAATCATTACCCACTTTGCTAACCTTCCTGTCAATGATGCTTTGCTTAACAAATACTTGAGTGGATCAATCTTTGAAACAAGATTGATCTTATGAGTTAGCATGTAATGCCAAAATTTCTATGAAGCAAATACTACTGCTAAACAAGCCTTCTCGATAAAAGTGTAGTTGAGCTCATGGCTTGTTAGTGTTCTGCTGATGTAGTAAATTACTTGTTCTTTTCCTGTAGATTCTTCTTGCACTAGCAGTGCCCCTAGAGATGTCTCTATAGTAGTAATGTATAAGATTAGTGGTTTATCTAGATTTGGTGGTACAGGAACTGGTGGAGTTATTAAATACTGTTTGATTTGTTGAAAAGTCAATTCACATTTGTCATCCCACTTGAAAGGAACATTCTTATGTAGTAGATGTGTGAAAGGTAAACTTTTGTCAGCCAATTGTGCAATGAACCTTCGTATAGACTGAAGTCATCCCTGTAATTATCTCAACTGAATAATATTCCTCGGGGGAGGCATTTCCATAATTGCCTATACTTTCATAGGATCTACCTCAATTCCTTTTTCTGAAACAATGTACCCCAAGCGTTTTCTAGATTTGATCCCAAAAACACATTTCTTGGGGTTGAGGAAAACTTTCAATTTCTCTAATCTTGCAAATATTTTGGACAATATTTCAAGATATCCTTCTCTAGTGTATAATTTTTCCAATATGTCATCTACATAATCTTCCATGAAGATATGCATCATGTCATGAAAGATTGTAGTCATGGCTCTTTGGTAAGTAGCCCCATCATTATTTAGACTGAAAGGCATGATGTTCCAAAAATAAGTTCCCCATGGACATGTGAAAGTTGTTTTCTCCTGGTCTTCAGGTGCAATATTGATTTGGTTGTAGCCAGAAAACCATCCATTAATGAATACATGGCATGGCCAATTGTCAGATCAACTACAGTGTCGATGTTTGGCAGTGGGAAGTCATCCTTAGGACATGATTTATTAAGATCTTTGAAATCTGTGCATATTCTGATAGTATTATTTGGCTTGGATACAGGAACAATGTTGGAGATCCATTCTGCATAGTCAATTGGTCTTATGAAGCCCACATCAAGGAGTTTTCTCAGTTCTTCCTTAACCAATAATGCAACATGAGGGCGCATCTTTCTGAGTTTTTGTTTCACTAGCTTGGCTCCTGGTTTGATAGACAAGTGATGCATGATAAGATCAGGATCAAGACCAGGCATGTTCACATAATACCAAGCAAAGTTGACTTGATTTGCTTTTACAAATTCCATGAACTCTGGTATTTCATTCTCTATCATTGATGCAGCTAGCTGTAAAATCCTTGGTTTGTCTAAAGTCTCAAGATTGACGGCATTTGTAGGCTCAATCAAAATAGGTGATCGCTCATGGTAGTGCTCTGGGAGAGTTTCAAGATTCTCATCATCTGGTGCCTCAAAGAGGTTTTCACCATTCGATATGCTCTTTATTTTATCTTTTGTTTGATCTAATACTGCCAGATTATGGTTTTCACCATTAGATCTTTCTTTTTGTTTTTACTTTTGCAGCTAGGAGACATGACACTCTCCTAATCAAAAACTCTATGTCAAAAATCACTGGTGGAACAATCATTTGTATCATCTACGGAAAGGAAGTTTATGATAACTTCGTCACTTGGAAACATAGGTATATCGATAGGTTCGGTTGAATCCCAATCAATGAGATCAAGATGAATCAAAGAGAATGGGTCATCAGGTTGTGTGAAATTGGCTATGGTTATGGTCATAACAGAGTTGTCCGTAGGATCCGAGGTATGAGGTGAATCAATGATGATACTATCCTCATGATAGTATTGTTCGTTTAGATCCGACTCAACATCACTAGAATCATGGTGACTTTGTAGTTCAAATTCGCGTGTTTGGGTCCCTGAACCTTGACCTTCTATTAGAGTTGGGGCGTACTAGAGTATTACATCAACCTCTTTGTCCCTCCAGAACCCATCATTGTAAATGGTGTCCCATTCATATTTAGCAGAGTATATGTCAGAATTATTATCCATGAAGTTCTGAATTATTGCCAAACATGCTTCTCGTGAATCTGAGCCTTCTTGCAATGTGAAGATAGTGCCATGCAGTTGTTTGGACATGCTTTCTTTGGAGTGAGTATCATAGCCTAATCTAGTTTTCTCTTTTGCATTGAGTCCGCAGAGGTGAATAGGTTCAACTACTCCTTTCCTTTTTCTGATAGAACCTTTATCATAGCCTATCTTCTGCATGATTGAATACCCTTTTCCATACTTGTTTGTGGGTAATTTGACATTAAAAATTGCTTCATCTTCATCTTTATAGAGCCAATTTGAAATTTATGTATCCTCAGGATCTTACATGGAGAATTTTTCTTTGATGAATTATCCATTAAACTTTGTGATTGGCTCTGTTGGTGGTTGCTTTGACATTGATGCTGCTGATATTTGATGTTTTGTGATAGACGGTTGTCCCTATGATCGAGGTGATGTAGGTAAATTGGCAAGACAAAGAGAGTATTCTCCAACTCCATGGTCCTTGAATTTCAATTTCTTGTCAAAACTATTGGTTAATTGACTAATTTGTGTGTCAATATTTAGAGAAGTACTAGCATGAGCTTCTTGATTGTTAGGAACCAAAGTATCTTAACTGGCTTTTATGTTGGCACAAGTTTGAATATTAGAATTATCAGCTGGTATCTTGATTTCCTATCCATCATAAGGAAACTTAAGACATTGATGATAGGTTGATGGGACAGCTTGCATTTCGTGGATCCAAGGATGACCCAACAAGATGTTGTATGCAAGATAATGATCTAGTACTTTACAAAAAGTATTCTTTATAATAGGGCCTACTCTGATTGGAAGCATGATTAGACCCTTGGATGCTCTTTCTTCATCATCATAAGCTTTAATGGTAATCTTTCTTTTGAAATCAATGGAGTCCTCAAAAAATCCTAAAGCCTTAACCAACTTCATGGTACAGATGTTCAAACCAGCACCTCCATCTATTAGAACTCGTCTGACATGAAACTTTTGAACAATGACTTCTAAGTACAATGATGAATTATGGGGATGAGTTATGGAAATTTCATCCTTTTCAGAGAATGAGAGGAAAGTAGGTGAGGACAAGTGTCCTACCATGGCTTGAAATTGGGTCACATCCAAATTAGTGGATACATTTGTTTCGAAGAGGGCCTTTTCGAGAATTTCCTTATGGGCTGGGGAAATCTTCAATAGTTCTAAGATAGAAATTTGAGCTAGGGTTTTCCAAAGTTGGTTTACCAAATCATATTGATGTTGAGGTGGAGGTTTAGTGGATTTTGAAGAGGCGCCCTTTAAGAAAACTTTAGCTTGTGCCCTTGTTGTTCCATTGACTTCTGTATATTCCACCTTCTTGTTGACTTTAATGACATTTACCCACTCATCGTCTGTGTAGAGATGGTTGATTATATGATCATCATTGATATGATTCACATTTTTTTTAGAAGATTCACCCTTTTGATAGTTGGGAAAAGGGTTGCGAAATGCTTGGTGGTCTACATTGGATTGTTGATGTCCTATTGTAATGATGTCATTGTCGATTAAGTCTTGAATGGTATTCTTCAAGGATTGACAATTATTTGTGTGATGACCTTTTCACCAATGATAATCACAATAGTATGCCTCATTCCATGATGGAGGCTTTACAATGGGTTCATAGTTTTGTTGAGGTGGCAAAGTAAGGACATTTTTGGCCATCAACTCTTTGAATGTGGATTCTAAAGATTGACCCAATGAAGTGTAAGTTCTTCTATTCGAGAAGAATGAGAATCATTGTGGATTTGTATTCGAGGTATTCCCTAAGGAGTTGTTATTATTAGTAGTTCCTTGGTAACCTTGATTTTTGGCAATCCCTTGATTGGGAGTAGAATTTTGATTCACATTGTTCCTCGAAGGAGGAGGATTATTTCCTTGATTTGTGACCGAGTTGATATTGTTATATTTTTTGTTGCAAGGAGCACTCAGATTACTAAGAACAAATGGCTTGGTCAAAGCCTGATTCGCATCAACAACACCATTGTTCACCACATTCTTGTTGCGAGTCCAAAATTTAGACTTGTCTTGATTATTGTGATGATTATATGAGCTTGGATTGTCTTTGTCAAGTTTTATTGTTCCTCTTTTGACCAACACACTTTCAATGGTTATAGCATTTTGATTAGTTTCTCAAAAGAGGGAGGACAATGTAAATTCAAACGATAGCTCATTTCTGAGTTCAAATTGTTAATGAAGTTGGTCATCTTTTCCTTTTCAAGAATAGGACATGGATATTTGGTGAACATTATTCTCCATCTCTAAAGAAAAGTAATGAAAGAATCACTAGGTTTTTGCATAACTTTGCAGAGATCTATCATGGTGATCTGGTGTTGGATGTTGTAGGCATATTGTGATATAAATAGATTGATTAATTCTTTAAACTGGCAGGAGGTGTGATTTTTGATAACCATTCCATAGAGTGTCCTCCAAGACTCCTAGGAAACAAACACATCAAGTAAGTGTCCTCATGGGCGAACTCTAAAGTCATGTTTCAAAAGTATTTAACATGATCAATTGGATCTGACTTCCCATTATAATGATCAAATTTTGGAATTTTGCAATATTTGGGAAATGGAATCATGTTGAGACTTCGATCGAAGGGATAAGGAAAAATGTCCTCAAGAGTATATTTCTTTCTTGTGGTTCCCCCTTGTAACTCTTTGATTTGTCCTTAAAGTGCTTTAATTTTTTGAGTTAAAGCACTAAGATCAGATAGGGGTATTTCCTCAAGTTTTCTTTTCAAATTCTCAGTATCAAAGTCATGAGGCAATTTAGCTCCTTGGTCAGCTAGATAGCAGAAATATTTTTCTTTATCACGCTGCAAGATATTTTCTATGGCTTTGTGAAATTTTGGATCTTGCTCAGCCTCTCTAAGATGTTCCTCATCTTGTTCCTCATCACTATCTATATGTGTTTTGCTCATATCTTTGTATTGGTGGAATGGGTTTTCTTCTATGTTATCCATATCTTTGTCGAAAAGGGGATTACGACTCATAATGTAAAGAGGATTACTACTTTCACCTTCTTCTTGAATGTTTTGGGTATGACCTTCTTGTTGGATTTCGTCCTTCAATTTATTGAATTGAGATCTTATGCAGATAGGCATATGATTTTGAAGAATTCTTCTAAACTTAGATCCTAGTTTTGACAAGTACGATGATGATGACAATATCTTGATTTGATAAGATGTGGAATCTTATGGTATGATCTAAGATGTTCCTAATTTTTGATTGTGGCTTCCAATGATGAAGGATGTCAAAATCCTGTTGGGGAAGTTGAATAAATAAATTAGAAAATTTGTTTAAGAGGTGCACTCTTAAAGATTTGATCTTTGTTTTTGAAGAAAGATTTCAAAATCACTGAAGGATTTGATTGGGATGTAAAGGATATTCTATAGAAGGTTGTGGTATGTTTTCAAATTCAAGAGGTTGGTTAAAATTATGTTGTTGAGATAGAGTTGATCTCTGATAATAAGCTTGCGAATCCAAAGGCTCTACAACATATTCATCAGTGAATCCCCTAACAAAGTCTTGGTATCTATGAAGAAATCCTCGATAATGAAGCAAGGCATGTTGAATTTTGTACAAGAATTTTCTTCTTTGCAATTTTTTCTTGTATCTTAATGGTTTCTTGGGTTTCCTGATCCTATTGGAAACTGATTTCTTGGAAAATTTTGTTGATTTCCAATCTCTAAGCATGGGGGGAAAAGATCAGAATGCCAGAAAGGCAAGAAAGACTTTAGTGGTTTATTTTCATGTTCATTTCAGATGATCTTTTATGTGATTTAATGTGATGGAAGTCACAACAAACATTCTTGAAAAATAGTTGTTCTTAAAACCTTATACTAACACTAAGTGTATGATCAAGAAAATGTTTTTCAACAAGCGTTTTCACAGGTTTAGCACATGAAAGACAATTCAGGTAGAATCACTCTTAATACTCAAGTAGGTCATTCTAGTAATCAACAACCCACATCTTAGAACTGCGTCGACTCACATAGCTATGTCACCCCCGAAGGGGCACCCATGTTTTTGTCTTTTTCAGGTGCGTACTCAGAGTTACGGAAGTGGATACCAGATCCCCTGAGCAAATGGTCCTTGGTAGTTATATGGTGAGTGTCTTGGGGGCAGATTCTTCCCTCCCCTTGCATTGTGATTATTAGAATGTTCGAAAACTGGCTTCAGCTGGCCACTACACTAGGTTCGTAGTAAGGATTTCCATTCGGTGTGGAAATAATAAACTCCCTCAGGAGACCTCCCAACCTTTAGAACAAAGGCTTTGGGGATGGTTATCTTGCACACTACTGGAAAAAGAGGGTTTCCCCAGATTCGCTTTAAATTTTATAGTGGGGCAAAATAGCCTGGCTTTGGCTTGAACCCACTTGAGTTGTTCCCATAGGGTGAGTAATTTTTCCCACTATAGCAGGCTCTCTAAAGGATGTAATTAAAGCAGCAAAAATTCATGAGATTGAAAAGGAAAGTCTGGTATTTTGATTAAATAATTAAGGTAGAAGAATTATAAGAATGAACAATATAAATAAATAATTAAATTTATTTATATGTAGATGACTTTAGAAGATTAATTAAATAATTTATATTTAATTAATTAACAAGCTTGATTAATCATGACCATTTTTAGACGTATACAGTTTCATAGCAAGGTTATGAAAAAATTTCATCAAGAAGCTTCAATCATCCAAAAATCACCATCAAGCTTACATAGGAGTTGGGAAAGGGCCAATTTCCACATCAAACTGGCACCAATTCCCCCATGGGATTGAGAGTTTGCATGTTTAAATAGGATTTCAATTACTTTCTTTACTTTGTTCTTCAATTTCTTTCCTATTTGAACATTGTAGATGAATTTCATGGGGAATCTTCGTTCTTACTTGTATTTGGATCTAATATTGTGTTTTGTTTGCTATGTTTGTGCAAGTCTAGGATTGGGGTTCTATAGTTGTATTCTACAAAGACTATGTACACAAAATCCTTCCAGTTCTTGGGTATGCAATACCAAGATTGTCAACCAAAATGTTGCAACTAGTGATACCTTTGGATTTAAGACTAGAGTAGGATCATACACACAATTTTGGAGATTTGTTCTTCCTCCCAGAAGTTACAATTGTAGACACAAAAAATAAACTAGGCCTGAAAGCTTCATTTTTCATCTTTCATCCCAAAATAATTATGATATCTTAATTATGTCTTTGGTCCACATTCGACTATTCATTAAACAATTTATAATTGTTTAATTAATTCACATCTCTTTTATTCTTCATGATTATTAAATAAATAAATTTTATTTATTTATTCAATGCGTCTTTAATTGTCTAAATCTTCCCACAATTAAATTAATTTATTAATTTATTTAATTACATTTTTTCATTTATTCTTCTTGATTATTAAATAAATGAATTTTATTTATTTATTTAGTATGTCACTAATTTTCATAATTAAATGAATTTATTAATTTATTTGATAATCCTCTAAATTAAATAATTATCTTTAATTATTTAATTACCTAACTTAACATTTCTCTCATTTTAAATAAATTAATTATTTAAAGTAATCTCATTTTATTAATTGTCACTTCATTTTAGTAAATAATGTGAAAATTGATTATTTATTGTCATACAAATCCATAATTTGAATTTATTTAATTCAAAACGGTAATCTTCTTCCAAAAATCAAGTAATTGAGCAAATTCTTTATTTTCCAAATCTTCTTTTCAGTTCAACTGTTATCTTTTTGATTTTTTGAATCTTACAAATCAAGTAGTCTTTATCTTCTTGATTTTTGAAAATCTTTATCTTTTTGACTAATTATCACATTTATTCTCAACCGCGGATTTAATTTTATCAAATGACATCTTGACTACTTATTTAATGATTTTTCCCTAACCTTGATTAGGGATTTTCACATGAAATCTCGTCCACTGATTTTAGGCTTTGTCAGCTTTCAATCTTGTTTGTTCGTCCAAAATTGCATTTTCTATAAAATTTCAATTTGCTCACATTCTCGAGACCACTTGATTATTATAAAAAATTATGCTTAGATTTTACTTTGCATTTCGTTTATTTTCTTTGATTATTTACTCATAGGCATAGTCACTTTTCATAGGCATTTTGTCATAAAATCCTTCAAAACTTGCATAGGGCTTGGTCACAATCATTTGCTCATACACACAAATATGAGGGCAACAATCATACGTTGCAAGCTAGAAGGTGCTATGGAGGTGAATCATGGAAGCAACAAATATCTGGTATAATCATTTATGTTTTAATTTTTCTTTATATTCCATAGTTTCTTTGGGTTTTGTTTATTAATCTAATCTGCTAACCTTACCTATAAAATACCCATTGATACATTGGTGAACCTAACACCTTTTTTTTGTAGACACATTGTTGTATGGTTTTCGTGAATTTATTTTTTGCAGGTACAGGTAAATGCATGTTGGCATAATTTATGATGAGTTATGCACAAAATTTCCACCTTCAACAAATGCTAGAGTAACAAAAAAGTCACAACATTTCCATGACTCTTGCAGTCATAGTCATAGCATATGGATTTAACTTTTAAATTAGCTTTTAGATTTAGTTTTTAACTTTTATTTAGATTTAGTTTTTAATTTCTAATTTAGATTTAGTTTTTAATTTCTAATTTAGATTTATCTTCTCATTTCTAATTAAGATTTATATTTTAATTTTTAATTTAGATTTAGCTTTTTAATTTTTAATTTAGTTTTAGCTTTTTAGTTTTAAATTTAGTTTTAGCTTTTTAATTTCTAATTCATTTTTAGCTTTTTAATCTCTAATTTAGATTTAGCTTTTAATTTTTAAAGTTTTTGGCTTTTAGCTTTTAATTTAGATTTAACTTTTGATTTAGATTTAGTTTTAATTTTTAATTTAGTTTCTAATTTAGATTTAATTTTTAATGTAGATTTAGTTTTAATTTTTAATTTAGATTTAGTTTTTAATTTAGAAGGCAAATTTGATTTTTAGTTTAAATTTAATTTACTTTAGGATTAATTTAGTTTAGAATTAATTTTAATTTAGATTTAATTTAGATTAACATTACTTTATATTTTAGATTAAATGTTAATTTTTTTAATATATTTTAGTTTAATTTTAGCTTTGTGGCTAATTCTGCTAATTGGGATTTTGTGCAGGTTGCATAAACATATGTTTGTTGAAGACAAAAAAGAAAAAAAAAAGTCATAAAAAGTGTTTTTGAAGATTCGAGTGTCTAAGATTTATTTCAAAACATTGTGTTTGTTATTTTTTAGAGTAGAGAATATATCTTTTGGTGCACATAAAATGAACATGCTTGCAATACTATCTAACTGTGTTTGAAAGTGTTAGGCGAATATGCTCTCACCCTGTGTAAACTAGGTGATTAGAAAGCCAGACCCACTTTGTTTCTATGTAACCCTGATGCAATAATCGTAGTATCCTCTCCCCTTCCGCAATCAAGCGATCTTGGGTGTAAGAGAAATGGTTATTGCCTCTAGAAATTGGGCCTCCTAGGGGATTTCATCACCTCTAGGTGACTCAAACTGGCAATGAAGCTAAATCCAACTACCCCCAACTAGTATATAAATGTGAATCTTAAAGGAAAACCTAAGGTAACGAGCGCGAATGTGTCATACAGACCAACTAGTACTCCCCAAAACCCTGTTGAGCTTAACCTCTTCAGGATGGAGTGCCTCCTAAATGGAGCTTAATCTTGTGCCCCATGTATGGCCACTTGAACGGGGGTCCCAAATTAAACACCATTGTTTAGTAGCCAAAAACCTTTTATTTGGTAGCGCAACACCGGTCGGTGTGAAGGCATCCACAATCTTTGAAGTCTATAGTAGAGGTGATCAATCTTCCATGAGAGTTTCATGTGGGTTGGAAGCTTGGTTGACATGAGAAGAGAGTGCACTGTAAGGGGGAGCCCATGTAGCCAAGCTTCTAAATTCACATGCTACTGATATGCGGCTGGGAAAACCCACATGGAATCTAGTGAATATTGTCCTAGCCTAACCATAGGATTGTGCTTGTATTATTTGTGTTTGGTTACATTAAAAATATCATGCTTTCCAAGTGTTTTATGGATACTAAAATGAAACAAATGTTCAGCATTCAAACATCTAGAAACAAACAGTCAAACTTCAAACAATTCAGATTTCTGGCCAAAACATCAGACAAATTATTAGACTTTTTGCATTCTGCAACACATTTGTTATCTCAAATGCCGCATCTAATCTATTACACCACATTTTCTATCTTAGACATGGCATCTGACCTGTTGCACTACATTTTCCATCTTAAATGTCACATCTGACCTATTGCACCATATTTTCCATCTTAAACATCACATCTGACTTGTTGCACCGCATTTTCTATTTGAAACACCGCCAAATAGAACATGCATTTTCTTGTATGCAAATTAGTGATGCACTAAACCTTTTGCAATTCATTTTCCACCTCTTGCAACACATCTATTTTTCATAATAAAATCCTTGCCAAAACTCGAGCCCATACAATCAGACTATTGTAATGCATTTACATTCCTTGAATGCAATTCATACTTTAAATGACGCATCTAACAAATTGTAACGCAATTGACTCTTGAAACAATGTACTTTCCTGTGACCTTAGAAAACATTATCACTATCAAAAAACCCAAGGCTAAACAATTGCAAACATATTCCAAACATCTTTTTCTATAGTCTTTGTCAACAATTAGAACAAGAATTGCTCAAATTCCTCCATCTTTGCATGTTAGGTTATAGTTTTAGTTTTCCAGAGGGCTATCATTACATTTCTTTAATTGCATCCTTGGAATTTACCATTAGTTTAGGTCCTCATTTTTCAGATTTTTGGATAGGAATCCTTGCCATTCTTTGTCAAATCTTTGCCTTCAAAATTAAATTGTCATTGGACTTAAACAAAATCACCTCTTTTAGTCTTGGTCCTTTTGTGAGCCACGTCCAACTCAAAAGTCTAATGTGTAAAACTCACTTTGTCATCTTGGCATCTTGTCATTTAGTCCTTCAAACAAGTCCCTTTACAATCCAAAATTTTGACATTGACCAAACTTTTAATGGTTGAGTATACCTTTCTATAATTCTACCAAAATTTATTGCACCTTAGAGTTCCCTTAGACCTAGCATTTTGCACTTTAGTCATCCATCATTCATTTTGATCCTCATTATCACTTTGCATTTGAACATCCTTTTTAAACAACATCATGACATCCACCACCTTTTCTTTCCTTCAACAGACTATTGATAAGCTTGCTAGCCAATTTAAATACCAGTTACACCGTAGATGTCAATATCAACAAGCCTTAGACTTTAAGAGACAATTCTTCCAAACCAAAAATCAATGCCCTTCATACCAACAACCCATTAGTCCAAGTCCCCCATCCATCAACACTCACTATCAAGAATCACTTAACGAAAATCCTACCATTAATCTCCAACACACATCTAGTTATTACCCTTATCCCAACCTTGACAAGGGAAACCAACTATCCACTAGTCCATTCCAAGTCTCCACATCATTTTCTAGTCCTTCGCCTATCAATCTCGTCCACTTCTATATGCCTTATCAACCATCTACCAACTCATGTCAAGTCCCCACATCATACCATATCGATCCGGTCCAAATTTCCACGTCCCATTTTAGTCAACCTTACACCAGTCCAGTCCAAGTCTCCATGTCATATCCTATGTCGTCACCAAATAGTCTATTCCAAGTCTCCATGTCATATCCTAGTCCTTCACATACTAGTACAGTCCAAGTCCCCACGTCCTATCCTATTCCTTTATTCATTACTATTTTTCAAGTCACCCCCTCATAAGCCACATCTAGTCATGAAAATTTTGTCATTACTCAAAGGCACATCCCATTTTCTAAACTTGAGGATACATGTTAAAATGAAAGCCCAAAGCATGACCTTACAATGTCACCCTCATGTCAAGAACAAGGTAGTCCATCCCATGACCCTATCTGAAATTCCATTCAAGAAATCCTTCAAAACAATCACGACATCCAAAATATACCTACCCTTGACAAAGATTTCAATCCTAATTATATCATCCATGACAACCCCATCTTTGACCAAGAAGTCCAAAATGATCCACTCCTTCACTTTTACTCCATTCATGATCAAACACTTTCTGAACCTATACAGGCCTCGACTATTGAGACTTTCCAAAATGAGACACTTGCCTCCATGACACACATTAATGATATTCCTTGAGAACAAGAGTCTTCCATTATGGACATATTTGCAAATGATCAAGCTATAGCTAAATTTATTGGACTCTATGACATTGACCATAACAATGGCTTTGACATCAGCTTCGAAGCACCAATAGAATCATTTGAAATTAACATGTCACAAAATCAAACCAAAGATATCAATCAGAAATATGTCCAACATGAAAATGAAGCTAAGACACTTTATCAACTAGGGTCATCTATCTTTGTCAGAGCAAGCTTCCTTGCAGATGAAAACATTCTAGGTAATAGTGTCCACATACATCATGATGGGTTAGAATCTTGATTTCAAAACAATAAATACCCCATTGCAAACATAATCCGTCAAAGCATGCAATATCAAGGAAAAGGACTAAGCATACATGAGCAAGGCACTCAAGAACCAATACAACTTCAGGAAAATTACAGACATCAAGGTCTTGGCTATTCTTTAGTTAGCAAATCAAATGATGTCAGTGGAACCTCCTTAATATTGGGGGCAACCTTGTCAAATACAAACGTCAAAATAGAGTCCATGAGAAATCCTTGTCATAAGGATACTGCCAACACCCCCTCCACCCACACCATAAACCATCATTCCATCATAAATAAACCTTCCCTTTGGAAGCAACAAAAATAAAAGTCATACAAATCAAAAGATCAAAATCAAATTTCAAACGCCATTGAATCAAATAAAAAGAAAAGTGGACAAATGAAATTAAAATGGATCCCAAAGACAAGTGGATCAAGCAAAGAAAATATTTCAAAAGAAAAATTCAATCAAAATGTGGAGCCACAAGACAAGAGGACTCCCACATATAACACATGTCCACCTCCTTCAAAATGGTCATCAAAAAAGGCATCTAAATGTGTTGCTTCCAACCACCATCCCTCCAAAATCCATCATCCACCATACCAAGTTTGGAAAATAAAAAGTGATTCATCCAAACATCCAAACAACTTTTCCATGTCTATTGTCATCTGTCATAATCCTGCATCTCGTTTAAAGTCCAAAAATCCCACGTCACACATCTATCACATCTTGGCAGCAACTCTTTACCACAAGGACTCTCATGGCACTCTATCACGATGTGTGTATTTTGATAAGGCCAACTCTAGTATCAGAAAGGATCACAATGACATCAATCAGTTGTATGCAAGCGCTATGATCCTAATGTGACAATTGCTTCAAAAGGTCATTATTGGCATATCATGACCCCAGTCTCTACATCAACACCGTCAGTGGATTTAGAATAGTCAGTGGTCAGCTAAAGTATCAAAGTTATCTAGAAATATCAAAAAAAAAATTGAAAAATGATAAAAAAATCATCACCTTGATGAAAACCTGGCTAACAAGCGTCTTGGTGACACTAAAAAAAAAATCAAAAAAATCAAGAAAATAGTAAAGAGAAAAATTTCATCCAAATAGTGAAAACTTGGCAAATAGGCACCCTAGATAAGTACCAGGATAAAAACCTAACAAACAAGCATCATGTGTGAAATAAATTGTCTATATGGACTTTTATACTTGGAGGCAAGTTGTCTCATTTCCTATACCTTCCTCATGACATTTACATCCGTCCATCTCAACCCTATCATTTCGATTTACTTTCCCACCTACCTAGGTTTTGACATAACATCATGCAAACATAAATCATGATTTGGAAAAACTATTGACATGCCTATCCTTTAGTAATACATTATTCATGAAACATTGTGTCATTGACCGTCATAGTCTTATTGTCCTTATACAACATAGTCCTTGAATATCATATGATAATTCCCTTAGTCTCATGTCCCCTATCCTTTTCCAAGCCCACCTTTTGTCCTTTCATGTATGTCACCTATCTTGGCTTTCTCTTGTCAAACGGTCTAAGGATAATCATCATCCCATCTAGTCCTAACCAAGTCATTCCAAATGCAATGAGTTTAATCCATACAAGCACATTATCCAAAACATTACTTTACTTTGTTTCTAGCCCAACTAGAAACCTTGATACTTTTGTCACATTATCGTCGTCCTCACATTGTTTCAAGATGTGTCCTTCCCACATCAAACAACGTTTTCATCACCTGTCAATTGGTATTCAGCTTGACTAGGGGCACAATCACGTTTGTCCTTGGATTCTCATGTGTAGGAATTAGTCACATGCATTTATCATGATCATCTTAAACCATTCAAAACAGACAAAAACATCATAAAATGTCCTGAAAAAAGAAAAAACATCATAAAATATCCTAGAAAAAGACAAAAACATCACAAAATGTCATGAAGAAAGACCTAAAAATTGAAAAACGTCCTAAAGAAACCCCAACAAGGTAAAAAATGTCTAGAAATCACAAAAACAGAGTCATTCCTTGTAAAGTCTGTCATGTCAATCAATCAGTCTTTGTCATTTTTCTAAACTACGTTGTCTCTGCACATTTGCTACGTAGGCAAGACTCAATTTCAAGTCCCTAAGACATTAAGTCAACCCTTTTGGGTTTTTCAAATTAAAATAATGACACAATCTTTGGTCATCAACACAAAGTCATTGGTCATGTCGAACTACGAGGTCTCTAAGTGCATGACATAGGAAAGGCCATATGTCGATGAGCCCCCGAGGCCACACTAGGTCAATCCATTAGGGTTCATGCGACTAAACTGACACACACATCAAAATGTCTTCAAGTCAAAGCAAATCATTTCCAAAAATATGGCAATCATTTATTCAGCATGACAATCTCATCAACACATCAATCACACCAGCATGTCAATATTGACATTTGGTCAACATCAGTCAAACTCAGTCAAACTTTGGTCAAACTTGGTCAAAATAGGTCAAATTGTCACAACTGACCAAACTGTCAACTCTTGGTTATCTTTCATATTTCTCCTTCTGAAGAATAGCCTATCATTTATGCCT
This sequence comes from Sequoia sempervirens, assembly GCA_007258455.2. Lineage (NCBI taxonomy): Eukaryota > Viridiplantae > Streptophyta > Pinopsida > Cupressales > Cupressaceae > Sequoia > Sequoia sempervirens. Next base: position 148,829,622 of record VDFB02168118.1, on the reverse strand, counting down.
TAGGATGTGTCCTTCCTAGGCATCGTCACTGTTATCCAACTTTTTGAGGGATCCTTTTGATATTTAAGGATCACTCCTCTCAACATCAATATTCTTCAAATGTGTCCTTCTGAAGAACAATCTCTCTCATTTATGCCTTAGGATGTGTCCTTCCTAGGAATCGTCATTGTCATCTGACATTTTTTGAGGGATCCTCTTGACATTTAAGGATCACTCCTCTTGACATCTGTATCTTTTAGATGTTTCCTTCTGAAGAATAAACTCTATCATTTATTCCTTAGGATGTGCCATTCCTAGGCATCGTCACCATCACTGTCATTGGAATTTTGAGGGATCCCTTTTGAAATTTAGGGATCAATCATCTCAACATCAACATTATTCAGGATGTGTCCTTCCTGAATTTGGCAATCTTCAGCATTTGTCATCTTGGCATCCTCAAAACCTTGACACCCTAGCATCTCGACATCATCAAACCTAACATCTTGACATCAAAACACTCGGCATTCAGACACACTTGGAAAAAACTTGGCACTTGTCTTTGGATTTTTCATCATGTTACTAGTTTTTCAGTGAGGTCCTGACAATGGGATTTAAAAAAGCAGTGACGTATCATGATTGTCTTATCTTGTCTTTGGATTTTTCATCATGTTACTAGTTTTTCAGTGAGGTCCTAACAATAGGATTTAGAAAAGTAGTGACATCTCATGATGATTGACTTGTCTTATCTTTTTCAAACTATCATGTTACTAGTTTCTTCATAGTGTCTTGACATCAAGATTTAGAGAAGCAACAACGTATCATGATGGTTGGTTTTATTTTTCATCATGCTACTAGTTTTTCGACAATGTCCTAGCAATAGGACTTAGAAAAGAAACAACGTATCATGATGACTTATTTTGTCTTTTTATTTTTTGTTTTTTTGGACTGTCATGTTATTAGTTTCTCTGTGATCTCCTAACAACAGGATTTAGAGAAGCAACGACATATCATGATGATTGTCTCATCTTGTCTTTTTGGCAGTCATGTTGCTAGTTCCTTGAGGATGTCCTAATGATAGGATTTAGAGGAGCAACAAAGTTTCATGACTTGTCTTACTTGTCTTTTTATGCTCAAGGTTGATTGTGACAAAAAGACTAGGGAAATTGCATTCTTAGTATGAGTCATGATCATCCTTGTCTGCGATTGTTTGTCTCATGTGATGGTACAACCTTGCACACCCTGATCTATGCCATATCATGGTGTTTGTTGGCCATTACAATAATCTTCCCAATGATGATTAAGAGAAATAAATATTAAAGTCCCATGGTAATGTTTTGAAGGATTTGGTCTAAGAACTAACATGCATCTCCTTTTGTCTTGTCATCTTCTCTCACCCATCTTATATAGACATTGCATCCATATCATCATCCATATCTTTTGCACTAAAATTTATTTGTCTCTTCATATTCTAGTCTTCTCGTCCATTTTTAGAGCCCACTTGTGTTCTCTAAACCCATTTGTCCTCTCGAGGGGGCATACCGTAACTCTCATCATTTTTTCCTCATTGTATTTTTCACTAGGGCATATTTTTGAATTATTTTCTTTGTCACAATGTGACATGCTACATTATGACAAAGAGGGGCAAATGTAGACACATAAAAATGACCTAGGGCTGCAAACTTTATTTTTCATCTTTCATCCTAGTATAATTATGATATCTTAATTATGTCTTTGGTCCACATTAGACTGTTAATTAAATAATTTATAATTTATAATTAATTCATATCTCTTTTATTCTTCATGATTGTTAAATAAATAAATTTAATTTATTTATTCAATACGTCTTTAATTGTCTAAATCTTCCTACAATTAAATTAATTTATTAATTTATTTAATTACCTTTGTTCATTTATTCTTCCTAATTATTAAATAAATGAATTTTATTTATTTATTTAGTATGTCACTAATTTTCATAATTGAATGAATTTATTAATTTATTTAATAATCCTCTAAATTAAATAATTATCTTTAATTCTTTAATTAGCTAACTTAACATTTCTCTCATTTTAAATAAATTAATTATTCAAAATGATCTCATTTTATTAACTATCACTTCATTTTAGTAAATAATGTGAAAATCAATTATTTATTGTCATACAAAATCCATATTTTGAATTTATTTAATTCAAATGGTAATCTTCTTCCAAAAATCAAGTAATTGAGAAAATTCTTGATTTTCCAAATTTTCTTTTCAATTCAACTCTTATTGATTTTTCGAATCTTACAAATCAAGTAGTCTTTATCTTCTTGATTTTTGAAAATCTTTATCTTTTTGACTAATTATCACATTTATTCTCGACCGCCGATTTTATTTTACCAAATGACATCTTGACCACTCATTTAATGATTTTTTCCTAACCCTGATTAGGGATTGTCACATGAAATCTCATCCATTGATTTTAGGCTTTGTTGGCTTTCAATCTCATTCGTCCATCCAAAATTGCATTTTCTATAAAATGCTAATTTTCTCACATTCTTAGGACCACTTGATTATTATAGACATTTATGCTTAGATTTTACATTGCATTTAGCTTATTTTCTTTGATTATTTACTCATAGGCATAGTCATTTGTCATAGGCATTTTGTCATCAAATCCTTCAAAACTTGCATAGGGCTTGGTCACAATCATTTGCTCATACACACAAATCTGAGGGCTACAAGCTAGAAGGTGCTATGGAGGTGAATCATGGAAGAAACAAATATTTCGTATAATTGTTTATGTTTTAAGCTTTCTTTGTATTCCATAGTTTCTTTGGGTTTTATTTATTAGTCTAATCTGCTAACCTTAGCTAAAAAATACCCATTGATACAACAATAATAAGAGTTTATGGATACCTTGTTGCTCCACACATACTGCCAAAATGTTTTCCCCTCATATTAGTATTTCTTGAATTTATGTGGAAAATGATGTGGATGGTGAAAGATGTAATACACAAGCAAAAGAAAGGCACTTTCCTACCAAACCAAGCCAAGTGTGAAGATTGGACTGTAGGCTCAAACACACTAGAGGATTTATAGTATTATTTAAAGACAAGATATGCATTGAAATATGGAAAAGAAAGAGCCTTTGACCCTAAAAATCATATGAAAAACATAAGGCACAATATTCTTACCAAAATCATAGTGCCACACCAAGTGGATTTTGAAGAAGATGTCATAAGGAACTGCATTACTTATAATGATGTATTTAGTAGAAGGAAAAAATGGGAATATATGAAGAAGGTTGAAGAAAGGACAAAGCGGAGGTCCAAGGATTTCCTAAGATACTTTGTTGAGGAAAAGGACCCCATTAAGAGGATATAACTAATAATTGGTAGATTTGAGGACTTGTATAGAAAGAAGGAAGCATATCTCGAAGAACATCATAGTGGTGTAACTGCAAACCATACCTCAGGTGAAACCTCTGAGCCTCCCATGGAGCACTTACCTCCCAAAAGACAATAGATAGGAAGCATTGAACAGTTAGTACCTTATGAGGATACTGAAGAGGCGGGGGATACTGAGGAAGTGGCTATAGTATTATAGTCATTGAAAGGTGATATTGAAGTTGATTAGCCCATCCTTGAGACTAGTGCCCATAAACATGAGGAAAGGATGGGTGATGTAGAAAAAACAAGTACAAAGGTACATGAAGATTAAAGGGAAATTACAGCTAGGAGATTCATAGAAGATGATGAATTCATAAAAGACTCTTGAGTTTAAGGATTTCTAGATGAATATGGAGATAAAATAATTTCAAGAGAGGATGGAATTAGTTGAAGTAGGAATTGAAGAATTAGAGAAAAATGAAATGGTAGCACAAACTTTCCATAAATTGAGAGTTGACAACATTGACATTAGCTCCCAGAAGGCTAGAGAAATGGCCTTGAAGAGCAATATTCTCATTTTCCCTAGCTTGGAATTAAAGAAAATGTTTCTGCTTGATCAAGTGTGGGCTTAGGAAGATTCAATTCTAGTTGCATAATTTGAATTTGATGAAGGTGTGAATGGAACTAGGTATAACCCAAGGATTGAAACCCTAGCCATATGGATCAAATAGAAAAATACAGAGAAGCCAAAATTATTAGATGTAATTCAGGGGATGAAAGGGGCAACAATGGTAAGGAAAATACAAGATACCAGCCCTTTGGAGGTAACCACAATGACCATGCATTCGACCATGTTCACCCAAGCAATTGTTAAGGGATTAGAAGATAGATTGAAGAAGTATGAAAATGAACAAAGTTTCCTAAATGGTGAAGTTAATAAACTATTCATGGAGAATGTCAAATTGAAAGAACAATTAAGAGGAGAAGGACCCTCACAAAGCAAGGAGATAGTGTTATACAACCTCCTATTGCTCCAATGGATATTGTGAAGAACATTTCTGCAAAACAAGTAAAAACTCTAGAGAAGGAAGTGGATGATGTAGAGAAGGCTAGGAATCAATCACAAGATGAAGTGAAAAGATGAATTTGTGAAGTTATGGAAAAGATTCTTCAGCATAGGATAAAATCAGTTATGGATAAACTGGAGAATGTACATGATAGTTATAAAACACTTCAAAAGGAAATGGATCACATAAAGACACATATGCTTGTATTAGATCCTCTGTTCAAAAGGTGGCAACATATTCACCATACTTTGGCTAAGTTATGCAAAGTTCTACAAATAAGTCTTGATGCAGCAATAATATTAAACCTAATTGAACAAACTATGAAGATGATTATTGATGAATTTCAGTATGTACAAGAGTTTAATAAAAATATTGTAACATGAATGGATTTTTTCCATACCTGGAAATAGTGGTATATACCTGAAATTGTGAGAGATGATGATTAGTTAGAGGACTTGGATAAGTGGAAGAAAGAATTTAGTCAGGTTTTTCATAAGTGCATAACTCATATACAGGAGGATGATGATGCCAGTCTTCCCAGGCTAATTGGATCATGGATGGGTTGATTGTTCTTGATGCGGGATACCTAAAGTTTTTCAATGATACAAAGGAATTACTAGATAGTCAATGGAAACTCATCTTGCAAACATGCAAAAGATCTAGGAATATAAGCAGCCATCATATTTTATGGTGTATCAGTGGGAGGAATTTGGTTTCAGAAGAATAGGACACTGAGGTGAGAGCATTTGGATGTTCATCATGGAGAGGAAGACTTTTTTATATTAATGATCATGAGTCTTCTATGTTGAATAATGGAACCATATGTCAAAATGTATGCTAATTAAATAATTGTTAGTAAAAGAAGTAGTTATGAAAGGTCGTTTCTTTTTATTAAAGGCATGTAGCTTGTTTCTTCCTATATAAATAGGAAACCAAGGATTAGTTTTAAATTATCATCATCATATATCATTTCCATTTTGAAGACTTCTATTATTAATATATATCAATTGAAGCAATATAATGAAGAACATGTTATTATCAAAGATTCTCCATGACTGTGTTATCATTATGTATTTTTCTTATGTTTTCCATACTTATTTCTTCTTATATTTGAATTAATATCAATTATTGAGCCTCAATAATGTACTTATGTGAATGAATATGTTAATATAGTAAAGAATTTATTGTGGATGTTGGTAGAGCTACTAATTTTTTTGAAAATTTGAGCTTATTTTTCCTTGTTACATGTTCAACATAAAAATGGAAACTATTTAAAAATAATAAAATTAAAAGAGTTGCTTATTTAAATAATTGTGAGTTATGTGCATTAATATTTTATTAACTTTTGTTTCTTGATGAACATATGTTGATACAAAATGAATGGAAGAAGCATCCAAGTAATCCTAATTTTTTCTACCAACAATTCATACCAAAGATTGAACAATTTAAGGATATTACAATAGGTATTAATTAAGGATATGATGATGATGATATATTCTTGTACTTGTAAATATTCTCTTACTATTATGTCTATTAAATAAAACAGAGTTTGAATAAAAAATGCTTCACCCTTTTATGTAAGTGAGTATGTGAATTATTGTTTAAGGAAAAATATTACAGTGTTTGCATTTTTAGTTTACTTATTTCAAATTTTCATTTGCTATGTATATAAAATCATATGTACTCTTTATCTCGAATGACATAAAACAATAATATCATCAGAATTAGGGTTTTCAATTTTAGCATCATTGTCCACACTTTTCATATCCTATTCACTTTTAAGTATAATCATCAAAATTTTATTTTTTATTTCTTGTCCCAGTTAATCTTGATTCCTTTCAGCACAACACAATAGGTTGCATGTTAAATTTCAAAAAAATTCTTTGCATTTTTTTGTATATATTATTTTCTTAGTGCATCATTATGTAACAACAATTTCACTTCTGAGATATAGAGTAAAAATAAATGAAATCACATGTTTTCTTTGTCAAGGGAAATGTATGGTGAATACCCTTTGTCTTTCAGATAAGTGTGCAAGCAAAATAAGACATAACTGATTGAATATGATTTTCTACTATACAATTGTTTTTTATTGTGCTTTTTACTTTTTACTTGTGGATTACCCTCAGAAAGAGACTACCTTTTCTTAAATGAAGCTTTTACATTTCCTGTCTACGAAAGGAGTTTACTGCTTGACAACAAGTTCATGAACTTCATACAAATTAATACTGGTGTAAAAGGCCATCCTCGCAAATTTTCTTTGCTCTAGAATTATAATGCAAAATAAAAAAGCTTGCTAGGAGAATAAAATAGGTTTTCAATTGTCCAAGTAAAACATAATATTATTGAAGCATTTCAAAGTTTAGGCCATAGGAATCATCCATTTTTAAACATGGATTGCAAATAATTATGAAAATTTAGAAGTCTTGGTCATTAACATTATTGTCTGCTACAATGTCATCCATTGTATCATTGTCAATGTTCATATGTTCTTTCAAGTATTTAATATTATCGTCATCCTCATCTTGACCAGCATCATCTTCATCATCATCATTGAAATTTTACTATAGACCACCTATATTGTTACCAGATGTATTTGGATCAACATTTTCTATACCATCCATGATATTGTTGTCTTCCATAACATCATCTAACTCTAGATTGTTGTCTTCTTGTGCCTAAACATAACCATCTTCAACATCATCATGGATGTCAATTTATTTGATATTCTCTAATCCCTCTCTCATTTGGTTTGCCATCATTGTTTTTCTCAGTATCTGCTAATGCATCATCAAATACATGCCTTAATCTTGGATCATAATGTATGACAAATATCCATTTTGGGTCCAAAATATCTTCATAGAAAAATACCTGCACATGAACGACATACATATATTAGACATTATATAAATTGTATGAACATATATACATCAATTGAATAATGGAACATTATTTTATAGACTACCTTTTTTATATAACAATTGCTATAAACACAATTTTTACAACATAATTTATAAAACATTAGTCCACACTCATTTATTATTCTTTGGTTTTTTTCCCTTAAGAACATCCTTAGGGAGACCTTGTTCTTCCCTCTTCTTTCGCACAAGAGTGTGTTTTAAGAAGGGGTAATCAATCAATAACTCATCCCCAATGGTAAGGTCCATAATAACCTCAACTATTATCAATCTATCAAACTCTCTTTCCATATCTCCATCTTTATCATTTATAACCTCAACAAATTGATAATTTGGTCTTATAGTAGGGTGCCTTCCCTTACTACTATTTATAAATCCTACAATATTTTTGTGTGTGTATGCACGTCCATCTATATACATAAGATGACCTCTATTCATTTCTTTTCCACTTTCCAATTGGAGATGATGTGTATACATATTTGAATTTAGACCATATACTGACATTCTAGGCTTATATTATGCTAGCCTTCTCTATTCACCACTGTAATATGGTGGACCATAATATGGAATTAATCTCATAGTGGTTTTTTCTAAATTGTTTCTATGTTTGGATCCCACATGTACATTTTGGATAATAAAAAGGCCTAGATTCACTCCATGAATATTGGAGGGTCATATCATGTAGTTGTATCCTCAAAATTGAAAAACCTCATACACTCTAGGTAGTTGTTGATCACTAGGCCAAGCGCAATATAGTCGACGATCAAATGTCTCTTTGTAAATTGATTTGAAACCCAAGGGAAAGTCATCATCTCCATCAGATTCATTCTCATAGGGTATGTATTCCACCTCCCCCTTGTCTTTAAGTAAATTATTCATCTTCACACCGGTTCTTGTTATATTACTTGTTTTTGTCAATTCCTCATCTTCCAAGCTGGTATATTGGCACATATTTTTGTTAGATGTATCATATGATAAATGATCATTTCCATCTAGGCTTGAAGTCAATGATCTAGGAAACTTTAAACCAAGAACTTTATCTTGCAAGTATCAATTAAGAAAAAATTAGTTATTTAAATAATATTAAACAATGTTTAAACGCATTATACATGTTATTTACATCAAATTGGAAAATTCCTCACCATAATTCCTATTGGATTTGAATCAATTGTAGGAGGCATACTACCGAAAAGAAGCTCATCATATATGTAATGTCTTTGTACAATCGCTCATTTGAAATGTTTCTTTCCATGACATATAGAACATTCACAAACAATAATTTTCTCAGAGTATTCATCTCATGCACTATAGTCCTAACCTACCTTTTCTTTAGTGCAATCATTTGTTGTGTCTGCAATATCCATTGTCAAATCCTCTTCCACCCACTATCGTACACATGATTTTTTTAGGTCCACGTCCACGTACGTATCTTATTCTTTTGCTAGTTGAATGCTTAGGTTCTGCATTTTCTCTAATCTCCATCTAAAATAATCATGTATTAATTTATGTCAAGATTGGATAATACATTATAAATTTCAATAATACTATGAAAAAAGATGGATGTATCACAAAATGCCATCAGATCATTTTTTCCTATGTTAAGTCAAAATTTGAGTACCTGATGTCTTGATTCATCCGTTGTGTCCTCATTTGATGTGGGACGATCTATTGCCATGGCCTCATCTTGCCCCTATAATACACAACATAGTAAATAATGTTTAGTACACCAATTATATCATTTCAAAAAATATGCTATCCAACACAAAACCTCACTTTAGTCATCTATTTGACATATTGATATCATGTTTTGGCTATCCTAATTTTCAAACTTTTCCCTTGATCATAGAATTTCATTTAATCACCATTCCTATGCATTTTCAACCAATAAGTTTGACCTCAAAGGCCTCATGGACAAAAAAATGACTTTACCTCCTCTATGTTGTAGCATTTGTGAATTCATAAACACCTTCCTCCTTTGGTTGAGGTTACTTTCTCTTCTTACCTCTACTGTATTTGCAGATTCCGTTGTCTCATCTATTTCCATACACTTTCCTCTCAGCGATTTAGTATTTCTATGTCATCCACGTCCTCTCTTCATGGCCTCCTATGTAAATAAAAATGTCACCACAAAATTTTTCACCTCACTACCGCCAAGAAGGAAAAAACAACTTGCGGGACCGTGGTAAAAACCATTCTACTGTACCGAGCTGATGAAGGAGCCATGGGACAACGGTGGTCACTGCACTACTGCATGCCAATGGTGGAAGAATTTCGGGACTGTGGGAGTCACCACAACACTGCCAGGAATAGAAGGAAGACTCGCATGCTGCTACAAAAGCTTTCACCACACTACCACTAAGAAGGATGGAGCACCTTGGGGGACCATAATAAAAATTTCTCTATTGTACCGAGCTGGTGAAGGAGCCACAGGATAGCGGTGGTCACAAAAACAATCATAGGCACTAAATTAGATGCACTTGACATTGCCTTATACATCCCAAACAGATTACATTAACGGCCAAAATTCAGCACTAAAGTTGGTGTTAACTAATGCTGACTAAAGCGTCAAATAATGAATCAAAATCAAAAGTTTAAAACTTTCCCACTTGAAGGAAGAAATCAAACAACAAAAAGGAAAAATGTCGCATGAAGGAAGACAGAAGGGCGCTACCAACAACTGATGAAAATTTTGATTGATTTTGCAACACCATAGGTAAGGTTACAATTGTTTATTTCTTGCTTGAATTTGTGATTATTTACTACTCTTTGTATTGCATTTTAATTCATGATTGTTTATTGGTTCATGGCCTAACCGTGTAACTACTCTAAATTATCCCATCAATATAAATTGTAAAACCTTTGAAAACCAACAAAAATTTTACACTACCCATTTAAGCTTTGGCTCAAAAATATTATAGCACAAAGAGAGGATGCTCTCTATATTCTCCAACCCTTTATCAAGGAAATAGTGAACTGCTTGGAAAATATAGGAATTGGGTGACATTGCTAAAAGCAACTCAAAATAAATGTAGAAACCACTTGGTTTTCCTAGCCATGCCATAGTCACCGATGCCATGACAAATTCATGCAATATTGCATTATGAAGAGTTTTCATGATAAGGTTATCAACACTAAGCAAACCGAGTGAACATGTTTTCCTATGTTATCAACACTAAAGAAAACCCAATGAAAATAATTTCCCACAAAATAAACTTTCTACCACAAACTAGACGAAAACTTTCATACCTGATAGTGTGTACTTCATTTTCCTACATAGACTGGATGAAAATAATTTTCCCTAGGTTGCCTCAAAATTTCAAGCAATGGAGGGAAGCGAGCATTGACAGCAAACTCTGGCCACAATGAGGTAATTCATTGTCAATTTATAGATTTGTAAATGTTTCCATTGTTTCTTTGAATATTACTTTTAGTTTTTATTTCTAAATTTAAAAGAAGAAATATAATTTAAATATATATATATGGGACTGAAAAGATAAAGAGGAATTGGCTTTTGTATTTGGGGTAAAAGAACAAATTGGTTAATGTGGAATGGAAAACACTTTCTAGATACATAGAAAAACAATCCATTAACTCTCAAACATTGCAAAAATCACTCAGGTCAGTGTATGGAATCACTGATTCCCAACCAACTCGATTGAGCAAAAGATCTAGGAGGAAATCAGTGACAATAAACTCTAAAAATGTGGAAAAGGGAGTAGAGACTTCCAATGTCCCAGCCACTCCTGAGACATAGACTTCTTCCACCATGCCATGTTATCAATCTTGCATTGGTAGCTACAATACAAAGATAGAATACGAGGTGGTTTCAAAGGAAGTCCGAATGATGGATGCTGGGAAAAAATTTGTGAATAGGTTGAAGGACATCCTCTTCTAATGGTTCAAATAACATCTACATTTTCCATTCTCAAAGTTACCCATGCACCTCGGGGTACATCCATGACAGACCATTTTAAGTTGGTCTATAAAGAAGATAAAGCTATGAATGTCTTCAAATCGAAGAGATTTTGGTATGCAACCAAACAAAGAAGATAAAAAAAATCCCTCTTGAGCTAAGGCAAAAAAAAAGGCCAATTGATGTAAGTGTGAAAGTATGTAGAGAGCTTGTAAAAGCATATGAGAAGTCTGATGCACGAAGGAAGTCTGGTGAGGAGAGTACGCATGTATTTGAATTTTCTCATAAGATTATATCAAATTTATTAAACGATATTTAAATTTTATTTGTGCATAGTTAAATTGAATTAGTATATGTTTCAAGACAAGGCCTTCAAGGCTAGGCTTAAGAAACTTTGTGCCACACATCACAGTGGCTAGAAAGGTTTACATGCCTTGATCTGTAAGACATTTGTAAGTATATTTAATATGTTAAACATCTTTTTATACCTCATTGGAAAAGTAAATGATTTCATATTTAGTCAGTTTAACTATTCCATGTGCCATGTTTTGACATGAGAAATATGGCCGCCATCCAAATCAATTTGAAAAGAATATGTTGCAAAACAAAAAGTGGAATGATTTTTTAATCTAGATGGAGAATGAGGTATCAATAGTTGAGTTTCAATAACTTAGTTGGATATTGTTGTGTTTAACAGCCTAATTTGCATCTCTTGTGTTGAGTTGTTTATTTTCAATGCATGGGATGAGTAAATAGAGCTGAAATCTTATGATTACAATATGATCATTTATGTGCATGAATAGATAGTAGAAGGATGTATATGAACTCAATTCATTTGACTTTATGCCTCTTGGTAGGCATTCCTCTTGAATCTCTAACATCAGGTGCACAAGACTTCCCTATAGCTTTTACCTTTCATTGCCACCTTTCCTCTTCACTGTGAGACTTCTCTTCTTTTTCCTTATCTACATTTCTAGCTTCGGCTTTTAATTCATCCCATGTTTTACCTTCCTCCTCTTTAGAATATTCTTCTTCTTTTTCCTCCTTTGACTCCATAAGAGATTCATCTTTTGAACCTTCCTCATCCACCTTCATTTCTCTTCTACATCAAAGGGTTCGTATCCTTGATCCGACTCTTCTAAATTATTAGAATTAGAATCACTAGCTTCCATATTCAAAAATTACCAACCACCATCTTCAATAAATTTATCCGGATCATTAGTAATACTCTTCAAAATTGGTTGCCACCAAGTTCATTCTGGCTGTAATACACTTTATATCCATGGAGTTCGGGAAATTCCATTCCCGACACGTATGGAAGATTGATGGAATCACTGTGACATGTGGAGTAATATCATGCTGAAGTCTTTGAAAAAAATAGGCATATCAAATTCATTTTTCCTAAGTCCACCTCAAGGCTAACAATCTCAATCTCAGTAATAGTGATTACTAAGGTAATTCCACCAACTCTACCAAAAAATTTACCATAGGAACAATAAAAGTAGAGGATTTGAAAGGAACTCCATGAAAACCAAGCTCTCTAAATGGTATATCAAACTCTAGATCAAAATCTTTTTGATGAGGCTGCTCCCATAGCTCTCTTACTCGCTTGACAAATCCTTGAAAATATATATTGATTTTATTTTTCCTATCTCTCTCTTGTTGTTCTTCCTCAATTTCATCGGGATCATACATTGACCTTCTTGCCCCTCCTAAAGTTTGGACCACATCCATTACCTCCACATAAAACTGCACATCCTTGGTCTTCATGGTTCCCACACCGTGATATGGTTATGCAAATGAAAATGAAGAAAAGTAATCATCTCCTTATCCATTGGCTGGAAGAATGCATGCTTAATGTTTTGATACATGATATCAGCTCTCTCTTCTGCTCTCATGATTGAATATCAAAATCCAGTATGGTGGGCCTCCAGAGTTCTAGTCATCTTTCTTACTCTTCCACCAAATGTTGTCCTAATCCACATGTCTGCCAGCCTAATTGACTTTTGTTTTTGAAAGCTGAAGTTTCTCCTAAGTCACCAATGTAGCTCTCCACCTTTTCATACTCTTTCATTGCTACAAATTGTCAATGGGATTAAATAATTTTAAACACATGGTTGATGTGCTTTGAATCCTTGCATCTAAAAGAAATTTTCATTAACATAAATACTGCTAGGGAATTTCAATGTTGCCATTGTAGTTGGCATAAAATCTGGTACCTGCAACAATTAAAAATATCCTTATATAATAATTCCCTCCATCTTGTTGGCTTGTAACACTCTTGATGGTAGCTACATGAAATATGATTATGATTCCTCTTCTACATCAAAGGGTTCATATCCTTGATTTGATTCTTCTGAATTATCAGAATAAGAATCACTAGCTTCCATATTAAAAAATTCCCAACCACCATCTTCTTCAAAAAAATTTATCCTGATCATCAATAATACTTCAAAAATTGGTCGCTAGTTCAAGTTCATTCTTCTTGCATAATACTTTATATCCATGGAGTTGAACCATTCCTCAATTCCATCAAGTGAAGATTCAGGAATAGCGTCAAGGCGGAGTACATCCCACTTGAAGTCTTCAAAACTAATAGCCATATCAAATTCCTTTTTCCCAAGTAATACTCTCTAAAGGTTAACAATCACAATCTCACTAATAGTGATTACTAAGAAAGGTAATTCCACCAACTCTACCAAACTATTTACCTAGGAACACAATAAAAGAAAAGTATTTTAAAGGAACCCATGAAAAACCAAGTTTCAAATGGTATATCAAACTCTAGTTCAAAAATATTTTTGATGAGGTTACCCAATAGCTCTCTTTACCTTGTAAAATCCTTTGAAACTCGTATTGATTTTATTTTCTTTGTCCCTCTCTTGTTGTTCTTCTTCCTCAATTTCATCAAGATCATACATTTAATCTTCCTACCCCTTCTAAATTTTGGGACCACATCCATTAATTCACATAAAACTGTCCAGACATCCTTATCTCTTGTTCCCACGCCATGATATGGTTATGCAAATGAAAATGAAGCAAAGTAATCATCTCCTTCTCTGCTGACTGGAAGAATGCATGATTAATGTTTCGATACATGATATCAGCTCTCTCTTCTACTCTCATGGTTGCATACTAAAATCCATTATGGTGGGCCTCTAGACTTCCAGTCATCTTTCTTCCTCTTCCACCAAATGTTGGCCTGATCCACACATCTACCAGCCTAATTGACTTTGTTTTTGAAAGTTGAAGTTTCTCCTAAGTCACTAGTGTAGCTCTCTCTACCTTTCAGTCTCTTTCACTGCTATAGATCATCTCTACGATTTAATCATTTGTACCACATGGTTGATGTCCTTTGAGTCCTTACATCTAAAGGAAATTTCGTTAACATAAATATTGCTAGGGAATTTCAATGTTTCCATTGTACTTGGCATTAAAGTCGGTACGTGCAACATTGAAAATTATCCTTATATAAGATTTCCCTCCATCTTGTTGGCTTTTAACACTCTTGATGGTGGTTACATGAAATATGATTCTGATTCCTCTTCTACATCAGAGGATTCATACCCTTGATCCGACTCTTCTAAATTATCAAAATCAGAATCACTAGCTTCCATTTCAAAAATTCCCAACCACCATCTTCAAAAAATTTATCTAGATCATTAGTAATTCTCTTCAAAATTGGCTACTAGTTCATGTTCATTCCTCTTTCATAATACTTTATATCCATGGAGTTCAACCATTTCTTGATGCCATCAAGGGAAGATTGAGGAATGGCATCAATGTGGAGTACATCTCACTTGAATTCTTTGAAAATAATAGCCATATCAAATTTCTTTTTCCCAAGTCATACTCTCTCAAGGTTAACAATCTCAATCTCACAAATAGTGATTATTAAGAAAGGTAATTCCACCAACTCTAACAAACATTTTACCATAAGAACAATAAAAGCCAAGGCTTTGAAAGGAACTCCATGAAAACCAAGCTCTCTAAATGGTATATCAAACTCTAGTTTAAAATATTTTAGATGAGGCTTCTCGCACAGCTCTCTTACTTGAAAAATCCTTGAAACTCTGTGTTAATTTTATTTTTCTTGTCCCTCTCTTGTTTTTCTTCCTCAATTTCATTAGGATCATACATTGACCTTCTTGCCCCTCCTAAAGTTTGGACCACATCCATTACCTCCACATAAAACTAGACATCCTTGGTCTTCTTGGTTCCCATGCTGTGAGATGGTTATGCAAATGAAAATTAAGAAAAGTAATCATCTCCTTCTCTATTGGATGGAAGAATGCATGCTTAATGTTTTGATACATGATATCAACTATCTCTTCTGCTCTCATGGTTGAATACCAAAATCCATTATGGTGGGCCTCTAGAATTCTAGTCATCTTTTTTCCTCTTCCACCAAATGTTGGCTTGATCCAGACATCTGCCAACATAATTCAATTTTTTTTTAAAGTTGAAGTTTCTCTTGAGTCACCAATGTAGCTCTCTCTTCCTTTTCAGACTCTTTCATTGCTACATATCATCTCTGGGATTTAATCATATGTACCACATGGTTGATGTGCTTTGAATCCTTGCATCTAAAGGAAATTTCCTTAACATAAATACTGCTAGGGAATTTTGATGCTTCCATTGTAGTTGGAATTAAAGCCGGTACCTGCAACATTGAAAATTATCCTTATATAAGAATTCCCTCCATCTTGTTGGCTTATAACACTCTTGATGGTGGCTACATGAAATCTGATTTTGATTCCTCTTCTACATCAGAGGGTTCATATCCTTGATCTGACTCTTCTGAATTATCAGAATCAAAATCACTAGCTTCCATATTCAAATATTCCCAACCACCATCTTCAAAAAAATTATCTAGATCATCAATAATACTCTTCAAAATTGGCTGTCAGTTCAAGTTCATTCTGCTTTCATAATACTTTATATCCATGGATTTCATCCATTCCTTGATGCCATCAAGTGAATATTGAGGAATGGTGTCAATGCTGAGTACATCGCACTTGAAGTCTTTGAAAATAATAGCCATATCAAATCCTTTTTCCCAAGTCATACTCTCTCAAGGTTAACAATCTCAATCTCACTAATAGTGATTACTAAGAAAGGTAATTCCACCAACTCTACCAAACTGTTTATCGTAGGAACAATAAAAGTAGAGGATTTGAAAGGAATTCCATGAAATCCAAGCTCTCTAAATGGTATATCAAACTCTAGTTCAAAATATTTTAGATGAGGTTGCTCCCATATCTCTCTTACTCACTTAACAAATCCTTGAAAATTTGTATTGATTTTATTTTTCTTGTCCCTCTCTTGTTGTTCTTCCTCAATTTCATTAGGATCATACATTGACCTTCTCTCCCCTCCTAAAGTTTGGACCACATCCATTACCTCCACATAAAATTGGACATCCTTGGTTTTCTTAGTTCAAACACCATGATATGGTTATACAAATGAAAATGAAGCAAAGCAATCATCTCCTTCTCCGCTAGTTGGAAGAATGCATGCTTAATGTTTTGATACATGATATCAGCTCTCTCTTCTGCTCTCATGGTTGAATACTGAAATCCATTATGGTGGGCCTCCAAAGTTCTAGTCATCTTTCTTCCTCTTCCACCAAATGTTGGCCTAATCTACAAGTTTTCCATCTTAATTGGCTTTGTTTTTTAAAGCTAAAGTTTCTTCTGAGTCACTAGTATCAGCTGCAACTTTTTTGAAATTTAATTATGGTATGTGCACTTTGATATAATGTAATATCATTATGGTTTCATCTCATATGTTGTAATATTAGATATATAACAGAAAAATAAATTATTGCATGAAATAAATAATAACTTTTTGTTCTAAATGTTTATTTTTGTAGAACACGGGTCTTCCAGAAGATCAAGATGATCCTCAGCATTCTATAGATCCACAAAATACTGGTTCTTTTGATACAGATCACATGGAAGAGGATGATGATGATGCAGATGTGGAAGACACTGAGGCCGATGACAATGATGATGACAACAACAACGATGATTGTAACGCCCCGCTAAAGGGACCAAGTGGATTAATACAAAAGACCATCAACACCAAGCCAAAAAAAAATTTTTTAAAAAAAACTAAAGTAACACTAACTAATACAACTCAACCAATTAATATGAATGACATCATTACAATAACATGATATTATAATCATATGATAACATAAAAGTAATATTGAACATAACCCATTGGCACACCTATCCACCATGGTCCCCTAACGTCGCTACTAAGACACACTTACACTAATTAAGCCTAAAGAACATATTTCATATACTATGACCATATTTTACTAACACTTAAATGTAAATTAATTTTATACATCAAATTACATATGATAACATATCAAAATTATCTTCAAACCACATCTAACACTATGTCAATATAAATCTATTCTTAATCAATGTTATAAAATAAGTACATAAAGATATATCATATCTACTAATTAATTAAACTCATGCATTATAAATACAATATTTTTACACTAAACCTCTCTATTACATACTAAACAATAGTAAAAATATGTATAATCAAAATTGTAACAATTCACTTACTTTTCTTATACAAGAATGCTACCATGAATATGATTTATAAATCTAAGAGGTACATATGTATAAGATACACTAAACATAATTTTTTTTATGAGAATATCATCTGCACATAAATTCAACTATAGAGTGAAGCGAAAGGAAAAACTCTCCACATTGCGCACGAATTGCACCACCTAAATCCCAATGGATGGTTCGGAAACACCACCCTACCACGTGGAACCCTGAGGCCCACTCCCTCCGTGCTAGGAGAAAACACTAGGCCCCACAAATAAGCAAACAACATAACAGAAACCACAAGTGGCTAACACTAAACATCTCAAGAAAACTACTAAAATAAGAACCAACTGAAAATTACAATAACTTCATAAATACTTCTAGGTACTTCTATAGACTCATTCACATAACACAAACAGATAGAAAACTAAAAAAGCTTATCATAAAACTACAACACTACAATAAAGTATGTTACATCAATCTCACAATATTATAACATAATAACTCACTGAAGTTTAGTAATTCACAATCAAGACCAACAATGCACATCCCTGACATAATTGATCTTTATAAATATAGAAGCTTCAATGCAAGATTTCACAAATATGAAAAGATTTATAATATGAAAATAGTAAATAAAATTAAATAAAAATGGTACAACACAATACAAATCAAAGACTATAGTTATACCCTCAAATACAACTTTTAACACTAAACTAATTCTCACTTGACAACAGTCAGATTTGTCAACAATAAAACAGCCATAAAACAGTCATATCAACTCAAAATCAAAATCTGTAAAATACCCATTGCAGATTTAGTCATTGACTACTCAACAGCGTGAAAAAAATTGACCAAAAGTGAATCATAAATTTATAAAACACAAAACAATAGACAGCTCTCATAAAAACCCCTTTTTCGATAATATTCGATTATAGTCAAATGATAAAAGGAATAACTCAATAATCAGATTTCATCCAAAATAAAATATTAAAAAAAATAAAATCTTAAAATTAATTTAAGCCCCCTTCAAACCCCTATAAATCTAAAATTTCAATCTTCCAATGACTGTTTACAGAAAGAAATGAAGATATTTGCAGTCATAGAGGAGCTACTTGACAGCAGTCCCGTATTTCAACGATATCTCACAAACTACGATCTGGGTTTCTAAGATTTTTGGATAGAATTTAAACGACAACAAAATGAAAAAACTCATTAAAAATCTCACTAACCCAGTTCGTAAAAATAGAGTTATGAGGGACACACTCAGACCCTTTTACTGTGAATAACAAAAAATAAATAAGAGGTATTCACTTTTATTTTAGAATAAACAAATATTTTATTCACACACAAAATAAAACTATCAAATATTTATTTTCAAAACTCAAAAGAAAGAAATCAATCAAATCATTCATACATACAAAAGAAAATTTTAACAAAAGATCTGAAAATCCAACCTGGTTCCAACGCTTAGGAATGACATAAATTTGATGCTGAGCTCCAAAGTTTTCAACTTTCAAAACCCTCAAATTGCCACAAATTTCTTATTGCTCCCTCATCTTTGCAGCATAGAAAAGTCTCTCCCGAAAAGAATCCAAATCCAATTCCAACATGCAAGCCAAAATAGAATAACCCAACAGAGAGAGCCACCAATTGTTTTCTCCTCCCAAATAAAAAGAACAGTTCCAAAACCCAAAAGACCAAAAGACAACCTCCCAGCCACTCTTTTAACTTCCATTTTCGTCATTTTTTATAATAGAGTAATTAGGGTGGGTTATAGACTCTCAAAACATAATTTTATAATAGAAAAATACCCCTCACCCATAAAGCTATCACATAAAAAATATTTTAAATCATTAAAACCACATAAAGACTCCATAAAACATAAATTAAGTGACCATTTTAATAAAATGAATAAAGAGACTAATAATGCGAAAATTATATCTAAACAAGAGTAAAACAAATATTACTCAATAAACAATAACCAAATACCAAATAAATAATAAACAATAATTAAATAATTATTCTTCAAAATAATAACATAAATAAATGTCACTTATGGATAATATTATATTACACCTTAAACACATTAATAAAAATCATAAAAATAAATATAATAGATTCAATATCTAACTTCACTCAAATAACTCACAAACTAAGGTAAAATATAAATCATAAAATAATTTCACATGAAAGAGCAACATTCATATCAAAAGATAAATAACACTAATCACAATCATAATAACACAACTAACTACAAGATTTAACACCAACTGGTTGGGATCTAAAACTAAGGTTAGACAACAAAATCAAACAATCACATATCACATAAGAAACAATTGAATAAATGCAACACTCCAAACATAGGGTAAAGAAGATCGGACATTGTTTCATAACAATCTGAAAAAGTTAACACATTCTTCATCAATTGTCTCTAATTGAGAACAGTGGCTAGGGTTAGATTATAATTTGGGCCTAGATTTTATCTCCTCAACCACCATTGGGATTAGAGGCACACTCAGACATGCTAATTTAGGTAGAGACGTAGCCTAGTACCTGTTCACTTAAACATATAAATTAGAGCACATGTGCATAATAGCCGAAGCACTAGGAAAGAGGCTCAAGCAATCGTATTTCATTTCCGTATGTCTCTCATACGTCCAATGGTACGATGTCGCCCTTTCCACTTATCCTAACAAACATACTACTGTATCACTCAGTTATCCAAGTAAATCTCTGCATAATAACAATAACATAACAATATG
This sequence comes from Sequoia sempervirens, assembly GCA_007258455.2. Classification (NCBI taxonomy): domain Eukaryota; kingdom Viridiplantae; phylum Streptophyta; class Pinopsida; order Cupressales; family Cupressaceae; genus Sequoia; species Sequoia sempervirens. The sequence goes on along the minus strand of VDFB02168118.1, from coordinate 148,809,030 downwards.
CATCATACTCACCAAAATAGTAATAGAAGCTCATGCCCCATCTTGCAACCACAAAGCTTGAACACAAATTAGTATATTTTATAATAATAAAGATAACTATAATCAAAATCATAATAATATGACAACACAATAATAATATATTAGAATCAAGTGAAAACCACAAAGGTAACAAAACACTTTCATCACATCAATATGTTAATAACATACATCATAGTAACGGTTATGTCTAAACACACACATCATGATAAATATATTCTTAAATACATATAATAAATCATTTCTTAACCTTTTTACTTAGTCCATAAATTTATGATATACAATATCAATTGTTTAACATCATTAGCACATACCTTTAAATATCTCTATTATTTTACTTTCATCTCCAAGTTCCAAAGCCAAACTTCCTGCACATCCACTATGAGAATGGAGGGACACTACATCCTCCCCCCCTAAAATTTGACTTACTCCTGGAAGTCATAGAATAGGGTGGAAACATAAGACATTAGTACCAAAAAAAATTCTATTCTATATTTTATGTACATCCTTTTTCTGAATATTTTTGATGAAAATCACTATCTAACTATACATTAAAAAGCAATACTTTTCTATCTACCTTACTTAGAAATTCTTACATCTCTTATAGTATGATACTTAATTTTACATTAACAAACATAGCAAGCACTCCAATTAACTACTTTTTCCAACCTAATTTATAAAAATCTCCATAATCTTATGCAAGGAATGCACATAATTTTTATTTATTTATTTATTTATTTATTTCAAAAATACACATTGTCTCATGTTTTAGAAATTTATTTTCAATTACAATTTATGATTTCAATAACATCCACTCCTTTTAATACCATAGATTAACAATACATTCACATTTAACATAGCATGGTTATCCCTCTTTTACATCAATAAGCAACAACACATAAGAAATATATATTTAACACATACATACACAATCACATCACCGGGAAAAGCACATCACAAGGCTACACAAGGGTCCATCTGGACATCGGAAAGCAGCACACTAATCCATGATACATAATCCATGAGCAAAGAGTCAATATCCATCTCACATAATCCATACCTCACACTCAGTGGCTTGATGGTGTTAGGCCACACTCACATGGTGAGACCATCCATACAAGACCACAATGACCTACCTCTTGTTGTATAAGGTGGTTAGCCTCAAAGAGATAGTCATCACACATAGGTGGGTAGTGGGTCCTAGCTGTGTAACAGCCTCACATACCCCCATCCTCATGGTTCCCTGCGTCTACTTCCTCATATACACTCACCAAGTTTGCCTCATACATCCTTGGAGAGGAGTCACAATACGACAAATGACCGACATCGAAAACAATAAGGATAAATTAGTTTAGTCGCTAAAGTCATAAATAAAAGAAAATAAAAGTTTAATTTCAACAATAAATAAATAAATGTGCACAATTTCAACACTAAATCAAATGTAACCACGAGGGCTACGAATAAATAAGATCATAAGGTGTGGCTAAACTATCACAATTAAATATAAATAAGGTGTCGGCCTTCACAATCACTAGAAAATCATCAATAATTATAAAGAAAGTTCACAATCTTAGAAATTGCACTATACAACACTGCGTGACTAGATACTAGCCACCAAACGAGGAAGGAGGGAACAACGTCCGGCTATACAGTAGCCCCCATGTGGTGCGGAATGAGCACGCCATCCACATGACCCAGAGTGTGCTCCTCGGCTACACCCTGCTTCGCGTCGTCACGCGGCATGGACTAGCCAAGTGGCCCTCGCACTCCTTGGCTATTCGCATGGGATGTGCACCTCGGCCCCCATCCCGCATCACATCTCAGTGCAGCATGGTCATACACCAGCCGGAGAAGGCACGCACTGGTCGTATGTCGCATGGCAGTGTGTCTGTGGCTCCACGGAAATAGGCACGTGCTAGACACACCCCGCATAGTGATACCTCATGGAGAAGGCACATGTAGGTACTCGCCGCAGCCAGAGGTATACATGGCTAGGACATACCCATATGCTAACCGACCCAAACAATGTCGAAAGAAAACATGAGTATTCCCTCTACAAGTGTGTGAGGCCCCATTACGCTCATCACACAAGTAGGCCATCATAACAAAATATCATAGTGCACCTTCATGTGTCTATGCACGTGGCATCGTGTCCTCGAGCCCAGCTCGCTACCATCAGCAACACGGCATCATCACCAACACTGTGTCGGAACATCAGTGGGGTGTGGCATCGTATTCATTGCATTATGTCAGAACATGTGCGAATACGGTATATATAATACATATATAAGTATATCAATATGGGGCTACTCGAGCTTCACCTCTCATACAGATGAGGTTGACTCGCTAATGTTAGCTCAACGTCCCTATGGACGGCCAAACAAATACTAACAAACCAATGCTGCTATACTCAAAATTGTGGGAATTAGGCTCACACATATGGATCAAGTACCTTGATCCATCATAAGGGGAAGTAGTGAGTACGTTGCCTCAGGATCGGTTGAGCTAAAATTGCTCTGCGTTACATTATGTGTACGCTGCACACTCCACCCAAGGAACTTTGTGGCAGCTACTACCCCTTCACGGATTGAGGAACTGGAGAACCAAAAGAAAAGAATCTGTGAAACTATCTTTTGGCTACTCATATATAAATTTCAACTACACGTGGGTTGGCCCTCAATCAGGTAACAAACATACAAGAACACATAAAGGTATGGCTAATCCCACACCAACAAATACATAATTTTCTCCATGGATGGGTACACAGTATCACCATCCCATGGGCACACAAAGCAAGTACGGGGTATTCATAACACTCAACCAATGCACAGTTATTGGTTTCTCACATTTACAAGGGATAAAATTATATACACAATTTTATAAGAACATTTACTTCCATAATCCATGTAATTCATATCATTACATATGTCAATAACCTTTTATCATCTTTTCTTTCACTCTACTCTTTTCCATATATCACATGATGTTGATATGTTAATGTCAAGATTATTGTGATCACTTATCAACTCTACTAAATAAGTTCGCACTCACTTTTATTCATTCGACATAATATTTTATCCTTATAACATATGCATATGCAAACTGATTTTTCCTCCACACTAAATTTTTTTACATAAGTAGCATGAATTTTAAATGCATCTAAGAATCATTAATACTTCTGCACCATTATTCGTGTATCCGGAGTTCAACCAGTTATACACAAGTTATTCAATTTTTTACAGAATAAAAGGACATCACATATTTATTTTTCAAAACACAATCCCACATTCTCTCAAACTTTATCTCAGGCCAATACTAGTAACACTAAACCTTTGCATAGTGATTATGCCTACTCAAACATCCATATCTGATACCTAAGTTTAATTGTTTCACATGTTACCCCCACATAACAATCCAACATACAAAACATTCAATAGATAAATCTTTTCTATTTATATAGAAGTAAGAAAGGACATTATATCATAGATTTCAGCTATACATAATAAACAAGATGTTCAAATACCAATATAGTCCTCATGATTTCTCAAAATACAAACTTAGTTCTATGCACTAGCATCTTATTTATTCCACAAAATAGTCATTTCCAATAAAAACATATCATATCATATAATGCAAACTTATTCACATAAATTTATTTCCAAATACATAGATTAAATACCTAGCAACTACACTCAGTCTCATTCATAATTTATCTTTTATGCATTAACCATAAATAAGGAGTACAATTTCAAAAAATATATATATATATCGTCCACCACTCAAGTAAATTCAAATATAATTTCTTTGATTCATAGTCAAGGTTTAAGCATACAAGTTTAAGACCTAAATGATTTTCTATTATAATGTTGTTTAATACTATTTATTTATTTATTTATTTTTATTAATTATATGTGGGCTAGGATGAAGAAGAAACAAGATAATTTTTAATTCAATGCAAGCAATTTGCAATTGCAACATTTCCAAATAAAACATCTATACAAAGGAAAAATAAATCATACTTTCTACCCAAATTTTAAGTACCACTCATAGACAAGTTTTCCATTTATAAACATAGCTAAAAACAAAATTAAGATTCATTACATCACTCAACATGTATTATAACGATCATAAAATATTGACAATAATTTATTTATAAACCACCTACATATTTTTCCTAATCTATTCTAAGAACCGTTCTACATGCAATATATTCTTAACACTATGAAAATGCACTAAACAACATATGGGTGTAAACACTCCTACAAAATATAGAAAAACACACAAATAGATAACATACTCAGGTCAGGACTTCCGTTTTAACCACATAACATATATTTTCACTTACATAAAATGATTTAAGTAGCCCAACTGGACAAAATAACATCTTTTCTTAATGCACCTTTAGTCAAACAAAGGAAATCCACAAGCGAACTTAACAACTAGTTAATCTAAACTCACAAATACATCTTAAGATTAAATTCACACTTTCAAGGAATTAAAAGTCATAGAAATAAAACAAAGTCACAAAAAAAAAACAATAGTTACAAACATATAAGGAATCACACCCAACAAGAGAATATACAAAGTGTATAATCCTCTATCTAACGTCTCAACTAAATGTATAGATTAAAACAAACTATCTAACACAAGGGTCCCTATGACTTTTTAGTCACACATCAAACATTCATTAGCACATGTATAAGAAAAGTTACTATAACAAGACTTGAGCAACAATATTAACTAAAGATCCCAGTGCTGCAACACTGGCTCTGATACCAGATGTAACGCCCCGCTAAAGGGACCAAGTGGATTAATACAAAAGACCATCAACACCAAGCCAAATTTTTTTTTTTTTAAAGAAACTAAAGTAACACTAACTAATACAACTCAACCAATTAATATGAATGACATCATTACAATAACATGATATTATAATCATATGATAACATAAAATTAATATTGAACATAACTCATTGGCACACCTATCCACCATGGTCCCCTAACGTCGCTACTAAGACACACTTACACTAATTAAGACTAAAGAACATATTTGATATACTATGACCATATTTTACTAACACTTGAATGTAAATTAATTTCATACATCAAATTACATATGATAACATATCAAAATTATCTTCAAACCACATCTAACACTATGTCAATATAAATCTATTCTTAATCAATGTTATAAAATAAGTACATAAAGATATATCATATCTACTACTTAATTAAACTCATGCATTATAAATACAATATTTTTACACTAAACCTCTCTATTACATATTAAACAATAGTAAAAATATGTATAATCAAAATTGTAACAATTCACTCACTTTTCTTATACAAGAATGCTACCATGAATACGATTTATAAATCTAAAAGGTACATATGTATAAGATACACTAAACATAATTTTCTTTTTATGAAAATATCACCTGCACATAAATTCAACTATAGAGTGAAGCGAAAGGAAAGACTCCACATTGCGCACGAATTGCACCACCTAAATCCCAATGGATGGTTCGGAAATACCACCCTACCACTTGGAACCCTGAGGCCCACTCCCTCCGTGCTAGGAGACAATACTAGGCCCCACAAACAAGCAAACAACATAACAGAAACCACAAGTGGCTGACACTAAACATCTCAAGAAAACTACTAAAATAAGAACCAACTGAAAATTACAATAACTTCATAAATACTTCTAGGTACTTCTATAGACTCATTCACATAACACAAACAGATAGAAAACTAAAAAAGCTTATCATAAAACTACAATACTACAATAAAGTATGTTACAACAATCTCACAATATTATAACATAATAACTCACTGAAGTTTAGTAATTCACAATCAAGACCAACAATGCACATCCCTGATATAATTGATCTTTACAAATATAGAAGCTTCAATGCAAGATCTCACAAATATGAAAAGATTTATAATATGAAAATAGTAAATAAAATTAAATAAAAATGGTACAACACAATACAGATCAAAGACTATAGTTATACCCTCAAATACAACTTTTAACACTAAACTAATTCTCACTTGACAACAGTCAGATTTGTCAACAATAAAACAGCCCTAAAACAGTCATATCAACTCAAAATCAAAATCTGTAAAATACCCATTGCAGATTTAGTCATTGACTACTCAGCAGCGTGAAAAAAAATTGACCAAAAGTGAATCATAAATTTATAAAACACAAAACAATAGACAGCTCTCATAAAAACCCTATTTTCGATAATATTCGATTATAGTCAAATGATAAAAGGAATAACTCAATAATCAGATTTCATCCAAAATAAAATATTAAAAAAAATAAAATCTTAAAATTAATTTAAGCCCCCTTCAAACCCCTATAAATCTAAAATTTCAATCTTCCAATGACTATTTACAGAAAGAAATGAAGATATTTGCAGTCATAGAGGAGCTACTTCACAGCAGTCCTGTATTTCAACGATATCTCACAAACTACGATCTGGGTTTCTGAGATTTTTGGGCAGAATTTAAACGACAACAAGATGAAAAAACTCATTAAAAATCTCACTAACCCAGTTCGTAAAAATAGAGTTACAAGGGACACACTCAGACCCTTTTACTGTGAATAACAAAAAATAAATAAGAGGTATTCACTTTTATTTTAGAATAAACAAATATTTTATTCACACACAAAATAAAACTATCAAATATTTATTTTCAAAACTCAAAAGAAAGAAATCAATCAAATCATTCATACATACAAAAGAAAATTTTAACAAAAGATCTGAAAATCCAACCTGGTTCCAACGCTTAGGAATGACATAAATTTGATGCTGAGCTCCAAAGTTTTCAACTTTCAAAACCCTCAAATTGCCACAAATTTCTTATTGCTCCCTCATCTTTGCAGCATAGAAAAGTCTCTCCCGAAAAGAATCCAAATCCAATTCCAACATGCAAGCCAAAATAGAATAACCCAACAGAGAGAGCCACCAATTGTTTTCTCCTCCCAAATAAAAAGAACAGTTCCAAAACCCAAAAGACCAAAAGACAACCTCCCAGCCACTCTTTTAACTTCCATTTTCGTCATTTTTTATAATAGAGTAATTAGGGTGGGTTATAGACTCTCAAAACATAATTTTATAATAGAAAAATACCCCTCACCCATAAAGCTATCACATAAAAAATATTTTAAATCATTAAAACCACATAAAGACTCCATAAAACATAAATTAAGTGACCATTTTAATAAAATGAATAAAGAGACTAATAATGCGAAAATTATATCTAAACAAGAGTAAAACAAATATTACTCAATAAACAATAACCAAATACCAAATAAATAATAAACAATAATTAAATAATTATTCTTCAAAATAATAACATAAATAAATGTCACTTATGGATAATATTATATTACACCTTAAACACATTAATAAAAATCATAAAAATAAATATAATAGATTCAATATCTAACTTCACTCAAATAACTCACAAACTAAGGTAAAATATAAATCATAAAATAATTTCACATGAAAGAGCAACATTCACATCAAAAGATAAATAACACTAATCACAATCATAACAACACAACTAACCACGGGGTTTAACACCAACAGGTTGGGATCCAAAACTAAGGTTAGACAACAAAATCAAACAATCACATATCACATAAGAAACAATCGAATAAATGCAACACTCCAAACATAGGGTAAAGAAGATCGGACATTGTCTCATAACAACCTAAAAAAGTTAACACATTCTTCATCAATTGTCTCTAATTGAGAACAATGGCTAGGGTTAGGTTATAATTTGGGCCTAGATGTTATCTCCTCAACCACCATTGGGATTAGAGGCACGCTCAGACCTACTAATTTAGGTAGAGACGTAGCCTAGTACCTGTTCACTTAAACATACAAATTAGAGCACATGTGCATAATAGCCGAAGCACTAGGAAAGAGGCTCAAGCAATCGTATCTCATTCTCGTATGTCTCTCATACGTCCAATGGTACGATGCCGCCCTTTCCACTTATCCTAACAAACATACTACTGTATCACTCAGTTATCCAAGTAAATCTCTGCATAATAACAATAACATAACAATATGCATCATACTCACCAAAACACTAATAGAAGCTCATGCCCCATCTTGCAACCACAAAGCTTGAACACAAATTAGTATATTTTATAATAATAAAGATAACTATAATCAAAATCATAATAATATGACAACACAATAATAATATATTAGAATCAAGTGAAAACCACAAAGGTAACAAAACACTTTCATCACATCAATATGTTAATAACATACATCATAGTAATGGTTATGTCTAAACATACACATCATGATAAATATATTCTTAAATACATATAATAAATCATTTCTTAACCTTTTTACTTAGTCCATAAATTTATGATATACAATATCAATTGTTTAACATCATTAGCACATACCTTTAAATGTCTCTATTATTTTACTTTCATCTCCAAGTTCCAAAGTCAAACTTCCTGCACATCCACTATGAGAATGGAGGGACACTACAATGATGATGATAACGATGGTGATGATGATGAGATAGTTGGTTGTTGTAACCAATGTCATTCATGATCATATATACTGCATCATGGATCATTGTTGATTATCGTTATGATGACTCTTTTCATGGACTACAATACTATATTATTGAGTTGTATCATATATTGACATGTATCATTTTCACTTATGTCGACTATTGGACATGTATCATTTTGACATGTTTTTGATGAACTGGCATATTTGACTTTCACTTATTTTAGTTATATATATGATGATGATCTTATCAGTATTGACTTGTCAATTTATATATATTAAAAGTGGTCAATGATTTTTGGATGGATATTTATTAAGTATGATGCTTTTAATTTACTAATAAGGATGGATATTGTCAAATTCAATTAAATTATAGATAATTGACTCACTTGTTTTAATTATAGATGATGATCATGTTATAATAATTATCTTGTTATTTAATCATGAGTTAAATAATTAAATTACTTACTCTATGATCATGATATGAGTTATTTAATAGGCATGATATATTTTACTAAATAAATTAAAATAGAACATATTAAATTAATAAATGGAAGCAAAACACGAAGCATTTTTAGAAGAAAAAAAGGAAGCAACAATGGAAGCCAAACTAGAAACCAACCAGAAGCAATCTTGGAAGAAAAATTGGAAGCAAAATCGGAAGAAAATATGGAAGAAAAACTAGAAGCAAAATTGGAAGCAAACTTGGAAGCAAACTTGGAAGAAGCGAAATAGAAGCAAAACTGTAAAGCTCATGAAAAAAGAATCAAAAATGGAAGAAAAAATAGAAGCAAAACTAGAAGCAAAAATAGAAGAAAAATCGGAAGCGAAACTGAAAGAAAAACTAGAAGCAAACCTAGAAGCAAAATTGGAAGCAAACTTGGAAGCAAAATTGGAGGCAAAACTGGAGGAAAAAATAGAAGAAAAACTAGAAGAAAAATTGGAAGCAAAACTAGAAGCAAACTTGGAAGCAAAACCAGAAGAAAAATCAGAAGCAAAACTAGAAGCAAAACTAGAAGCAAAAATGGGAGTAGACATAGAAGCAAAACCAGAAGCCAAATTGGGAGCTAATTTAGATGCTATTTCTGATGCTATTTCCTAGCACTATTTTAGGCACTAATAGAGGTGCTATTTTCGGCGTTATTTCCCAGCGCAAACAGGGGCACTGTGATTTTTCGGCACTAACTTTGATGTAACGAAGGGCACAAAAGTCGACGCAAAAGTCGATGCTAAGATGACCATGCATGTTTGAGCCAAGTTTAGCGCTAGCCAAATTGCCCAATTCGTGAACTGAAATACACTAAAATTCGGTGCTATTTTAGGTGCTATTTTCCTGTTATGTTGTAGTGAGTTGGATTCATCATCATATATGCTAGCATCTTCTTTAGAATAATAACCTGTCTTGATAGATTTACCTTTATTATCCTTATATTTGTCATTTGAAACATTAGTTGGACATCTTGAAGCATAATGACCTATCTTTCCATATTTGAAACATTTAAAAGGTAACTTACCTTTGTATTTTCTAGTGCCCTTTGTTTATCTTCTAACAAAATTTCCTTCTATTTTATTAAGACCATTAGAATATGATACATCATTCTTATTTGTCTTGCTAGCTTTAAAAATAGATTCTTTTCTTGAATTGTGCTGACCAAAATCTCTCAATTCAAAAGTAGTTAAAGCACCAAATAATTAATCTCTAGAATAATGATCTAAATCCTAAATTGATAACTTCATCAACTCTTGCATGTATCTTGCAATATCTTCATCCTCTATCATCGTTAGGGTTTCAAATTTAGTCTTCAATTTCTACATCTTTTCTTGCTTGACCTTATCATCTCCTTCATAAATACTTTCCAACTTCTTCCAAATTTATTTACCATATTTGTATCCCATAAGCTTCACAAGTTCTAAATCAGCAAGACCACTCAAAAGAGCATTCTTTCATTTCATCATCAGTTTTAAGATCATTAGTAGATATGTTATATCCATCTTCAGTTGACTTCCAAACTCCAAACCCAAGGGAAACAAGGAAACCATCCATATTAGTTTTCCAAATGCATAATTTGTCCCATTCAAACAAGGGATCCTCCTTCCTATGCATTATCTAGATCTACTTTAAAAAGTTAAGTTTGTTCCAAGGAGCGTTTCTCTAATGCTAATTGTTAAATGTGTAGGACAACTGAGAGGGATTTGAATTAGTTGTACATCAAAATATTCAAACCCTTAATATCTTTTCGAACCCTTATCAACCATTAAACCCTTATCATGCATTGGGAGAGTGTAAACAAATGAAACAATAATGCAAACACATCGAAACACATAAGAAAACTAGATTCACATGAAAAACCAAAGAAATGAAAAACCATGTTGAGGATTAGTTCACTATATAAATGGATTGCAACATTGAATATAATAGGATCACTGCGAAAGGGATCACTTCCAAAAAGAAAGAAGGGCTCACTATCAGATTAAAAAGAAGTAGGAAAGGAACTATTGCAAAGAGAACTCTATCTCAAAGCAACTAGAAGATCCACCACAACCTTAATCTCACTACCTTCAGTAACTTCAAGTACATTGAAAATGTAGACACCTTCTACTCACTTCTTTAGGTAGCCTTAGTCATCAAATATCACACTCACATCACAAATATTTATCACATTTCACACCATTACACACCACACACCATTCTCCAATGCTCTACCTTGTATTTATACAATCCACAACCCTGAAAAAATTCTCCAAGGTCAGATATGCACCTCAAACATATAATTACAAAATAGGTCAACACCAAACACTTTCACAATGGAAAGAAATGAAGGATGACCACACCAAGGGTTAACTAGGACCTAAATATACATCACAACACTACTCAACACATCCACAATCCACAAGGTGCCTTCACAAATAGTGCTAGCATTCCATATTAGTGAAACCTAATCTAACACTACAAATGACCATATGCATGCTTCTTCAGGTCACAAGGACCACATATCAACACTCCACAACATCCATATAGCATCCTAAAATATTCTAGCAACATCTAAATATTCTACAACTCTGCCACAACTACCTAAAACTAATAACACCATCATTCTGTGCAACTAGACACACTAGCACAAACATCCAACACACTAACCAACTCATAGAACACCTCAACACCTAAAATCCCAAGGGAAAGTAGATACAAATATTATAAGCATGTCCTCAAATTGAAAAGACAAGAAACCTCAATGTGGACAATTGTAGAGCAATCTCATTTCTCTTAGACAACCTTCTTCATAGGAATTTACACACTAGTGAACACAACTTTCAATTCCTTGGGATCCAAAACTTGAAAATCTAGATATAACACCTCTGAACACCTTTTATTAGCATATCCAAACCACACAAGAATATCTTCAACCATGAATAAATGTGAAGCACAACACTAAACACCACTCTGTCACACTGTAATATTTTTTTCTCAAAATCACTTGGAAACAAAGTGAACCAACACCTTTTCAAACATCTACAACATCTACAATAGTTCTTATTAACCACAACACATCCATACTACTAAAAATCTCATCAATACAAGTAGGATCGAACAAAATCCATAGGCATACTAAAATTTGACAACAATTACAATACCAACGATATTGTGTTGACAACACTAACAACTTCAAGCTTCCAATAAATCCAATGCTAAGGGTTGACATCAATGACAACACCAACAAGCTTCCAACATAGATACCCCTACTTCTATATCTACCCCATGTTCTAATGAGAATTATAGGAAATTTAATGTGGGTTCCCATGTTTGTATCAATAAATTATATGAAAGAGCAAGGTTTGAGTTCTTACAAGAAAGGTTTTACACTAGAAAGAGGAATATAGAAAGAAGAAAACTAAGTGTAAAGGATAGGATTTTTTGGAGGAACATTTGAATGTGAAAGAAAGAAAAATATATGTTGATGTTCTCTACTCTAGTTCCCTAGATGAGTCTTTCCACATGTCATTCCCTTCCTTATCTTTGGAAGGTATAGCCTTCATCATGAACTTCCTACCTAATAAAATAATTGAAATCATCATGGATGTCCACAAAATGCACAAAATCCTTAAGTGAATTATTACTAAAATTCAATAATATGAAGCTAAAATCCTCACTTATGAAATAAATCAATACTATGGAGGAAAATAGGAATTTGAAACTAGATAATTCAAAAAAAATTGTTAGAATTGAAGTTCCTCCTAAGAAGGAAATGGTTCAAATTAAAATGAATCTTAATAATGTGGTAGAATTCAACAAAAAATCTATCAATAACTTAGCCAAGAGCATCAAAGTGCTTTAAGAAAAACTAGAAGCTTTTTAACCTTAGAAAGAATAATACAATGGATTTCATTTCCTCTAATTACCATGTGTAGCATAGAAGATTTGAAAACCAACTATTAAAAAATTAATTCCACATTTACACACGGATTCCAACCTCCAATACTACTTACATCATAGTGATTGAATTATCCCTTTCCCATATAATAAAAAAATGACAAATTGTGTCACAATTTTATTTTAAAGACAATTGAATATACATGCACAAAATTTAGGTTACTGATCTAGAGTTAAATCACTTGGGAAGTATAATTTTAGGAACATCCATGGGTGGAATGTGATAAAAAAGGACATTATCTAGGATTGGAGAATCATTAGGATCTAAAATTTCTTCCTAGCTGTTGATGTAGGAAATACAAGGGTAATTCATGTCAAGATAGTCAATGTCATTTATCACATTAAATTTCAACAATCTAAAGTAATTTCCTAAATTTTCTTTTTCACCATTCCTTATTATTTTGATCATTAGATTTTTTCAATAGAGATAGGTTAAGAACTCCTACTCAAAATATTAAAGGATCTAATCTTGTAAAATATTATAATAATTCTCATCAAAATGAACAAAAGGAGTAAAAACACAAAAACATGATTTAATCATGGTTATTTTTTAATGAAAATATCAAACCATAAAAAAATATATAAAACCTCAAATGAAATCCCCAAAATATAGCTTTATATTAGTTCATGGAGTAAAAAATAACAAGCATAAAACCTCCTAAAAATTACACAATTTTAAAAATTTATCTTAGTACATGGTTATAATGCATATTTAAGTGAGAGTTTGAAGCTAAAAAAAATTTACTTTGGTCAAAATTAGATAAAATAATTTATAGTAGATGATAGGCTCAAAGATTGCTTTGTGTTAGTTATAAGAAATAAAAAATCTATTAATTTATAAAAAGGATATTCCCATTTCTATGCAAATTTCTTTTAAGGTCATATAAAACCTCAACAAAGTTAATAAGCTTCATCTAGATGTGAAAAATCCCACCAAACATAAAAGCCTACTAAAATACATAAAAAAATAGAAACAACTCAAAATTTAAAAGGGTCTCTAAATTTATTGGAGCACAATATTTAGAGAGATTTTCATATTCACCTCCAATTTTAGAAGCAACTCCATATTTATTGGGTCCTTAATTAATATGAAAAAGTACCTTAAAATATCTTATATTATTGATCTTACTAAACTTTTTATTAATGTAGGTGATTGTATATATATCATCATAGTAGCTAAATTGGCCAATTTTTTGCATTAAGCAGGGCTCTAGTAGCTGGATCTATCTCTCTTGCCTAGGGGTGAAGGCATGTTGGCCCATAGTCTAGTAATGAAGGAATAATCAACATCCCCCCTTTAATTATCCATCCTCCCCACTTTAATTAATCAGCTTGCTAGAATAAGGAAACATCTCAATGATAGCCACAACAACTAATCTATCAACTAGAATTCTCGGGAACTATAGCTCCCATATTATAGTAGGGCACTTCCAAAAGGGTGACAAAACGAAGGGCAGGATAGTGACACAAAGTCTTTTGCTCAGTGGGAGGTCCATTTCCACTTTGGGTTTTTTGGCCAAAATGATACATAGCAAAACCCACTAGCCAACCACCACTATAGTTTCCCTTACTATGAAGTACTCATTATTCATGACTTATGCCAACTTGGTATTATATTATATGCAATAGCCTAACTCTTGGATTTGAGCACACAACATAATATAATAGTTATAGTAGACCATACAATGAGACCTATCCTACCTATTTGAAAATACAAATATCTCAACCTAGTGAAAAAAATTATTATTCATTCTCTTATTATCATTCATGACAAGGATATAACATTAATTAATTATGAACTTATATTATTTACTATCACCTATATCATTTGGAGAAGAAACAATGATTTATCAATTTGTTAATTATTGCAATAATCATGTTTTGTATATATGAAACACCTAGAGTGTAAATTGATGTTATCATAAAAAATTAACCTACTTAGTTCTACATATTCATAACTAGCTCTTGGACCGAGAGGAGGTGCAAGGAATACACCAATATAATTATATAGGTAACTAAAAATTTGAAGGTGTTTTATTAAGGAGTTCTCTATTTTACATTGTGACTCTGTTAAACCATACATGTATGAGGGAAGTGTGCAAAAATTTAACCATTGCATTTACAACATTAGCAGTAATTGAAACATTTGTCTATTTATAATTCTATAATGTTTAAATTTGACATTAGAAGAGATTGCAACAAAACTTCCAAAAATTTAGAATCAAATTACATTATGCAACATGGAGAGATTGCTTCAATAAATAAATAGATTTGTATAGTTATACAATGGAAAATAAAGAAAAGCTTATAAGCATATAAATACCAAAACCAAAAGGATCATGGTTACATCACAAGAGAATACAAAATATGATGGATGACCTAAATATAGATAGCCCAATAAGATGAAGTCAAAGATACAAAATTTGATTTACAATACAATAACAATCAACTTGGAAGGGATCCCTCCAGAAATACAATATTATTATCAATACAAATAGTAAATATATTCAAATATTTTATCATGAGAAACATAATTATATAGTGTTGATGTAATTAATAACACCAAGATTAATATCCAAGTGATAAATTTTGCAATTTAATAGTCTAGAAAATAATTTTCCAAAGGGTTTGAGTATGTTGTTCTATGACATAGAGGTTGAACAAGAGCCTATTAGTCCATGGAAAGTGATTAGACTAAGGAATAGGTGGGCTTATCTATGATTTAATAGTAGTGATATACAAATTCACGAAATTTTTCAAACTGATAATTGAAAGTAATAGTAATAATAGAGAAAATATGATTATATTCAAAATTAGATCAGTAGTGGTAACTAGTGTTGTTCTTTACAAGAAATTTCAAAGCTTATTCTTCTTGGGAGAAGTATGTCCTCTTTATTTTTTTACTACAATAGATGAAACTTTCCTTGGCCCTTTCACACAATTCAGTACAAATTTATCAACTTTTGTATTAAGGATATAAGATGTACATTAGATTATGAGGACCCATAAGTGTAAGCTTTCAACAATCCTTGTGAAAATTTTAGGAGCTCAGCTTCTATGGGAACTTATATCCCAAATGAATTAATTCATTTCTTTCATGCACCATATATGGTGACTCTCCTATACTATACAACCAATGAGACAATACCCTTCACTATATATGGATGAAGAAGGTCTATAAATTAAGTCATAAACATGTACCAACTAACATAAACATGTGCTTTCTTGTTGGGTGAAATGTGGAATGTTTGGGAAATTCCATTAATCTACAAGTTCCCAAGCAATATTGAGTGGAGTAATTGAAATAAAGTGAATCAAGTAAATAAATAAAGCAATTTGTCTTTCCTAATTGTATTACAATAGCATCGAATGAAGTATTGAATCTCATATAGATAGCAACTCACTAATTAGCAGAGCTTGTTGATGAGGAGCTTAAAAAAATCAAGTATTTTATAGATTTTTTGTGCCTGCACATGAAAAAATAGAAGTAAATGCCTTGTAGTATAAAATGTATGCTTAGTGTTATGAAAAAAGATAAACATTATGTATGAAGGAAGTAAATGTGAATCAAAGGATTTATATGCAACATAATGGAATGTTGATATAGTGGATAAATTGCTCGATGCAGAAACAAATGAATATGAAGCATGAACTTTCACATCATGGAAATAGTGATTGTGCTATGTCAATAGTTTTTTTATTGGGTCAACCAAATGAAAAATATATTGAAAGTCTTAGTATAGAAGATTGCATTAACAATTGTGTAGATGTTGTCATTATATTGAGAGAAAATGTAGCTAAGCTTCCTCCCTCTTTCTAAAAATGGTATAAGGTTTGTTTTTCATTCGAAAATAGCAGTTGAAGGAGAATGGTGGTTCTATTTGAAAATCATTTATTGATTTGACCCTAGACATAACTGTAAAAGTGAACCCTTATCTTTCAACTTTTCCCATATCAATTGTTGCATTTTTTAGGGTTAGTCATTGAGATTTATGTATGGTAATAGCCCATGCCATGGATAGTGGTATTTTCCTATGGTTTCCAAGAGATATTAGTGTTACAGGTACTCATTTTAATCATATAGGTTTTGCAGTGGGTCATTGTAGTCCTCAAAGTACACCACCATGTATGAAGGTAAATATGGTGGACTAAAGCTAGCTGGATAAACAATTTCTAGTAATTCTCCAAGAGATCCATTCACAAGACTTGTTTGAACTGACAAGTTTGTTGTTAACATGACTTGTTTCCCTCTACATAGCAAGACCTCTTTTGGAAGTTGTTCAGAATTTTTACTAGTATTTGATTTTGTATGTGTTTGTATTGCAACACAAAATGCAATATGAAGATTCAATAGCTTGAGCATTTTTTTTGTTATGCAGCCCCACAAAATCATTTGTAGAAAATAGGTGCATTGATTGGTCAAAATTTGTGTGTTCATCATTTGATAGATGTTTTTTTGTGTGAGTCATTAGTAATTCCCATTCTTCCTCAACCGATTTTGCATTACACATATTTTGTAATGTGTGATAAAAGGCAATTTGGGTCTAAGAGTCACCGTGTTGATGAAAACTTGTTTGAAAAGTAACAACTTTAGTGAATAGGAGTATAAAATTTAAGTGGGATGCATAGATTTGTTTGTCCATAACATGGGGGAGTTGTCCCAAGTCACCTACAAGAATTATAGATGTACCACCAAAACACATATGTTGGTTGTAGGGGAAAGCTTCGTGCAATCTACTATCTTCAGTAGTAATTTTGGTCTAATAATGTTCATTTCATCAACTAACATGTATTTAACGTGCTTCATCTCTTCTTGAAACAATGTTAGTGATTGTCCTTTTAATGGTTGTATTTCTTTTATTAGAATTTTTAGGGTAGGATTGTAAGTAGAGGCTGATATTACATCTATTTTTGTTACTTACAGTGTGGGATGAATCATTGTGGAATGCTTATCTGTTGAAAGTAATTCCTAGGTGATATGGTAGTGATAGATTTGAGAATCTGTACACAATCTTTTTTTTTATGAAAATGAAGGATGTTTACAATAGAATCTATTGTTAACTATTTTATCTGAACTGATGAAAAATATTTGAATGGTATTATAGAATGCTTTAATGTATTCTTACATAGATATTATACACAAATCACCTCTCGCACAACCTGTATGATGATACTGTACCTCCATTAGTTACAAATTCTAATAGAGAGTTGCAACTTTATAGTTTCAAATGTAGGAATTATAATACTTTTGGTACTCCTTTTACTAGGTGGGTGGTTTGAAAACCTAGGAATTGTAAAATTGAAACCATGTTTTCTCATTTTTCTTGAGTTGAAGATTAATCCTTAATTGTACTGAAGTTTTTTTACCAATCGCCTCCCACAAAGCCTAGGAAATGATGTGGTTTGTCATGGATTGCTAACCCTGATGCAAAATTTAATATAGCTTTGGATTTTGATTCTATAGGGTCTCAATACTGCTATTTGGTTGGATAATGAATCATCTCTCATTAAATTTCTGCAGCAATCCATTTTTTTAAGATATTGAATTGCTATGGAAATCAGGAAATTATAGATCAGAAGCCACAAGGTCTCTTGTCCTCTGATTTTTGCTGATGAGAAATTCCTTAAACATATGATATTCTTTACTATATTCTTACTTGGAACTTTCTTAGAAATTACTTGCTATGTAGCCCTATAAAATGATGTTGTGTGCTCCTTGATTGCAAAACCTAATGTAAAACCTCAACTTAGCTACGATATAAGAATACCACCATTAGTGGTTAGATGAAAATGGACCCTTAGTTTTCTATAGGAAAGCATTCCCTTAAGATGTAGTTGATATGTAGAACTATAAAATGATTTGTATTACATGTAGTTAAGTTGTGCATTGAAATAAATTTAAACAAACATTTGAAAAGTGATTATAAAAGAAAATAATAGAGGTTTCCTTGCTACACTACACAGACTATACTTTGCATCAAACGATTTGTATTGTAGGTAATTAAGTTGTGCACTGAAATCACTTAAACAAACATTTGAAAAGTGATTTAAAAATAAGAATAATAGAGGTTGTCTTGCTGCACTACATAGACTATACTTTGCATGAAAAATGGACCCCCCTCAATTTTCTATAGGAAAGCATTTCCTTAAGATGTAGTTGATATGTAGAATTCTAAAATGATTTGTATTGTAGGTAGTTATGTTGTGCATTGAAATCAATTTAAACAAATATTTGAAAAGTGATTATAAAAAAAAAATAATAGAGGTTGTCTTGCTTCACTACACAAACTATACTTTGCATTAAAATCACTTAAATAAATATTTCTGAAATGCTTCAAACAGTTTATAAATTCTCTGACTTGACACATGCATTTCTTTTCTTGTGGTAAAGTAAAAACACAAAAATATGTTGCTCTATTCTTCAATCTAGATCAGTTCATATTAGATAAGACTTATAGCCATGCAAGAGGGCTGTAGTCATTATATTGCAGAATACATCATATCAAATTTGCATGGTACTTTGTGAACTCATATCATCAGAAATTTCTACCACCATCTTTGTGAAATCTCCTCTTTTCTATGGGGTCAATTTCCTAACTTAATTTTCAACCCCCATTACCTCCATTCATGAAGTTGTATTGCATCCTTCACTATCAATCAAATACTTTATTATCTTCTCTATTGATGACAAGGAATTACTTGGAAGATAGCTCTAATTTTGTTAGTTTAGGTTTCTTCTCAGATTCTAGCTCAAGTTGTCCTTATAAAAGCATGATCATCTATAGACCTGCCATTTAGTCACCATTTATAAATGCATGGTAATCTTAAAACCTACCTTTTAGAATGAGATGGTAAACACCTCTACTTTGTATAATGGAAGGTAACAAAAAATTGTAAATAAAAGTAATAACTGATTTTCATTAGCATATATTTATGAAGCAAGGTAAGATGCTAAGATGACCTCAAAGTGATTACATGTATACAATATCCAAAAATTATTCCTTACTGAGTATTTTGTAATCCCTTTCCGTGAAGAACTAATATTTCATAGAGAGAGCTAATGGTTGGGTGCACAAAATTATTCACAAGAAATTAAAGAATGCCCATAGATGAGTTGCCTCTCTCAACCAATATTCTCATTCTCAATATAGAATCTATCCTTATGCAATTAAAATAAAGTTTGAAGTATTCTAAAAAATTTCTAATAATAATTTATCCAAGCATATATAATGTACACCACTACCATCCAGGACTTTAACAATCTATTTTTTTTTCAACAATGACATAGAAACCAACAAGATGTTGATTCCCTAATTATCATACAAGCTGCCCATTCAAAGACATCAAATCATATCATTCACAACTGACAACTCCATCTCCATATAACATGAACAACTACAAACCTAAATGAATAATCAATTAAACTATACAACTTCACTTTCAACTAGGTATGCAGTGGATTCCCTATCAAAAATACAATTTACCACATCATTGAAAAAGATTCTCCTATGGAATGACATAGCTTGATTTTTATTTGAATGGCATAGTTTCATTTTTATTTAAGAAAATAGAAATATATCTAATTC
This sequence comes from Sequoia sempervirens, assembly GCA_007258455.2. NCBI lineage: Eukaryota > Viridiplantae > Streptophyta > Pinopsida > Cupressales > Cupressaceae > Sequoia > Sequoia sempervirens. The sequence continues at coordinate 148,788,421 of VDFB02168118.1, read as the reverse complement.
AAAGAACTATTACTTTTAATATTGTTGAATTTGTTGTCAATTTTCATCAGGTCCATTGGTCGATGATGAAAATGGTAAAATTTCTTTGCAAATTCTCATAGTTGGTTATGTATTGTGTGTATTGTTTGAATCAAGCAAGTGGGACTTCAGAAAGATAAATATTAATTTTAATAGAAAATTTCAAGAAGTTGTGGAGATGGTACAGAAAATAGCTCAAAAACATGTAACAACTCTCACGAACATGTAGTTTCCTACTAGTTGAAATGTGGAATATGAGGGAAATTCCATTAATCTACAAGGAGATCCCAAACAATATTGAGTGAAGGAAACAAATGAAATATGAAATATATTAGGGCACGGGACTTGCCTCAAGATTTCAATGATGCTAATGAGAAAAAAGTGAACAGATTTTGCAAGAAATATATTATGAAACCCAATGAAAGTAGATATTTTAAACAAATCAGATAAACAATCTCCCTAGTTGCTTCAATCTATTCACAATAAACTAAGAGTAGATCTACAAAAATGTGGCTTTCAGGGCTAGGTAGAGAAGGTCCAGGTAGTATATCATAAACATGTAGGATCTCCCATGAACATGTGTAGCAGTTCTCATGAACATGTAGTTTCCTACAAGAGTTATATTTAGTTGACGCATCTAAAATGAATTTAGAATAGATAATGTATCAAGACAAATTGATTTATCATCAATAAATGATCATGTCAGATGAATTTACAATAAATAATGTATCTAGAAAGAAATATTTTGGTTTAAAGAACATATTCTAAATTTTTTTAAGGTGATTCATCTAAAATGAATTTAGAATAAATAATGCATCAAGATAGATTGATTTCAGTTTAAAGAAAATATTCTAATTTTTGTTAGGTGACTCATCTGAAATGATGAACCACCTAACTATTTAACGAGAAGAAAGCCATCAAAAACCTTTTAAATCTTTTATTTTGATAGTTGATAGTATGGGTGAATGCATAAACATAGCTTTTAATAAGATATAGACAATTCATAAGCCCCCTTAAATAGAAATCCTCAATGACTTCAATTTATATATGGATATCTCTAGACTTTCTAGACTATAAGATGGAAGAAAACTAGAAACAAATTTTTTTCTTAAGAATTAACAAAAAAAATATTTACAAAACAAAGAACCTGAACCTAAATTTTTGACATGATCTTAGCCCATCTAGGTACACGAAACAAAGGAAAAACATCTATCATATATATTTTATCAAAATCTTAGTTCTTTGCTCACTAGATCTAATGAATTGTATAGAGGACACGACACAACATGCAAGAACATAACAAGATCTAAAACCTCAGATATCCACATGACGCCTCTTCCCACAATAGAATGACACTTGGTCGTTAATTGATTTCTTCATACCCACCTAAAGATCACACCTCACATATAGATGATAATGTGTCAACTTCCATAGAGAAGTCCTCCACTTTAACCATCCCCTGCTTTCTAACCTAAGCTACACTAGGCCATAAGCCTTGTCTACCAATAGGCCTACCACCACTTCAAGATAAATAGGAAAAAATATTCCCACCATGGAGACAAAAAATAGGGAGGAGGGTCCTATGGTCCTGGTATATATTGGGAAAAGGGGTCGCCATGTTGATGAGATGGTCTCTATAAACCACAAATTCCAACAAGTTATCATAGTGGATTGTCCATTGATGGTTGGGATTCTAAAACAGCATGTTGAACTTCATGCTGGAGGTGATGGAGTTGTGGGTCACATTGAGGTCATAAATGGTTGCTCTAGGCTTTCACAAAAAAGCAATCCAAACTACTTGGGGGGATCTTTTTTATTTCTAGGTGTGGACACGAAAAAAGTATCCCTTTTTTCTTGCTTGATATGGGAATAATTGATGATGAATTTGACTTAATGTGGCCTTTATTTTGTGTTGTGAGGTGTTTTACACATCCACACTAAGTCGTGGACCCTTGCAAATAGAATAAAATGCATTTAACGATGTATTCTAAAGATGTTGTAAAGTGTTGTAAAAGACTTTCAGACTTTTCTAGACTAATGAACCCATTTTCCCTTAATTCAACATTATAAAATGTATTTAATTTCATCCTCACAATAATCTAGAAGACTTTTAAATTAAACTTTATTCTAATCTAGTGTTGTAATGTGTCTTACACATTCACATTGGATGTTATTCCTTTCTAGGTTGTATGGACCCTATTTTTATGATGTAAAGTGTATTTAATCACACTTTAACACTTAACTTTGTGTCCTTTGTCTCATCCACCGTTTACATCATCATTAATAGGCCCCTCTAACCCCATATTTTGCATCTTGAGGCTTCATTTGATCAAATACCTGAATAAATCAACATAAGAATTAAAATTCCTCATTCCCAAACATTCCAACTATCAAAAGGACCCCTCTAGGACTAATTCATCCATCTATGGAAATGAGTCCCTACTAGGTGGACTAATTCACCCAAGGTGGTGAATCAGTCGCATTTGGGTCATTTTTTGAGCTTTGAGCAGGAAATTTTGGATTTTAAGTTTTATTTTCCTCCATGTTGGCCTCAAGGATAAAATTAATGAGAAAAGAAGGTGAATTTCCTATAAATACAAGTTTTTAAGCCCCAATTCACATATCTTAATTCATTTTACACATCTTTAATCATGCATTCATCATTTTTCTTCCATATCAAGTCAAGCAACCTAGGGTTTTATCATTCCAAGTCATTCAAGATCAATTTTTAGAAATTCAAGGGAAAAATCTTCAAGTTTTGTTGCAAAAATTCAAAATCAATCTTCATGGAAAGGTATTAGCTCCATTGTTTCATCCTTCATTACATTCTTTCTTCATTTTGGATTAATTACCTCAAAAGGGTTTGACCAAGACAAATCCCCATGCCCTAACATCCAACATTTCTCCATCTCTTCTTGTGTTTTTGTAGATTTAGACATCTTGAAGGCTTGAAAATTATTAAATATCAAGTTTCAAATTTATTGGAGTCATCTTATTCCTTGCAAGGTCAAAATATCAACAAAAAGTCACTTTCAATGCCAAAAATTAGACTTTTGGAGGTGGACACCAATTAGGAACCAAAGAGCATATTAAGGGATTTTGTTTCCACTTTTGAATTTTTAGAAATTAAAAATTGGAATTATTAACCATCGGTAGTGAATGAGTCCCATTGTTAGGCTTGGAAAAGGTTTTCTATAGTTTTGGATACCCATTTTTCTTAAACGGGCTCTAAAATAGTTTCCCAGATCTAGGACTAATTCGCCTAGAATGGTGAATGAGACCTAGTAGGCTAAATTTTTAGCATCAGCAACATTTTAGAATTCATTTCCAATCTCCACCAATTTCTCAAGTGCACACATTTAGTTTCATCCATTTCTATTACAATTTACTTTCATTTCTAGGTCTTTTTGCATATCATAATGTGTTTTCAAACACATTTCAATTCTTAGATTTTTCATTAATAATCATCTTACCTTTTCATTTTATTTTCATTTATACATTTTATTTAGGCATATTCCATCCATCCTTGCATTAATATTGAGTGTAGACATTGCTATTTTGGCCCATTTCTCTCCTTTTAGTTAAAATCCCTAGAAGTGCAAGAGAAACCTAGGGTGCCAAAATCTATCTCCATTTTGGTGAACCAACTTTTCAAACATCTTATTTTATGATTTGGAGTCCATTTTCATCATATTCCTAGCTTTCATTTACTTTTCATTAGAGTTGCATTGGTTAATTTGCATCTAGGGTTTCAAAGTTTTGCATTAGTGAAAAGCTCATTTAGCTTGCATTTTTGCATATAATTTCATTGAAATTTTCTAAAATTTAGCATCTACATCTTAGGTCTGCATCATACAATATCAAAGGAATCAAAACAAATTGAAAGTTTCTAAAAAATTTTAAAAACCCTTACTGGGACTCATTCACCATTCTGGCTGAATCAGTCCCAATCCAAATTTTTAACTGCCTGTTACAACATTAGAAACCTCATTTTTTGTGCTTCCTAAGCCTCTTGGTATCATATACTATAAGCTTGGAAAGTTTTGGAAACATTTTTTTATGCAATTAGCTCAAAAACATCATTTTAGACTACTCACTTTTCAAACCACTTCAATTACAAACATCATTAGATCTGAAAATGCTTACATTTTTTAAATTTTGCATCACATGGCTAAATGTACTTTTCACTTTTTCTTACACAATATTTCTATTCATAAAAAATTTCCTAATTTTTTTAAAATTTATTTTCATTCTTGCATATACATTGTTTACATTCTTAAATCTTAGCGTATATTTGATAGCAATGTTTTGCATCTTGGGATATACATTGTTTACATTGCTGAAACATTGCATGAAATGGTTATGTAAGTGTTTTTCATTTTTTTGCAAACAATGTTAGTGTCTTACATCTTTAGACATGTTAAGAAACATTTCCTATCCCCTCCCTATGAAAATATTTTAGTGAAAGATAATACAACCTTGGACATTCCTAATTATCATACTTGTTCTTCTCCTAAGACATTCACAACCAACATAAATCAACCATAGGTAACCATGACAATAACATTTGTTCTTCTCCTAGTATCTCTCCTAGTTGTTAAGATGATACTTTGATGTTAGAAAACACAATCGATGAAGGTCATGAATATCTTAGTTGTCCCCCTTCACCTAGCAACATCCTTCTTGAGTAGGAACATTCAACCATTGATCATTCCCTTACTTTTGATGAAGTTCTTTTAGAAGAACCCACCTTTGAATGTCAAAAAAAATTGGCTTGTTGTTCTCCTAAAAACTCTCCTCCTAGGGAGATTGTCATGGTACAAAATCATACAAACATTGACGCATATCCTTCAAACACTAAACCTCCCCTAGGTGAAGATAATAAAGTGACATTAGAATCTGCTTCATTAACAAATCATGCCAATAAACAAAATATTCTTGAGGTTATGATGACACAAGTGGGATCTCCTTTAATTAGTGAGCTTCCTAAGTAACCTCCCATTGGTGAATCATACATAAAATTAAGAGATTTCTTGAAATCCATCATGCACTCTACTCATAACAATGTTTTGCAACCAATAAGTTGTAACTTAGTGACTCAAACATCTAGGGGATCACAAAACACTCCTACTCCATTACCTTTTCTTCCAAATAGTGTTCCTAGTGTTTAAGACCTTAAAAATACTCCTATTAATATATATGTATGGCAACTCATTCAACTATCATGTACAATCAAATTTCTCTCCACAAAATGTTTCAAAAATAGGAGGAAATGCAATCTTACATAAAATTGAATAATGTAACATCCTCCTCTTGTCCCATGCTATTCACCCAATCAAAAATCACATTACCTAAACATGAATTACCCTCACATGAGATTCAAAACAACAATGATCCCTTGATGATAAAGATGATCATTAATGAAATTTTAATTTGACACACTATCATAGACAATGGATCTGAAACTAATATTTGTAGCCTTGACCTCCTACACAAAATTGGCATGGACAGAAATCTCATTCAAATTAATGATGTTCATATTCATGGCTTTGAAAATGTTAATAAGAAACCACTAGGAATGATCACATTACCTATTGAGGTTTGACCTGTAGTGATATCCTATGGATACCATGGATTCATGCTATGAAAGGAGTCCCATCTACCCTTCACCGTACAGTGAAATTTTAGTACAACAAGAAGATATACATGATTTATGTAGATGAATGAAGCTATGAATCAGTTGATCAAAACATTTCCAACTACCCTAATCCTTTCATTCCTAGCTAAAAAATTAAACCTATACAAGTTGATGCTCATTCTTCACCTAAAATAAAACACTTTTGAGATAATTGTGGGTCAATATATTCTACACCTCCTTTTAATATATTTTCCAAAATATCATCCACATGGTCTAAAGAGTCATATGTACAAATGATTTTTTTTCAGACACAAGTTCTAGTAGTGATTAGGGTTTCACACCATCCTTTCAAGGAAGGTGCACAATATCAGAACCCAAACCAAAACAACCTTGTGATGATGGGGGAAATATAACTCCCATCCCTCATAAAGGAAGGACACAACATTAAAAAGGATTTTTGTTCTTGTAAAGAAACTAATCCCTCTCAAAAGCATAAACCCCCTTCATCTAACTTGGAGTATTGTTATGATATTGGATACAATCTCCCTCCTACACATAGATGCAATGAACACATGAACAAAACTGACATATCATACTCTTTCAAGAAATATTTAGGGATATCTCCCTTATCTGCACTTTCATTTAAGACTCTGCACAAAAAAATTCAACATCTCAAGGAGTGTGGTGATCTTCCTTGAGTTGGAGCACCTAATTCCTCTACCTGGTACTTACTTTCATCCATTCCATGCTCACCTTTGTCCTGCACTAAGTAGGGGTAAGGGGATAAGTAGCCTTGTCCTTGTATGTAACTTGTCGTTGTCTCTTTTGACTAGTCATTAACCTTTCATGAACATATAAGAGCAAGCTTGGGATGTGGACGACATGTCTTAAGTAGACTCGCACATGGCATACTTATTCATGATGTGGCTCAACTCAGAAACACAAGACTTGGCATAGGGGATTTCCAAGTTGGATCTCATGTCTTATTTCTTTCTACGTTTTTGCTTTGCTACTTTAAAGTAATTTCTCACAAAACAGTGTGTAGAAATCCTTGTAAAGTGAGGGCATACATTGGCATAATTTATTTACGTTTTTTTACTCTTTTTGGTTCTTAGTTCAGCCTTGTTACTTTATATGATGCATTTTTCACTTTTTGGATAACACTGGGTGTGATGTCTTTCATGACTGTGATCTATCTCAACATATTACATTCCTCTTAGTGGCTTGATGCAATGCACTACATCCCCTAACTTGTCAATATTCTATTCTTTTATTGCTCCTCTCTTAGAGACATTAGACACAATGCTCCCTAAGTCATAGACCTTGCATGAACTAAGCAGGACTCATTTGAACATTGTTTTGCATGTTTCGTTTTTTATTTACATGGCCACCTTGCATAACATAGCTTACATACCTATGGTTTTATTACATTTGTTCATGAGTTCTAAGTATATGAAGCTTTCCTTGTCTCATGAGGCACAAAATGACATTTTCTTTGTGGCACCTTATTAAAGTTATCAGGAGGTATAACTTTGATATGGTTGAGTGGGAAGCCCATTTTGAGGCATGAATTTTCCCATAGCCACCATTTGGGATTTCTCACCACATGGACAACCACAAATTTTGTAGCCCCAGAGTAAGTATACTAGGGCCATCTCACCTGATCGACAACCAAGACTTTCGTCAGCCCATAGTGAGTATACATTTCTTTTTCCAAACAAACAACCTAGATCTTCTCCACAAAGTGTTGGACAAATGGTTGAAGCTTGATCCACCCCATTTTCATTTCCTTCCATTGTATAATCATATATCTTGTCTTGTTTTATATTATACACCTTGCATGTGTCCTTCGTGCCTATGTTGGTTTCACTTAGGATCTTGGATCCTGGGGGCTCGATTGATGCCTTGATCTTTTTCATTCTTTATCATCTACATTGGTATGACTAGACCTCTCTTGAATGTCTACTTTAGTGTGAGTTTGAAGCAAGTTCATTCTCTCACTAAATTGGGGGCTAACTGTGGACATAGAAAAAGTATCCCTTTTTTCTTGCTTGATATGGGAATAATTGATGATAAATTAGACTTAATGAGGCCTTGATTAGCTGTTGTGAGGTATTTTAGACATCCACACTAGGTATTGGACCCTTGCAAACAGAATAAAATGCATTTAACGATATCTTGTGAAGGTGTTGTAAATTATTGTAAAAGACTTTCACATTTTTCTAGACTAATGAGCCCACTTTCCCTTAATTCAAAATTATAAAATGTATTTAATTGTATCCTCATAATAATCTAGAAGACTTGTAAATTAAACTTTATTCCAATCTAGTGTTGTAATGTGTCTTACACATTCACATTGGATGTTGTTCCTTTATAGGTTGTATGGACCCTATTTTAATGATGTAAAGTGTATTTAATCACACTTTAACATTTAACTTTGTTTTCTTTGCATCATCCACCCTTTACATCATCATTAATTGGCCCCTCTAACCCCATATTATGCATCTTGAGGCTTAATTTGATCAAATACCCAAAGAAATCAACATAAGAAACGAAATTCCTCATTCCCCAACATTCCAACTATGAAAAGGACCCCTCTCGGACTAATTCACCCATCTAGACAAATGAGTCCTTGCTAGGTGAGACTAATTCGCCCAAGGTGGCGAATCAGTCCCATTTGGATCATTTTTTTAATTTTGAGCATTTTATTGTTTCTTTCTATAGATTTATTATTTGCATCAATTAGATTTTCTTAGTCTTTGTACATTTTATTTCATGGTTGGATAATTATTAATTGAACCCTTTAGCCTTGACTACATCACATTATCATCATTAGAATGCAAATTGCTATCTTCCTATAATGTAAAAGGAAGAGAATAACTCATGACAACACATTGGTTAGGGATCATCATAGTGCTTCAATGTAGGGGACCTAAGGATATTGCAAGATTATTTGGAATAATTTTTTTTACATGTTGAATTTTCAAACTCAAGCATTTAGTTACTTTTCAAATACAAAGATTCACACTATGATAAAGTGAGAAAAGAAATATAATATTTTTTAGATACTCAAATGATAGATATAGAAGTTATAGTTCACCAATTACATAAATAAGGTTTAATACTTAACTTTTTTATGTAGTATATGTATAACTCTTTGATTAATAGTAAATCAAATAAAACATAGAAAAAATGATTTAATTCAAGTTAAGTATAAAAGTACTATAATTGAACAATGAGTGGTTATTCAAGGAAATTCACTTGAAGTTAACTCTTTTTTTTTATTGATTGAATGGTGTGATGAAATAAAATATTATAATCTATAATTAGTTACTAAAACTTTATTGGTAGGAATTTATGATACTTTTTTTTGGAAAGTGATGACAAAAAACTAACTTCCTTGATAGTAGTCAATTTATTTACAATTAGTGTAAATTTTGAAAACATGATAAGGAGTAATTAAATTCTAATTTAATTAAAATTAATATTTTTAAAACTAATAATTAATGGAAATATCATTTTTTTTATATTGAACAAAGTAAAATGAATTACAAGAATTTAGCTACAAAGGTAGCTAGAGTAAAAAGTGATATAACACAAGAAAAGTCTCAAATCTGATCCACAAAGCCACAATAACGACTCTTACATAAACTTTACAACATATCTACCCTGGTTGAGTTTACTATCAAGTTGAAACTACATAACTTGTTCCTTGATCTATTGTAGATGAAGTTTAACTAGCTCATTCTTCTCGCACAAGAATAGGAGTTGCAAGAAAAAAACAAGCCACCTAGAGAAATATATCAAAGTAAAGCCTCACAATACCAATTACATTGTAATAATCAGTAGAAAACATAGAAACACATTTATTATTCCATATATTTCTTAAAATCACCCACCGAATAGAATCAGTAATCACATCATTTTGCATACCATGGCCAAGAATAGCTTCTTTTTGTAGACACCTAAATTTGACCACTTCAATATGGTCAAAGGTGTGTCCTTAACCATCCTTTTGCTTGTTTAATTCATCCTCTTTTCTGGTATTAATTAAATCACTCATTTAATTAATATTTTATGTCCTATATAAGGTTTCTAAAGTATTTAATTTAATAAATGCTTTTCCCCTCTTTCCTCTCTGAATTAAATAAATGTATCACTTTATTTAATTTAGTCATATTATCTTTTTGGAATTTTAAATTTATTTTAAATTCCTCACTTTATCTCTCATTGTCACATCCTCCAGCTTTTGCAAGTTGGTATCTAATCCATCTTAGCAATCTAACCCTCTTTCTTATTCATAATTAATTTATGATTAATATGTACACACCCCTAATCATCATTAGAGTCCCATCCTCCACAATTTCTCACTTGTCTCTAATCTTCATTAATTATTCTAATCAAGTACTTGCACAACCTTAATCACTTAGTTAGGTCAACCTAATCCCCATATCATTTATGGAATGTGTCATAATTCAACTTCATTAAAGGCTTTCTCATTTTGAAAAAGGAACTCCATTCCCCATATGAATTTTTAATTCATATTTAATCCCCCAATGCATTCTTTGGAATTTAAAATTCTTTATCTCATCCCCATGAGGATATTTGAGAAATTTTTAATTCTCCACATGTCCTCTCACCCACATGGGGACAAGGACCTCCTTTATGAGATCTTGTTATAATCCCAAGGTACTATGTACCACCTCCATGTCATGTACTATCCTTCCACCTCATGTACACATCATCTCCTACAAGCCACCTTATATGCCACATGTCAAGATGTGAGGGCTTGTGAGTTCTCAACTCACCTTAGCCCTACATCTTGATCTTGGTGGCTCAATCCTGATCATTTATTTCCCTAGAGAATTTCAAATTCTCTATAAATACCCCCTTTTTACTCTCATTTTGGAGGAGATCATTCATGCTAGCCAAACTCTTGCAAAAAATTTCCTTGAGCCATACTAATCCATTTTTCATAGTTGCATCCACTTCCATCTATTTTCCATCCATCTCACAATCCACATTTGCATCTCTTGTCATCCAAGGAGCATACAACACTAAAGATCAAAGGGCCAACCAAAGGATTGATTTGAGACAAGGTAAAAGGTTTCATTTTGTTATCATTATTTTGTATTGAATCTAACTAGGCTAATTTTGAGGTGTAGTGTGTCTTTTGATGTTGTTGTGCACTCTTTTTATTTTATTTTCATATTCTAACACTAAAATTTTCCCTATCACATTTTTGGCAAGGCCAGTGGGACCCACAAATAAGTCTCTTGCTTTCACGTTTTGTTGTTTTTGACTTTTTGCAGGTATAGGTTACAGAGGGGCAGACTTGACCTACACAAGGGTGGACTTGACCTTACTCGGGTGGACCTAACCTCTAGGGGTGGACCTGACCTGATAGATAGGAGGACTTGCCCTCCATAGGTGGACCCGACCCTACCGAGGGGCGGACCTACCCTCCACAGACCTTAGAAGGTGTTTTTGGAAAAAATTTCATAGAGGGGCAAACCTAACCTATAGATAGGTGGACTTGACCTACAAATAGCTGGACCTAACCTATAGATAGGTGGATGTGACCTCTACACAGCCAGATATGCCATAGATAATTTTTTCCAGAAGGTAAAATTTCACTTTTTAGCAATTTTTTTGGTTATTTTAAGGGTTTTTAACCCCAAATTTAGGTACATAGTTTAACTAGGGGTATTAATTAACCTTGTTTGATGTGTTTGTGGTTGAGCTATTTGATGTATCCAATCCCCTTACATCATTCGATGATCCTAGGTGATGAGAAATCGTAGCTTGTCAAGTCCTTTGAGTCATCCTTCTTTTATTTTTCTTAGTGGGACCTGCTTGGGGATTTCATCACCCCAAGGGCTAATTCCAACCACCCGTATTGGTGGGGTATATAAAGGAGGGAGAGCGAAAGTTGTACCTCAATCCAACAATGTTGTAATTGGTGAAGCGTTGAAATGACATGAAGAGTTGGTCTAAGCCTTTAAGGTTCTTGACTCACGATTGTAATGAGTTGGTGTTCATAGTTTGGGCCTCATGTACCGGGTGTATATCAAGGACTCCCTAGTAACGATATTCATCCTAGCTTAGAAGACTTTTTGATCATACCCTCTCTACTAGACTTAGGTTTGTGATTGTCTAAATTGTCTTCTTCGTGTGAAACTAGTAATTGTCTGATTCATTTCACTCAGTCATATCCTTTTATTTGATGATTGTTGTGTTTTGAGTCCTTTTCCTTAGTCATTTTGTCAAAATTCAAGTTTAAACCTACAGAGCGGTGAATTTTCCCTCCACAGGTAGACCTAACCTTTGACCCACCCCTTTCAGGCATTTTTTAACAAAATTTGACCATCTTTTGTTCCTTGCGTGGACCTGCCCTTCACAGGGGCAAACTTGACCTATAAACCAATCCATTTGGAGCCTGTTTTAGCCTTTTCTGACCAACTGTTGCTCCATAGGTAGACCTACCCTCCTAATAGGAAGACCTAACCTCTGAACAAGTGAATTTTCCCTCCACATGCAGACCCCACTCATCTAGGGGCAGACCTGACCTTTGACCCACCCCTTTTAGGCCTATTTTGACAAAATTGGACCATCTTTTGTTCCTTGGGCGGACTTTCCCTTCATAGGGATGGACCTAACCTATAAACCAGTACTTTTAGAGCCTGTTTTAGCCATTTTTGACCAACTGTTGCTCCATAGGCAGACCTTCCCTCCCGACAGGTGGAGCTGACCTCTAGACAAGTGAATTTTCCCTCCATAGGTGGACCCCACTCATCTAAGGGCAGACCTAACCTTTGAACCACCCCTTTCAGGCTTATTTTGGAAAAATTTGACCATATTTTATTCCTTGGGTGGACCTACACTTCATAGGGGTGGACTTGACCCTTGACCGATCTGCTTTTTCATTTGTTTCATCATTTTGTACACCCATTTCACTATCTCGTTCACTCGCCTCCCCATTCTAAAAATCTGTTCACCCATTTCGAGAATCTATTCACTATCCTAAATGTTCATCCCCTTAGTTCATGCACCTGTTCACCCATTTAGAGTCATCATTTACCCATTTTGAACCCATGTTCTTATTACCGTTTCTTCGTTTCAGACCACCGGTATCCCATTGAAACCTCATTAGAATGGTTATCCAAATTGAACTAGGTGTTCATCTTTGATCTTTATCCATCAAAACCAATGTAGGGTAGTCATCCATCCTAAGTTAGTCATCCTTGTCAGCCCAATCAATCCACTTCTATCTCAAGTTGGATTTGGTGTCGTTATCATACATCCACCCTTTAATTGATTAATCAACACCTAGTGTTACCAAGGATCACTCTTAAACTTGGTTTGAAATTCCAATCATTATCATTCATCCTAATCAATCATCAATCCAAATCAAATCATCATATCATCCAATTAAGATCGACCCATTAGCCCAATCGGATCTCATCAAACAAAATCCACTTCGGTCAAACCAAATCAATCATGTTGAGCCATATCCTCATCGACTATTCAATCATCAAATCAAATCAATCCTATCAAGCCACATCCTTTTCAGCTAATTTAATCATCAAATCAAATTGATCCTTTCATCACCAAAGTCATCCTAGCATCCTAGTCCATCATATCATCTTGCATGCTCGTTTAGAGCTAGTCACAAACAAGGAAAATGGCCGAACAACAATCCCAACAAAACATCCCTCAAGATCCGAACAATGCAGCTAATGCCTCACAAGACCCCTATAATAGTGCAAACATCCCTCAGGATCTGCACAATGGTACATCATCACAATCCAATATCGACGGTCAAAACATGTCACCCCCCGAAGATGAAAACATGGTCATTCAACCCAAAATTACATTTGAGGAACACTTTAGTAACCCTGTCAATGTGCAAATGATAGATCACCTTCTTGAAAAACATGGGGAAGAAATCATGGCTCACTTAATTGAAAAAGGTTCACGCAACACCCCAGGTAGTTCATACGTCCCTAATGTTCCTCCCGTACAAGGTTGGCATCAACGTGAATTCGGCATCATCATTTTGTATCTTGTTAGCAATCCCCCCATCCCACAATCTTAGTCATAAGGTCTCCCCAAACCATTGATCCCAATGATCCTTCTACCTTTGGCATGCCACAAAACATCCCACAACCATAACAATTAATGCTAACAGCCCCACCCCTTTCAAATCCACCTCTTATCAGCACTAGGGGCACCCCTTTTACTGCATTGCCTCCTCCTTCTAGGGCCATAAACCAACCATTTCCTTCATATGCATCTCCATAGCTCACCCAATCTAACCTACCACCTTTGAATGTACCCTTTGGTACCCAACAACCTCCTTTGCAAAATCCCCCTATGTTATCTCAACCACCTCGACAACAACAATCGCTATATAACCCACTAACTTCTTCGCAATGACCACCATACCAGCCGCAAAGCAATCTATCCCGACCTCCCACTCAAACCATATCCATGTTCCGCACATACATCCTATGACCACAAGCTCAAAAAAAATACAACATCCTGTCTCGGCCCATGCAACATCTCACATCACATCAACAACCACCACATCATTATTACCATAACCAACAGTAGTCCCAGTAGAAACCACCTTATGCAGCCTTCTGACAGTTGCAACAATACCCTCAGTATCAGCAGGTCAATCTACAACATCACATCCAAGCTCCTGAGTAGCCTACCTCACATTTTTATCAAATAAATCTGTACTATACTCAAAACAACAACCCCCATATCAACAAAATCCCCTGGCATACCAACAAGGGATGTCATCATCCCACTATCAAAATCCATATCTCAACAATCTTATGCTCTCTTAGTAGGTTCCTTTATCGTCCTACCATCCATATCCATCCAACCTCCCACAAGTCAACTCAAATCTATTGGAAATCAAAGTCGCTCTGAAAGATCTTCAAGTTGGGACTAGCAAACAATTGTTCAAATTCGAAGGCATCTACGCATATCTCTTTGATCCCTCCATCTCATTGATCCCCTTCCCTAAGCATTTTTAAATACCAAAATTCAATAGATACAGGGGGAACAAATATTTGAAGGACCACTTGCAAGAGTTCTACTCCAAGTGTCAGGAAGTTATGCACAACGACAATTATCTCTTGCGCTTATTTCCATAGAGCCTGACAAGAATTTCCCTAGAGTGGTTCATGACCCTCGAAATAGGGTCCATAAATCTTTTGTGGACTTTTCAGAAAAAAAATTTCTCTTATTTCTCCTTCAACTTGGAGAAAGACATTGACACCCTGGATCTCCTCAAAGAGAAACAACATGAGGGGAAAACCTTTGCTAGCTATCTTCAAAGGTGGTGTGCCCTATCAAGCCTAATGAAAACCTCTCTAAAAGAGAAGGACATGATCACCGTTTTCGTGGTGAACTATCTTCCTGACATGGCTCATAATTTTAGGTTACATTGTGTCACCACTTTTGCAGAGCTAGTGGAAAAGGGACCTATCCTTAAATGTGCCCTTGTTTCCAAAGGGTACATCAAAATACATAACCATGATAAAGAAATTTCATTCGATGACAAGCCCCGTTTTTGGAACAATAATAAGAACATAGTGAATGACGACATCACTGATACTAAACATTTCCAAGTGGCTAATACATCCCAAAGACAACAACCATCTTTACCTAATGTCATATCTATACCACAAGAGGCACCTCATCCTCCTCAACAACCAAACTAGAATAGTCAGGGGAATGCTAAATGCCAATATACTCAATTAGAAGAACCCCTAAGTGTCATCTTCAATAAGTTGTTACAGATCAACTACCCAATCACCTACCCTGTCACCAAACCACTTGACGAATCCAAACCTAAGCCTGCATGGTTTAGGGAAAATGAATATTGTGAGTTCCATAAAATCAAAGGACACTCTATTAATAAGTGTCAAGGTCTCAAAAACTATGTCCAAGATCTTATTGATCAAGGAGATATCAAAGTCCACACTAGTCAAACTTCATTTTCTAATGCTCAATTATAGATATATCAAAATTCCTTTCCAAACCATAATCAAGGCACGATCACTTCCAACAACAATCCCCAAGATAACAATATAAATAACGTAAGATATAAGAATGTACCCCTCAATTACGAGGGTATTATTCATTACATTGAGTAGGTAGAACCCCATGTATCTATGATACATGTCAAAGCCAAAGACCCTTAGTGTGTTGTTACTACACGATGAGCCCGCATCACTATCCCTACAGCCTCCACACCTGCCCAACCAAGTCCTGTAAACTCTAAGTATAACATTTTGGATCACTTAGGGAAGACCTGCTCAGATCTCAATCTTGGATTTTTG
Organism: Sequoia sempervirens; assembly: GCA_007258455.2. NCBI lineage: Eukaryota > Viridiplantae > Streptophyta > Pinopsida > Cupressales > Cupressaceae > Sequoia > Sequoia sempervirens. Next base: position 148,772,404 of record VDFB02168118.1, on the reverse strand, counting down.
TAAGTCTTCCCCTGTACATCAAGAAATCCTCAATAGAGCCTTATAGGATACCCATGTACCTAATGACATCAATCCTATGCAATTACAAGCTTTGGTAGGACATCTATTTATCTTATCAGTTGCACTTTAGTCAGAATGACATGCCAAATATCGACCAATCATAATCGCCCCTTGCATATCGAAGTAGTAGTTTCCCATCATAAAATAAAAAGGGTCTTGGTAGATAATGGCTCTGCCCTCAATCTGTGTACTCTAAAATTCATAAAATAGGTGAGGTACACTCAAGTAGACTTAAGTAATCAAATCATCACAATCACGGCCTATGATACTGTAGAAAGGTATTATGAAGGAATTATCAATCTTCCTATTCAAGTTGGACATGTAGTTCAGTACACTACCTGTCATGTCCTTGATCTGGACTTACCATATAATCATCTCCTTGGCCGCCCATGGCTCCATGCTATGTAATTCATCCCCTCTACATACCGTCAGTGTCTAAAACTCCTAGTCAATGGACAGGAGGTCACCATTTATGCTTACCACCAACCATTTGAATATTGGTGCACTTTAGAAGCATCCTTTCCCCATTTACATTATTGTCCTAGGGTTGAAATGGGGGCAGCTCAGTCATCATCCCCTAATCCACCCTCCACCATGACAACCACTCCATCTTCCACCACCAACCCTGCAGTCAAAAAATTCCATATCATTGACAAGGGGTGTAGTGAATACAAAATGCATACTGCTCTTAATGTATCAACCAAGCCACCATCACCACACGAGTATGGTCAACCTTCACATGCTCCTACAAAGGGAGACAAGACTATCACCTTCAATGTGAAAAACATTCCTACTACCACTTTCAGGTCCCCCAGTATCAAGATAGATGCACTAGAAGAGGATATAAGTCCATGGGTATATCGAGAAGAACCCCAACTAGATCCTCCTCTAAGGGAATATTTTTAGGAAGCATATCCTTGGACAACTAAGTTTGCAGAAAAGTATAACTACCAAGGCAAGGGCCTAGGTAAAGAAGAACAAGGGCAGTTGCAACCTATTGATACATCAAAGCTGTCAGAGAACATGGGCATTGGATATGACAAAAATCATAAAATCCCTATAACATTGTCTAATACTTCCAATAGTGTTGTCGTGGATGATGGCTCATTGGAAGACATACCCAAGGAGGAATCCATCATACATGCATACAATGACGTCGATCACACTGACATAACATCCATGTTTGAATGCTTATCTATCTACACCATTAGCCTATCCCTTCATCACCTTGAGCTTATTGATTGGGACCTACGTGACAGTGCACCTATCAATATGTCTATGGATACATATGTCAACCTCACGAGATTGGGGGAGGATGAATACTCTAGTCGCAAAAATAAGAATAAGAAAAATAAAAAGTGGTCATCTAGTGAAAACCTCCCTAAGGTACTTCCTGACCTGGAAAAAGTAAAGATAAAGGACGCATCCGATGGTGAAAACCTCAAAGAGGCACTGGAGGATGTAGATGTTCATCTAGCCCTTGTGGGAACTTAGTTAGCTACATAGTCATCCATCGTAATTAAAGAGACTTGAGAAGTTAATCTAGATACTGCCAAAACTCCTAAAATCACATATGTGGCCAAATCACTCTTAGATCTAGAATATGCAGTCATTGTTCAGTTACACCGAGAGAGTATTGTTAACTTTGCTTGGTCATATTTAGACATGTCAGGCTTGGACCCCACTTTAGTGGTTCATCATCTATACATGCACCTTGATGCCAAGCCTATGAAACAAAAGCTTTGTAAGATGCGTCCACAAGTAGCATTGTTAGTCAAGAAGGAACTGGAGAAATTACTAGATGCGGGTTTTATCAGACCAGTTGACTACTCTGAGTGGATCTCCAATATAGTACAAGTTACCAAACCAAATGGAGACATTCAGATCTACATAGACTTTAGAGATCTTAACAAGGCCTGCCCAAAAGATGAGTTCCCTCTACCTAACATTGACATGTTGGTCGACCTCATGATATGGAATGAGATGTTATCCCCTATGGATGGTTTCTCTAGTTATAAATAGATTTGAATTGCACCTGAGGACCAACGCAAGACCACTTTCACAACACCCAGGGGAATTTCTATTATAATTTTATGCCCTCTGGTCTCAAAAATGCAGGGGTGACATATTAGAGGGAAATGACAGTCATCTTCCATGACCTCATCCATATCATCATGGAGGATTATGTCGATGACTTGTTAGGAAAATCTCGAACCCAAGTAGAACATACTACCATCCTGAAAAAGATCTTTGAATGGTTGGAGCACTACAAGTTACTACTAAATCCAAAGAAGTGTTTCTTTGGTGTCACATCAAGAAATTTTTTGGTTTTCATAGTCTCTCGAAGAGGTATTGAGGTTGATCCTGCCAAGGTGAAAGCTATTCTAGACATGCCTCCCTCGTGCAATTTGAAACAATTAAGAAGCCTCGAAGGGAAGATGCAATCCATCCATCGGTTCATAGCCCACCTCACGGATAAGTGTTATCCATTCACTCATCTTTTGAAGAGAGACTCCACCTTCTGAATGAAAAAAAAGTTGTCAAACAGGCTTTGATAAGATCACCTAGCTCATCCACTAATCTTGATGCCACCTATTCTAGGGAAACCCCTCCTACTTTATATCTCTGCCACTTTAGTCACACTGGGAGCATTGTTGGCACAACATGATGAATCATCAAAAGACAGAGCAATCTTCTACATCACAGTCAGACACGGCCGTTCATTTACTTGACAAACTAGGGAACGTATACTTGAAATGGAGTGACACTATATGTGCACTAAGAACCAATTTCAGTCACAACTTATCAAAAATAAATACTTGGAAGGAATTCTACCTATGCTATAGGAAAGTAATGCAAAGTCTTCTTAACTCAAACATAACTTAACCAAAGCATAAATCATAACAACTACTACTAAGAAACAAACCATGAACATGCCTTATGTTGTAGGAACAAACACAGGGATGGATTCCCAATGCTACAGGAACAATATAAGACTGAGTTTGTACTGAAACTTACAAGAATGAAATCTAACCTATAATCAACAGAAGATAAACAACTACTCAACTACAGATACTTACTAAGTGGGCCCCCTTAGCAAGCATCAACTAATTTATGCAAAGATTAAACTCAGAACTTCATCAATTTTTATTCAGAACTTGAAGTCATCTACATTGATTTTTTTGCTCCAAAGAACTAACAAAACACTAATTCTTATTATGACACTAAATTTTACATAATTTGTTTTTCTATCTTGTTCACTCATAGAGGTGGAACACTTATTTAAATCAGGAAAGTAACTAACTACTTAACCCTAACAAAGAAAGACATGGATATAAATGTATCCTGAAACCAAGGAAAAAACTTCATACATGAGTTTATCCGTTGAACACAATTCAAAGAGAATTTAGCATTCCACTCTTCCCAGATTAATTAACATTTAGATTCATTCCCAACAACTCAGTCAGAGATTCTTCCCCGAAACAACTTCCTTGAGGTCGTGTAGGAAATGGACTTTATTGCAAGGCCGAAATAAGTTGCGCTTGACTCGTTCATGCTTCCTTCAACAACCTATGAAATACAAGGTAACAGAAGTGAAAGAAAACACGCATGGCAACTACATGATATTCATTCATTAATCACATATTAAATCTATTTCAATATTCAAAAACTACATACGTTATATTAGTCATTTGGGAAGTCAAACAGGGTAATTAATATAGACATACAAAAATGTTAGGCTACAAGAATGTAGGAATGTATTTCTATAGGATACCACAAGATAAAAAGGTCTTTAAAGACTAAAAACAACCATTAACAACAAGAGTAAGGGTGTTAAAAATACAAAATAATACTCAAATCATGAGCATATTTTGGGCTCATCATTTTCCCCCTACTTAGCCTAATGTTGGTCATCCAGTATTAAATCTCTTGGTTGTCTCCCTGAAATCAGTAGGTGTGGCATGACCCTGAAATGAAGTTCTAAACTTGTAATAGAAACCTCTGAAATTCTACCATCTTTCATATCTACAGGCTTTTGTATCCTCATTAATATTTGTAGCTCGATAGGGGTAAAGTGGCCACATTAGCACAGGAGGTTGAAATATCAAAGGTAACCACAACTCAAACCTCTTTTGAAGACCGAGCTTCATGTACCCTTATGTTCTTCTGAGGGTTGCCTTGAAATTCGAGGGGCTATGAGGCTCAGACCTTCTTAAACCAATAGTTAATTTTTCCCATCTTTTCTCAATTCTGGAAGATGATAGCTTCCAAGAAGAAAAAAAATTGGCCTTTAAATTCATCATATACCTATCTCCTGAGATCAAATATTTTCATTCTAACTTCTTGATTATTGAATCCATATGCAACGATAAGCCAAGTTTTCAGCATTGTGTAGGGATCTGAACTCTCAGGTCATAGTGGGATGGGCTCATCCCTTTTAGCTTCTTCATAGGCTTCCAATTGTCTACCATAATTAGTTTCATTTGCTTCCCAAGACATAAGTGATCTTAAATGAATATCACAAATATAAAGAAGTGGATTCCACTCTATTTTAGAGGGAATTATAAAACCATGCAAATAAAATTCACACAAAGAATTCTTCAGCCAACTAGGGGCTACTTGGTATGCATCATAAAATTCTTTGGTTGTATGTATAATAGGATCTAGGTTCCTTGAAATTCTCATTAACTGGAACCAAAGGAATTGTTCCTTAAGGCACAGGGCATAAACCTTGGGTGGTGGTCTACATTCCATGATTTGACCAGTTACCTTCATCATTTCATTCATTTTCTCCTTTAGTTCTTGAATTTCTTGTTCCTTCCTTTCAATCTTTCTTTTCAATTTCTTCTTCTCTACCTCCCAAAGGATTTGTTGTACTTCAGTTTTGGCTAAGTGGCAAAAAATCAAGGTTTGAAATGTGACCGGCCTCCATGTAGTTCTAAGGTGTTCCAAAAATTAAATAAAAAATGTCTTTTTATAAACAATCATTTCTTGACAGGTTGCAGAGGGTAATGAGGGTTCATTGGATACCTCAAATTGTACAGGTTGTTCTTCTTCGTCCTGCTACAGGATAAATTCATGTTGCTATGCTGGAAGAGATTGTGCTTCCTCTAAAATTTGCATAGCTACGTCAGCCAAGTTATCAAGACTGGGCATCCCCCTTTCATTATGCTCAACTTCCATTGTCTCAATTTGTTCTTCCCCAGGAATACAAATGGACTTTGTGCAGCATTCTTAGATATATCTTGAGAAACATCATGTTCATATTCTTTAGACTCCTCAAAAATTATTATAATTTTAGGTTGAGCTGAGGTAGGGGTGACTTTACATTGTTTCCTTCCTAAACTCTTTTTGGAAATGTTGCAGCTATTGGAGGTGCTCTCGTAGCTTTCCTCTTTCTGAATTTCCTAGAGGGCTCAAACTTAATAGAAGAAGATGATGGTGAACTCGTGGTGGCAACAAGAATTGTTGTAAGAGAAACTGCTATATTGGAGGACACTGCAGGAGTAGAATGTTGCCTAATTTGAGGATGAGGGTCAGATTCTAGGGTTTTTTCTACCCCAGAGGACTCTCCTACCTTCGTTTTTCCTTTTTCTCTTCTACTGGCAGACCTGGTTTATATGTGGCAAAGGGCTTTGGTGTAGAGGTTGTAGGACTAAGTGTTGTAGGAGCAGATGATTCTTGCTTTGCTTCCCTACTGGTAGATGCTATTATCTTTTTCTTTTTCTTAGGTCATGTAGGAAGTTCCCTAGGGGGTTCTAGAAGTTGTAGATTCTTTTGGGCAACAAATTATTTCTAGGAAAGAGGTGACACATCCCTCATAGAACGTTCAATCAAGAGTTTAATAAGGGCATGATGTGCAACAAAGTGATCCCTCCCCCTCTGGGCTTCATGGGTGCATTGTTTCAAAAGATTTAACAAAAATTTTGGGACATTCACGGCTAGCCCATGCCTCATATGACTCAACAATTTAAAATGGTAGGAATGTAGATAAGAAAAAAATCCTTTAGACATTAAATACCTGATTATAAAAGAAGCATATTCTAGGTAAGGAGGAGGCAACAAAACTCGTTTGCATCCTTTCTTAGAGATCTCCAAGGTTCCATCAGTTGGTACTATAAATTTTTCCCTCGCAGAGACAACATCTGAAGAAAAATTATCTTTAACAGCTAGAAGCCTAGTTACCTCTGCAATTCACTCTTCTCTTATAGCTATTGTTAAACCCCATATTGTAGCCTCTCCTTTAGAAAGAGTTCTTAAAAATTCACCTGTAGCTTCCTCATTGAAACAATTTAACCTCAAAAAGTAATTCAACCAACCACATAGGACGAATGCTTGAACTGTTTGAGGATCTTGTGTCAATAACTCATGAGCTATAGGCTCATGTCTTACTAGTTGACCACCCATATTCAAAAAATTTCTTAACTAAAACTAAAACTCTTTTTTGAAAATCCAGAAAACTTTTTACTTTTTATGCTCTACTTCTTTGTGTCCTGCCGTCACTTTTCCCTTCTTTTCCAAAAATGAACTCAAAAGATCTTTACATGCAATGATTGTTAAAACTACTCAAAACAAGCAGTTTAATTTTTATTTAGGATGGAAACATGCAGTCATATTTGAAAAGTACAAGAAAATAAAAATATCCAAATGGTTGTGACAACGGTGTCAGAAAAGGTTTAAAATGTTAAAATGGATTATCCCGCCCCCTACTTAAAATGTGACATGTTTCCACACATGTACTAAAGGATAGGCGAATATCTGGTAATAATGATTGATATTGGCATAGTAGTGAATGAATAAAATGAAATAAATAAATGATACGACAACAAAAGATATCGCATACCTTTCAATAAATGCCCATACGTGTTGAGAAAGATGACAGCTTCAACTTGAAATTATGGTTGGAAATGAAATCATAATTAAGGGTGGTGCAGATGGATGACATGGATGGGTGACGTGGATGGATGAGATGGAAGAAAATGAAATTAATGGTGGTGGTGAAGGACAATGAAAAAAAAGGGCTTCCTTAAAAAGGAAACCTTTATTATGAGCATGCATTATAAAATTAAGGTGAAGCTGCAGGAGAAAGGACAGAGCCTTTTACTGTAGGAAGATCAGTGGTTGGATCCTGAACAAACTGCTACATAAATTCTTCTTTCGAGATTAGCTTATGATACAACCGGAGGCGGTGTCCATTAACTAGTAGCTTGAATCGAATAGGATCTATTGTGACTAATTGAACTGAACCATTATCAAATACATTCTCAATTTCATATGGACCAACCATCGGGTGGTGAGTTTACCTTGATTTTCTTTATACCTGGAGTCATAAAGCAACGCCCAATCACTAGCAGAGAATCGCTTAGTTAGGATATGGCGGTCATGCCATTTTTTCCTTTGTTGTATAATTTTAGTATGCTATAGGGCCTCTTTTCTGAGTTCATCTAATGCATTCAGCTACAAGAGGCATTCCTTTTGGGCTTCTAAAATGTCAATATTAAGCTCTAGAGTAGTCCTTAAGGTCTTATGTTCAAACTCTATTGGTAACATGGAAGTTTTTCCATAGAGTATTTCAAAAGGAGTAAACCTTGTAGTTGTCTTCCACATTTTCCTATAGGCCTAGACTACTTCAAGAAGTCGACTGCTCCAATCCTTCTTGTGTAATTGGACTGTCTTGGTAAGGATCGCCTCAATTTCTCTATTAATGACCTCTGCCTGACCATTGGCCTAAGGGTGATAGGGAATAGACTTTTTGTGCCTGATCTTGTAATCATTCATCAGTGCAGTGATTAAATTGGATGTAAACTGAGCTCCTTGATCAATGAAAAGTTCCCTTGGGATTCCAAACTAGGTAAATATCTGCTCATACAGGAATTCAACAACCTTATTGTCACAAACATGTGTCATTGCTTTCACTTCTACCTATTTGGTCACATAATCCATACAAACTAAAATATATGATTTCCCATTGGATGGAGGATCAATAGGCCCAACAAAATCCATGCCCCACTTATCAAAGGGGATGACTATCACTTGAGGATACAAGAGCATTTTATCAGACCTTGTTGGTCTTCCCATACGTTGACATCTGTCACATTTCCTGTTGTAAGCTGCGGCATCTCTGTGTAGTGTGGGCCAATAGTATCTAGTATCCAACACCTTCATAGATGTTCTCTTAGCTATGAAGTGGTCCCCACATGGCTCATCATGACAGGCATGCAAAATTTCATAAGTCTCATCTTCCTGAACACACCTTCTCATGACTTGGTCAGGCCCTGTATAAAATAAGTAGTCTACAATATATGAAAAGTTAAAACTTTTCTCCACCAACAATTGTCTTTCCTTTGGTGAGAAGTGGGTTAGAATCTTGTTGGCTGCTAAGTAATTTGCAATATCTACATACCATGGGTTTCAAGCAGCAATAAAAAATAGATGTTCATCAAGAATTCTATCATCAACTACCTCTGAGGAAAAGGTGGTGTAGCCTAATGTTGTAGGATAGGTTCCTTAGAGGAAGTATCTAATATAGGTATATTTTCTGTAGGATCAGTAGGTTGTTCAGAGGTAGATTCTAGAATCTCCATAATTACAGGTGGTTGTGGAGTAGGGAGAGTGGTTCTAGACCTGAGATGGATATCATTGATATTTAGGGCATAAGTTGGATGCTGATTAGCTTCTACAGAATACATAGGTTATTGTTGTTGTTGTTGCTTATTATTAGGATTTGGCAATGGTTGATCAGGCATAGACATTTGTTTTGGAGGGCTAGTATTTGTTGCAGGTGTTGCAGGAGGTGGCATAAGGGTTGGAGGTTGTGGCTTCTAAAGTTGTAGGAATCCAGGGTGTTGGTTCTACCATTGCTGAGAACCTCTCCACTGAGGATTTTGCTGCCAGTTATTTGGAGGTGGAGTCCATTGTCCTTGTGGCTGCTGCCAACCTCCTTGAGGAGGTTGCCATTGAGGACTCTGATAGTTAGGCCAGTATGGTTGAGGAGTATTCCAAGGTGGATATGGGCCATATGTAGGTTTCCATTGGTTATTGTAATTAGAATAAGCATTACCAAAAGTCAAAGGGTCTTGAGGCATACCTTGTCTTTGAGCCCATGGTCTCCTTTGTGCAACAAAGAATACTTGGTCATCATCACCTTCTATCATCTTAAAATTAGTGAGTAACTTCTTAGCCTTCATGTTGGCCACCATCTTGCATCTGCAGTCATGTTTCTTTTGTCTACAATGTGGACAGAACTCAGCTAGGATTGCTTCAGCCTCTTCATGTTTCTTCTGAGCTTCCATGGTATCCAACTATGTATCCATGTTGTTTATGATGTCTTGTTTGAAATCATACAGCAAATTTGTGATATCCATCCGTGAAACTCCACTGGAAGAAGACTTTCCCACTGTAGCCTGATGACCTCTACCCTTCTTCACATTTTCTCGAGAGTAGTTGAGACATATCTTCTTGCTATCATCCCAAGATGCTTGGGTGATATCTCCTCCTCCCATCGGGTCTAGGGAATCTATACAGGTATCATTGATTCCCCTTAGAAAAAGTAGTTTCTGAGATTCTTCATTGAGAGTATGGTTTGAATTCTTTTTCAGAGAAAATAGGAATCTTGAGATATAGTCTTCCAGGCTTTCATCCTCCTTTTGTTGGATTCTGAAAATATCATCACCCTTACTACCACTCTTACAATATTCCTTGTATTTCTCAAGAAATATTTTTTCCATGGCTTCCAAACTATCAACAACACCCCTTCCCAAACTCATGAACCATCTGAGAGGCCCCTCCTTCAAGGTAGTAGGAAACAACTTCAATTTATGAGCATCTGAAGTGTAATCATAACTGCAACAGAGGATGTCAAACTCAAACAAGAAGTTTTTTGGGTCCTTTGTAACTAGTCCATTGAACTTGGGAAGTAATGAAGAAGGAATATTCTTAAGGTTGTCATTATCTTGTTGAGCAATGATGGGGAATTCAAAAGTAGGAGGTTGATTAGGTGGATTGCGTGCCATGCTTGCTTGATGGAGTATCAAAGCAAATAGATTTTCTTCAAGTTCTTTGTCAACTGGGCCAAATAGCAAGTCAACAAAAAAAAATTTAGAAAATGGATCAATATAGAAGTCTCCTTCCTAAAATAGGCTATAAGCTATTTCAAGATTATTAGCAATGAATGAAAGGTTACGGAGAAATCTTCCCTGATCATCTCTTATTTTATGCATGCAATTGAAGGGGTTGAAAATTATTGAATAACAGACTAAACTACTACCTAACAATGACTATAGTAGGTTCTTAGCTTGACACCATCCTCGACTAATATATTTTCATGGTTGTTCATTTACTTGTCAAACCAAGGAACATATACTTGAAATGGAGCGGCACTGTATGTGCAATAAGAACTAGTTTTAGTCACAACTTATTGAAAATAAATACTTGGAAGGAATTCTACATAGGCTACAGTAAAGTAATGCAAAGTCTTCTTAACTCAAACATAACTTAACCAAAGCATAAATCATAACAACTACTACTAAGAAACAAACCATGAACTAGCCTTATGTTGTAGGAACAATATAAGACTGAGTTTGTACTGAAACTTACAAGAATAAAATCTAACCTATAATCAACATAAGATAAACAACTACTCAACTATAGATACTTACTAAGTGGCCCCCCTTAGCAAGCATCAACTAATTTATGCAAAGATTAAACTCAGAACTTCATCAATTTTTATTCATAACTTGAAGTCATTTACATTGATTATTCTGCTCCAGAGAACTAACAAAACTCTGATTCTTATTATGACACTAACTCTTAAATAATCTACTTTTCTATCTTGTTCACTCGTGTAGGAGGAACACTTATTTAAATAAGGAAAGTAACTAACTACTTAACCCTAATAGAGAAAGACATGGATATAAATGTATCCTGAAACCGAGGAATAGAATTCATAAATGAGTTTATCCATTGAACACGATTCAAAGAGAATTTAGCATTCCACTCTTCCTAGATTAATTAACATTTAGATTCATTCCCAACAACTCAATCAGAGAGTCTTCGCTAGAACAACTTCCTCGAGCTCATGTAGGAAATGGACTTTATTGCAAGGCCAACATTAGTTGTGCTTGACTCGTTCATGTTTCCTTCAACAACCTGTGAAACACAAGGTAACGGAAGTGAAAGAAAACATGCATGGAAACTACACGATATTCATTCATTAATTACATATTAAATCTATTTCATTATTCAAAAACTACATATGTTATATCAGTCATTTGGGAAGTCAAATAGGGTAATTAATATAGACATAGAAATGTTAGGTTGCAGGAATGTAGGAATGTATTGCTACAGGATACCACCCGATAAAAAGGTCTTTAAAGAGTAAAAATAACCATTAACAACAAGAGTAAGGGTGTTAAAAATACAACATAATACTCAAATCATGAGCATATTTTTGGCTCATCACTTACCCTCTAGACATTGAATTTCTAGACGAAGAAGTTTACATAGTTACAAATGCACCTACTTGGACACTGTATTTTGATGGCTCATTTACCCATAATGGATCAGGTGTAGGAATTCTATTAGTTACCCCTCAAGGTGACTACATTCCAAAATCATTCACGATAGCATTCTCTTGTTCCAACAACATGGCAAAGTATAAAGCCCTCCTCACCGGCCTTCGAATTGGAAAAACAATGGTACATAACTCACTTGAAAGTCTTTGGTGATTCATTGTTAGTCATCAAGCAGGTTAATGATGAATTCTTAACAAAAGATGATAAGTTGTTGCCCTATAAATGTATGGTGGATGATTTCAAGAAATATTTCACCTTCACACAATTTCATCAAATTCCTAGGGCACAAAACAAAGTAGCAAATGCAATGGCCACTATCAGCTCCCTAATTAACATGCCTAAAGATCAGAAAGAATGTGAATTCCTTGCCAAACAACTTTTAATCCCAGTATATTATATTCCTGAGACTCATATGGTGTACGATATTGTAGGTCCCACCTCCCCCTAGTACCAGGACATATATACCTATCTCCATGAAAATATTCTACTCCTAGACCTTACACAGAACCAATAAAAATCATTTATTCAACGTTTGGCCTGTTACATTATCATCGGTGCTACACTTAATCATCACAGGTATGATGGGATCCTCCTTAGGTCTTTGAATGAGACTGAAGCCTGCACAACACTAACAGAGGTACATAGTGGTGTTTGTGGAGCTCATTCAAATGGTATGGCCCTGGCCAAAAGGATTCTTTGAGTTGGATATTATTGGCCTACATTAGAACATGATGCTTGTGAATATGTGAAGAAGTGCCTTCTATGCCAACAACATGCAGATTTGATTCATGCTCGAGCACAAGATCTTTAGCTGCTCCTAGCACCATGGCCATTCTCTCAATGGAGTTTTGACTTGATTGGAAAGATTTACCGACCATCATTCGATGGCCATACATTCATAATTACTGCCACTGAATACTTCACTAAGTGGGTGGAAGCAAGGCCACTCTCATAGATCACTGATATTCAGATCTCAAAATTCATCCTTTTACCATATTCCCTGCATATATGGTATCCCATCAACCATCCTTTCTAATAATGGAAGACCTTTCAAAAACTAGGCCATGAAACACCTCTGCAACACCTTTTATATCCAACGTCATTGGTCAACACCTTATTACCCCTAGGGTAATGGTCAAGCAGAAGCAACCAACAAGACCCTCATTTGCATCCTCAAAAAGGTTGTCAATAACACTGGTTGTAATCGGTACCTCCATATTCATCCCGCCCTCTAGGCATATCGTACCTCCATCTGCACCCCTACAAGGGCCACTCGCTATTCTTTAGTCTATGGTGCCAAAGCCATCTTTCCAATTGAAGTTGAGATCCCATGATTGAGAATTTCCTTAAAAAATATTATCAGTGAGAAGGATGCTCATGTTGCACAACTCACACAACTGGAGTTACTTGATGCAAGAAGAATCAAAGCCTACAATCACCTACAAGCATATCAGAGCTACCTCAAGCGTCACTACAACAAGAAGGTTTTCCCTCGATAGTTTCAAGTGGGTGATCTTGTCCTCAAAGATAATCAATGTACTCAGGAAGATAGAGACAATAAAGGAAAATTTGAGACAAATTGGTTGGGTCCTTATATCATAGCCGCCAAATATGGATCTGGGGAATACAGGTTGACTACTCTTGAAGGAAAGCCCCTGAAAGAACCCATAAATATCATGAATTTGAAGAATTTTTACACCTAAGTCCACTTGGTAACCCCACCTATCAGAAAAATAAATAAAAAATTGAAAAATCAGAAAAATTAGAAAAAATTAAAAAATCCAAAAAAATCCAAAAATAGTAAAGAAAAATAATTTTGTCCTATGGTGAAAACCAATTTTTGGTGGCGCCTTGGATATGTACAGATGGTGAAAACCTGCTAACATGCGTTATCCATAGAGGGCTTAATCATTATCTACTTGACATGTTAGTTATTTTATGCTTTCATCTGCACTATCATCCTCACCCATCCCATCCTTAGCCACTTGGTATATTTTGATTGAGCATTGGACGATCCATCTAGGCTATCCTTCATCCTGAGTTTTTTAGTATCCCACTATGATCTTATTTCATTCATCTCCTCATCAGTCGATCTATGTCATCACATAGGATTATCCATCATGTTGGTCTTCATGTAGATCCCATCCTGTCATGTCACCAATCGAAATATGTTACACCTACAATGGCACATACGCAAGGCTGATCATTTGATCTACCCTCAAGTTATTCTAACCATCATGTGTTGGTCATCCATCATCTGCTTGCATCATCCTCTTTTCTCTTTATCCATGATCTCTTCATGAACTATGAGGGCTTTTTGCTTTCACGTAGGCAAGGCTAATCTCTAGTCAGCCCCTGAGCCCCTAGGTTTGTAGGGTGTGTTAGTCCATGTCCTTTTGTGGCTCGTTCTTCACAAACAAAATCCCCTAGTGTCAAGACATCTGGCTAATGGAAAAAATCTAGCATCAAACTAGGTCATTCTAGTTTAGTATCCATCACCGGTCTCAATAGGATGCATCCTTCCTAATAGACCACATCAATCCCATCCATCCCCTTGATCCTATGGCAAAGGACATTTTGAAATTGATTGTGATCTTTTGATGTTTTTGGGATTTTGTTTATCATTTGAGATCCCTATCAACACTTGTCATAGTCTCGTTGATCCATCATATCAGGGTGTCCTTTGAATCATCTACATAGGGGTTTATCTTGATCATTTCTTTGTTGTTGTCTTCTCAGTTGTCCCAAGTAGTACCCACCAAAATCCCTGAGGTCTTATGTTACGCTGGGGAATCCTTGTGTGTTTGTGGTTATCCCAATACATGGCCCGACCAAGGTCATCATGACCTTGGGGTTTTGGGATAGTCTTTCTATTTATCATGTTTGTTTCATGCATTGGATGCCAACTTGCCTTGGTTTTACATGTCAGGGTATCTGATATCTTATGCTATAGCAAAAATCAATGCTATAAAGATGGAAAATTATGTTCTTAATTGCACTTAGGTTGTGCAAGTCTTGACTCTTTTTCCCTCTTGATCTTCCTCTCAAGATACTAATGGTTTTTTCACAGATGGGTTATCCCACCCATAGTACACCTATCGCCTATCTGCATTCCCATGCAGGTCCTTACTGACACTTAGGTTTGCATTATAGGTTCAATACAATTCATAGCTCATACGCTGATTAGATTAAGCATCATAGTCTCATCTAACCCATGCACATCCATATTAACATGTACATCTTAATAACATTGCATATGTATAAGCATCCATCATCATAAACATGTGCATAAATAAATCAAATCATCCATCCACATAAGTAGGACATATAATAAACATTTGCATAAACAAATCAAATCATACATCCACATAAGCATGTCGTATGATAAACATGTTCATAAATAAACCAAAGTATCCATCTACATAAGCATGACATATCATAAACATGTGTATAAATAAATCAGATCATCCATCCACATAAGCATGAAGTAGCATATACATAAACTAAATCATCCATCACAAAAACATAATGCATAGTGTCAATAAGGATTGTCCCATACCATAATCAAAATAATACAATGTACGTCATATATCCATCATACATCATCAAATAATGTACAAAATCTAAAGATGTAGAGCATCTTTGATATCTATAGATAAGTACTAAATGCTCCATCCTGTGTCTATCAAAAAATTGGTATCCTATCATGAAATCATTGGTCGTCCTACTATGAGCTACCCACATCTGATCTCTAGGGACAATCTAGCATTGGCCCTCTATGTGTGGGATTCCCCTAGTAACCACCAAGAGGAGGAGTCCACCGATAGTCAATGTATCCTCTGGTACATGTCCCTAATGACTAGGACAATGCCGACATCTAAGGTACCTGTCTGATATAGCGTGTTGTGTGCTACACTAGATTTAGAATAGCATGCTCATACGCACACTTCTAGTAACTCACCTCCTACATATAGTCATCCTACTAAGTAGCCTAATACCTAACAACATTCCACTCAAGTCCATACCTATCATGATCTCCGCTAATAGCTCTTCACTCCTATACCCAAGCCTCATGTGCCTCTGTCAGCTACTTCACTAGTAGTGTAGCCCTATCCCTCTTAGCCTTTGTAGCCTATAGTTGTTCCCATAACCCCTGTACCTTTGCCCCTAGCTCACCCCATGCACCATGCCCTACCCATAGTTGAGCCTATGTTGTGTTTCATTCACTCTACAGTGTCTACATCCATACCTCTATGAAATCTCTCCCTATGTGTGGCCTATGCACAAGCCTTCATTTCATCCATGTCCCTCTAAAGTGCCTAAAGTATCCACTCGGCAGAATATCTCTCTTGTCAAAGCCCTAATACCTATAATACCACTATGTCCCTCTCCCTCCAAAGAAACTAAACCTCTGTCTCTGCCAACTGCCTCTCACTCTCAGCCACTTGGGCATGTTCCTATAACACATCTTTATCTACCTCTAAGACCTACACCTTTTCCTATGCCATATCTCTCTCTGACCGTAGCATGTGCATCTCTCTCCTCGTCTCCTCCTCTCTTTGCTACATCAACCGCATATCCCCAACTGTCTACTCTAAACAGTCCACCCTATCTATGAGCTCAGCTCGCTCCCAGTTTAGATCTTCTCTCTCCCTTCATAACTACTCTAGCTATCCCTACAGACCCTCTATATCTCTGGTAGTCCCTGTCTCAGTTTCTGATAGCTCCTGCTCTATCCCCCCTCCAACAACCTATTGTATTGTTGCCTCTACCACCAAACGGTCTTGCTCCCATCTCACTTAATCTCCCTCCTCATGCACCCTAGCCACCTCCGCTTGTAATCTCTCTATCTTTGCTTATAGGTCAACTGCCTCATCCTGCACCTCATCTCTCTCTCATCAAAATCCTCTTCACATCAGATACCAATGTGGCCAGGACTAAATAATCTCTTTCACCCTGGGTGAGTCGTGCATGTAGCTCACTCAGCGCTGCCTCTAATCTAACCTGCTTTGCCTCTATCTATCGTAATCACTACTCACTGAAGTGCAGTCTTTCTAGAGTCTCTCAACATCACTGTAGGGTCCTCTCCTCTAGGTGGTGTGATGTCATGCACATTTGAATCAATATCCATCTCCCATAGCTTATACCCCTCGCTCTCATCTGACGCCTCCATCTCATCCAAATCAATCACCAAGGAGGCTCTCCCTCTCCCTATCATCACCTCCTACACTCTACTAGCCTCGCCCCCCTCTGGTCTCTGTCATTGTTGCCTTCCTATGGCCATGTCTTCCTCCTATCTCTAACATGCTCTACTAGTCTCATCCTCCCCCCTCTCTCCTACTGCTAACCTTCTAGGGATGCACATGTCTCCTAGCTCCTCTCTCTGGATCTCCAACCCTTATCCTACTATGTTGCAACCCTAGACTCATCCTCTCCCTCCTCTACTCCATCTCCTCCTGGCTTCCATCACTGGCTCCTTGATTGCTCCAACTGCCTCCTATCTCCTCCTCCTGGCTGCCCTCAGTGGCACCTCAACTGCTCCAACTGTCTCATTTCCCTCCCCTTGCTATCCTCCTCTCGCCTTACCTCCCCTTTGTCGTCCTTGGGGTACCGGTCCTGCCACCCTTAGCCATCTCTCATCCTCTGACTAGAACCCTAGGGCTCCCTCAATCAGCACTATTGGGGTAATCTGTGGCAGTGAATGTCGCATAAACTACTGACAATATCGATCTGTAACCCTTACATCCCTCTACCCCTCCCACCTGTCTAGGTATGGAAAAAAATTTACTACCTCCAACTCTGCCCACACTACATCCAGGTCTAGCCCAGCCCCCCATGGATACTCCTATGACAGTCACCAGAACCTCACCTACCCCGCAGGAATATCCTACCTCACTCTGAACTATCGTGTCACCGATCAGGTCTGTGCAACTCAACTACAAGAAAAACTCTCTCAATAATATAACAATGGGTAAAGAAATAACCACTATGTGCCTCCTCATTGTCCCTCCAACCCTTGAAATGTTGCATTATATAGGTATGTCACACTATCATCTCTTCCTGCACATCATCCAACTATCTCCTCCATACATCTATATCTCTCACATCCTGATACCGTAGTATCACTTTCGCCTCTGACCCTCATCCCCAAGCCATGACCTCTCTATCATCCTACTCTCCTAATCTGTGCACAATTGGCCTAGGCACCCTGATGTGCTCCCAAGCCCAAACCTGTAGTAGTGTGACATGGGCCACACTCTGCACCCTCTGATAACATACCTAGTGCATATCACAATACAGTTGTTCTAGCATGTAGGTCCTCCACACAAACTTCCCCTCTCAGCCCTTGATGATATGTCAAATCACCTCGATGAATCTAAGATACAGGAATCAACCACTCTATTCTGGCACTAGGATCCCTCTAATTAACCCCGCTAGGTATAAGGATAATGTCGGTACCCCGCAAGATAGGCATCTGTCCACATCTAGCTACCCCCATTGAATCAATAGATTGTCACTGCCTAATACAACATGCATGGACTCATCTAGTTCCTCGCCCACTATCTCACACTTGCTAACTACAAGCCCTACTATAGGAAGCCTCAGAATCCATCAAACATCCTTCAAGGTCACTATCATCTCCCAAGTCGATAGATGGAACATCGATGTCGCCGAGTCCTAGCACTCTATCAGGGTTGTCAGCATGGTCCTGTGGGCCTTAATCGTTGAGTATGATAGCATGTGAACTAGTCCTACCTCTACTAGTCTCTGGTGATTAATGCCTATCATCATCGCCATGCATCTCGTCAAGACCTTAGATAGTCTCTCCTGCATCTACAAACTCTCAACATTATGCATCCATAACAACCACCCTTTATTAGTTTCTCTTGGTGTCATTTTGCCCCTTTTTTTCTTATCCTACTTCTTCCCACCCTAGGATTTCCCACTGTTTCTCCATCCCACCATTTCCCTATCCCACCCTTAACCCACTTTTTCCAATGCCTTTGGCTTTTTTTCAAACTTTCTAGTTTCACCTCGACCCCTGGGCGGACCCGCCCAAGCTCGCGGGAAAGCCCACCCGAGCTCATGGCGAGCTCACCCGAGCCCACTAGGTGAGCACCCACCCGACTCAGGAAGACCTGCTCGAGCCTGAGCGGACTCACCTGAGCTCATGATGAGCTCATCCGAGCCCACTGGGTAGGCTCTCGCCTGGCTCAGGAAAACCTGCCCAAGCTCGGGTGGACTCACCCAAGCCCACTGGGTGAGCTCTCACCCAGCTCGAGTGGACCCGCCCAGGCTCAGCTAGGTAGGCCTCCACCCAACTCAGGCGAACCTGCCTGGGCCTGCTTGGTGCCCTACCCACCCCCCGCTCCCCAAAGTACCCCTCATGGGTGTAAATCATAACCCATCCCCCCAAAAAACTATTTTTCCCCTCTAGCCCATTTTTTCTTCTCATGCACCCCAATGAAACCCATATTTTCATTTTTTTAAAAAATTAGCCAAATTGAACAAAATCACAAGGTGGGGTTTTGAACTAACCTAGCATGGCATGGCACACTTGACAAAGAATCGTCATCTCTCATCCACCCGATGAATGATGTCAGAATCATACTCTAGCATAGTGTCTTCTCCCTCTTACCCTCTCCTCTTCTCCTAGAATTACCTTTTATAGCTTTTTCCCCCCTTTTTTCACTTTTTAAAATAAAATATTTGTTTTCCTTGTATTTAAACTTTTTAACCTCAACTAATTCACTCACCCCTTATCTTCCTGGGGTCGCCATTTGCACACTATTAACCCGTTTTCCTTTGTTCAAGCACCAATCTTCTCAATTTTCCATAATCTTTCCACCGACATATACCACTTCATACTTTCAAGAAGTTTCCTGGGCCCCTTTTTCTTCCACATCTACCTTCTCGAGGGGGCATACCCTACCATCCTCTCTCAATATTCTATCATAAACCTTCCCTTGCAAGGCTGAGACATCCTCTTTATTTCTCCTTTGTTCAGGTAATTCACACAAGTTCTCTCGTGCTGGGGCATCTCCTTTTTGGTTGCTTCTTCCATAGAGTCATTTGTATTTTATTTTTCTTTGAAACCCTATTATCTTAACAGTATTTCGAAGAGGGGAAAAATGTAGACACCTAAATTTGACCACTTCCATATGGTCAAAGGCATCTCCTTAACCATCTTTTTGTTCGTTTAATTCATCCTCTTTATCGGTATTAATTAAATCACTCATTTAATTAATATTTTGTGTCCTACATAAGGTTTCTAAAGTATTTAATTTAATAAATACTTTTCCCACATTTCCTCTCTAAATTAAATAAATGTATCACTTTATTTAATTTAGTCATATTATCTTTTTGGAATTTTAAATTTATTTTAAATTCCTCACTTTCACTGTCATTATCACATCCTCCAACTTTTGCAAGTTAGTCTCTAATCTCTCTTAGCAATCTAACCCTCTTTCTTAGTCATAATTAATTTATGATTAAGATGTGCACACCCTTAATCATCATTAGGGTCCCATCCTCCATAATTTTCCACTTGTCTCTAATCTTCATTAATTATTCTAATCAAGTACTTGCACAACCTTAATCACTTAGTTAGGTCAACCTAATCCTCATGTCATTTATGGAATGTGTTCTAAGTCAACTTCATTAAAGGTTTTCTACTTTTGAAGAAGGCACTCCATTCCCCATGTGAATTTTTAATTCATATTTAATCCCCCAATGCATTCTTTGGAATTTAAAATTCTTTCTCTCATCCCCATGAGGATATTTAAGGAATTTTTAATTCCTCGCATGTCTTCTCACCCACATGGGGACAAGGACCTCATTTATGAGGATATCTTGTCCCAATCCCAAGGTACTATGTACCACTTCCATGTCATGTACTATCCTTCCACCTCATGTACACATAATCTCTTACAAGCCAATTTGCATGCCACATGTCAAGATGTGAGGGCTTGAGAGTTCTCAACTCACCTTAGCCCTATATCTTGATCTTAGTGGCTCAATCTTAACCATTAATTTCCTTAGAGAATTATAAATTCTCTATAAATACCCCCTCTTTTTTCTCATTTTGGGGGAGATCATTCATGCTAGCCAAACTCTTGAAAAAAAAATATTTGAGTCATACTTAGCCATTTTTCATACTTGCATCGACTTCCATCCATTTTTCATCCATCTCACAATCCATATTTTCATCTCTTGCCATCCAAGGAGCATACAACACCAAAGATCGAAGGGTCAACCAAAGGATCAATTCGAGACAAGGTAAAAGGTTTCATTTTGTTATCTTTATTTTGTATTGAATCCAACTAGGCTAATGTTGAGGTTTAGGGTGTCTTTTTTTGTTGTTGTGTACTCTTTTTGTTTGTTGTTCATATTCTAACACTGAAATTTTCCCTATGATACTTTCCAATTCAAAACATGATTAAAAATTATAGGAAAATGTTTAAAAAATAGCACACCAATGATTCTTAACATGAAAATGGTCCCAAATAATATGCTTTAGACTTCCAATGCTATGAAAAAATGGATAGTTGGTTTGTTTGACCACAATAAATCTCAATGAATCTCCCACAGGTAGTTTGCAATGCAATACTTTCCAAGCCAGTAGCTGAGTATCAAATTCGGCCTTTGATTTCCATATTTGAGCACTCAATTTAGACCAAAATTTAGAGCTAAATATACACTTCGAATGGTGATTCAAATGAGTAAGATGCCAACTAGGAAGTAGTTGGATGTAGATCTAATTTAAGGGAAAATGATTGAATTGGCTAAAAGACAACCATTTCCAGTCTTTAAAGAAATAACAGTCTCTTGAAGTACATAATTTTATAGTCAAATCAAGGGGAACAAGTGACGAAATAAAAATTAGAAACTATTTTTATTTTCCATTTAACCCATAGCAATTTTGGATGCTACTCCATGGACCCTAATCAAAGATATCAAAATCCAAAAAATCTTTAAACTGATTAACTCCTTTTTTGAATAAGTAATTAGCATATCTTGGAAATTCGATTGCCAAGGGCTGATCATTATAAGTAACAAGTTTACTCCACCATTATGAAGTAGAAGCAAAACTGAACTCATGCTTCAAAGAAGAGTCATTCCATTTGAGAAATTTTCAAACTCTTTTTCAAACACTTTCCATATAGATTGCAAAGGAAAAGAAGCTCTAAGTTTAAAGAAAGGGGAAATGAGTAACTTATCAATCCATTCAATAGAATGCCACTTCTTGTTAATTGAATCTTACATAATGTATTGATGAACTATAATTTTCCAAGGTTCATCTCAACTTGCAGCTCTAATAATCCATTTTGTAGCAAGGAAATTCCCTCGAGTTTTAGGATCTATAAGCCCCAATCCACCTTTATGTTTGGGTTGAATTCAAAGATTCCATGAAGCAACAATGAACCCAACATTACCATTCCATTCAAACCATAGAAACTTGTGAATTATTTTGTTCAATTCTTCATCACCTTTTTTTTATGGCATCCAACAAGATGAGTAATACACATGGGTTGCAATGAGAATCTTGTTGCCAACCTGAATCATTCCTGCTAAGGACAAGAATTTATTATGAAAATTAAATAGCTTATTCCTTTGTCTATTTAAAAACCAGTCCCACATTTTAGATATTGAAACTCCCAAACCAAATGGAATACCAAGTTATCTAGTGTAGTAATGGAAAAAGTAGCCTTTTCCCTTAATTGTTTGATAATTGACATTACAATTGAACTAATGGTGTCTTGGAGTGGTGTTGTAATGTGTTTTACACATTCCCACTATTCTAATACCTTTATTTAACCAAAACATTCCTTAATTGGTCCTTTGCAATGGTGTTGTAATGTGTTGTAACACACTTTCATGCTTTTCTAGGACTTCTTTGCTTAATTAAGCCTTATGGGAACCTTTTCAATAAAATGTACATAATGTGTTTTATTTTAAGTGTTGCAAAGTGTTTTGAGGAACTTTCACACTTATCTAGGTGGTCTTAAATAATTGTGGTTAATTCGAGTTATCTTTTGATTCAAATTTAGGCCTTAATTTTGACACCCTCTAAAGATCTATCTCAACGATCATAATTTAAATAACAAATTCTTTCATTGGGAAAAGTTTGGTCTTGGTATGTTGAGCCAGGACCCATTCAACCTTGATTGTGAATGGGTTCTCCCTTAATAGGACCCCCCTTTCTCAAGTGATATGGAATTGGTTTTTGGCCTTCTTTTAGTCCCCTAACCTTGGACCTAGAAACTTAGCCAGGACCCATTCACCCAAGGTGGCAAATGATTCCTCTCTTAATGAGACCCCTATTTTTGAATTTCATTCTGGTGCAAATTTAATTATATTTCTTTCCAGATCAGGTGTTGGTCTTAATTCTTTTAATTTCGAGGTTAATCTCCTAATTTAGTATAAATAAGGGGTTAATTCACATTGTTTCCCCTAATATTTTCAAGAGATCATCCTTATACTTCACAAGAGCATTATAGAGAATTTCAAGAGCATTCTCAAGGAATTTCAAGTCAGATTTCAAGAGTTTATTGTAGCAATTCAAAGATCATATCATCATTTCAATGGTTTATTACATTCATGTGTGTTGAGCTAAGAAGTTAATGTTGCATTGAGTATCCATTTACAAAGCACCATCTTATATCCAAGATACACATTCTTCATGCACACTACATGATAGTTTTCAGATTTGTTTAACAAGATAACATCCAAGGTGATATCAATTACATATTTCATGTTCCATGCTTCATTTCATTCATTTCATCATTTGGTTGGATTACCTACAAGGGGTTTGGCTAAGTAAAACCACCATTCACTAACAAATCAACAAGTTTTTCCTACCCTTGAGTGACTAATTGTAGATTTACAAGTTGAAGATCAAGTTGAGCAAGATTTGGAGTAAGATTGTCAAAGTTGCAAAGTTACTAAAGTTGTCATTCAAAGTGAAAGATCATGTAAAGAGCTCTTTATAATTACATACTAACTTCTAAAACTTGAAAACATGGATTTTAAGAGTGTAGACATTGAAGTACAAGACATAGAAACCAGGTTTTTGAAACCCTAAAAAGACCCATTCTCCACTAAAGGCGAATGATTCCTCTTTGGCTTAAAAACAACTTTCTAGCTAAGTACATAGATTTTTATACTATAAAAATATCACCCATAGTTTCTATAATAGTTACATTGCATTTATGGTTGTTATTGGCATCTTATCTTGTATAATTTGAGGTGTTTAGGGCCTTGAAAAATAAGTGGTCCATCACTTTGTTAACTCATTATGGTTGACCATATTTTCACCATAATCATTTAGTTATTTCTCCACGCTTAATTTTCCTCAATTCCTTTGGTATCCAATGTGGAATAGGATTAGGTTGAGTCAACAAAAATTCATTTGTGTTGTTGTGAGCTAGAACTGAACTAGAAACATTACAATACAACTCTAAGATTCACATAGCATTATTCAACTCTTCATCAGAATTATGCAAGAAAAGCATACTGTCATCTACAAAATTGGAATTGATCACCACATTACTCTAAGGGATAGATATACCTTTGATCAGTTTCATCTAATAGGCATTTTGAAGAAGATAATCCAATGCATCTACTGTAAGAACATATAAATAGGGGGGCAATGAGAAACCCTATCTTACAGAATGTTGCAACTCAAAGGAGTTTGATAAGGTCTTATTAATAATGAGGTTGGAATTAGCATCTTGAAACAACATTTGCACATGTTTACAAATTTTTTGACCAAAACCTAACCATTGCAACATTTTAAGAATAAAACTCCAATGAATTCTATAATAAGCTTTATCAAAATCTAACTTAACCAACAAAGCATTTTGAACAGGTTGTTTAGCCCACTCCATATTCTCCCAAAACAACATTAAATTATCAAGAATATATCTTCCTTTTAAAAAATAAATTTTCTTAGGTCTCGCAATCAACTAAACAATCAGTTTAATTCTGATCACTAAATCCTTAGCAATGATTTTATATGAAGTATTTAAAAAGGTAACTGGTCACCAACCAACAATGGTGTCCTCATTCTTCCCCTTAGGAATGATTTTGATGATGCCCTTATTGATATTAGGACCTAAGGAACCTCATTAAAGGCTTCTAGATAAAATAAATAAAAATCATCCTTAATATGATCCCACATAGTTTTATAGAATTCCACTAGAAGACCATCAACACTCGAGCTTTTATATGGTTTCATACAGAAAACAACACATTCAATTTCATCCAAGGAGAGAATATATGGTCCAAGAAATTTCTATAACATAGATCAATCTTAGTAGGAATACAATCTTGAATACCCTCTTCCAAGTTTTGTTGAATATCTATCCAATTAGACTCCTCTCTAAACAACTTCTCATAATAATTGTAGAACACACTAATAATTTCAGCATTATCAATGTGATATATCTGTTCATCCTTTATAGCCTTGATTTTCTCTTTCTTATGTTTGTTAATAAGATACTTAAATAAATATTTAGAACCCTTATTCCTCTTCTTAATCCATTGAATTGTAGCTCTAATTTTGGCTCCTTTCTCTTTATAATGGTCCATTTTGCATATTTGGGCATCAATAACAACAATATTGTGTTGAATATTAACATTATGAAGATCAATGTTAAAAAAATTCTAGCATGCTCAAGTTGGCCATGAAGGGATTTTTCTCTATATCTATGCCTCCATGCCATTGTTCTTCCAAAGGCACACAAAAATTCAACACATTTAGATAAATCAACATGCCACCAATCAATCCATGACTCCCCTTCAAGAGGTTTAGGAATCAAATTCCAAATCCCCACTAAAGCATAAACACATTCAACATTTCAAAGATGGGATTATTTGGATTAAATGGGAGTTGAGAGAGGGGATCTACATTTTTCAAGAGGGAAAATGAACATAAAATAGGAAAATGATTTAATAATGTTGTTTAATAATCTACTTGAACATAATAATCCAAGATAACCTTATCCAACTATATGTTATGAGATACGTAAAAATGATCCAACCTGCTCAAGTTTTTATCACTTGTTGAACTACAATTAGACCAACTAAACCAATTATCAACACGATTAGAAAAATTTTAATGAATAGGATCAATAACTCCACACAAGTTTCAAGAGTATATCCATTTTTCATACTCCTCATTACTGAGTTTAAAATGGCTAAACTAGTTGCAGCCCTCACGATCCTCCACCATATTAAAATTTCCCCCCAAAATCCAATTAGCATTAAGAGGTTTTTAGATGTCCAATCCCAAAGAATAACTCTTTTTTAAGGGTTGTCAGGGTCATAAATAGAGAAAAAACCCAAGAGTTTTCCATTGATAAAGGCAAGATCCCAAACACAGTGATGATTTGGGTCCTCTACCTTATCAATGACATGTTTGGAAATCCAAGGCAACAATCCAAGCACAACTCCACTATTTCCCTCCTTATGTAAGGTATGGATGAAAAGTGCATCCTTCCAAACATGGAAAAGATCCATATCCAAACACTCATTGTTGATTTTAACTTCTTGTAACAATAACACATCAGGTTTCCATTTCATTATAGATAATCTAGCTTTAAATTTTTGATAAGGGTGAGAAAACCCTATCACATTCTAGTATAATATTTTATAGCTCATTGTAAATCAGTAATAGAGTCATGATTCTCATGTGCCAAGACACCAAAGAGGTTAGAAGTGGTAACCACAAGTTCATTGTTCCCTATGGAAACTACATGTTCATTGTTCCATTTTCTAATTAAACCACCAGGGAACCTTGACCTCTATTTGGAATTAGTTGGGGGAGAACTAGACCTACAATTAGATTCCAAAAAACCAAAAGAGTGAGAATGATATGGTTAGATGGGAGTAGAGTGAGAAATGGAAGAGGGAGAAGATTTTTCCTTCCCTTTTCAAATGGTCGTCCATTCATCAGCCATAATCACATCTTTATAAGAAAGATTGTCCACTAAGGAGTGTTTAGAAGGTGATGAATGACCAAACGAAGGGATATTAGTACTTGTAAGAAAAATAGGGGAAGGGGTAGTCTTAATAGTTGGCTTTGATTGCAGGTTTGGACTATTTACCTCTTTGGTGGGAGTATCTTTAATTTGAGAAGAAAAAGTCCTATTTTTCCTAATAGGACAATCCTAGATCAAATGACCATCTTGTTGGAAATAAAAATAGACATTTTTCTTATTCAAACAGACTATTGGTTGATCTAATTCAAATCCTCGACCATACAGTTTGATAATCTCTGGAAAAAAAATTTGCAAATATGTTTCCACACATACCCTAGGATGGACCCTTCAGCTAGAAAATTTATCAGAGTTTTTCTTGTACCGTATGAATTTACTGATTTGGGCAGCAATATCTTTCAAAAAAGGTCTAAAAGCTAAATTCAAATATGGGAGTTCTAGCCACAAAGGATAGTGAGAATGTGAGGGCCCTTTAGGGTGAAAATCAAATCTCCATGCTTTCAAATAATATATTTAACCATAAATAATCCATGTACCATACTATAACATTGCTTGAGCATCCTCAGAAATTTAAACATGTATGAAACATAAACCTTTCCCAACCCTCTAATTGATTCAATCACCCATCCCCTATTTTCCCATTTTTTCTTGGCCCATTTGTAAAAATATAATTCAAAGGGAATTCCTTGAAGAAAAAATTAAATAGTAGTTTTGTGTTGATTTTCAACTATGTAGTCAACAAATTCATCAGGTAATTGGAATTCTAAGGTATTACCTTGGGGTTCATTTGCCTCTTTTGAGTTATTTTCTTCTTTTTCTTCATTCAGAATAAGGTCATCCTCCTTCAAAATATTTTGGGTATTTGAATCTCCTTCTAGGTGAAGAGCACCCTCCATTGAAACATCTTTGTAGGGTTCCATATCCATCATGTCATTGCCTAGTTCCATCGCTTGACTTGACTTTGCATCCTTGCTTTAGTTTTGAGCCTCATCTACAACCATTTTTCTATATCTTCTCTTATATCTTGATTCATAAAAACCCTTATAGGACCTTCGACACTCAATTCCCTCACCTCTCTACTACCAATGGCATCCCCAAAACTGCTTGATACCATTCTCTTGTCCTCCAAATTGAAGAAATACCACTTGTAGAGGATTTTATCTGCAACTTAGCGATGTAACTAGGGTAATTTTTTGTCAAACCCAATGCTAATTTTTTATTCTCCAAATGATATAGTAAATTCCTATTAATAAAATTTGATAGTTACTTTATGTGATATATTTGACATGAAGGATAATAAGAGAACAATTAAAGGAAAATACAACACTAGGTTGAGATATTTGAATTTTTCACAGGTAGATTAGGTCATGTTATGTGTTCTACTACAAAGTAATAGGTTGTTTTGTGTAGAAAATTCTAGACATTAGGTTGTCTCACATGACATATTACTAGGTGGAGGAAATTTGTGAATAATTATTAGTTCATACTAAGTGGAATTATACAAGGTTTTTGGTACTATATTTTTATATAAGTGTTGATCAATATAAATAGGTCAATTTAGTTCTCATCACACTATATATACTAGAACCTAAATTATTAAGTGTTAGATTAGGGTCAAAAATAAATATATAGATTGAAAAAATTAGGAAAATAGATGATGATGAGGGGTTCACTACAAAGACCTATTTACCTAATTTCATTCAAAATGTAAGCTATGAAATGCAAATGAAAAACAATAATCAAATTTGTTAGAAATAGTAATCAAAAGGCATATCTAGAAAGGGGAAAAGATGTGTACCTTTCACCAAAAGTCACCTTTTGAAGCTCACCAAGGACTCATTTTCCCTATAGAAGATGAGTCCTAGCTAGGGTTCCTAAAAAATGCTTGCTAGGTTCTCTTTTGTTGTGTTTGCACTCCCAGATTCCTTATGTTCATTGTTGGACAGCTAGAAATAAATTTTGTAGAGGAGTGTCCATGATATGAAAACTTTTCTTGCAACTTTGACAACTTTGTAACTTTCTTCAATTTTTCTCTTCAAATGATCTTCAACCTAAAAGCTACAATCACACATCAATAAGAGAAAAATATGTTGTCTTGTTAGGGAATTGGGGTTTTTATTGGTCAAACCCTATTTTGGTAATTAAACCTTGTAATTAAATATAAAAGAATGAAGGAATTATTAATGAACAAGTGATATGGAACAACTCACCAAACGTTATTTGAACCTTGGAATGTAAATTTGTAAACTTGCATGAAGTGGCCTCAATAAATGTAGATCTTGATCATGAAACTTGATTAGAAACAATGTCTTTGCAAACTTGAATTAACCTTGAACACTACATCAACATATTAGCTCAAAAAACATGCACAATGCAATAAATCTTTGACATGATGATGGGAATCTTGATTGTTGCAATAATCTTCAATAATTATTTCCTTGAATGCCCTAAAAATTCTCTTGAATTATCTTGAATTGCTCTAGCTTGATCTCATGATGTCACAAAAAAGTTCTAGGATCTTAGGATGAAACATAGTGAAATGACATCATATTTATACATATCTTAATATTAATTCTTGAAATTAAAATATCACAAGCTGGCATCTAAATATACAATTGAAATCATAGGAAAACAACCAAAAACATAATTTGAATTTAGGTTCTAGGTGCAAGTGAGGACCCATTCACCCCATGGGGAATGGATCCTAGGCCACTTGCCTAGGACACACATTGCTCAATGTAAAACCTTATGTTATGGTATTTATGAATGCCAGGTTTTATCCCTCAAAATTTGTGATTAATTAGGATTGGATTTGAATTAAAGGGGAAAATTAAGAAAAATTAACCTCAAATAATTAATAAATCTAGGTACATTAGTGTGAAAGTTTAAAGGTACACCTTACAACACCAAAAACAAGACACAATTATGTCCATTTTAATTAAAAGGGACCTACACATTTTTTTTAATAAAAAGAGGGTAAGAACTTTATTAATCAAAAAAGGAAGTATAATGAAAAAAATTACATTCAAACCAAAAGGGGCCAAACCACACCAAAAAATTACTCAAGTAGTACCCATGCAACATCTCATATCCTCTAAAACCAATCATTTCAAATCATGAGCAAGATCCCCAAGTAAATTATCCCAATTATCCACCATCCAATTCCCCATCTTCTTTGACGCCCATTTGGACAACCCATCAACCACCTTATTCCATTCCCATGGGATATGGGAAAAGGTGATAGAATCTAACATTCCTGCAAGGCTGTTGATTTTCTTAACCACCATAACTAATTAACAGCTAACATCCTCTTATTGACTCATGTTTAGCATGTCAATCACAATCTAAGAATTAGACTCACAAATAATACTTCTCCATCCAAGGGAAAAAGCCTGCTTGAAAGTCAAAAGAATAGCCAATGCCTCCATGAGATTATTAGAATGTTTCCCCTTATATTCGAGAAGAAAAAATAAACCACACCTGAACTATCCCTTCCAACCCCACCCACTCTAGCATGCCCCGAATTGCCTCTAGAAGACCCATCAATGTTGATTTTCAAAATACCAGGGGGGGCATCCAATGCCCCTCCCTAATGATATTCCCTCTAGATCTCTAAAATGGATCATGCTTGGGCCTAACCCTACCACCAAAACAAATCCCCAAATTATGAAACACTCTTACATCACCAGTATCCACTGGAACTGACAAATCACACTTGGTATTTAAAGTCCCATGGAGAGATCCAAGTATATGCTTCCAAACCTGACCCATCAAAAGCTTCTTATGTAAAATGATCCTACAATTGTACTCCAACTAAATGTTCCAAATAATCAAATTGGGACCAATATTCCAAGAAATTTTCAAGAAGGAAGTCTTAACAAGAAGGGAAACAAGACAATTCCATAACTCTTCTAAGGAAGAGGAATGTCTACACTATTGAACCTAAGCCTCCCACTAGAAATGCTAGATTTTCCTAGCAAAAGGACACTGAAAGAAGAGATGAGAAGTAGTTTCAACATTATGAAAAAAAAAATCACTTTCAAGAACCCTGAAAACCACATTTCCAAAGATTGTCCTAGTTCAAGCATCTATTGTAAACGACCAGCCAAGAGACAAAATTGCATTTGGGCCAAGAAAATTTATTCCAAATTTGTTTACACCAAGGAACCCCCACAATACCAAGAGCCTACCTATCCAACACCTGATAAACAGAGGAAACAGATAAATTTCCTCTTGGATCATGATCCAAAGCAAGAACATCTCACTCATAAAGAGAACAACAAACCTTTCCTACCAAAATGTAAGCCAACTCCTACCTATATCGTTATAATCCACTTGTTGGCTATTCATGCATGTCCTTCCACCTAGAGAAATTACCCTACCCCCAAGCCTAGGGGACTTTAAAGTCCATCACTTTGCTCCATCCAGCCTCCAAAAAAATCCTACATAATCCTTATAGATGAGGATGAGAAGATATGATAGGATGGAAGCCATCCTAGGAATCATACAAAATAATGGGATCAAAGCCTCTGTTACAGATCCAAAAGAGACCTTGCTTAACCAACTTGGAACCTCTTTTGAGTGTACCCCAAATCATGTAAGGTCCCTTTCCCTATAAGACTAAATCTAGGCACCCCAAAACTATCCACATCCCCTAGATATTTAAAGGTAAGAATCCTAGCCCAACACTATTGAGAACACCATTGCCAATAAAGCTTAGCCACCAAGGCTTAACCATTTCAATCTACCAGTTGGAAGTCACATGGCTTTAGCATGTTGCCAGTTGGGTCATTCCCTTGGGTGATTACTTTTTCCCACAAGGTAGGCCCTCTAAGATAAACAAAAGTGGGCAAACAATACCCATAACTCGATCAATCTTTATTTTAACACAAAGAGAGAGAATGTACAGAATATGCTCCACTCAAACGTGCAAGTTTTGTTCAATTTTAGGATCCAAATTGAAGTGTGTGGGTAATCACCTACCCAACTTAAGATCACCAAAAATCCTTTTGATTCTCAAGATCGTCGTGAGGTGTGAGAGAAGCACATATGTCCTTTTAATGATATTACTTTGAGTAAGTAATTACAAAACTAAGAAGCACTTGTTCATTTTAAATCCACAAAGCTATGATTTGATTCTTTTTAGTTTAACAAAATGAGATATGAAAGTTGTCTTGTTCAATTGCTAATCCTCCAACCAAATTTAGTGAGTTTTTCCTAAAGTTCTTTTTAAGCCCTTTGTAGAAAAATAAAATAAAATCCTTTGTAGTGTTCTTTTTAGAGCCCAAAAGAAATTTAGTATTTCCTAAGCACATGAAAAGAAAAAATCCTTAAGAGAGATTATGAATTCCTTAAGAGTGTTCAAAAAGCACTAAAGTGTTCAAAAAAACTTGATGTAATGAGAGAATGATGTCATTATGAAGCCTTCCACTTGATTTCCCTTCTTCACCTTTGATCAAGCCAACATGCAAAAACTTATTAGAATTGAAAAATAGAGGGTAGAACAACTAGTTAGCAACCTCAAGCTATAAAAAAGAAATATCACATATCAAAATTGAACTAATTTAAACCTTTTACTTGACTCCAGCGGTGTAGTCTACATAGGTGGTGTAGTTTAACTGACCCAGCGGTACTATATGGCACCACTAATTCTGCAAACTCTACTCTGTAGAAAAATAGAGAGCATGATTGCATCAGAATTTTACCCAACAGTGTAGTTTGGAGTTTAAAAAAGTCAGCGACCTTTAATTGACCCAGTGGTGGAGATAGAACTTTTGAATTCTAGGTGGGAAAGATGAAGTAGCACAGTTTGAAGTTTGAAGCAGTGTTGTATGGTAATGTTGGAATGCTAGCAGTTTTGTATTGCTACGTTGGAGTGATAGTGGTGTAGTTCCTTCTAGACACACAAAACAAAAAAAAGCACAAATTTTTTGATAAAAACTTGATTTAAACTTGATATTTTCCCTCTTTCTAGCGCCAAATATAGAACCCCA
Source organism: Sequoia sempervirens (assembly GCA_007258455.2). Classification (NCBI taxonomy): domain Eukaryota; kingdom Viridiplantae; phylum Streptophyta; class Pinopsida; order Cupressales; family Cupressaceae; genus Sequoia; species Sequoia sempervirens. Next base: position 148,739,776 of record VDFB02168118.1, on the reverse strand, counting down.
ATCCTAATACCTACAAAATGCAATAAACAAACACATTATTAGATTAAATGCAAGAAAGAATTAAGATTCCCCATGAAATCCATTAACAATTCTCAAATTAGGAAATAAAATAAAAAACACAATAAGAAAGCAATAAAATCCTAATTAAGCATGCAAACTCTTGATACCATGGGGGAATCGGTGCCAAATTTATGTAAAAATTGGCCCTTTCCCAACTCCTATGATGCAATGTTGATGAGTGATGAAGATTGATCCACTATGTTGAAGATTCACTTGAGCTCCATTGTGAAAAATTTGCATAACCTAGCTAAGAATTTGATAAAATGGATGAAATTGAGTATAGTAGACTTGCTCAAACTATGGATGATAACATGAGGAGAGAAAACTCTTAGTTATACAAATACAAGATGGAGAAATTCCCAAAATGAAGCAATGTGGCACTAACTTTCAACCAATGGCCAAATGCCACTTGTCAAGATGTGAATGGGAAAAGGATGTGTATATTTTGATGAATGTGCACATAAATGCAATTAGTTGAAATTTGAAATTAGTGAAATGACAAGGTGGAGGGAGAGTCAAATGGAGTTATGGCCACTTAGCTCAATGCAAAAGGACTTGTAAGATGAAATAAATGCCTTATTGGAAGGACACATCCCACTTGGAGGGATTTTCAAATTTGGAAGAATATTCCTCTTTGATGCCAAGTTGAGAGAAAATAGGGATTTAATAAATTAATTAAATGTATTTTCATGTGCAAGTGGAAAAATCTAGAGGATGGGACATGGATTAAGATTATATTTAATTAGGATTTGATTAAATAAGAGAAGGTTAGGTGATTTGACAATTTTGACTTAGATTTTAAGATTTAAATAAACCAAAGTTGAGAGGAAAATGATTTAGACCTAGTTAAATAAATATTTTGACTTATTTAACTAGAGGGGATGATAGATTAAATCAAATAAGGTTTAATTTATTTAATTTAATAAGATTACTTTAGATATTTAATTAAATGAAATGAATTATTTAATTAAATAGAGATATAGGGTTAATTAAATTGGATTGATTAATTTGATTAACAAAGGAGAAAGAATTAATTAGATAAATGATTTATATAATTAAGAGAGGAAAATTGATGAATTTAATCAAATAAGGGTATTTGATTAAATGGTTAGACTGAGTGATGATTTAGGGAAAAATGGTGTTAGTAAAATCAGGATTAGATGTGTAGCATCAATCAATACATTTTACATGTCTACATTTTTCCCCTCTTTGAAGTGATGCACTTGCTACATTATTTCAAAGAATAAACATGTCTTGATCAAAAAGGAAAAAAATTTCCAATTTTCAAAATGCTCCAATGTTGCGCCAGTGGACAAAACATGCTACTATACTACCCCCTTGAGAGATCAGACAAAAATTTCAACTTTTTGGGTGATCACATGAAAAAAGAGGACAAGGTGCCCGACAAGTCCAGAAAGGCTCCAGGATGCCAAAAAATTGAGATAAAATGTAAAGAATCATGCAAAATGGCCTTTGGTTTGGAAAAAATGTGATCGAGGGACCAAAACCTTTACAGGACAGCTAAGCGGGGTCAAAAAAATATAATTTTTAGGCTTAAATATGCCCTAAGGGGCCACTTCCAATGCATTTTCACATTCGGCCTTTAGAGATTTTCCAATTTTGAGCTCTGAACCTTTTGCAATATGGCACAACGATAGCTTCCTCAACACATTTCGGACAAAGTATGCAAACACCAGAGGCTACACGACACTGGACCTAGCACTAGAATATTTATTTAACTTGACCATACTTCATTTTTTTATTTTCGTTTGCATTTATTACACTAGGAAACTTAGTTTTTTGGAGCAGTCCACTATAGCGCTACTAGAAAGTTTTAATTAGCACCACACAGCCTCAAACTACATTGCAGTTGCAAGTAGCGATGCCGCAACATAGTTTGGAATTAGGGTTTAAATTCCAAACCCAACCGCATATGCAAAGTGCACTGTCACGGTCCTCTTTGAAATTAGGGTTTCCTCTTAAATTGAGCCACCTTCTCAAACTACGACATCACAATGGAGTTTAGGAGTTTAAATCTCCTAGCAGCATAGTTTGGAGTTTGCAAACTACACCACACTCATAGACAATAATGTTGAGGTTGTTTCAAGATGTTGAGACAAACCAAGATCAAGATTTTTTTTGATGAATTTTAACACAGTGACCTTCCTGATGCAGGAGGAAGTGATGATATTTTATTCACATGAGCATAGGTCTCGTGATCTTTTTAGCATTTTTGATTATCTATCTGAGTAACAGTAGGAGCACCTAAGGTGGATCAAGCTTTGGTAAATTGCCTATGCACCACCCATGAGGACACACTTGGGTATGATGATGACACTCACTAAGAGATGGCACAATGAGACATCCTCTTTCAACCTCCTAGCAAGCGAGGCTACTATCACACTAGAGGACGTGTGGCAGATCCACATATTTTCCATCTATAGAGAGGGAATTATTTATGATGTGGAGATCAGGAGGGAGGCCTGCTATGATGTCATGGGCATCGATGAGATTGTCTTCTACAAGGGCCAGATCGAGCTAGAGTGTCATAGGCATGTTGTTTCACACTTTCAATTAGTTATAGCAGCTATCATATCAAGTCTCATTGCACCAGATCAGTGAGGCCAATATTTTAGTCCTAGATGGGGCCTCGCTTGGGAGCTGATGGTTTGGTGATAGACACGCTTTACTTGTGGGCCACTTCTTCTAGCCTCATTATACAGAGATCTACATGAGTTTGCATACTTGGATGGCCAAGCACTTGGGGCTGACATTACATTGCTTCACATTTGGGCCTAGGAGCACATCATTGTGCTCCATCCAAGATTTTTTCCTATTACCATGGACCTAGATGATCTGGTTGTTTGGTGATACTGTGAAGGTGTTTCTTTCACACATACAGGACAACACAGGATTCCCCACTAGAGGAGAGTCTTGGATGACATGCAAGTGTTCACCTGGCAGCCATACCTTGGATGGCCCTCATGGTTTGACAATGTTCAACAACTCTTTTTCACTTGCTAGGAAAGATTGATGCAGGGTAGAGAGCACAAGATGCTCGAGATGTACCTACTAGGTAGGGTTCATAGGTAGTTTGGTGAGCCACAGGATAGGCCAGATGCTCAGTATGTAGCCATTTTTTCATGGATGATAAGCTAGAGCTCCTGGGGCCGATACATTCCTGTGCATGAGGTAGTGCAAAGCTTTATGTAGCTAGTGGTCAGGTCATGGCCATATGATTACGGACAGGACAATCCAAGGACCACATAGGTATATAGAGATGAGTTCAGGCCACCTCTTCGTTTGACAATACTAGGCATATTGTCTGCTCAGCGTAGGACCAAAGTCAGAGGGGCAAGTTGAGGCCAATGGGATAGAGACGAAGACCAAGGAGGTGGAGGACCACCACCAGATTAGGATAGGGGGCCATAGGATCATCCACTCCTAGATCCATAGGTGGGCCGGTAGAGACATGATGTCCCCCAATAGGATTAGGACCAGGAATGATAGGATAAGGTCCCAATACCATCTAGATATGGGGATCAAGATCAGCTACCCATGCAACCACCTCTCCAGTCAAACCCTAGGGATGGCTAGATTTTTCAATTAGAGGCCCAGGTATAGGTTCTCACAACTAAGAGAGATTAGTTGTAGGAAAAGAGGGACTAGGCATTCCAGTAAAGATAGGTTGTGGAGCTATAGGAAGTGGCAAATATGGGTAGATGAAAACAAATAGAGAGTATGTCTACATCCTCCTCTTGGAGCATGGTATCACTTCATTCACATAGGGAGGCCATCCAAGAGCCTGATTATTACAGGTTACATTATTATCAAGCCATGTTGAGAGCAGCCCAAGTGCCAAATTTTTCACAGAGGATAGGCCATAGTCCTGCAAAGGATCATGGGGAGAGAGCAGGTGACGAGGGTAGCAACCAATAGTGCTAGCCTTTATTTTGATTTAGATACAAGATTATTTTTGTGCCCCATGGGCTCGGTTTTGATAGCCCAGTGGGCTCTTTTGTACTTATGTATTTGATACACACCTTATCCAATTCTTTTGTACCATGACAATGTATTTATTTTGATGATATATGAGATGATATTTATCCGATATGATGCTTCCTATTCTACTTTATTCTTTATGGATGGATCTTATTTCTATATGTTGTGTAATGTTATGATGTTCTATGTTATGATGCTATGATGATAATACTATATGATGCTTATATGATGCAATGATTATGCGATGTTATGATATGCATTATATTCTATGTGACGATGCAAATGAGATGCTTTGATATCATTTTAGTTATGATATGAAGATGCAAAATGTAATGATTATGGGACTAACAGGTCTATATTATGCCCCTAATGGATAATGATGAATTGCAATGTTTTCCTCTTTTCATTATCTTTTCTCATGCATTATATCGTGATGTGCTTTATATCATGATGTTTTTATGCAAATGAGTGATGCTTATATATGTTCTATGGATATTATAATGATGATATGATATGATATGATGAATGCAAATGATGTTATGATATTTTATGCAAAAAATGGATATTATGCACTAATAATGCATATGGGATGATTTTTTTTATGCTTATCTAATGGATGCATATGTATGGTTTATGAGATGCTTAGAATAACCAATCTATATTATGCAATGATGGAATTGTAATGCATGTGATATGAATTAATATTTCCTATATGATGTGACATGCAGTATGCAATATGCTAATAGTTTGTAGATGTAGGATGGGTATAATGATAATGATTTGTGATTAACTGTCATTTTACCATGTTAGCACTAAAAAGGATAGAAGAAAGGAAGAGATTCCAACAAGACATGAGATGATGATGATGATGATGCATACCAAGGAGTTGGGATTTCAAAGGGCCAATTACCTTATGTTTGATAACACATGTAGGCACGATGCATCAAGGTATTAAGAACCAAGATGGCGTTGCACCTAGTGTGATGGACTTTGAGTCGACAATTAGATAGGAGTATTCTTGTTCACACCTAGCATACATAACCTTATTCATAATGTAGTTTAGATATTTCAAACATCTCAAACCAAAACATGAAAAGGAAACCCTTCCCATGTGGTCAACAAGATATGTAAAAACACTCTCCCTACCTAAACAAAGAACATATGACCAAGTTATATTACAAGAATATCCAATAAACATGGAAAATAAAATATAATGATCATTGCCCCATTCCTATCTCTCTAAATCCTTTTTTTCAAATATCATCGAGAAGTCCTTGGACTGAGTGCAATAAGATAAATTGAAAGATAAAGATAAAGTAAACAAACAAGCTAATGTTCTTCATACCGTTGGCCAAGACTAAACTATGGTGATGCTTGATGTTGATGTCCATTGTAGGAAGGATGCATCCTAGGACATGATGATATCAGATGATTGATTTGGGACTAATTGGATGATAGGCTATTGACAAAAAGAGTTGACTAACTTGTTTATGTATTGACCTAGACTTGAGACTTTTGACGTTTTAGTTTTCACTTTTGATCTGCTAGACTTGTTTCCAACTGTTTCACCAAGGGTTGAGGATGATGATGATTTATTATGAGTGATGTTTATTGTAGGTCAAGGCGAGATGGGGACAGGTGGATTTTTCAAATATTTGGATGTTTTTGATGTTTTTGAAATTTTTTGAGGTTGGTTTTGGTCTTTTCAAGATTTTACAAATGTTTTGATTTTTCAAATTTCCAAATGCTTTGGGGCTTTCTAAGATTTTGACCAAGACCTAACCTAAAGACCTATCCTAGGGGCCTCACAAGATGATTAATAGATTAGTGTTGCCTACGTTATACACACAGAGACCACATAGTTTGACAGACATATACTTGATTATTGATGAGATATGAATAGATGTATTGCTAGTTTATTATGATGGACTCCTAAAGGACTAACCTAAATGTCTTGGGGGATGATCAAAGATCAACCTTTCCTACGTTCAAAGCATAGAGACCCATAGTTCGACAAGAAAACTCTATTTTTTACTTTTTGACTAATCTTTTTGACCCTTTTTGTTTGGATTTTGATATGTTTTGAATGTTTTGGGATTTTGTGATTTTTTTATGTTTTTGGATTTTCTGATGTTTTTGGATTTTTTTGGATTTTATGATGTTTTTGGATTTTCTGATTTTCTGATGATTTTGAATTTTTTGATTTTCTGATGTTTTTGGATTTTCTGATTTTGGGATTTCAAGAACATACATGAATTTGATCTGATGAGAACATGCCCTCAACATTATGTAATGGAATATTCCAATAAAGTTAAGAAAAACTAACCTTGAGAATGGGTCGAGTAGTACTATGAAGGATCATAACACAAACATAGGACCAAGCTATGATGCAGATGTTGAATGGATGGGTGATGGATGAAGATATGGAATGCGATGGATGATGGAAGTGTAATGCAGAATGAGTTGTGAAGGTCCTAGTGGATGAAAAGTGCTTATTTACACAAGGTGCCTATTTTCTAGGTTTTCATCAAGGTACTTTCCCAAAGTGCCACCGAAGTGGTTTTGACTAGAGGACAATTTTTCTCTTTACTATTTTTAATCCTTTTTCTAAATTTTTTTTGGATTTTTTTCTTTTTTTTTCTTTTTTTGTTGTCACCAAGATGCCTGTTTTCCAGGTTTTCATCAGGGTGACCATTTTTTTAGGACATTTTTTTTATTTTTTTGTATTTTTAGTTCTATATCTTGAAGATTTAGGCATAAAACTTTTAGAGATGGGAGTTGTTTATGGGCTCCTGTAGAGGTTCCCTTTCGGGTGTTGATAACTTATATGCCCCTTACTTGTAACTTGTGATGATGAATGGTCCCAACCAGTTGTGCTCAGATTTTCCTTTTCCATTTGGATTTGGGATGTTTTTTTATTCTCCTTTAACACAAGTTCTCCGACCTGGAAGGTCCTACTCCTGATATTCTTGCTATAGCTCCCCTTGACTCAATTTTGATAGAGCTACAAATGATTTAAAGCATCCATACAAAGCTCATCTAGCAGCTCCAGCTCATTCAACCTTGATACCTGGTATTCTTCATCTATGATGAGGTTTTACAGTGATATTCTTAGTGATGGAAGCTCAATTTCAATGGGAAATATGGCTTCTAATCTATAGACCAAGGCAAAGGGGGTGGAACCTGTGGGTGTACGGATGCTCGTTCGATAGGCCTAGAGGATGGGATTCAGTTGGAGATGCAAATCGTGACTAGCTTCATTGACTATTTTCTTGAGAATTTTTAGAATGGTCTTGTTTGTAGCCTCAACTTGGTTGTTTCCTTAGGGATAATATGGGGTGAAAAAGCAATGTTGGATTTTGAATTTGTCACAAAGGTCACAAAAATCCTAATTCTTGAAAGGTGTCCCATTATCTAAGATAATAGCTTGGGTAACACCGTATTGACATATTAAGTAGTTCAAGATGAACTTTGATATTTTCTTTCCAATGATGTATGTCATGGGTATGGCTTCTACCCACTTGGTGATGCACTCAGTGACAGTTATGATAAAGTTGTGGTTGCTGGATGAGGTGGGGTGATTTTTCCAATGAGATCAAGCCACCACTATAAAAAGGGCCATGGTGTGACAATTGGATGAAGCATGGATGAGGTCCCCATGTTTCTGACATTGTAGACACCTTTTGACATAGTCATGTGCTTCGCTTTCCATAGTAGGCCAATAGTACCTCATCCTCAGTAATTTCTTGGCCAATGTCATTCCACTCGAGTGTGAACCACAAATATTGTTATGTACCTCAGTTAAGGTAGTCAATGCCTCCTCAACATTTAAGCAATGCAATAGGTTTCCTTCTATACTTCTATAGAAAGGGTATTTCCTAGGATGACAAACTAGGATGCTTTCTTGACAAATTTTTTCTTAAGGTTTGTGGTTATATCAACAGGAAGGACTCCTATTCTTAGATAAGTGTATATGTCACGGTACCAAGGATCACTAGGACCAATGATTTCACACATGTATTTTGACTCCAGTACCTTGAATGCAAGCATGAGAAGCTGCTCTACAAGGAATTCATGCTTTGGTACATTGCGCGGGATATCCAATAGGGATCCAATTATTTCCATGTCATTCATCTCTTTTTTGTTTGTTCTAGGTATCTTCTCGAATGTGATATCAATGAAGGATTCCTTAAAAATTTCCACCAATTTCTTGTATGGAGTTAGCTTGTCATCCTTAGTCTAATATTCATCATTCACTTGATTGATTATTAGTTGTGAATACCCATAAAATTTGAGAACCATGATATGCCACTACACTGCTATTCAAAGTCCTATGGTTAGAGACTCATAATCTGCTATATTGTGTGTGCAAGGAAATTCCAACTTGTAGGACATTGGTATGAAATCTCCCCGTGGAGTGAAAAAAAAGACTTTGGCTCCCGATCCATGTTGCATGTAGGAGCCATCAAAGTACAACTTCCAGTGGTCTACTATGTTCAAGTTGAAGATGGATTCATTAGGGAACTATAAAATTAACAGATTCTCTGAGTACATTGGTGCTTATGCCAGTTGGTCTGTAATAGCTTGTCCTTTGATAGCCTTACATTCTACATACTCAAAATCATATTTTGATAGGATCATGACCCACTTCCTATGAGCACCACCTTGGAAAGTAGATACTTGATCAGGTCGATCTTGGAAATGGGTTTAATTTTGTGTGTTAACATGTAATGTATGAACTTATGTGAGAAAAAAACCACTGCTAGACAAGATTTTTCAATGAAGGAATAATTTAACTTATGCCATACTATGGTTCATCTGATGTAGTAGATGGCCCTTTATGTTCCATTTTCATCGTGTTGGGCTAGGAGAGCACCAAGAGCTGCTATTGTTGCTAATATGTAGAGGATTAGAGGCTTTCTTGGGATTGGTAGCATAAGCAAAGTAGGTGTGAGAAAAGATTATTTCATTTTGTTAAAGGCCTAATTGCACTTTTCATCCCACTTGTACGCTACCCCCTTATCGAGTAGGTGAGAATATGGAACTAATTTTTCTAGTAGCTAAGCTGTGAACTGACAGATTGACTAGAGCCTACCTTGTAAACCTCTTAGCCACTTTAATGTCTTAGGTGCTTTCATCTCAAGGATTTCCTTTACCTTAGTGAGATCTATTTCAATTCTCTCATAGACACAATGTATCCTAATGGCTTCCCTGATTTTACGTCGAAGACACACTTCTTTGGGTTAAGATAGACCTTGTGTTCCTCAAGTCTATCAAAGATGGCACTCAATGCTACTATGTGGTCCCACCTCTTTCTATATTTTTCCAATATGTCATTGACATAATCTTCCACAGTCTTATGGATCATGCCATGAAAGATTAAGGTCATGGATCTCTGATATGTTGCTCTAGCATTATTTAGGCCAAACGACATCATCTTCCAACAATATGTCCCCCATGGACAAGTAAAAGTTGTTTTGTGTTGGTCTTCTTTGGCTATCATGATTTGGTTATACCTAGAGAATATATCCATCAGTGAAAGAATTTCATGTCCTACGGTCATGTATACAATCATATCAATGTTGGGAAGTAGGAAGTCATCTTTGGGACATGTCTTGTTTAGGCCTCAAAAATTTGTGTAGATTTGGATGCCCCTAGCAGGCTTCAAAATAGGAAAAACATTTGATACCCACTTCGGATAGTCGATTGGTCATATGAAGCCTTCATCAAGTAGCTTCTTCAATTCCATTTTGACTAACAAAGCTATCTACGGATGCATTTTTCTGAGATTCTATTTGATATGCTTTGCTTTAGGGTAGACTGCTAGATGGTGGACCACAATCTCTAGATCAAGACCAGGCATGTTAGCATAGATCCATACAAATTTTACCTTTCTCTCCCTTATGAAAGTAGCTAGGAGCTCCTATTTAGTGATTCAACATAGAATGTGATGTACAAAGTTTCCTATGTTCACAAGTTGATTGGGTTGTACTTTTCTACTAGAACTACTAATTTTTCCTAGTGTAGAGCACTAAGGGGAAGATTAAATCCTTCATCCTTGGGTGCCTCAAAGAGGTTTTCACCATTGGATACATCCTTTATATTTACTATTTTTGGGTTAAAGAGTGCCACAGTGTGGTTTTCACTCAAGGACCTTGAAATTACTCTCATATTTTTGCTTTTTCGACTAAAGGATTCAATCCTCTCCCTATAATAAGCTTGTGTGTCCAAAATGATAATAAACCTAGGCTTTTGATCTTCTCATGGTATCATATCCCTTAGTCCCATGAATTCTAAGAGTGCTTCATCATTTTCAAAAGTTTCTTGAATTGGTTATCCTCGTTGGTTGTAATCAATGAGTTGGGGATAAACTAGGTTAATTTCATGGGTTTGACTAGTGGACTCAAATGATAGGGTACTAATCATGAGAAGGGTGGTGTCCTTAAAAAGATTAGGTAGGCTAGTTATGGGATCTTCATAATCACTACTACTATAGACATCAATTATGTCAAATGTAAAGTTGTTTATGACTCGACCTGTAGATACAGGTAAGCGAAGTTCAATTGCTATTTACTAAGGATTTTTGGCCTTCTTAACTGGGGGATTCCGGCCATGTATGGTTATACTTAGAGGGGTATGTCCAAGGCCAATATTTTTTATTCACGTATCAAGAATGATGGGTATTACAAGCCCATTGTCATTTTTCCCAAGATTTCTATTTCTATCATAGCCCATGACAAGCATCATTTGTAAGCCTTTACTATTATCATCCATAGGTAGATTAGTTGTTGGTCTATTGTCATGATACAAGAGATGGGATGGGTCCTCCTCTATTACTTCACAGCCAAGATCTTCCCAACTTCTAAAGCTAGAAGATCTTGCAGTGAATGCTTGGGATGAAGAGGCATCATTTGATTGTGGTTGTCCTCATGACTTAGAAGATTGTGGTAACTCTCTTACCACGAAAGAAGTTTTTGGAGTTATATAGTGTCTAGACCCATTATCTTGGATAATGACCATAATATTAGAGATGAAATGTGTCTCTATCACAAAAGTGGAGGTAACAGTGGTTGGATCAATGTATGGGGTTGATGGGCCCTCATCATTCTTAGGCACTTGGGGGATTTTGTAGTATTTTTCTTCTAGGCTCTTGTAGTAAGAAAAGAGTTCAAGATCCCCATGGATAGTGTCCTTTTGGCCTTGGTATGTGAACTTGATACATTGATGGAAGGTTGATGCCATTTCTTGCATCTAATGGATCCATGGATGCCCTTGTAGAATGTTGTAAGGTAGATCGAGGTCAAGGACATGAGAAGTGGTTTCCATAATTTCTGGCCCTACTTGAATAGGGAGTTGAATAGTACCATGAGACACTCTTTCTTGATCATTGTAAGCCTTGATTGCGATGCATTTTCCTTTTTCAATGGAATCCTTTGAGATTTTCATATTCTTTATGAACTTCAGGGATCAAATGTTTAAACCTATACTTCCATCTACCAAGACTCTCTTGACTTTGTTATTATGAATTAGGACCTCTAGATGGAGTGCGTGGTTGTGATATGGTTAGGCTAGGAAGTCTTAATCGGAGAATGTAAGTAGATTTGAGGTAATAATGTTTCCAATCATAGCTTGAAATTTTTTAGGATCAAGATCCGTGGGGAAAATGGATGAAGCTAATGCTTCCTCAAGGATTTTTTTGTGGGTAGATGAAATATTCAACAACTCCATGATGGAGGTCTGAGCTAGGGTTCTTTGTAATTGGTCGAGGACATTATAGCTACTAGGAACATATCATGGGTTGGATGCTCTAGGAGGTTGAGATGACCCTATGATGGTGATTTTCTTGCCTCTTGTGGTGACTCCATAATCAGCTTGGGCTCCTTTGATGGTGATAACAGTGCAATACTCATCTAGGGATGCAACAACATGGTTTTATACATGGTTCATACTTTTGAATGAACCCTTCCACTTATCATTGTTATTGTTCCCTTTGTTGTTCTGATTGGGCATGAGATTCGTGTTGATCTTGAGATTTTTGTTTCTCATTGGTTGCTCCACATTTATGATTTTATCATCAATGAGGTCCTGAATCAAGTTCTTCAACCTCATACAACTTGTAGTTGTGTGTCCCTTGATCTTATAGAAATCACAAATGTGATTTTCATTGTTACACAGTGGTTTGACCAAGGGCTCTTGATAGTTGTCATAAGTGAGGATTGTGATGAGTTTTTCTACCACTAGCCTCTTCATGACGGATTCAATTGATTCTCCAAGAGCAGTTTACTTCCATTTTGGGGAGTTTTTTTTCATTGGGGTGGTCCCCTTTGATCTTTCACATTGTTGATTGTTTGATTGTTTGGTAGCTGAGTCACCATGTTAGCTTGATGATTGTTTTGATTGTGGTTTTGGGGTTGTTGGGGTGCTGGTGTGTTTTGTTAATGAGCATTGATGACAACTTTGATGTCAACAATACATCATTGGTAATTTTTTTGTTTCTTTCCCATGTGTGAGGTTTATCATTATAGCTAGTGGATGGGTGATTGTTTTGTTGTTCAAGATATGTGGGTGTTCCTCCTTGTGCAATAATGACTTGTTCAATGTTAAGAACCTTAGAGATCAATTGGTCGTATGTGGTGATACCTTGCACTTTGAGATGGAATGTCAAGGTTCCTTTGAGATTGGAGATGATATTGCAAACTTGTTATTCTTCTAGCATGACCCATTTGCTCCTATTGGCCTTGAATCACCATCATTGTAGGAAAGAAGCAAATGATTCATTCTTTCCTTGTTTAAGAGTTAAAAATTCCTCTAGACTGACATCCATACCAATATTGAAGGCATATTTTTTAATGAATACGTCCACTATCTCTTGGAACTTTTTGATGCCAGGAGGAAGGTGAGAGAGCCACTCCATAGCTTGGCTAGCCAAACTTCCAGGAAATAGTTGCATCAGATGTGTATCATCATATGTGACTTCCATGCAATGCATGTGAAATTCCCTAATGTGATATTTAGGGTTTCCTGTCCCACGGTATTTATCAAATTTTGGGATCTCAAATCCCTTTGGGAATGGTTTCATTGCAAGACTCTTATCAAACAGATAAGGATACAAGTTGTTGGGTGTTTTTGTGGTTTTCCCTTATTGGAGATCAAGCACTTGTTGTGAGAGAAACTTGATTTGCATTGTCACAACATCTTGTAGATCAGGGGGTGCAGTGAATGTGTTTTGGAGTGGTGGAGGTGTTGGAGGTATGGGTGGATTGATTGGTGTGTTGGTGGATTGTGTTTGCATGTCTTGTTGTGCCAAGTATGGTTGTAACTTTTGTTGTACCAACAATGCTTATTGTTGGTCCTATTGTTGTTGTGCTAATAATGCCTATTACTAAGCTTGTCATTATTGTTGAGCCAACAATGCTTGTTGTTGGGCTACTAGTTGGGTTGCTTGTTTTTCTTGGTATTTTTTTAGCACTTGTTGGTATGCATGTTGTTGTGTGAGACATTGTGCTTGTGCTTGTGCTTGTTGAGCTTAGTATTTGGCTTGTGCCTATGCTTGAGCTTGTGCTTGAGCTTTTTGTATAGCCTATGTAGCTTGAGTGACTTGTTGTTGTTGTTGTTTTTGTTGCAATAAGGCTTGGGCTTGTGTAGCCTGTTGTGCTTGTTGTGCTTGTTACACTTGTATTGTAGCTTGGGCAGCTTGAGTGGCTTGAGTGGCTTCCTGAGCAGCTAGTTGTGTAGCTTGCTGATTTTTCATTTTCTGAAGTGTTTTTTGGTAGGAAACTTGTTGAGCTGCTTGCAACACGATGTTGTATTGATTTAGTGTGTTTGATTGTGGTGTTGGTGGCAGTGGATTCAGGATGGTGTTCATGATGAGAGGTATCATTGTATTGGTGATGGGAATTTAGGTAGTGGATGGTGTGATTGATATGCTTGGTCCTTGAGAGACCATGTTTTGAGGGATGATTAATGATGTGTTGGTTGCTTATGTTATGGGGATGGTCACCACTTGTTGTTGTGATATTGATATCAAGATGGGAGGATTTGGTATGATATTTTGATTGATGATCGAGGGGTTCATTTGATTTTTTTGATTGATATTTTGTAAAGGGGGAAGCCCTAAATCGAGAGGTGATGTGGATATTGATGGAAAGGGTGGAAATGGTGGAAAAGTGAGTGGCATACTCCCTTGAGGAAATGATGAAGATGTAGGGTCAAAGATGCCCCTGGTCCAAATAGGTCACCTTCTCCTTGTGAGATCATATGGAGAGAGGTTTGAGGTGTTGCATGAAAGGATGATGATGATGGGTCATTGGGATCATGAAAAGTGAGGGGAACATATGTATGTAATGGATTTTGGGGGATGGGTTGTCCCAAGATAGTGTTTGTGTCCAAATCTTGATTGTTTATGAGGGGTTGTATTTTTAATTCATTGAGAAATGTGCTTCCTTTGTTAACAATGGGTTGAGTTGGAGCAATGGATGATGTAATTTGGGGGGTGGGTTGAGTGATGCTTTGGAAAGGAGGTGTGGATGAAATTGGGGGTATGGATGAAATTGGAGGCATGACCCCAAAAGGTGATTCTATAATGGTGTTCACTTCAAAATTTGAAGTGAGTTTGGCCTCTTGTTTTGTTAATTATATCATGTATTGTGAGGGATTGAGTCTCATCATGATGATGATGATTTTATGATTTTTGGGATTTAAGACCATTTCAATGATCTCCTCTTGAGTCATACCAAAAGAATTTTTTGTGAGGTCTTCCGCTTTTCCTTCCTCTTGATGGTCTTGATGGAGTTGAAGATTGATTGTGGGATTGCTTGATCCAATGGTATTAATTTCAAAATTGGTTTTACTTAGGTCACTTGAAGTTGATGTTTCTTTGTTCGTATCCATGTCCTTGTGTTGTGATCTATTTTGTACCATAAAATAGGGATCAATTTTTCAAGAATGTAAGAGATTAATCTCTAATTCTTTAGAATAATATATGGGTATGTGCAAGATCATGATGGACCAAAAAGTGGCAATATGATGGGTATGTGGCTGATGACTTATTTTTTACCCAAAATGGATGAAACAAAAGGGTTTTTAAAGGAGATTCTAAAGTTTCCACCAATATAAATTATGCTTTACTTTTAATTTAATAAGTAATTATTATTCATTTTCCATTAGAATTACAACTAAAGTCCTAATAGATAGGCTGATTGAAAAACATCTATAACTTTCAAATAGTATCACATTTTTTGAATCCCAAACATGTGTCACATTCTATGCTTTCCATTATATAGGATTAAAAAAAGAAAAAATTGAATTTCATGAAGTTTTGACCAAGTTAAGGTGGTCAAACATACAAGTTTTTTATATTTTTTAAAAGTTGTAATAAAAAAATCATAATTAATTATTTACTTGGAAAAAAATTACAAAAAAATATGCATCACATTGGAACATGAGTCCTCTACTTATATATAAAATATTATAAAAAAAAATTATCATGTTATTGTGGATAGAGTGGTTAGACATACACCTACTTCTTATTTTTTCCTTGAAATTTAAGTACTACTACATTAAAATTTTAAATTTTCACCAAATAGACTTTTTTTTAAAACAAACCTAGTAATTTAGAAACTACATTCAATTTGCTATAGATTCTATTCTTACATATTTTTGAAATAATATAGATAACTTATTCAAAATTTTACGTCAAATTGTCTAACTCTGATTTTTCTAAATTTTTTGCCACTTAAGGTCCTATTTTTTCCATGATGATCCATATCTTTAGGCAGAAAAAAGAAGTTTTAGGATGATTTTATGATCAAAGGTGTGATGATGAAATTTGTGAAAGATGAATGATATGGATGATTGAACTCTTAGAAGATCTTGAGGTAATGCTAGACTTTTTGGACTTTTTTTTGGATTCTTGGATTCATATTGGATTTTGATTTTGAATTCTTGGATTTTTTATTTTGACCTTGATTTGGTTTTGGATTTCTTTGATTTTGGATAATGAACAAATAGATCCTAAGATGTTGGATTTTATCTATGGGATAGACTTACTCACAAGATGATGATTTGACTAAGTGTAGGGAGAAGAATGCATCTACCCACACCTAACCAAACAAGATGATAATTCAACTAATCATATGAAGAAGGATGCATATACGTATACCTAGTTAAACAAGACGATTTGATGATAATTCAACTAAGCATATGAATAAGGATACATCTACATATACCTAGCTAAAAAAAATGATTTGATGATAATTCAACTAAGCATATGGAGAAGGATACATCTACATATACCTAGCTAAACAAGATGATTTTGATTCATGGATTTTCCAAAAAGTCTAGCATGAAGGATGATTTCAATATTTTCAAGAGTTGTTGGTGAGATAACTTTGGTTCGATGTTTGGATGTATGAAAGTGATTGGTTTTGATCTTAAATTAACCTAAAAAGACTTGTTTACAAGGCCTTGATTTTGAGGAACATACTTTACTCTAAACAAGATGCTCAAATTCCCAAAAAAGATTTGGATTTTGACAATAATAGAATGTGTACAAATTGGGATTGTTTCTTGAAGCTCTTCTGTAAAAGTTGAAAAGTAATCTTTTTCTGAATTTGTAGAGCATTAAGAGACACTTTTGATGATCTTTTGGACTAAGACCTTTTGACTTTCATTTCTGTATTTTGATCTTGTGTGAAATCATTTGAGACACGTGTGGGGTTCAATTGTTATTAGCTTTTCTTAATGACTTCTTTTTACCACAAACACACTCTTGATTACCTTTTGAAACTAGATGTCTAATGTCTTAACTTCTTATCATCCCATGAAGTACATTATGTGGAACTTTGATGAAATCAAAGAAAAAGCTACCTTATTGACTTTAGTATGAAAATTCAGATATAAATCCAAATGTTTAGAAACCTCTAGGGTAAGCAATAACACTTGAATTTTTTCAATGGTATTTGCTCCCTATAGGGTTTGAAATTTTGATGAGAAATGTTGAATGTTTGTTTTTCCAATGTTTTCAAACAAGCAAAGTGTTTTGTTTCCAAGAACAAGTACAACCCTATGGATATGAAAGATTGTATTTGTTGAATCCCCACTTGTACAAGTCCAACTATGCCTACTTTTAGCAAATGGTTAGATGTTTGACCCCACTAACTCCCCTCCATGACGCTCACTTATATGGGGCAACCAAACATCAGTACCAATGAAACTACCATGGCATATTTTCCATCTCTAATAAAAGCCATAAAAGTGTGGGGCGGCTTCAAAATGACCGTTCTTGCACCAAAAAATAGATCAAAGACTTTGGCATATTCTAAACAAGGGTATTAGTGTGGGCCTTCTATTCATGGTGGATAATCCATGTGGCAAGATACCATTGCTTCCCTTCTCTTCAAAACCACCCTTGTGATATTGGCCTTTGTTCCAATATCCACACTTATATACCGGTTGCAAGTCACTTGGATTTAGTGTGTTTCCGGTTGGGTCATTCCCTTGGGTGATTACTTTTTCCCACAAAAGGTAAGGATCATTATAACTGGCAAAAAAATTAGAAAAACAAGAGTTAAGCAACTTGATGTAAAAAATTGAATAAGTTATTTATATTATTTTAAAAATATGTAATAATAGAATCTGTAGAAAATTGAATGTAGTTTCTAAACTACTAGGTTTGTTTAAGAAAAAAAATCTATTTGGTGAAAATTTAAAATTTCAATGCAGTAGTACTTAAATTTCAGGGAAAAAACAAGTAGGTGTTTGTCTGACCACCCTAACCACAATAAAATGATAATATTTTTTTATAAAATTTTAGATATAAGTAGAGCACTCATGTCCAGATGTGATGCATATTTTTTTGTAATTTTTTAACAAGTAAATAATTAATTATGACTTTTTTATTACAACTTTAAAAAAAAAAAAACTCGTATGTCTGACCACCTTAACTTGGTCAAAACTTCATGAAATTCAATTTTCTTTTTTTTTTAAATCCTATAGTATGTGAAGCATAGAATGTGACACATGTTTTGGATTCAAAAAATGTGATACCATTTGAAAGCTATAGATTTTTTTCAATCAATCTATCAATCAGGACTTTAGCGGTAAATTGAATAGAAAATGAATAATAATTACTTATTAAATTCAAAGTAAAGAATAATTTATATTGGTGAAAATCTGAGAATTTCCTTTAAAAACCCTTTTTGTTTCATGAATTTTGGGTAAAAAAAAGTTGCCAGCCACATGCCATCATATTGCCACTTTTGGGCTCATCATGATTCTGCACATACCCAAAAGTGAGCAAACAATACCCGTAACTCCATCAATCTTTGTTGCAACACAAAGAGAGAGAATGTACGCAATATGATCCACTCACACTCACAAGTTTTGTTAAATTTTAGGATCCAAATTGAAGTGTGTGGGTAATCACTTACCCAACTTAAGATCACCAAAAAGCCTTTTGATTCTCAAGATCACTGTGAGGTGCAAGAGAAGTGCATACCTCCTTTTAATGATATTACTTTGAGTAAGTAATTACAAAACAAAGAAGCACTTGTTCATTTTAAATCCACAAAGCAATGATTTGATTCTTTTTAGAGCACCAAAATGAGATATGAAAGTTGCATTGTTCAATTGTTAATACTCAAACCAAATCTAGTGAGTTTGTCCTAAATTTCTTTGTAAGCCCTTTGTAGCAAAAAAATAGAAAGCCTTTGTAGTGTTCTTTTTAGAGCCCAAAAGAAATTTAGTATGTCCTAAGCACATGAAAAGAAACAAACTTAAGAAAGATAATGAATTCTATAAGAGTGTTCAACAACACTAAAGTGTTCAAAATCACTTGATGTAATGAGAGAATGATGTCATTATGAAGCCTTCAACTTGATTTCTCTTCTTCACCTTTAATCAAGACAACCTACAAAAACTAATTAGAACTACAAAATAGAGGGTAGAACAACCAGTTAGCAACCTCAAGCTATCAAAAAGAAAAAGCACATGTCAAAATAGAGCTAATTTAAACCTTTTCCTTAACCCTAGTGGTGCAATCTACATAGGTGGTGCAATTTAATGCACCTAGAGGTGCTATATGGCACTACTAATTTTGCACACAACACTCTACAACAAAATTGAGAGAGTGATTACATCATACTTTTACCCAGTGGTGCAGTTTGGAGTTTAAAAAAGTCAGCAACCTCAAATTGACCCAGAGGTGGAGTTAGACCTTTTGAATTCTAGGCAGGAAAGACAAAGTGGCATGGTTTGAAGTTTGAAGTAGTGTTGTATGGCGATGTTGGAATGCTAGTGGTTTTGTATGGTGACACTGGAGTGATAGCAGTGCAGTTCCCTATAGACACACAAAAAATAGAAAAAAACATAGATTTTTTGATAAAAATGTGATTTAAACTTGAGATTTTCCCTCCTTCTAGCACCAAATATAGAACCCCAATCCTAATACCTACAAAATAAAATAAAAAAACACATTATTAGATTAAATGCAAGAAAGAATTAAGATTCCCCATGAAATCCATTAACAATTCTCAAATTAGGAAATAAAATGAAAAACACAATAAGAAAGCAATGAAATCCTAATTAAGCATGCAAACTCTTCATACCATGGGGGAATTGGTGCCAAATTTATGTGAAAATTGGCCCTTTCCCAACTCCTATGATTCAATGTTGATGAGTGATGAAGATTGATCCACTTTGTTGAAGATTCACTTGAGCTCCATTGTGAAAAATTTGCATAACCTAGCTAAGACTTTGATAAAATGGATGAAAATGGGTATGCTTGAAGATGAAATTGAGTATAGTAGACTTGCTCAAATTTTGGATGATAACATGAGGAGAGAAAACTCTTAGTTATACAAAGACAAGATGGAGAAATTCCCAAAATGAAGCAATGTGGCACTAACTTTCAACCAATGGCCAAATGCCACTTGTCAAGATGTGAATGGGAAAAGGATGTGTATATTTTGATGAATGTGCACATAAATGCAATTAGTTGAAATTTGAAATTAGTGAAATGACAAGGTGGAGGGAGAGTCAAATGGAGTTATGGCCACTTAGCTCAATGCAAAAGGACTTGTAAGATGAAATAAATGCCTTATTGGAAGGACACATCCCACTTGGAGGGATTTTCAAATTTGGAAGAATATTCCTCTTTGATGCCAAGTTGAGAGAAAATAGGGATTTAATAAATTAATTAAATGTATTTTCATGTGCAAGTGGAAAAATCTAGAGGATGGGACATGGATTAGGATTATATTTAATTAGGATTTGATTAAATAAGAGAGGGTTAGGTGATTTGACAATTTTGACTTAGATTTTAAGATTTAAATAAATCAAAGTTGAGAGGAAAATGATTTAGACCTAGTTAAATAAATATTTTGACTTATTTAACTAAAGGGGATGATGTTAGATTAAATCAAATAAGGTTTAATTTATTTAATTTAATAAGATTACTTTAGATATTTAATTAAATGAAATGAATTGTTTAATTAAATATAGATATAGGGTTAATTAAATTAGATTGATTAATTTAATTAGCAAAGGAGAAAGAATTAATTAGATAAATGATTTATATAATTAAGAGAGGAAAATAGTTGAATTTAATCAAATAAGGGTATTTGATTAAATGGTTAGACTGAGGGATGATTTAGGATGAAATGGTGTTAGTAAAATTAGGATCAGATGTGTAGCATTAATGAATACATTTTATGTGTCTACACTTATAAATCAACCCACCCAACCATGGCTTTAGAGGTTCAACAATCAATTTGGTAATCATTTTGTAGACCACATTATACAAAGTGATTGGTCCTAAAAGATCCAAAGAATCAACACCTTCTCATTTAGGGATAAGGGCATAAAAAGTGGAGTTCATGGCACGTAGTAATTGCTTATTCCTTAACAATTCTTGGACAACCTTAAGCATATTCAGGTTGATCACCTCCCAAAACTCCTTGAAAAACTCAACCAAAAACCCATTAGGACCTAGAGCCTTTCCTTTCTTCAATTGAAACACAACATTCTCCAATTTTTTTAAGGTAATAGGTTTGATAAGAGAATCATTCATGTACTTGGTCACTAGGGAAGGGATGCAAGACAAGATTGAAGCTTCCTCCTCACAAGGAGGAGGAGAATCCTTAGAAAAAAGAGCTAAAAAGAAATGAATATAATCTCTTGAAATCTCAGAAGAGGAAAATAGCACAAGTCCCTCAGGAGAATGAAAAAAGGAAATAACATTTCCTTTCCTTCTATTTTTCACCAAATTATGAAAAAAGGAGGCATTCTTATCCCCTTCTTGTAGCCAATCAATGCAAGATTTTTGTTTCCAAAATATTTCCTCTCTAAGCTCCCGTTCCTCAACCTCTTTCACCACCCCAACTTCTAACTTGCTCAAATCCTCATAAAGACCATGATATCTAATCTTCCAGGTAATAGAATCCAAATGCTCTTGAGCAACCCTTTTTTCCTGAAAAACATTACCAAAGTGATGTCTATTCCATAATTTCAACTTGTATTTGATATATTGAAGTCTCTTCACAAAGGAGTACATACCAGTGCCAAAATTTGGCCTCCCTTCCACCAACCATCTAGGAATGAGGTATTGGAGCCTCTCATCCCTAAGCCACACTAACTAAAATCTAAAATTATGCTTACTGGGGCAAATAGCTAGACTGGCATAAAATTTAATTGACCATTAATCTAAACCACACTAGTCCAATATTTTAGAACTTGTCATCCACCTGTCACCAACCCAAAAGTTGAACACTATAAACCTATCTAACCTTTCCAAAATGGCATATTCATTGAACCTCCTATTGTTCCAAGCAAAAATACCATTCAACTAATTGATATCTACCATCCACAAATGAGCCATATTGTTCCTTAGAAGATCAAAGGAAGGGTCCAAATGAGAATTACCATCTCTTTTCTCCTCTAATGAAGAAATAGCATTAAAGTCACCTACCATAATCTAGGGAAGAAAATGATCCAAAGATCTCAAATATTTAACATGAGACCACAAGAAAACCTTACCAGAAATACCAAGAGCATATATATTAGTGAAGAAGATTCTCTCTCCTAACTCCAAACTAGTTACAACAAGGGAAATAGAGAATCTGCAAGAGAACCACCAAATTGGGGAAATTTATCGAGGACCCCATGAGAAAGCAAGACCACCAAAGCCACCTTGTGCACCCACACACTAGCATAACCCTCTATTCCAAATATTAGAAGCACACTACATCATCCCTTCAGCCAAAAACTTTGTCTTATAGAGGAAAACCAAATCTAGAGAATGAACATAAACCAAATCTCAAATAGCCTTTTATCTAGGGATGATATTCATACTCCTTACACTCCAGGATAACACAATCATCTTGAAGGGTGAGAGAAATGAGAATCCAACATCCTTATTGAACCAAACTCAACCAACTTCTTACTAGCCAACTTCACTTTTTCTTGATCCTTCTTCCTACCCACCTTCAAAGGCTTATTTAGAACACCCATTTTTAGGGGCTTTTGTTGCAAACCCAAAATAGGAGAAGAAGAGGAAGATTTATTTTTACTATTATGAAAAAGACTTCTCCCACTAGATAGACCATCACTCAAAGCAATAGAAACTATAGATGTCTCATCCAACACACAAGACTCCCCAAGAACAAGAGTGGGGGGGAGGGTACTTGAGTCTATCACCACCTCAAGAGCCTCCATAGGAACCAAAGTAGAAGGAATGACTGGCTTAGAAGAAGAATTGTGTTCAACTAATGGGGTATCCTCAATAGGCATATCAAGAGAAACCCCTCCTCATGGACTAAATCATTAATAGCATCAAAATCCAACACACTAGATAAAAATGCATACAGAGAAAGTACACAAAGAAGCCACAAAATCTAACACAGAAAGAACACATAGCATCATCCACACAAGAAAAAGCACATAGAGAAGTCACAAAAGCCAACATACTAGATCAAAATACTCAAATCACCTACTATTAGAAGAAAACAACCAAAGGAAGCATATAAAACTCAAATGACAACACATATCTCTAGACCCCAACAAGCAAAATCCACTCCAAACGCAAGGGCAGAATGAAGCAGCTAGTAAGAAGAAACATAGAACAAGAAAAATTCCAACAATGAAGAAAACCCCCACCCCCCCAAATGCAAGAACCACCCCCCACACAAAAACTCGCCCTAAAATGATGAACAAGAGAAAACAAACACATGCAAACAAGATGCTAAGGCATGCAGCCATGACCTCATAGGCCACAACAAGCCATGCCCGCATAGAAACCCCCACTCATGACCAACCTCATCCCATCCATGTAAGTTCATAAAAGGGCCCTAAACCTAATGTGAATATGCAAAATACATATTAAAACACTAAATCAAGGCATCATTAAGCTTATTTATTAATTGATTATTTCCCAAATTATGTGTGAAAAAGGGATACTTTTTGCTACACTACATAGATGTGTGGTAAATGAAATATATCATACACTAAAAGTAATGTTTTTCACATTAAATGAGAAAAGAGGAAAATAAATATTATTTTCTAATGAATAATTTTCTCAACACATTTTTTGGGTTTCAAATCCTATAAGGAATATTATATCATGTAATTATATATAGTGAAGAAAGAAAAGTAATACAAGCAAGGCTTAGTGGCATAGTAAAATATTGTAAAGGAAACTAAAATTTATCTAAGCTTAATATATGATAAATAAATACATATAAATTAGTGTAAATAAACTAGATTTTGAGTTATAATTACCTAGGAATGATACTTTTATAGTTACTGTCATATAGGGATAATGAATGTAAGGAATATAATACTTATCTCTAATAATAATGATGAATAATAAGTCTAAAATGGTGTATATTTTGATGGTGTGATAGTGAAAACATGAAATCCTTAGTGTTTTATCACTTAGCATTTTGTGCATGGTTATGATTAATTTCTAAGCTGGTATTATAGATTCTAGTTATTTTTGTATATAAAAAGCTAATTTTATTGTTTATAGATCTAATTTAGTAAATATTGTATATATATTCCTTATTTCACTATTAAGTATGTGATCTAAACAAAATCTATGACAATATTTTCCTGAGTGAATGTTAAATTAGGTAAATGAAAATTGTCTTAAATTTCAATAAAAGCTTTTTTTTTAAAGAAATTAAAGAAACTGGAAATATAAAATAGAGCACAGCTAGAAAGAGAAGATAAAAGGCTGCAAGTTGATAATGGAGTTCACCCAAACTAGGCTACGTCTCTGGGTCATTCTCCAATGAGTTTTCAATCCTTAATAATGCTCCAAATGCTTGAATACATAAAAAAGGAACCTTCAATCTATAGGTTAAGCCTTTACATAGTCTTCTCAATAGTACGAAGTCTTCAAGTATTTTCCCCCCTTTTGATTACAAGAACTAAGGCTTCAAAATCCTTTAAAAACCCCTAGCTATGAGAAAAATACAACTTCAAATAAAATTTATATGCATTATACTTTCATCCTTTAGGTCCTACCTCAATGGTAAAGTATTTTACATTATGTAGAGGAGGGCTCAGGTTCAAATCTCAACCCCTTATTTTTTAGCCCTCACATTTTAACACATAACAAAAGTTATCTACCCTCATTCCATATTAGGTAAATTGTGTGTGGCGCAATGGAAAATGGGTGGTGGTTTGGATTTGGGGGGGTGATGGTTCAAACACTAGGCCCTCCACTTTGCTTATTATAGGCTTTGTTTTACTTTAAATAAAATATACCACCCATGGTTTCCATAAAGTGTTCATGGCACATTGGTGGTACGGTGGAAT
This sequence comes from Sequoia sempervirens, assembly GCA_007258455.2. NCBI lineage: Eukaryota > Viridiplantae > Streptophyta > Pinopsida > Cupressales > Cupressaceae > Sequoia > Sequoia sempervirens. The sequence continues at coordinate 148,714,897 of VDFB02168118.1, read as the reverse complement.
TCATGGTGGGAGGTCAGTGGTTTGAACCACCTAACCCCCCATTATAGCATTACTTACACTTTAAATAGTTGTGGGTGCCATATTGTTTATGAGGAATCTGTGTGACCTAGCGGTGGGGATTGAAAATAGTATTGGGGAGGTTGTGTGTTTGAACCTCCCCAATAAACCTTTTCACTACCCATCCTTCTAGAGAGTGGTGCCATGTGGTACCCAGCCATTGGTCCACATGGCATCATGCCATTCACCTGCATCTCAACACATGTCAGCCTACCATTGGTCCATGCCAACTACCTATGTCATGTCATCAAAGTGTCAATAGTACCTACCATGTCATCATGTTGAAACCATCACCTGCCACATGCTACCTCTAAGCGTAGGACCATTCCATCATGCTAATGTCAGCATCCATATGGCCTAGTCAATATTTTCTTGGAAAATTTGACTAGCCATAACTTGCACATATGGACTCTGATTGGTGTGGTTCAAATAGTGTTGGAATCATCTCAATGAGCTCTTTGACATGGTGTCATTTTCTTCAACATTTGGAACTATCAAATTTTTGGTGAAAAACATATCCACCTAGATCAAGCCTCCCCAGTGGAGATATTTTAGACCTCCAAAAGCCTAATTATATAGAAAGTAAGTGAGGTAGAACTCCCTCACTTTTCCAACCTCCATCCATTTTTCTTTGATAGGATTCATTACTTTAAGTCCTACTCTAAGGTACTCAACAACAGCCCTTCATGAAGTTCTAAAATTTTTGTCTAGGATTAAATATTCCTTCAACTCAGTCATCTACTTAGGTGATAGATCATTACTAGAAGGAATTTGAACATCAGCCTCCTCATCTAGTATCACATGAGGTTCATACAATTTCAAATTCTCTACATTAACAACTAAATAAATATGCATATAAGGAGCTAAATTTAGGTGAGAAGCATTTGTACCAATCTTTTATTGAATCTCAAAGGGTCCATACCTAATCAGATTGAGCTTCTTACCTTCAACTTGCATTCTTTCTATTGTGTGGTCTCACAACACACCCCAAGACTAAAAAGGCATGGGGACCTAAGTGAAAATATAACTTCTATGGTAGTAGCTAACAAATTGGAAGATCACCAGAAATGGAAAGGAAGAAAAAAAAAATTTGATTAAAAGAAAGTACTTCATATGGTAAGTGTTTCATAGACTGGGTACCAAGTACCATAAACATAGAAAATGTGAAACATAATGTAAAGTTCAAGTGAATGGCTCCATTCTAGTAAGATGGAGTCCGGTAAGATGAAGTTACAATATAACTGAGGTCTAGGAAAGTAAGTGGGTAAAGCTAAATACCGGGTATTGGGTTGAAATGTGAAGAAAAATGTTAACTTTTTAATGTATAGTGATCCCAGTTATCTGGTATATATGCAAGGATTTATGATATGTTTTTTTTAGAAGTGATTTTTATATAATTTTGTACTAACATTTGAATAATGGTTTTATTTATATGAGATGTGATGACATATTTGTTTATAAAGGGATTTAATATTTTGAATTTTGTGATTGCAAGAGATATCGATTGTGATGCAAAGCTTGGGTATGGATAGTAAGGAAAATTATGTTGGTGAAAAATTTTTACTTTATTACCAGGCTTGATGATGCACTTAAGTGACTCATGCTAGAACAAAACCTTTTGCAAGGATGTGCCAGTTACCAAGATACTAGGATGCTGGAGTTTAGTCATGCAGTAATAAAGTGTATCTATTCTAGGAGAAATTTATTCATGGAATGTTGAAATCGGGAAGCCTGAGATGTAGGAGTTCAACTTCCAACTAATCACTTTGTTATAATGGAAGGCTCGTATACATCTTTGTTTGGGTAAATTTGTTCTATTTTAGAAGGAATCCTGACAAAGATGAAAAATTTGAACCCGAAGAGCTTCAACGAATAATTGGAGTTGACTTCCATTAACTTCAATTGCAACTCTCCTATTGGTCACAATATTCCACATGCCTTGATGAGATTGGTCACTTAGATTTCCACTCTTGTAGATGTCTAATCCTATCTGAGCCTTGTTTTCTATAAAAGACTAGAGGATACTTAATTTTATTTTAAGTTTGGAATTTGTAGATCTTGGAGGAGAAAAACTTCTTTTAAGTTTTTTTTCTTTTTTCCTATTCTCTGAACCATTCCGAAATAAAACTTTGTATGCACATAGACATCAATTGATATCAGAGTTTTATGGATAGCTACCTATCTAAGTATTTTTTGTAGTTGGTTTTGTAAGTTCAGCTGAACAAGACTGTATGTTGTACCATTTAAGGGTGCATATAGAACCTATTCGGTGTCCATAAATGAAACCCCCTCTTTAAAAGCTTGCACGGTCATTTTATACATATTTGTGAAGTAATCTAGTGAAATATAAAGCCATTTTCTTTGTTTTGATTAATTCATTGGGGAATCCATGGAGAATAACTGGGAGAAACTTTTATTTTTTAGTATTTTTCATGTTTTACTTTAGATTAGATGTTTAATATTTTGAAAATGTTCCAAAATATAAGTGAATGGAAATAGTTTTGTTGAAAATATTTTATTTTCCATGAAATTGTTAGATTCTTAATGCTAAATTTACTTAAGTGATAGCAAAGAAATTGGTGATGGTCTTTGAAATCTAATGTCAAAATCTACTAGTTTCATGAATTCCAAGTTTATCTTTTCAAACTGGAAAGCTGATTTAAAATGTTCAAACAAATGATATAGAAATATGTATATGTGTGTGTGTGTGTATGTGAATAACCCCTTAAAAGAAATAATAGCAATTGTCACATGATTACCCAAGGGAAACCCTAGTGCAACCATGACTTGGTAATCGAAGACTTGGGATTAAACAAAATTCAATCTTTTCTCTATAAATGCAAAATTTCCTCTTAGGTTTCTTTGTTTCATATCTTTCAAGAAGGATAGGCTCTTCGTGGTCTTGACTATGGATATTTTATTCAACCTATTTACTATGAGTAAAACCATTGTCAATAGGAACTGGGGCTAGAAGGAGAGGGCTTGACACTCTTACAGTCATGTGCAGATACACATATGACTTTTCTTTTTTCTAGTTTCTTTGATATTTTTAGGTTTTATCTTTTGGAAGTGGATTTGTGTTATTCCTAAACTTGGAAAGAAGCTTGTAAACAAAATTTGAACGTAAGTTATTTTTCATGGTGGAAATTGAAAAACTTTGCAAAATCTTTCATCAAAAACTGTATCCTTTGAGTTTGTTTATTTTTGGTAGAGTCACCGAGTGTAGAATTCATGATACAACTTATCACGGTGAACTTGAGTGTGAATTTTTTTTAATGAGGGTAAGTTTAGCCATTAGTGGAGAAATTTTGTTAATAGAATAAGTTTTAACTACTAAATGAAAATGATTGTTCATGAGAGAAATGTCCTACCCTAGTGTAGCTGGAAATATTAAAAAATTAACCAATGAACTGAAACAATTAGGAAATTGCAATTATTTTAAAGAAAATCCTAATGTCTTGTAGGAGAATAGTTGAGAATGTTGAGATTTAGAGATATTTCATCATAAATGAGGAGAAGCTATGGATGAATCATCATTCCCTATACACATGGAAAATGAAAATAGCGAGATAAAGCAGGAAAATTGAGCAAGAAATGCGTGTATTGTGCTTCGAGCTGAAAATTCATTAGCTATAAATAGAAATTTTCCTAATTTTATACAAGATACATAATATCAAGTTTTTACTTTTTCTCTTTCTAATAATAATATAAATTATGATACCTCTTGGTATAACACAATGCAAAGCAAAGACATGGTTGAAGATATGAATATTTTCAGAAGAGAAGGAAATAAAGAAATGAACACAGCCATTCATGGAAATGGACTAGGGTTGGGAGAAGGTATAGTATTGCCGCACCAGATGAAATGTGTGCAACTAGTCTCTAATGAGATCATTTTCGTACATTTAAGTAAGATTTTGGGTAAGTACACCTTCAAATTTATAATGTTTAAATTTAGAAAACTTAAGATATTTCATTATTATAGTAGGGTATTGAAGATGTTGATAAGGGAATCCAAAGATAAACCTATCGTAATTCATTGTAAACTGTAGAATAAATAGCCATAGAAATTGAAATAAATTGCTTAGTTAGAGTTAGTTTGTTGTGATATTAGAGTTATGGTAGTTGGGGTTAGTTTAGTATAGTGTTAGCTTGGTTGTTTTTTAGGGTTTTTTTTTCTTTACTTTGTTTTTGTTTTCTTTTCTTTTTCTTGCTCAACTTCTACATTAGTAAACTCTGCTTAAATGTATCTTAAACATGAGAGTGAAATTGAAACATTTTGCAAAACTGAACTAAAAGCGAAATAATAAATCCATAAATAGTGAAACACACTTTTAGGAAAGATAGTTAGCCATGAAAGGATATATATGTGTGTGTGTATCATGTATATACATCAGATATCAAAATCCTTGTCAAAAATCAAAAAAAGGAGGATTCAAAAGAAAAGTAAGAAAAGTTGTGAATGGTAGTAGTTATCTAGTCAATTTGGGATGCCTCTTCTATCAAGGCCAAATAACCTATGTAGGCGAGTTCCCAGTGAGCTTCAAAATCTTGGATATGGAGATGAGTAAGAAAAGGCCAAAGTGGAACCACTTCCCCATGATTCAGGAACTAACGAATATCATCCATGGAGGGAATCCCAATGGTCTAGTGTGCGACAACTAGAATGGTGTCCAGATTCTCCAAGAATCCAACCTTATATTAGGTTGGAAATGGCACAAACATCTTCAACAAGTAACCCAATGTCTAGAAGTGAAGCTACAAAATCATAAGCTATTTTAGAATAAAAATGAAAGTAGTGACTAGACGCAAAATATCTTTCCCTAAGGACTAGCATAAATTCGACACAGTGAAGCTGGAAGTCCTAATAATAAAAAATGTTTCAAGCCTTTGTGGTATGATGTTCCCAAAGAAAATGTTTTTTCTATGAGAAAAACCCAAGAAAATAGAAGTATCCATGCTTAAGAATAAAAAGTAAAAGCAAAGAATAGAGTGGAATTACAAAAAACATAAAGAAAAAGAGAGAAAAGAAAGTGTGGAGAATTTGAGAAGAAATGCATGAATTTATAGAAAGTTGTGAACAGTGTAGCAGTATATAGTTTCCTAGAGTAATTTTTTTTGGAAATCATATGTGCAAGGTGGCAACTGATTAATAATCTCCAGAATTAAAGGTTAAATGAAATAAATTATTTGCACATGTTTGGTGAAATTGCTTTGAAATTGAGCAGTATGAGGATTGTGAATCAAGCAAGTTGGAGATTTTGAATTAATATAGCTCATTTCCAATTGTTATAAGAAATTCATAATGATTATTGAGGTGTTAAGTGTGTGGATTATACACGAGAATGAAGTTGGAAAGATGTTACATGTCATCACCCAAAGAAGTTAAAGAAATAATGTGTTGAACAAGGCGTATGAATTTAATGAAAAGTTGTGTGATCATTTTTCAAGGTAATCATGACATTTTGATCCATTAATGAAGTGCAACACCGTAAAGTTGAGATAGTTAGAAAAATTTATAGAAGTTTCCATGAATTTAATCGAATGGGTGGTAACTAATGTTTCTAAATTTAGATTTAAATTTGGTAATTAAGTTTTCTATTGCTAAATTTTAATTTATACATATCTTTTAACATATAATGAGCTATAGCTAGTTAGGATTTTGCATAATTAGTAAAATTTAGTTGGAAACATGCACTTATAGGGAATCATTAAGTGAGTTTTTGGGAAGTAGTGAATTGATGAAGGGATTTACATTGAATGAAAAATAAAAAAGCAACCTTCGCTACCACTATAATTCCCAACCTAATAGCAATGTTGCAATGCTTGCAAGTTGATAAATGATCTATTATTACAATATCAAAAGTGAAAAATGAGCTATCATTGCTATATCAAAGAAAAAAAAGTGATATCAACTCTTTAGGCTATCCAAATAACTCTACCAAGGCTATGGATGCCCGATCAATAGTAGAGCTATGTTTGGAGGGGATTTCAGAGATAACCTAGTTGGGGCTATGGATGCTTGACTAGTAGCAAGGCTCTATCCCTAGTTGGCTTTGGAGGATTACAATATTACGTAGTTTAATGTAATGAACTAATTCTATTTACTAAGTTTTGAAAAATGGAATTAATCGAGAGCACGCACAGATGTTTCTGGTGGAGTTTTATTTTTTATCCTAGAATATAAGTAAAGGTAGAAAGTTATTGTTTTAAAATATGTATAATTTTTAATTTACAATTAGTGATTTAATTTCAAGTTTAATTTTAAATTTGGTTTTATTGGTTGCAAGTTGTGTGCTCTCACAACACGCCCCAAGATTGAAAATGCTTGGGGACCCAAGTGAAAATATAACTTCTATGGTAGGAGCTAAAAAATTGGAAGATCACCAAAAATGGAAAGGAAGAAAATAAATCTTTGATTAAAAGAAAGTACTTTGTATGGTAAGTGTTTCGTACACTAGGTATCAGAAACACATAAAAGGAAAAATGTAATGTAAAGTTCAAGTGAATGGATTTGGTCCAGTAAGATGGAGTCTGGTAAGATGGAGTCCAGTAAGATGGAGTTCTAGTATAACCAAGGTATGGGAAAGTAAGTGGGTAAAGCTGAATACCGGGTATCGGGTTGAAACGTGAAGAAAAATGTTAACTTTTTTTAAAATTTGTATAGTGATCCCAGTGATCTGGTATATATGCAAAGATTTATGATATGTTTTTTTTTAGATGTGAGTTTTATATAATTTTGTACTAACAGTTGAATAATGGTTTTATTTATATGAGATCTGATGACATATTTGTTTATAAATCGATTTAATATTAGGAATTTTGTGTTTGCAAGAGATATCAATTATGATGCAAAGCTTGGGTATGGATGGTAAGGAAAATTATGTTGGCAAACAAATTTTTGCTTTATTACCAGGCTCAATGATGCACTTAAGCGACTCATGCTGGAACAAAGTTTGTTGCAAGGATGTGCTAGTTACCGGGATACTTGGATTTTGGAGTTCAAGCATGTAGTAATAAAGTGTATCTATTATGAGAGTAATTTATTCATGGAATGTTCAAATCGAGAAGCCTGAGATGTAGGAGTTTTACTTCCACCTAATCACTCTATTATAATGGAAGGCTCATAAATATATTCATTTGGGTAAATTTGTTCAATTTCAGAAGGAATCCTGACAAAGATGAAAAAGTAGAACCTGAAGAGCTTCAATGAATAATTGGATTTGACTTCCATTGACTTCAATTGCAATTCTCCTATTGGTCACAATAGTCCATGTGCCTTGATGAAATTGGTCCCTTAGATTTCCTCTCATGTAGATGTCTTATCCTATCTGAGCCTTGTGTTCTATAAAAGGCTAGAGGATGCTTAATTTTATTTTAAGTTTGGAATTTGTGGATGTCAGAGGAGCAAAAAATTCTTTTAAGTTTTGTTCTTTTTTCCTATTTTTTGAACCATTCTGGCATAAAAATTTGTAGACACATAGAAATTAATTGATATCAGAGCTTTATAGATAGCTACCTATCTAAGTATCGTTTGTAGTTGGTTTTGAAAGTTCGGCTGAACAAGACTATATGTTGCTCCATTTAAGGGTGCATACAGAACCTATTTAGTGTCCATAAATGAAATCCCCTCTTTAAAATCTTGCACTATTTTATATGTAGCTGCGAAGCAATTTGGTGAAATATAAAGTGGTTTGCTTTGTTTTGATTAATTATTTGGGGCTTCCATGGAGAATAACCAAGAGAAAGTTTTATTTTTCAGTATTTTCATTTTTTGATTTAGATTAGATGTTTAATATTTTGAAAATGTTCCAAAATATAATTGAATGGAAATAGTTTTTTTGAAAATCTTTTATTTTCCATGAAATTTTTGGATGCTTAATGCTAAATTTACTTAAGTGATAGAAAAGAAATTGTTAATGGTCTTTGAAATCTAATGTCAAAATCTATTGGTTTCATGAATTCCAATTTTATCTTTTCAAACTGGAAATCTGGTCTAAAATGTTCAAAGAAATGATACAAAAATATGTATATATGTGTGTGTGTATGTGAACATCCCCTTAAAAGAAAAAACAACAATTGTCACATCATTACCTGAGAGCAGCCCTAGTGCAACCATGACCTGGTTATCAAAGACTTGGGATTAAATGAAATTCAATCTTAGTTCTATAAATGCATAATTTCCTCTTAGGTTGTCTTTGTTTCATATCTTTCAAGAAGGATAGGCTCTTCACAATCTTGTCTTTGGAGATTTTATTCAATCTGTTTACTATGAGTAAAACCATTGTCAACACTTTCCTTACTAACGTGTAACCAAACTCTATCACCAACCTTAAATTGATGATCAACATGATGCTTATCATGTCAAGCTTTGTACTTTTCCTAGCTCTTCTCCATCTATGCTTCAATTGCTTGATGGACTGCTTGGATCATTTGGATGAATTTTAAGGCTTTGTCTATATTGTGATATTCATCTTTAACATCTTCCTTCCTGAAAGTAAAATCCATAGGTGTCCTTGTCAAATAACTGAAACAAGTCTCCAAAGGAGATCTTTGAGTAGAAGAGTGTGTTTCATGGTTATAAGTATGTTGCACATAATGTAAAATTTTATCCCACAACTTAGGATGTTTACTGCAGTAACCTTTAAGAATATGAACCACTGTTCTATTAACTATTTACGTCTGTCCATATTCATATAGATGGAATGCTATGCTCTTCTTCAATCTTGTGTCCATAAGCTCCCATAATGCTAACAAAAATTCCCCCAAGAATCAAGAATTTTGATCTGATACAATAGAAGTTGGTAGCCCAAAATGAACCCATACAAGCTGGAAGTATAAGTGTGTTGTTAGTTAAGTTGTGTCTTGATTTTTACAAGGCATCAAACTGCACATTTTTCTCAACTTATCCACTACCACAAATAGTCACTCATGCCCTTTCCTAGACATTGGTCATCCCTTGACAAAATCCATTGACATACTCTCCCATGGAAGGGATGGTATAGGTAGAGGCTTGCTTGGTGCACACATTACACATCCTCTAATGTACTTAGTCATGGTTTCTTGCATACGAGGCGAGTAATAATATTTCTACAATTGTGACATTATTTTTCTTACCCCAAAGTGTCCAACAGTTAATGATGTATGCACTTTTCTAATTACATGTGGTCCTTCATCTTATGGAATAAACAACTTCCCTAAGTGATATAGTAATTTTTCTTGCACATAGTAGTTTATCTCTTCTACATGTTTTCCTTGAATTAATGTTGCATATATATATATATATATATATATATATATCCTTAAATTCTTTGTCCTTAGCATATTTTTTTTGATAAATTTCATGTGCCATTGAACTACTTCAAAGAATAATTGTAGCATTTTTGGTAGGAGGCCTAGATAACATATCAACTACTTTGTTATAAACCCCCTTTCTTATACCTTATAACCAAATGAAATTGTTGTAGAAAACCCATCCACCTAAAGTGCCTGCTTTATTGCAATTTAGATTGTGAGTGTAAATATTGAAGTGGTTGATGATTTGTGTGTGTAATCATTTCCTTACCCATTAGGAAATTTTTCCAATTCTTTCACGTTGTACTAATGCATACAGTTCTTTATCATATGTGGGATAGTTACTTACCACAGTTGTGAAATTTTCAAAATGAAAGAAAATAGGTTTACCTCCTTGCATGAGTACTGCTCACATGGAAAACCCACTATTATCTATTTCAATTTTGAATGATTTTTGTAGATCCAGTAGAGCCAGAACTAGTGCAATGCTTATCTTTTCCTTTAAAGTATTGAAGGCCTTTTGCTACAGACCTCCCCATCAGAAAGATTTCTTTACAATTTTTAGTGCATGCAATGGAGATGCTATGTAGGAGAAGTTAGCTATGAACTTCCTTACATATAATTTTTCTTTTCTTCATACATCCAATACTTTTCTCACATGCTCTACATGCTCTTCCTAATTTTGACTAAATACAAGTATATCATCCAAATAAACTATGGAAAAAACATCTATTAATGGCCGGAAGACATCATTAATGACTCTCATAAAGGTAGTTGGTGCATTACAAAGCCCAAAGGGAATGACCAACCACTCATACAGTCCCTACTTTGTCTTAAACATAGTTTTCCATATATCATTATCTGTAATTCTTATTTGATGATATCCATCATGCAAGTCCAACTTAGTAAAATAAACTGCATGTTTCAATTAATCAAGTAAATCATCTATTCGAGGAAGAGGGTAAATGTTCTTTACTATTATCTTGTTCGTGGGATATGTATTTGATGCATATTCTCCATGATCCATCCTTCTTTGGCACCAACACAATTGGAGAACCATGTTGAAAGGAGATGTACTTGGACGAATAACTCCTTTCTCAACCAATTTTTGAACCTGCTTCTTGATTTCCTCATTCTACAAAACTAATAAATGGTACATTTTGATGTTTGGAAGAGGCACATCCTATTGTAACTATATTTCATTATGTATCTCTCTTTGGTGGAAATCCATTGGGCTCCTGAAATAAATCATCATAGGTGGAAACTACTTTGACTAATTCAACTTTGTCATCCTCCTTGGCTTTTACAATCATCAATAAAAAAGATTTACTAGCATTGACTAACCTCTTCATTTGTCAATTATTTACTAATGTTAGATTATTCTTTGTCTTATGTGCACATACAATGTACTCTTTTCCATTGTTAAAAAGGTGATATTTGTTTTCTCCCATATAAAAGATTACTTTCTAGTCATAAAGATAGGGACTCCCTAGTACAATGCATCAAATATCTAATGGGACTACATCAACTTCTATCTCATCTATGAAGTTTGTAATGATTGAAATTCTTAACTTAAATTGATTTGTTACTTGTAATTGTGCATCATTGCAAACCCATCCAAGTGGATATGGCTTTGGATGAGGTGTTTTAGCCAAGTTGAGTTTCTTTACAACTTTTTTAGATATTAAATTTACTTGAGATCTTGTATCAAACAAAGTATCAATCTTCAAATGCTTTGTTACAACTTGAATATCAAATAACTCATGTTGATGCTTGTCAATATTAGATGGAGAACATTCTTTACTTGTACTTGCATTTGTAAAACTTGTATCAATAGAAAGTGATATACCTTTTTCCTTACCTTGGATCTTGGTAGCGAAAATCTTTGTCTCATCCCCAAAGTTAGATCCAAGATCCTATTGTAGTACAACACAAATCTTCTATTTGCCTTTGTTTCCTCCATACTTCTTTAGCCTTAGTTTTAGATGTAGCTTCTAACATTTTGCACCATCTTTCCCCTTGTGGGCTTATCACCTTCCTTCTTGATGGTAGCTATCTTTTTCCCCTTTCCTTTTCCCTTGGGTTTACCTTTAGGCTTAGATGGATTCTTGCAAAAAAATTCATTGAAATTATTCTTACCTCTTAGCTACAAATGTGTGGCTTGTATAGAAACTTCATCCAAATTTCTAGCATTTAAAACCAAAATGGTATACCATAAGTAAGAGTGAAGACCACCTATATACTTGAGCAATGTGTCTTGGGTGTATAATGGTACATTAAGTGTAATATCCCACTTCCTAAATTCATGAGTATAGTGTTGGATAGTCTAACCTTTAGCCTACTTAAAAAAAATTCCAATTCGTATTTAACTATTGCACATGGTCTAAGGGTTAAAATTGATTCCTAAGGGTACCTACAAACTCCATCCAAGTTAAGTTGACATTACCATGTTGAGAAATTTTTGCTTGAGTTTTATTATCCCACCAGATGAGAGTGGTTCCTCCCAACTAAAGAGTAGCTAATTAGATATTAGAAGCATCATCTAAGAGACCTTGAATTCTACAATATACTTCTACTTGTTGAAACGAATCATCTAGTTTCTCAACATTAAACTCTCCACAATATTTTGGTAGTTCAAACTTTACATCCAGCTTGATTACATGCTTATGTGCACTCTTGAAAGGTCTAGTTGAAGAAATAGAATTAAAAGGTGAACACGAAGATGGAGGATTTTTTGGATGTTCATCATCATCGCCTACTCTTTTCCCTTTGTCCTCCCGATCTTCATGTTCCTCATGCTTTTCTTCCTTTAATGAACCTTCTTTTTCAAGCTTCTTCTATTCTTTCCTCTCCTAATAGAGCAGTTCCACCGTAGTCTTCATGTCGAGAAAATATTGTTGAAAAAATCTCTCATCAAGCTCAAAGGATCTTTGTTTAGCTTCCATCTCTTCCATCTTTGGTTATGGAAAAGTTATCCATTTACCGATCTCAAGATTGATCTCTGCAAGTGTGCCTTCACCTCGCCGGCTCCTAGGTTGTTTTAACATCCACTTCTACAAACACTAGTCAAACAAGGTTACAATACCAACTTGATCCAAAAATAATCTATAACAATAGTTTCTTGAGTGTATGTTAAATTAGGTAAATGGAAATTGTATTAAACTTAAATAAAATATTTTTTTAAAGGCATTAAAGAAACTAAAAAATTAAAATAGAGAATAGATAGAAAGAGATGAAAAAAGGTTATAAGTTGATAACAAAGTTCCCCCAAACTAGGCTATGTCTCTGGGCCATTCTCCAATGAGTTGTCAATCCTTAATAATACTCCAAATGCTTGAATACATAAAAAGGAACCTTCAATCTATAGGTTAAGCCTTTAAATAGTCTTCTCAATAGTATGGAGTCTTAAATTATTTTCCCTACTTTTGATTACAATAATTAAATCTTCAAAAGCATTTAAAATCTCCTGGCTATGAGAAAAATACAACTTCAAATAAAACATTTGTGCATTATACTTTCATCCTTCAAGCCCTGCCTCAATGGTAAAGTATTTTACATTATATAGAGGAGGGCTTAGGTTCAAACCCGAGCCCCTTCTTTTTCACTCCTCACAGTTTAACACATAACAAAAGTTATTTTTGCTCATTCCGTATTAAGGAAATTGCACGTAGTGTAGTGGAAAATGGGTAGTTATTCAAATTTAGAGTGTCAACGCTTCAAACTGTTGGCCCTCAACTTTTCTTATTATATGATTTGTTTTAATTTAAATAAAATATACCACCCATGGTTGCCATAAAGTGTGTGTGGTACATTAGTGGTAGGGAAGAATTCAAGGTGGGAGGTTAGCAGTTAAAACTGCCCGACCCCCCATTATAGCCTTACTTACACTTTAAATAGCAGTGGGCACCATATTGTTTCCAAGGAATCTACATGACCTAGCAGTGGGCATTGAAAAATTTATTGGGGAGGTTGTGTGTTTGAACCTCTCAAAAAATATTTTAATCACCCATCCTTTTGGAGAGTGGTGTGACATGGCACCCAACCATTGGTCCATGTGTCATCATTCCATTCACTTGCATCTCAACATGTGGCAGCCTACCATTGGTCCATGTTAGCTTCCTATGCCATGTCATCAAACTTCCAATTGTACCTACCATGCCATCATGTTGACATCATCACCTAACATGTGTCACCTTAGAGCCTACCACATCATCATGTTGATGTCATGTTGGCATCAACATCCATATGACCTAGTGAACATTTTCTTGGCAACTTTGACCGTCCATAGCTTGCACATACAGATTTTGATTGATGTGTTTCAAATGACATTGGAATCATCTTGATGAGCTCTTTGACATGGTTCCTTTTTCTTCAAATTTAGAACTATCAAATTTTTGGTAAAAAAGATATCCACCTAGATTAGTATGTTACTATTGTTGCACAAATGTTACCTATGTTTTTCATTGTTTTTCATTGATGTGAACACTTAATTTGGGTTGGAATCGATGTATGACGATGTGAAAATAGTGATGTTACTCATGTCATACCTTGTTTGATGACAAGTAAAGTTGTATTGAGTATGATTACTATCACCAGAGATGATATCATGATGATATATTAAGACGAGGATTAGAAGTAATGCTAAAGTTAGAGAGTTGTTGTTGATGGTCTCTAGTATTTTTTATGCTCTCTTCTATTGTTCCTAAGGAAGTATGTACTACTATAAAGAAGTTTTGATCTTCAAATGTTAGTGAAATATGTACTACTATAAAGAAGTTTTGATCTTCAAATGTTGGTGAAAGGTTCTACTTTAGGAAGTTTCTTTGAAGACTATTTAGGAGAATGCTCTGCCTCCCCCACATTTGAATATATGGTTGTACAATATGGGATTTAGTGATTTTTCTTTGGATATTGTAATCTTATCTTTTCATCTCACCAGTATTTCTGAGAATGTTTCTTGTAAATGTGAAGTAAGTTGGTAATTTTATTACTTGTTAAAAATAGTCCAAAAAATGCTTTGCATTTCTCTGCATTGTTATTTCTACTCCTAGAGCTTGGTGGATGTGTTAGTGTTTTTTAAGTTTCTTAGTTCATCTTTCATGTGATGGTGTTTAAAAAATTTTTTTATATTAATGTTCTATCTAATGGTTGTGTCTTCTATGCTCCTAGGATGTGCTCTATTTCTATTTCTATATGGTGAAAAAAAAAATGGAAATGTTTTTGGATGTTCATGGAATGTCTCTTTATGGTCCAAACATCAATATTTGATCTCTTTAGTGTTGTATATTGTTTTGAGTTGATTTTTTTGGTAATTTATGGATGTTTTGCCAATAGGGCTTGTTCTCTTTCTTGCACTATGTGTTTGGGAGTTTTTTTCAGTAATTGAGGTTGTGTTAAGATTGTGTTTGGGTGCTTCTATATCTTTTTTGAGAACCACATCAATTAAATTTAGTTAAAATTATGTTTTAGGGCCAACTAGCAATGTGCTACACATTTCTTCTTCATGCTTCTTTTTTTTTTTACTATGGTTGATGTATGCTAGCACGTTTAATTTTTGGGAACACATTGGAAGATGTAATAAGATTTTTTTTGTCCTCTCTATCTTCTAGATAAGACCACTTTCATTGTAATTATGTTTTGTTGTCGACTTGTTGGGATCATTGGTTGTATTGTGTTCTAGCCAACTTAATTGGTGTTTTGAGATTTTGTGGAGGAAATAAATGGAAGAAAAAAAGTAGTTGCAAGGAGGGTGGTGGTGTGTGAGTATGGAATAATGCAATTATTTATGAAAAAGAAAAGAAGATATGCTTCAATGCTTCAGTCAAAAAAGTGTATTGTTGACATATGTTGTAAACCTAAATCTTCATGTATCCAACTATTAGATGGTGAGTCTCTTCAATGTGTTCTTGTATCTTACCCTAGGGTTGTACACCTCAATCTAAAAGACATTTTATCTTTCCCTAAGGTTGTTCACCTTAGCCTACAAGACCTTTAGGGAGCAGTGTGGTTCCTTAGGTAGTGAGCCTGAAAACAAAATTATAATTTTGTAAGTAGTCAACTTCATATATTATGACAATTTTCATTATGGTTTTTTCATTTTTGGTTTTTCCAAGTATATCTCGTGTTATCTTATGCATGTGTTTTTATTGCTTTATCTTCCATTGTTGCTAGTTTTATTAAGTGTTGTTGATATGGTTAAGGGTTGTTGATCCTATTAAAATTTTGATTTTGCATTGTGTTGAAGGGTTTAAGTTTTTGAAGATACTGATTCACCCTCCTCTCAGTATCTAAGTGTGTTCAACAATTGGTATTAGAGCCAAGTTCCTCTAATGAAGCTTAATCACTTAAGGAAAGTTTTGAGATGGAACATGATGGATCTTACAAGGGACCTAGGTTTGATGGAACAAATTATACCTTTTGCAAAGTAAGAATTGAAGGCCATCTAAACACTCTAGGGTTTGGTGTTTGGAAATCTAATCTTTGGTAGCAAATGTTACATTAGGAGAGATGAAGAAGACCATGGAAATTTTTATTGAAGGTGTGATGAAGGAATATTCCTTGGCTACTCAACCAAAAGCAAGGCCAATAGATGCTAAAACAAGAGAATGGGAAATATTATTGAAAGAAAAAATATCAAATTAGATGAATATTTGTGTTAGATCTCACAAGATCCAAAGGCTGGTGGATCTAATATACCTCCTTGCATTGAAGAAGAAGAAAAAATAGAGAAGAGAGGGAACAAGAATCAAAAAAGGCTCCTAAGACTCCAACAAAGTATGTTAAAAAGAACCATTTAGTAGATGAGATAATTGGAGATAAGAATGAGGGTGTGTTGATTAGGAGAAGTCTTGAAAAATAAAGTGAGAAAGTGAATCTCTACTTACTATCAAAGGTAGAGCCCAAGAACTTTTTTGATGTTAGAAAAATGATGGATGTATAAAGGAAATGGAAGTAGAATTGAATCAAATAGAAAAGAATCAAACATGGGAATTGGTTCCTAGACCAACTAATAAGAATGTTATTGGAACAAGGTGGGTGTTCTCGAACAAGCTGAATGAAGATGTTGAAGTTGTGAGGAACAAATCCAGATTGGTATGTACAGGTTATTCGTAAGTTGAAGGTATTTATTTTGTCGAGACTTTCTCTCTGGTATCTAGAATGGAGGAAATCAAGATGTTTATTGTCTTTTCTACTCACAATAATTATAAATTCTATCAAATGGATGTAAAGTTAGCCTTCTCGAATGGTGATTTAGAGGAAGAAGTATACATTGAGCAACTAGATGGTTTCCAGCTATCAGAAGATCTAGACATGATGTGGAGACTCAAGAAATCTTTATATGGACTTAAGCAGGATCCCAAAGCTTGGTATGCACTATTGGATAAGTACTTACTTTAGCAAGGTTTTAAGAAAGGTACTATCTATAGTAATATTTACTTTAAGGTAGAGGAAGGAAACATTTTGATAGTTGTTGTATATGTTGATGACATCATCTTTGGTTGAGATGATAATATGTCTAAGAGGTTTGCAAAAGAGATGTAAAAAGAGTTTTAGATTTGTATTATTAGTGAGAATTTTCTTTCTTCCTTAGGCTTCAAATTGTTCAACTAGATGATGGTATCTTTATTTCTTAGGCTAAGTATGTTAGAGATATGTTGAAGAAGTTTGACATGGAGAATTCCAAACCAGTAAGTACTCCTATGGTAATTGGTTGTCACTTGATTAAGATTGATGAGTCACTTGAGGTTGAATAGACTCTTTATATGTCTATGATTAAAGGTTTATTACACTTGACTACTTCTAGACCTCATATTATGCATGCAATATGTTTGATTTCTAGATATCAAGATAATCCTAAGAAAACTCATGAGAAAGCAATAGAAATAATATCTAGATACTTGAAGGGGACTTCATATTATGACTTATGGTATATGAAGGATGATAAATTTTCTTTGAGTGCTTATATTGATGTTGATTGGGTAGGATGTGTGGATGATCAAAGAAGCACCAGTGGAAATGCATTTTTCGTAGGAGATAGATTGGTCTCTTGGTTCAGTAAGAAGTAGGATGTAGTGTCCTTATCTAGAGAAAAAGTTGAGTATATTGCACCACAACATCTTCTTACGCCTAGGTGCTTTGGATGAAGTAAACCTTGAAGGATATAAATGTGGTGTATGATGAACCCATTCCCATATTATGTGATAATAGTAGTCCAATAAATATTTCCAAGAATTTGGTGATGCATTCAATGACTGGACACATTTCTATTTGGTATCACTTTCTAAGGGCGAAGGTTGTAGAACAAGAAGTCAAATTGGAGTGTGTTACTACTAAGGATCAGATTGTAGAAGTTAGGGATTATTACCCCTAACTTTTGAGTATCTCTGGTAGAAATTAGGGGTTATTAATTTCAAAGGATACTTTTGAGTATCCTTGATAGAAGTTAGGGGTTATTACTCCTTTTTCTAAATAGATGCATAGATGTTGCATATATCTAGGGGAGAAATTCTTGTCATACCCTTTTCTCCTAGATTGATGTGTACTACCTCTAAAGGGGATTAGGTAGTTGGTTGGTTTTTGTTGATAGGGGGATCATGCATAATGTTTTGAAGGAGAAGTGATGTTAATTGAAAATATTGGCCCTTCCTCCGTGATGTCAAAGGGGGGGAATGTGCAAGTGTGTGTTACCATCACAACTAAAGGGGGATATTATTGCACACATGTTACCTATGTTTTCCATTGTTTTTCATTGATGTAAACACTCAATTTTGGTTATCATTTGTGTATGGTGATGTACACTTAATTTGGGAAATCATTGATGTATGATGTGCTAACAATGATGTTGCTAATGTCATGCCTTGTTTGATGACAAGTAATGTTGCATTGAGTATGGTTGAACGTGTTAGTAGAGATAATATCATGATGATATATTAAGATGGGGATTAGAAGCATTAAGATTAGTATTAGAAGTAATGCTAAAGCTAGAGAGTTATTTTTGATGGTCTCTAGTATGTTGTATGCTCTCTCCTATTGTTCTTAAGGAAGTATGTGCTGCTACAAGGAAGTTCTAGTTTCTGGATGTTGGTGAAAGGTTTTGTTTCATGAAGTTAATTTCATGAATATTTGGGAGAATTATCCACATTCCTTCAACTTGAAATATATGGTATTAAGATTTGGGATTCAATTATTTTATTTTGTGCATGTTGAACTCTTACCTTTTTAGGTCACTAGTGTTTTTGAGGAAGTTTTGGGTAATTGCAGTGGGTTGGCAATTTTGTTGCTTGTTAGGACTAGTCCAAAAAATGCTCTGCATTTCTCCACTTTTTTTTTCTCATATAGCTTAGTGGACATGTTTTTAGTATTTTTGTAGTGTCTCATTTTAACTTTCATGTGATGGTGTTTACCACAAGTTGGCCTATTAAAATACTATCTCATGGTTTGTCTTCTAGGATTCTAGGATAATGTGTTAAGTTTCTATTTGACTTACGATGGTTGTTTGTAGCATGAAAATGTGAAATAAGTATATGGAAATTTTATTGGGTGTTAATGGAATGTCTCTTTGTGGTCTACACATCAGTGATTGATCTCTTTGGTGTCGCATATTGTCTTGAGTTGGTTTTCATGATAACTTCTAGATGTTTGGCCAACATGGCTTGTTCTCTTTCTTGCACTATGTTCTTGGGGGTTTGTACCAACAACTAAGGTTGTATTAAGATTATGTGTGGGTCATGCCCTATCTTGTTGAGAACCGCATTGAGTAAATTTAGTTGAAAGTATATTTTTGGGCTAACTAGAAATATGCTCCATGTTTCTTCTACATATTTCCTTGTTGACTTGGGCTAATATGTGCTAGAATTTTTAATATTTGGGATCACATTGGAATATGTAATGATATTTTTTTTTGTCCTATTTATCTTTTGGATATTAACACTTTCACTACAGTTATGTTTTGTGGTCGATTTAATGGGATCATTATTTCTATTCTATTTTGTTTGACCTAATTAGTGTTTTGAGATCTTGTAGAGGATATAAATAGAAGAAGAAATCAGTTGCAAAGAGGGTGGTCATGTACGAGTATGGAATAATGCAATGAGTCGTGAAAAATGAAAGCAGGTGCTCTTCAACACCTTAGTCAATAAAGGGTCTTATTGACATATGTTGTAAATCTAAATCTTCATGTATCCTACTATTAGATAGTGAGTCTCTTTAGTAGGTCCTTGTATATTTCCATGGGTTTGTGCACCTCATTATGCAAGTCCTTTGTATCTTGCTCTAAGTTTGTGTTCTTAGGACTCAAATTCCTTCAAGGAGCAACTTTATTCCTTAGGTAGTGATCCTTAAAACAAAATTTCAATTTTGTAAGCAATGAGCTTCATATATTGTTAGACTTCTCACCATGTTTTTCCCCTTTTTGGGTTTTCCATGTGTATCTAGTGTTATCTTATGGATGTGTGTTAATTTATTTATCTTTCATTTCTACTAATTTGATTAAGTGTTGCTAATCTAGTGAAGGGTTGATGATCCTATTAAAATTCTAAATTTACATTGTGCTAAAGGGTTTAAATTTTTGAAGATGCTGATTCACCCCCCTTTCAATATCCGGGTGTGTTCAACAACTATTTTATTGTTAAGCAATTTTAAAATTCCCTAGGATATTGTTAGATCACAAATTTCATTCTCTCAAAGGTTAATTGCAATGAGAGAGTTAAATTTTTAGTAATTATGACCAAATATAGAAGTCTTTATTTTTTTTATGGTGCCATTTTAAGCTTCTTTTAGTGGTCAAAATTGAAAGATTCCTACAATGAAATCTCATTTAAATATGAATGATTAAGAATTAAATTCTAAATGATCCCAAATTTATAAATTAGAGTACAAATGAATGTATCTAAATACCACTACATAACAATAATCACAAAAAGCATGTATCAAGGTGATTGATGATGAGAATGAAATAGAGAAATACTTTATAAGATTTTAATTTTATTTTTTAAAATTTATGTTTAGATTCAGGTGAGTTGGAATCATTCTACACTTCTAAGATTTATCCAAGTTAAGAAAGTTATAAAATCAATTCGGGGAATGAATGGATAGACATGGGAGGTAATAATAGGCTTTTAATAAACATTATATGCATGGAAATATACTAGAAAAAGAACAAGGAAAAGCTCAAATATGTTTGAATTTGTATAAAGGAATGGGAATGAAAGGTTGGATAGTGAGCCCACGTTCAAACAATATTGAACCATTTGATATTACATAATTGTATTAAGCCTTTTAATGAAAATGAACCTAAAACTAAATGAAATTGGATATACATATGCAAAACTTTCCATTATGAATAAAATTAATCTTAATATAATGATAATATTAGAGTTGAAATACAATTATCAAAGAAAATGATGGAAAATTCTATTAAAATATTTTATATTTAACTAGGTTATAGTATGAAAAGATACTCTTTGATTTATACATTTATTTAATTAATTTATAGTACCAAAAGAATATAATTTCATTCAAATATTTTCTTATAGACTATGTTCTTTTACACTCAATTATGTATTAAAATTTAGAGGAACATGAACTCCCATATTAGAAGAAAAAATACATGTTGCATTGAACAAATGGAAGGATAAATTTGAAACGATCTTAATAGTTCAACTTGAGTACACTTAACAAAGATATTGAAAGCCATCATAAATGGTTAAAAATAATTATAGGAAAAAATAATTATCTTGTGTAATCTTCTGATGTAGGAGCATCCTTGGTTGTAAAGATATCATGTATCAACCAAAAACATTTATTTTCTTGCATTTCAGTATGTAATTATTTTAGTAGTTCATTCTACATTTCACCACATGGGTATGTGTAGGATCATCATGGAAAAAACAAGCCCTTAAGTGGCAAAAAATTTAGAAAAATTAAATTTAGGCAACTTGATGTAAAAATTTGAATAAGTTATCTATATTATTTCAAAAATATGTAAGAATAGAATCTATAGCAAACTGAATGTAGTTTCTAAACTACTAGGTTTATTTAAACATAAATAAAAATTATTTGGTAAAAATTTGAAATTTTAATGCAGTAGTAATTAAATTTTAGGGAAAAAATAACAAGTAGGTGTATGTCTGATGACCCTAACCATAATAAAATGATAATATTTTTTATAATATTCTAGATATAAGTATAGGACTCATGTCCCAATACGATGCATATTTTTTTGTAATTTTTTTCCAAGTGAATTATTAATTATCAATTTTTTTATTACAACTTTTTAAAAATATAAAAACTTGTATGTCTAACCACCTTAACTTGGTCAAAACTTCATGAGATTAAATTTTATTGTTTTTAATCCTATAGTATGTGAAGCATAGAATGTGACACATGTTTCATATTCAAAAAATGTGATACTGTTTGAAAGCTATAGATGTTTTTCAGTCAGCCTATCAATTAGGACTTTAGTCATAATTCAAATAGAAAATGAATAATAATTATTTATTAAATTCAAAGCTAAGTATAATTTATATTGGTGGAAAGCTGAGAATCTCTTTTAAAAACCCTTTTCGTTTCATCAATTTTGGGTAAAAAAAACTCATCAGCCACATACCTTACACATACCCATCATATCACCACTTTTTGGCCCATCATGATTCTGCAGATACCCACATTATTATTTCTCATCTTGCAGAGTAGGATAAAAAATCTACATGAGGTCATCTATATCATATCCATATTTCAAATCATTTACATTTTTCTACTAAAATTTATTGCTCTCATAAATTTATTGCAATTCACTTTCAGGGCATTTAGGACTAACCTAGTATAGATTTCATTGTGTGGAAATATTTTGAAGCATCCAAAGCTTAATGGGACATTGTACAAGAATTTTGGGTTGAATGGGATCTTTCTTGGAGATCCTCAATACATTTCATCTTGTGAAGGATTGTCTTTCATGTTTTAAGGCTGACATACACACTTGATCATTCATTGGTATTTGTAACCATTGAGGCTAAAGTGGACCATATTTCAAGCTAGCGAATCATATTTAAGATCAATTTTAATTCATTAGAAGTTAGTAATTCAGTAGTTAGTATTCATTTGTTAATAAATAGTTTGGAATTATTTTAGGATGAGTTGTTGGAATAAGGTCTTTGTCCAAATGTAATGTTGTAATGCCCTGTTGATAGGCTTGTGAGTTATAATTATCTCTTATATGATGCACGTAAGACTTCCAATTATTAAATAATTGAAAGTTCATGTTTTCTTATCAATATCTTGAGTTATTTCCACTATGTCAACTCTAAATTACATAGTTGGATAGTTCTTTCTAAACCCTACATCCATGACTACATGAAGTGGTATCAAAGCAAGCTTGTGAATCCTAAAGGCATTCCTGGTGGTGAATAGATTCCCAACCTACTATAGACTACATTTTTTCAACCAATCACCTATTGTGAGGGTAAGTGCACCAAGATGGTTACCAAAAAAGGGTCATAAGTGGCCACTTTTTTTTTTGAAATCAGGAAATGTTGACCTTGGATGTTAAATTGGGGATAGTTACACTCAGAATTTTGAGATGGACCAAAAACAAGGTTCAAAGTGCTCTGAGTCTACTTTCTAAACTACTAATTTATTTTGAAAATGGTTGAGATTAAGGGGTTCAAAAGAGGGATGTACACAAATTGGTGTTGTTTTTGTCAGAAAAACATAGCGTAGCAACTCTTGTACGACCTGAGCACGGTCAAATTTTTTGTAGTATTTTTAAAATTGCTATGGTTAGAAGTTACCTAATAGCATCTAGTTGATGCACAATTTTTCTGATAATTTTTTAATGAATATTTGATTTTTTACTAATTTTCTAAGTGGGAACTTCCTGAAAAGTAGAATTTTGGTCGTGCTTCCCCTACAAATTTTGGAAAATAATTGATTTTTTTTCTTTTTAAAAATAAAAATTGTAGAATAAAGTCTAGTTTCTAAAAATGTAATTTATTTGAAATTTTGATGAATAGTTAATTTATAACAAAAAAAAACCAAACACTTCTTTTTAGCAAAAAACAGACATACAAATAATAGAAATTATGGATGAAAGGCTTAACATTGTTAAAAAGTGAAAAAAATTACGTCGTTGGATAGCTAAGAGAGAACCTAACATTACCCATGTGTTTGATTTTGTCGATATTGAACTAGATGCAATATTGATGGTGAGCACAAACCGAATTATGTGAAAAATTGTAGAATTTGCAAAAAAACATCTCTGGCCTTCTTGGGAATTCCCTCCAAGCCTTTGGGTTGGTATCCCAAGGAAAATAATCACTTTTTTCTTTATTTTTAACATGAAATAACGTGAGCCCATTTTTTAAAACTTTTTTTCAAAAGTTGCCACAAAATTGGTACCCAACTTCATGCACCCACCCGTGAGGCAATTAAAACCCTTGTATCTAGATCATCGAGTTGGGGTAGTTGCATCGAATCCAAGGGAAGAGATTCCAAAAAGTTGAGTTTCTACTATGGCGAATGTTGCTAAAAGAATGGATGAGATGATGGAAATGATGCGAGTAATACGAGTTTGATTAGATGCTATTGAAGAACATTGAAGGTGAGTCTTAAACCATAGACATGGGGATGAAAGTGATGATGAGATAAAAATGTTGTGAATCAAATTGAAGAATCCCTAGAAGAAGAAGAAGAAGAAGAAGATCAAATGAAGATGTTGGAAGCTATTTCTAGAATTGGTAAGTGACACAAAGTTGAAAATCAAAATTATATGGGAAATTTAAACCCTGAGGAATTGACTGATTGGATCAATGAAATAGAAGAATACATTGAATATGAAGCAAATGAAGATCCAAAAAGGGTAAAAGTTGTGAAAAAAAAGTTGAAGGATCATGCTTTATTTAGTGGAAAGAAGTTCAATTGGATAGAAATAAAAGGAAAAAACTTGGATAAAATCACAAAGTGGGATAGGATGGTGGAAAAACTAAAAAATAAATTTATACCTATTGATCATGAACTTGAGTTGCTGAAAAGATTGTAGAACCTAAGAAAAAAGGAGAGATTTGTGAACGAATACACTAAAGAATTCTATAGGATGATCATTAGGGTTGGAAAAGTGAATCAAGCAAAGAGAAGGTTTCATGGTACATCAATGGACTGGGAAAAAACATCTAAGAAGAATTGAGCCTAGTGAAGATGACTTAAATTGAGGAAGCATACCAATTTGCATTGAAGGTAGAGGAAAAAGTTGAACAAGAAGTTTGAACAAAGGTAGAGAAGTGCAAGAGGAAGATTATAGAGGAGTGAATCACAATCTAGAGGAAGAAGACCTTAGGTAGAGCAAATAAAAGATAGAAAACCCTACAATAGTGAAGAAAAGGATTACAATTCATACCATGGAGGAAGAGAAGATAGAAATTTCTACCACAATGACAGAGGAAGTCATAATTCTTATCACAATGTGGGTACCAAAGACATGAAGGAAGATCTAAGAAGATACCATTTAGAGGAACCTACTTCAAGTGTGGCAATGAAGGACATAGAGCATTTGAATGTCATCAAGGAAGTACCAGTAAGAAAACTAAGCATACTGGAAGACTGGCTTATGTGGATGTGGAACCTATTGAATCCCCTAATTCAGTTGAGAAACATGAGAAAGGTGAATCATTGGTGATGAGAAGAGCTTTGATGCATGAATAAGTGACTGAGGAACCACTGCAAAGGAAGAGTTTTTTTTTAACAAGAATAAATCCAAAGGAAAGTTATGTAAATTTATCATTGAGAGTGGTACCACTAACAATCTAGTTTTAGAAGAAATAGTTACCAAGTTGATTTTGAAGAAATTGAAACTTCCAAACCCCTATAGGATAGTATGGATTTGGGATGATAATAAGATATTGGTGAATGAGCAATGTTTTGTGAAATTTCATATAGGATCATATAAGGAGGAAGTATTGTGTAATATTATGTCCATGAATAAATTTCATTTACTATTAGGAAGACCATGGAAATATGATAGAATATCAATTCATGATGGAAGAATGAATACCTATATTGTGACTTCCAATGGGAAAATAATTTAATTGATATCTTGAGAAGAAGAGGGAAAAAGTGAAGCCTATGGCAGTGCCAGACTATGTTTGGTAGATTGAAGGAAATTTTTGGATAGATTAAGGTATGAGAATATGTGTTATGCATTGTGGTAAACCAAAGGTAGAGAATTCTATCTCAAAAAATGAGGAAGTAGAAGATTTATTGACATAGTATGAAGACAACATATCAAAGATTTTACTAGAGGGAGTGTCACTAGTTCAGTGCATCAGTCATCATATAGACATAATAAGGAGAGATTTTTTTCCAAATAAGGAAGCACATAGAATGATACCGACAAATAATGTGGAATGGAACTAGCAAATAAAAGAGCTATTGAAGAAAGGATTGACTAGAAAAAGTTTAAATCCATGTGTGCTACTTGTTGTGCTTGCACCGAAGAAAGATGGAGAGTGGAGGATGTGTACAAATTCTAGAGTAATCAATAGGATCATAGTCAAGTATAGATTCTCATTTCCAAGGATGGATGGCATGGACTATTTGAGTGGAGAAAATTATTTCACAAAGATTAACCTAAAGAGTGGATATCATCAAATCATAATCGAAGGAGATGAATGGAAGACTACATTTAAGATTAATGAAGGATTGTATGAATGGTTAGTGATGCCTTTTGTATGAATTAATGTAGGTAGCACTTTCATGAGATTAATGAATGAGGTACTAAACAAATTCTTGATTAAGTTTGTTATTGTCTACCTAGATGATATTCTGATTTATAGTAAGACTAGCTCAAAGAAAATTTGTGGCACATTATACAAGTATTGTAGAGGCTGAGAGGAGAAGTTATTGATTAATGTCAAGAAGTGTAATTTCATGAAGACAAAATTAGTATATTTGGGTTTTGTCATTTTTGTTCAAGGATGGAAGATGGACCCTTAGAAGGTTGGAGCAATAATTGATTGGCCTACACTGATAAATATTGGAGAGGTAAGATCATTCCATGGATTGGATAGTTTCTACTAGAATTTTATTAGAAGCTTTAGCTGCATTTGCACACCTCTGACTAAAATAATGAGAGGAGATAGGAAAGAATTTAAGTGGAAATCTAGGGCACAAAGAATTTTTTGAATTTTTGAAGCAAAAGGTGTTAGTATTACCGAATTTTGACAGAGTATTTCAAGTTGATTGTGATGCAAGTGGAAATACAATAGGAGTAGTATTGAGTCAAGAAGGGAGATCTATATCTTATTCATGTAAGAATCTAAATGATGCTAGAAGAAGATATTTAGTTTATGATCAAGAATTTTATGCCATAATTCAAGCCTTGAAGAAGAGGAGACATTATTTATTTCCTACGAAGTTTGTGTTGTATATTGATCATCAAGACTTGCAATATTTGAACAATCAAGGGAATTTGAACTAGAGACATATGATATGGATTGAGTTTTTGTAGAGTTATACATTTGTGTTGAAGCATCGAAGTGGTAATTCAATGAGAGATAATTTGTTCAAGGGAAATTAGTTGTGCATCCCAAAGATTTCAATGAGAGAGAATTTGATCAAGGAGAAGCATAGTGGAGGATTAGCAAGAAATTTTGGAGTGGATAAGACAATAGCTTTGGTTAGTGAACACTATTTTTGGCCACAAATATATAAGGATGTTAGGAATTATGTTTAGAGTTGTAGAATCTGTCAAGTAGCAAAAAGGAAACATAATTAGAATACTGGATTGTTTAAACCTTTGACAATACTAGGGAGACCTTGGGAATATATTAGCATATATTTCATATTAGTATTACCAAGAATACGGAGAGGACATGATTCTATAATGGTAGTAGTGGAAATTTTTCCAAAATGACACATTTCATTGCTTGTAAAAAGACTACTAATGTTGTGTATGTTGCACACCTATTTTTCAAAGAAATTGTAAGATTGCATGGATTACCTAAGAGTATAGTTTCATACAAAGACACCAAGTTCATTGGATATTTTTGGAGGACATTGTGGAAGAAGATGAGAACAAACCTAAAGTTTAGTTCAGCATATCACCCATAGATATATGAAAAAATAGAGGTAGTAAATAAGATTTTGGGTAAATTATTAATATTTTTGGTTGGAGGGAAGGCTGAAAATTAGGATATAGTTCTAAATATTTTGTGTATAATAATTCAGTAAACCGAAGTACAAGGAAGACACCATTTGAGATTGTGAGTGGAATGCATGTCCCAGAGGAGTTGCAAAGCTTAGAGACATCATTATGGAGAATAAGAGGAGTACAAAAGTAGAATAATTTGTAGGATATATGTAGACATTGTATAAGAAAGTCTTGAAGCACTTGGAGGGCATAAACAATAAGTATAAGGAGAAGGTAGATGAGAAATGGAGACATAAGGAATTTGCTGTCAGAGATGAAGTGATGGTATATCTCAAGAAGGAAAGATTTCCAGTAGCAACGTACAATAAGATGAAGATGAAGAAGTTTGTACCATGTAAGATTCCACAGAATTTTGATTCCACAAATACATATGAAATGGAGTTACTATAGAAACTTGATATATCATCTATTTTCAATGTTGTAGACATATATGAGTATCATGAAGGACAGTCAAGTGCAAGTGATACAAAAGTTAATTTGAAGATTACCAAATCAACTATTGTAAGAGATTGAGAAGATTTTGGATACCAAAACTAGAAGGAGCAATAGGAGCAAGTAGTACAAGGAATATCTAGTGATGTGGAAAGGTAGACTAGTGGTAGATTCATTATGGATTTATCAGGCTGAGGTGGACCACTTTGGTTTTCGTCTAGCCCCTAGAAAGTGAGGGACTCACTTTTTTCCAAACTTAAGTGTTTGATGTAGGAGCATCCATGGTTGTAAAGCAATCTTGTATCAACTAAAATCATTTATTTTCTTGCATTTTAGTTTGTAATCATTTTTGTAGTTCATTTCATATTTCACTGCATTATTGTTTCTTAGATTATAAAGAAGGATATAACATCTAAATGAGGTCATCTATATCATATCCAAAGTTTAGATTATTTGCATTTGTCTGTTGAAATTTATCCCTCTAAAACATTCACCATAATTCATAGTCAAAGCATTTGGGGATGAATTGGTCCAAATTTCATTGTGCAAACCTATTCTAGAGCATGGAGAGCTTAGGCAGACATCATACGAGCATTTTGGGTCCAATGGGATCTTTCTTGGAGATCCACAATATGTTTCATCTTGCGAAGAATTATCTTTCACGTTTTAAGGCTAACATACATGCCTGATAATCCATTGAGGTTTGTAAACCCTTAAGGTCGACGTAGACATATTTGGAGATGGAGACTCATATTTAAGACCAATTATAATTCATTATAATTTAGTCATTCAGTAGTTAGTATTCAATATTTAAAAGATAGTTTGTAAGTAATTTAAGATCAGTTGTTGGAATAAGGTCTCTGCCCAAATGTAATGTTGTACAATGCCCTAGTGGCAGGCATGTGAGCCCTAATTATCTTGCATATGATGCATGTAACAATTCCATTTGTTGAATAAATGAAAGTTTATGTTTACTCATCAAATTCTTGTGCTACTTTCATTGCATTGACTCTAAGATGCATGGTTGGACAGTTATTTTTGAAACCTCCATCTGTGACTGCACCATTTTTTATTTAGTAAGAAGTTACATAAATACTAAGAAAATATTATTTATATATATATATATAGTAGTGATAAATTATGAAGTCAATAATCACATCTATTTTTGTTTTTACATCCATTTAACTCTCTTTAAAATATGATTCAATCTTACTATTGAATGGATTAGAAAAAATCATCTATTTTAATAGTCATAAATCATTAAATATTGAAATAAATCTTAAAAGAAAAAATTCGAAAAAATTATTACAATTGATCACTACAAAAGAACTTTAATATAACCACACAGTCGTTAGGTCTCGAGTTCCAACCACTGGTCAATTGCATCGTTAGATATTCTCGTGCAAAGCCTTGTAATCAATGATACCTTCGTCCACTAGTTTATATCTTACACGCATGTTTGAGGGTGACCATATTTGGCAGCTTTAATCCCATCCTTGATTCAGTGGGATGGTACACTACCTTGTATTTCCAGCCACAATATAACATGTCAGACTTTTAACTTACCACCATCGTTATAACCTAACGGCTCTTCAATGTTCCTATTCGCAGCACGGCATCGCAAAGCCTCACATCGCCATTTTCCCATCTGTAGGAGCAAAGCCATTAATGTACGCAGTCGAAAGAGTGTTTTGGTCAACCAGGAATTATGAGGGAGGAGGACTTATGAGTGAGGGTGACAGTTTATTTAATGATCTCAAATTTTACAATATATTTTACTGATAAATATTGTTTTTGAATTCGATTGTGTTGGTGTTTCTGCCTCATTAAAATAATTCTCTTTCTTGAAAGGACGATATCAAAAAATAATATTTCATTGATGCAACAATAACAACACAATCGAGTCAAGAAACAATATTTATCTAGAAAGTTTATTTTTAATTATTTTAAATTTTGAGAAAAAATAATAATAATACTAGATTAATTGATAACATAGTTTTAATGGAATACTAAATATATGTTATCAATGGAATCTTAAATTCTAGCATTATAGAAACAAAACTAAATTTGTTTTGCTTTATAAATATTTGTTTTATTTTAATATTAAATAAATTTCAAAATGTTAAATCAAATGAGCATATAGTTTATATCACCATAAAGGATATTTGAAAATGTGTTTATATTCCAAATAAACTCCATATAAATTGTTATCCCATCAAATGTGTCCAAAAACAAGGCTACTAGGAAGCGACAATTTGTCAAATAAGTTATTGATCCTTGTATTGTTGCTGTAAATTCCTTTCACTCTACATCAATTTGGTATCAAAGCAAGTTTGGTACCTGAAAGAGACAAGAAATACTTGATTATGTGCTCGTAAGTTGTATTGAGAAGTCAAAATGATACTTTGAAGAGAAAGGAGAGGAGGTGGAAGAGAAGGTGTCTAGATGAGAGATGCAATTCTTGAAGAGATAAGGAATCTAAGAGTGAGTTTAGATGCTAGACTCATTATAGTAGAGGAACATCAAAGAAGAGTCATGAAAGGAAATGTGAGTGACAAAGAGGAAGAACCGCAAGCACTTAAAGAAGAAGAGGTTGAAGAGCCCATACATGGACGAATAGATAGATTGCTCAAGGTTATCATAGGACAAGGGTCCAAACCAAAGGTAGAGATCCCTACTTATGTAGGCAGTTTAGACTGAGAAACACTTGTTGATTGCATTATAGAATTCGACAAATACTTTGGATATAAAAATGTTCCTGATGGAAATAAGATTATATTTTCTCATCCTAGATTGAAGGGCCATGCAACTCTTTGGTGTGACTTTAGACAAGACAAGAGGATAAAGAAAGGTAAGCATAAAATGAAAACTTGGGATAGAATGGTAGCAAAACATAAGGCAAAATTACTTCTGAGTGACTATCAAACTAGCCTCTTCATGAAGTTACAAAATTTGAAACAAAAAAAAATGAGTTTCAAAGAGTATACATAGGAGTTTTATATATTAACTATCAGGTCCGGACATGGGGAAGAAGACATAGAGAAGATAGCTAGGTATCTCAATTTATTAAGATACAATATTCAAGATGAACTTAGCCTTATCAGCCCAAGGCCAATAGAAGAGTGTTACCATTTTTCTCTAAAAGAAGAAGATAAGTTGAGTAGAAAACAAAATTAGAAAAATAGAGGTAGAGGTAGACATTTCAGAGGTAGGGGACAACAAGGAGAAAGAATTTTTTTTCAAAATAAAATTCAGAACCAAGTCCTTTCCATGAACAATCACATAATGTAAGAGGTGGATTTATACTTAGAAGACCTTATTATAGGGTGGACACACACAAAGAGGTAGTTTATTTGTTGTTAAATGTTTCAAATGCAATAATTTTTCAAGTCATAGGTCCTACGAATTTCTAAAATACCCTAAAGAAAGTATCTCAAGAATTGACAACAGAAATCAAGTAGTCCAAGAAGAAGAGAAAAGTGTAGGATCTTCATCCCACGAAGAAGAACCTAAAGTTGGAGAGTCTTTTTTGATGAGAAGAGTGTTGATCAAACCATCCAAGGAGAAATAACATGCCCAAAGAAAGATTGTGTTTAAGATATCATGCAAATCCCAATGTAAATGTTGCAAAATGGTTATCGATTCAGGTAGCATAGATAAATTAGTTTCAATAGAAATGGTAGAAAAGATTAGGTTAAAAATAATTCCACATCAAAGTCAATATAAGGTTTCATGGCTTAATAAAGGTTTCTTTGTGATATAATAATAATGGATATGTGCCATGTGCTATTGGGAAGGCCTTGGTAATATGATAGGAAAATTATTCATGATGAGAGATAAAACACATACTATTGAAAAAGATGGTACAAATCGAACCTTTATCCTTGAAAGAAGAAGATGGAAAAGTGACTAGCCCTAGTACCTTGATTGTGAGTGAGAAGGAATTTTTTAACGCAATGAAAGAGGAAAATATGGGTTTTGTACTAGTAAGGAGACCTAGAATTATTATGACAACAACAAGTTTCCTAAATAGATTTAAACCATGTTGGAAGAGTATGTTGATATAGTGATAAATGAGCTACCCAATGAGTTGCCACCTATTAGAAGTATTAGTCATCATATCAAGACTTAATACCTAGTGCTTTTTTTCCAAACAAAGCTTCCTACAAGATGACTCCACAAGAAACTGTAGAGATCAAGAAGCAAGTGCAAGAACTATTAGACAATTTTTTGATAAAATAAATTCTAACCCATGTGTAGTACTAGCAGTATTGGTGCCAAATAAAGGAGATTGAAGGATGTGAATAGATTGAAGAGAAATAAACAATATTACCATTAGGTATAGGTTCCCTCTTCCCAGTATAGATGATTTGATTGATTGTTTGTGTGGTTCTAAATATTTTTCTATGATTGATCTCAATAGTAGTTATCATCACATTAGTATAAGGGAAGGAGATGAATGTAAATCTTCCTTTGAGAGTATTGAGGAGTTCTATGAGTGGCTTGTTATGATATTTGGTCTTACCAATGCTCCAAGTACGTTTATAAGACTAATGAATGAAGTTATAAAACCCTTCCTTGGTGAATTTGTGATTGTTTATTTGGATGCTCGTATGCGAGTATGGAATAATGTTGTGAGTCGCGAAAAATGAAAGCAGGTGCTCAACACCTTAGTCAGTAAAGGGTATTATTGACATATGTTGCAAATCTAAATCTTCATGTATCCTACTATTAGATAGTGAGTCTCTTTAGTAGGTCCATGTATATTTCCATGGGGTTGTGCACCTTATTATGCAAGTCCTTTGTATCTTTCTCTAAGTTTGTGTTCTTAGGACTCAAAGTCCTTCAAGGAGCAATGTTATTCCTTAGGTAGTGATCCTTAAAATAAAATTTCAATTTTGTAAGCAATGAGCTTCATATATTGTTAGACTTCTCACAATGTTTTTTCCCTTTTTGGGTTTTCCATGTGTATCTAGTGTTATCTTATGGATGTGTGTTCATTTCTTTATCTTTAATTTTTGCTAATTTGATTAAATGTTGCTAATCTAGTTAAGGTTTGATGATCCTATTAAAATTCTAAATTTACATTGTGTTAAAGGGTTTAAATTTTTGAAGATACTGATTCACCCCCCTTTCAATATTTGCGTGTGTTCATCAACTATTTTATTGTTAAGGCATTTTAAAATTCCCTAGGATATTGTTAGATCACAAATTTCATTCTCTCAAAGGTTAATCCCATTGAGAGGGTTAAATTTTTAGTAATAATGACCAAATATAGAAGTCTTTAGTTTTTTTGATGGTGCCATTTTAATCTTTTTTTATTTCTCAAAATTGAAACATTCCTACAATGAACTCTCCTTTAAATATGAATGATTAAGAATTAAATTCTAAATGATCCTAGGTTTATAAATTAGTGTACAAATGAATGTATCTAAATACCACTACATAACAATAATCACAAAAAAATGTATCAAAGTGATTGATGATGAGAATGAAATAGAGAAATACTTTATAAGCTTTTAATTTTATTTTTTAAAATTTATGTTTAGATTCAGGTGAGTTCGAATCATTCTACGCTTCTAAGATTTATCCAAGATAATAAAGTTATAAAATCAATTCGGTGAATGAATGGATAACCATGGGAGGTAATAATAGGCTTTTAATAAACATTATATGCACAGAAATATACTTGAAAAAGGACAAGGAAAAGCTGAAATATGTTGGAATTTGTATAAAGGAATGGGAATGAAAGGTTGGATAGTGAGCCCAAGTTCAAACAATATTGAACCATTTGATATTACATAATTGTATTAAGCCTTTTTATGAAAATGAACCTAAAACTAAATGAAACTGGATATACATATGCAACTCTTTCCATTATGAATATGTACAATAATTAAAGTAAAATGAATTTAATCTTGATATAATGATAATATTAGAGTTGAAATAAAATTATCAAAGAAAATGATGGAAAATACTATTAATCTTTTATATTTAACTAGTATATAGTATGAAAAAATACTCTTTTATTTGTACATTTTATATTTAATTAATTTATAGTACCAAAAGAGTGTAATTTCATTCAAATATTTTCTTATAGACTGCATTCTTTTACATTTAATTAAGTATTAAAATTTAGTGGAACATGAATTCCCATATTAGAAGAAAAAATATGTGTTGCATTGAACAAATGGAAGGATAAATTTGAAGCCATGTTAATAGTTCAAATTGAGTACACTTAACAAAGATATTTAAAGCCATCATAAATGGTTAAAAATAATTATAGGAAAAAATAATTATCTTGTGTAATCTTCTGATGTAGGAGCATCCTTGGTTGTAAAGATATCATGTATCAACCAAAAACATTTATTTTCTTGCATTTCAATCTGTAATTATTTTAGCAGTTCATTCTACATTTCACGACATTATTATTTCTCTTCTTGCAAAGTAGGATGCAAAATCTACACGGGGTCATCATATATCATATCCATACTATGGAAAATGTTGCTAGAAGAATGGATGAGATGATGGAAATGATGTGAGAAATACAAGTATGATTGGATGATATTGAAGAAGATTGAAGGCGAGTCTTAAATCATAGACATGGGGATGAAAGTGATGATTATCTAAAAATGTTTTGAATCAAATTGAAGAAGCCCTAGAAGAAGAAGAAGATTCAGATCAAATGAAGATGTTGGAATCTATTTCTAAAATTGGTAAGTGACCCAAAGTTGAAAATCAAAATTATATGGGAAATTTAAACCCTGAGGAATTGACTGATTGGAGATCAATGAAATAGAAGAATACATTGAATATAAAGAAAATGAAGATCTGAAAAGGGTAAGATTTGTGAAAAAAAAGTTGAAGGATCATGCTTTTTTTAGTGGAAAGAAGTTAAATTGGATAGAAATAAAATAAAAGGGGATAAAATCACAAAGTGGGATAGGATGGTGAGAAAATTGAAAAATAAACTTATACCTATTGATCATGACCTTGAGTTGCTAAAAATATTGTTGAACCTAAGAAAAAAGGATAGATTTGCGAAAGAATACACTGAGAAATTCTACAATATGATCATTAGGGTTGGGAAAGTGAATCAAGAAAAGAGAAGGTTGCATGGTACATCAATGGACTGAGAAAAAACATCCAAGAAGAGTTGAGCCTAGTGAAGATGGCTTCAATTGAGAAAGCATACCAATTTGCGTTGAAGGTAGAGGAAAAGTTGAACAAGAAGTTTGAACAAAGGCAGAGAAGTGCAAGAGGAAGATTATAGAGGAGCGAATCACAATCTAGAGGAAGAAGAACTTATGCAAAGGAAAGAAAATATAGAAAACCCTATAATAGTGATGAAAAGGATCACAATTCATACCATGGAGGAAAAGAAGATAGAAATTTCTACCGCAATGACAGGGGAGGTCATAATTCTTATCACAACGTGGATACCAAAGAGATGAAGGAAGATCTAAGAAGATACCATTTAGAGGAACCTACTTCAAGTGTGGCGATGAAGGACATACATCATTTGAATGTCATCAAGGAAGTACCAGTAAGAAAACTAAGCATACTAGAAGACTGGCTTATGTGGATGTAGAACCTATTGAATCCCCTAATTCAATTGAGAAACATGAGAAAGGTGAATCATTGGTGACGATAATATCTTTGATGCATGAATAAGTGACCGAGGAACCACCACAAAGGAAGA
Organism: Sequoia sempervirens; assembly: GCA_007258455.2. Classification (NCBI taxonomy): domain Eukaryota; kingdom Viridiplantae; phylum Streptophyta; class Pinopsida; order Cupressales; family Cupressaceae; genus Sequoia; species Sequoia sempervirens. The sequence goes on along the minus strand of VDFB02168118.1, from coordinate 148,679,213 downwards.
GTTTGTTTTGAACAAGAATAAATCTAGAGGAAAGTTATGTAAATTTATCATTGAGAGTGGTACCACTAACAATCTAGTTTTAGAAGAAATAGTTACCAAGTTGAATTTGAAGAAATTGAAACATCCAAACCCCTATAGGATAGTATGGATTCAGGATGATCATAAGATATTGGTGAATGAGCAATGTTTTGTGAAATTTAATATAGGATCATATAAGGATCAAGTATTGTGTGATATTATGTACATGAATGTATTTCATTTACTATTAGGAAGACCATGGCAATATGATAGAATATCAATTCATGATGGAAGAAGGAATACCTATACTATGACTTCTAATGGCAAAAGAATTTAATTGATACATTGGGAAGAAGAGGTAAAAAGTGAAGCCTATGGCACTGCCAGACTATGTTTGGTAGATTGAAGGAAATTTTTGGATGGATTAAGGTATGAGAATATGTGTTATGCATTGTGGTAAACCAAAGGTAGAGAATTCTATCTCAAAAAATGAGGAAGTAGAAGATTTATTGACAGAGTATGAAGATAACATATCAGAGATTTTACTAGAGGGACTTCCACTAATTTGGTGCATAAGTCATCATATAGACATAATAAGGAGAGATCTTTTTCAAATAAGGTAGCACATAGAATGACACCGACAGATAATGTGGAATGTAACTAGCAGATACAAGAGCTATTGAAGAAATGATTAACCAGAGAAAGTTTAAGTCCATATGTGCTACTTGTTGTGCTTGCACCAAAGAAAGATGGAGAGTGGAGAATGTGTATCGATTCTAGAGTAATCAATAAGATCATAGTCAAGTATAGATTCTCATTTCCAAGGATGGATGGCATGGACTGTTTGAGTCAAGCAAATTATTTCACAAATATTAACCTAAAGAGTGGATATCATCAAATCATAATTGGAGGAGATGAATGGAAGACTACATTTAAGAAGTACTAATGAAGGATTGTATGAATGGTTAGTGATGCCTTTTGGGTGGACTAACGTTCGTAGATAGAACTTTCATGAGATTGATGAATGAGGTACTAAATAAATTCTTGATTAAGTTTGTTATTGTTTACCTAGATGATATTCTTATTTTTAGTAAGACTAGCTCAAAGAACATTTGTGGCACATCATACAAGTATTGTAGAGGCTAAGAGAGGAGAAGTTATTGATTAATGTCAAGAAGTGTAGTTTCATGAAGATAAAATTAGTATATTTGGGTTTTGTCATTTTTGTTGAAGGATTGAAGATGGACCCTGAGAAGGTTGGAGCAACAGTTGATTGCCCTACACTAATAAATATTGGATAGGTAAAATCATTCCATGGATTCGCTAGTTTCTACTAGAAATTTATTAGAAGCTTTAGTTGTATTTGCACACCTATGGCTGAAATAATGAGAGGAGATAGGAAAGAATTTAAGTGGACATCCAGAGCACAAAGAAATTTTGAATTTTTGAAGCAAAAGGTGACATTGTTGTTAGTGTTAGCATTACCGAATTTTGACAAAGTATTTCAAGTTGATTGTGATGCAAGTGGAAATACAATAGGAGTAGTGTTGAGTCAAGAAGGGAGACCTATATCTTATTTATGTGAGAAGCTAAATGATGCTAGAAGAAGATATTTAGGTTATGATCAAGAATTTTATGCCATAATTCAAGCCTTGAAGAAGTGGAGACATTATTTATTTCCTATGAAGTTTGTGTTTTATATTGATCATCAAGCCTTGCAATATTTGAACAGTCAATGGAAGTTGAACTAGAGACATATGAGATGGATTGAGTTTTTGTAGAGTTATACATTTGTGTTGAAGCATTGAAGTGGAAATTCAAACAAAGTTATGGATGCGTTGAGTAGGAGAAGGAATTTACTGATAGATATGAGGATAAAAGTATTGGGTTTTGAAGAACTAAAACATGTATGTATGAGGATAATCTATATTTTGCTAAAGCATGGAGAACATGTAAGGATCCAGTGGTGATAGACTAGATCCAATGGCTAGATTATTTCATTCAAGAAGATAAGTTGTTGAAGGAAATCAATTGTGCATCCTAAAGATTTCAATGAGAGAGAATTTGATCAAGGAGAAGCATAGTGGAGGATTAGGAGGAAATTTTGGAGTGGATAAGACAATCACTTTGGTCAGTGAACACTATCTTTGGCCACAAATATATAAGGATGTTAGGAATTATGTTTAGAGTTGTAGAATATGTCAAGTAGCGAAAAGAAACTTAATTAGAATACTATATTGTTTAAACCTTTGACAATACTAGAGAGGCCTTGGGAATATATTATCATATATTTCATATTAGTATTACCAAGAACACAGAGAGGACATGATTCTATAATGGTAGTAGTGGAAATTTTTCCAAAATGGCACATTTCATTCCTTGTAAAAAGACTAATGATGTTGTGTTTGTTGCACACCTATTTTTCAAAGAAATTGTAAGATTGCATGGATTACCTAAGAGTATAGTTTCATACAAAGACACCAAGTTCATTGGATACTTTTGGAGGACATTGTGGAAGGAGATGAGAAAAAACATGAAGTTCAGTTCAACATATCACCTATAGATATACAAAAAAATAGAGGTAGTAAATAGGATTTTGGGTTACTTATTAATATTTTTGGTTGGAGGGAATTCTAAAAATTAGGATATAGTTCTACCACAAGAATATTTTGTGTATAATAATTCAGCAAACTGAAGTATAGGGAAGACACCATTTGAGATTGTGAATGGAATGCATGTCCCAAAGGAGTTGCAAAGCTTAGATACATCATTATGGAGAATAAGAGGAGTGAAAAAGTAGAATAATTTGTAGGATATATGGAGACATTGTATAAGAAAGTCTTGAAGCACTTGGAGGACATAAACAATAATTTTAAGGAGAAGGTAGATGAGAAATGGAGACATAGGAATTTGTTTTCAGAGATGAAGTGATGGTATATCTCAAGAAGGAAAGATTCCTAGTAGGAACATACAATAAGATGAAGATGAAGAAGTTTGTACCATGTAAGATTTTGAAGAATTTTGATTCCACAAATACATATGAAATGGAGTTACTATAGAAACTTGATACATTGTCTATTTTTAATGTGGTAGACATATATGAGTATCATGAAGGATAGTCAAGTGGAAGTGATACAAAAGTTAATTTTAAGGAGAAATTACCAAATCAACCATCGTAAGAGATTGAGAAGATTTTGGATACCAAAACTAGAAGGAGCACTAGGAGCAAGTAGTACAAGGAATATCTAGTGAAGTGGAAAGGTAGACCGGTGATAGATTCATCATGGATTTATTAGGCTGACGTGGACCACTTTGGTTTTCCTCTAGCTCCTAGAGAGTGAGGGACTCACTTTTTCCAACCTTATGTAGGAGCATCCTTAGTTGTAAAGCAATCTTGTATCAACCAAAATCATTTCTTTTCTTGCATTTTGGTTTGTAATTATTTTTGTAGTTCATTTCGTATTTCACCGCATTATTGTTTCTTAGCTTATAAAGAAGGATACAGGGTCTAAATGAGTTCATCTATATCATATCCAAATTTTAGATTATTTGTATTTGTCTGCTGAAATGTATCCCTCTAAAAAATTCACCATAATTCATAGTCAAAGCTTGGGGATGAATTGGTCCAAATTTCACTGTGCAAACCTATTCTAGAACATGGAGAGCTTAGGCAGACATCATACGAGCATTTTGGGTCCAATGGGATCTTTCTTGGAGATCCACAATATGTTTCATCTTGCGAAGAATTATCTTTCACATTTTAAGGCTAACATACACGCTTGATAATCCATTCAGGTTTGTAAACCCTTAAGGTCGACATAGACCATATTTGGAGATGGAGAATCATATTTAAGACCAATTATAATTCATTATAATTTAGTCATTCAGTAGTTAGTATTCAATATTTAAAAGATAGTTTGTAAGTAATTTAAGATCAGTTGTTGGAATAAGGTCTCTGCCCAAATGTAATGTTGTACAATGCCCTAGTGGTAGGCATGTGAGCCCTAATTATCTTGCATATGATGCATGTAACAATTCCATTTATTGAATAAATGAAAGTTTATGTTTACTGATCAAATTCTTGTGTTATTTTCATTGCATTGACTCTAAGATGCATGGTTGGACAGTTGTTTTTGAAACGTCCATCCTTGACTCCACCATTTTTTAATAAGAAGTTACGTAAATATTAAAGAGAATCTTATATATATAAAAAAAAAATAGTAGTGATAAATTATGAAGTCAATAATGACATCTATTTTTGTTTTTACAATATGATTCAATCTTACTATTGAATGGATAAGAAAAAATCATCTACTCTCATAGTCATAAATCATTAAATGTTGAAATCAATCTTAAAAGAAAAAAATTCGAAAAACTTATTACAGTTGATCACTACAAAAGAACTTTAATATAACCACACAGTCGTTAGGTCTTGAGTTCCAACCACTGGTCAATTACATCGTTAGATATTCTCGTGCAAAGCCTTGTAATCAATGATACCTTTGTCCACTAGTTTATATCTTACACACATGTTTGAGGGGGACCATATTTGGCAGCTTTATCCCATCCTTGATTCAGTGGGATGGTACAGTACCTTCTATTTCCAGCCACAATATAACATGTCAGTCCAGTGCGGCTTTAAAGTTTATCATATCTACCACAGACTTTTAACCTACCGCCATTGTCATAACCTAACGGCTCTTCAATGTTCCTATTCGCAGCGGTTTAAAGTCAAGGAATGGAAGTCCAGCACGGCATTGCAAAGCCTCACATCACCATTTTCCCATCCGTAGGAGCAAAGCCATTAATGCACGCAGTTGAAATAGTTTTTTGGTCAACCAGGACTTATGAGTGAGGGTGACAGTTTATTTAATGATATCAAATTTTTACAATCTATTTTACTGATAAATATTGTTTTTGAATTTGATTGTGCTGGTGTTTCTGCGTCATTAAAATAATTCTCTTTCTTGAAAGGTATTAATTAATGATATCAAAAAATAATATTTCATTGATGCAAAAACACCAATATAATGGAGTCGGGAAACAATATTTATCTAGAAAGTTTATTTTAAATTATTTTAAATTTTGAGAAAAAGTAATAATAATACTAGATTAAATGATAACATAGTTTTAACGAATACTAAATATATGTTATCAATGGAATATTAAATTCAAGCATTATAGAAACAAAATACAATTTGTTTTGCTTTAAAAATATTTATTTTATTTTAATATTAAATAAATTTTGAAATGTTAAACCAAATGAGAATATAGTTTATATCACCAAACAGGATATCTGAAAGTGTGTTTATATTCCAAATAAACTCCATATAAATTAGTATCCCATCAAATGTGTCCAAAAAAAAGGCTACTAGGAAGAGACAATTTGTCAAACAAGACACTGATCCTTGTATTGTTGCTCTAAATTCCTTTCACTCTACATCAATTTGGTATCAAAGCAAGTTTGGTACCTGGAAGAGACAAGAAATACTTGATTATGTGTTGGTAAGTTGTATTGAGAAGTCAAAATGCCACCTAGAAGATAAATGAGAGGAGGTGGAAGAGAAGGTTTCTAGATGAGAGATGCAATTCTTGAAAAGATAAGGAATCTGAGAGTGAGTTTAGATGCTAGACTCATAATAGTAGAGGAACATAAAAGAAGATGAGCCATCATAGGAAATGTGAGTGACAAAGAGGAAGAACCACAAGCACTTGAAGAAGAAGAAGAGGTTGAAGAGCCCATACATGGATGAATAGATAGATTGCTCAAGGTTATCATAGGACAAAGGTCCAAGCCAAATGTAGAGATCCCTACTTATGTAGGTAGTTTAGATTGAGAAACACTTATTGATTGCGTTATAGAATTGGACAAATACTTTGGATATGAAAATTTTCCTGATGAAAATAAGATTATTTTTTCTCGTCCTAGATTGAAGGGCCATGCAACTCTTTGGTGGGACTTTATACAAGACAAGAGGAGAAAGAAAGGTAAGCATAAAATGAAAACTTGGGATAGAATAGTAGCAAAACCTAAGGCAAAATTACTTCCGAGTGACTCTCAAACTAACCTCTTCACGAAGTTACAAAATTTGAAACAAAAATAAATGAGTGTCAAAGAGTATACATAGGAGTTTTATATAATAACTATCAAATCTAGACATGGGGAAGAAGACATAGAGAAGATAGCTAGGTATCTCAATTTATTAAGATACAATATTCAAGATGAACTTAGCCTTATCAGCCCAAGGCCAATAGAAGAGTGTTACCAGTTTTCTCTAAAAGAAGAAGATAAGTTGAGTAGAAAACAAAATTGGAAAAATAGAGGTAGAAATTTCAGAGGTAGGGGACAACAAGGAGAAATAAATTTTGTTCAAAATAAAATTCAGAACCAAGTTCTTTCCATGAACAATCACATTATATAAGAGGTGGATTCATAGCAAGAAGACCTTATTATAGGGTTCGACACACACAAAGAGGTAATTGATTTGTTGTTCAATGTTTCAAATGTAATAGGTTTGCAAGTCATAGGTCCTGCGAATTTCTAAAATACCCTAAAGCAAGTAGCTCAAGAATTAACAATAGAAATCAAGTAGTCCAAGAAGAAGAGAAAAGTGTAGGATCTTCATCCCATGTAGAAGAACCTGAAGTTGGAGAGTCTTTTTTGATGAGAAGAGTGTTGATCAAACCACCCAAAGAGAAATAACATGCCCAAAGAAAGATTGTGTTTAAGATATCATGCAAATCCCAAGGTAAATGTTGCAAAATGGTTATTAATTCAGGTAGCATATATAAATTAGTTTCAATAGAAATGGTAGAGAAGATTAGGTTAAAAATAATTCCACATCAAACTCAATGTAGACACTGAAAAATGTCCTAAGTCTGTGAGCATCATTTATCTTGGCTTTTGTCCTTCGATAATTGAATAAATTTAATTATTCAATTAAGCTTGACCGCATTCCTCTATCAATTAAATAATTTTTAATTATTTAATTAATTCACCTTCTCATCTTTATTCTATCTTGATCAATTAAAATTGTTTAATTGCACCGCTAATATATCCCTTTCTTCAATAATTAAATAAATCATTTTTTTATTTAATTATTTATATTTCATCTTTAGTCAGATAATAATAATAATCATTATTTGGCCTTAATTTTTTTTCTATAATTAAATAACTGTCAAAATTATTTAATTGTGTTTCATTCATCTCTTTTGGATAAATAATTCAAATTAATTATCCATGTCTAATTTCCACCTCCCCATTAAATTAATTGATTAATTTAATTAAATGCTCATTTTGTCATTTTATCTAAATAAATTATTTGGATAAATTATTTATTTTCCACTTGTCATTTTCCTCCATTTTGAATAAATAATTTAAAATAAATTGTTTATGCACCTCCACTTGGTCAAAGATACCTTGTCATTATTTCATGTCATAGTCTGCATGTCCCTATCATAGTCTGCATGTCCCTGCATGCTTGTCATAACCTGCATGTCCCTGCATGTCTGACTGTCATGATTCCTCCAAGAATAGCATATTCTTGTGTAAAGACCCACACTTCCTTGAACCAAAAATTTCACTAATTTTTTTTTAAGTAAATCCCTTAATGTCTTGCTCAATTAGTTGTATACTCAGGAACTTCTATCCATATGGGATAGGCATCTAACCATACGGGTTAGGGTAATGTCCATATGGGACCAAGATTCATCTATCCATCTGGGATATGCATCTAACCTTTTGGGTTAGGTTAATGTCCATTTGGGACCAAGATCTATCTATCTAAATAATGTAGACATGTAACCACATGGGTTAGAAAATGCTCTGGCCAGAGACTTAGACTCATCAGGACCCTCTGGGTCTTGAGTCACTCTCTAAAGACTACACTCCCCTACTAGGAGTGCACCGAGGTTGACGTCCTTAGGAGTATGTGAGTTATTAATAAAAGCTTCAGTCCCGCCTCAGAATTTGGCCTAAGGCCTTAGGGAATCAAGAGAATCCATCTGGGATTCCTTTTGAGTATAACAAGTAATTGCCAACTTCAATTTTTATTTTTTTTACTCAAGGTATTTTAGCAAAACCAACAAGGTAATCACCCTTAACCAATCCTAAATCCCCACCTCGAGCGCCTGCATACTAGGGACAACTATGTCCCTAGACTACCTACATACACAGTTCCAGTGCGGGATCAAGGCGTATAATATGTAGTTATGTTTTCTAATCTATTGTTTGATGTAAACTGTTTTGTGGGTACGTGACCCTTTCTAGGGCCATTGCCCTAGACAGTTTCTCTTCGGTTACTACCCACATAAGGGAGCATATAAAGCATAAAGATTCATGGTGATCTTTTTCTTGTTTCCTAATTCATCTATGTCCTAAGTTCCTATAAGTCACGTCACCCTTGCCCATTAAATAAAAGATAAAAGAATTAAAAAGTCAATTCACATGCCCAAACCCTATTGGAGTTTTCGATGATCTTCACTAGCAGATGTAAGTCTATTATAGTATTATCTTCTTTTTTATATTATCGATCCAAGAGGGATTTCCCGTCCCTTGGATTTTAACTCCAAAATGATCCTTATTACTCCCCGACGATTTATAGGGACGATGCCACAAACGCCGTTGTTGTAGCTTTATTAGGCTATAAGTGCAATAACTCAAGCGTGATGGCATTACCCGTAAACATGAGTTAGAGGCACCGTTAATACCAAACGCTGTTGGTTTTTATGTTTTCCTCCTCTTATTTAATTTTTTTCTATCTAAGAAAAAATGAAATGCATTATCAATAATAAGAAAAGTAGCTTGTGCACATAAACTAAATGGAATATTAAAGCTTTATACCTTCTTGCTAAGGAAGTAAAATTAAATGAACTTACTAAATAAAAAAAACTATCTATTCAATTATATTTGCTAGAAAGAAGTATTACATCTACTTACATCCTATGAAAGTAAATTTTTTTGTAACAATGAATTGAATAGTCAAATCCATTTATGAAATAAAAATATTTAAACATAAAGTTAAATTCTTCAAGATGGGTGATCTAATTCATAGATGGTATGAATCTAATTATTTTGCAATGTTAGTATTTCCTAGGAAAGAAATTTGAATCTATTTGCATAATCTATGTCATAGAGTAAGAAGTTTTTGATTTAAATTGCATAATATTTTCGAGATAAATATCCATCTAAGATAGCATAAATAATTTCCAACTCAATGGCATAATCTATTGTTTCAAGAAAAAGGTTTATTAATTTTGATTGAATTGCATGACTAAAAAAGATTGGATTTTAATTGCATAAGTTATTTCACTAATATCTTAGATAGATAAATCAATACAATGTCTTAATAAGAGCCTTGATTTTAATTGTATAAGTTATATTACTAATGCCTCAAGATTGATGATCTATCTAAAGTAGGTTTGCATTAATTTGCATAAGTTTATTCTTGATAATATTCTAATGATCACATATTCACTATGACCTTGTTGTAATTAAATGAATCAACCTTGTTTTAAAAAGAATTGAATCTACTTGCATATTTAAAGAATAACCATGATGTTGAAGAATTAAGTTTATTACAAATTTATTAAATCATAACTATGATGTTTGTGCTATAAGCCTTGAATCTCAAGAAAATAAATTTATTGCATGGAGAGAAAGTTTATTTGAAGAATAACAATAAATCTAAGAGTTAAGTTTATGGCATAATAAGAAAGCACTTTTATTAAAGAGATATTATTAATTCCTTAAGTTAGTTTGTATTTTGTTTGCATGAATTCAATTTTACTACTTACCATGAAATATAAATTTAAACTTAATGTCTAATAGTCATAATTGTTATCATAGAATTGTAATTATTGTCATAAAGCTATAGTGTTGTCATAAGATATAAAAGTTGTGAGCACAACTTGGGTAGATGGGATGTTGAAATGTCTATGACATATAAGAGAGAGGGTGGCTTGATAATAACATGTCTTCGACATGTAAGGGGGGGTGGTTTGACCATGTGTGCTCACACGTGTGAGCACGCATGGAGAAGCCAAATGGTTGAAAGAGGAAAGGTCACATGCATGGTGTGAACTCTCACACAAGGGTGAGTGGGGATGAGTTGTAAGGTGATAGTGACTTGTGCATGAAAGTTACATGTGAGAGATTATAATAAATTTTTAAATTTGAAAAGAATGATAATGAAGATTAATTAATCAATTAATTTAGGATTAACTAATTAATTGATTATGAAGGATAGTGACATCTCCCTAATCATGATTAATTAGATTAAATGATGTATTATATTAATTAATGTGACTTATGAAAGTGGTTAATTTTATTAATAATAGGTTTTTCTAATCAATAATGCTTAGGATAGGATGAGAACACTTGGTACATAATGACTTAATTTATTTTTTTTCAAAATTATTTTATTCCTTTTTTTTTTTTTTCCATTTCTCCAACACCATGCGCTGAAATTGTTAATGAAACACTTATTTATTAATGTTGCTAAATTTTATTTGTTCCTATGTATTTAATAATTTAACAATTCTTTTTTTTGTTCTTTATTTAATCTCTACCTTCTCCACACATAAATTAATTGTATAAACCACTTACATAATATTACCACACAAAATTATAATATGTCTAAAGTCTTAGCATAAAGAGGGTTATGACATCCTCCCCCACTTAATTTTTGCGTCGTCCCAATGCACACACTAACAAGATAAGAAGTTTCAAAACAAGAAAGGAAATAACTGTTGAATTTCATCTGTATCTTCCCATGTAGCATTGCCTTCATCATACTGATCCCATTGTACTTTACATTGATTGATTTCTCTATTACACAATCGGTACTGGCGCCTCTCCAAGATTTTGTATGGCTCTATCATTATTCCCCCTGTTTCTTGGACCTGTAAGGCATTCCAATCCAAAATATGTTTTTCATCCGGTATGTACTTTTTAAGAAGAGAGACGTGGAATACATCATGGATTCAGCTCAATTGGGGAGGTAAGGACAATCAGTAAGCAACTAGATTTATCTTTTCCATGTTTGCAAAAGGCCCAACATAGCTAGGTGCTAGTTTTGTTTTCTTCCCAAATCTTATGGAACTTTTGTGAGGTTTAACCCTTAGGAAAACTCTTTCCCCACTTCAAATTCCCTTAGAGATCTATTTTTATCTGCATAGCTCTTTTGTCCATCAAAGGCTTCTTTTAACCTTTGCCTTATTTCCTTAGTTTTTCTTTCCATTTCCTTTAACATGTCTAGACCAATTATTATTGTATCTTCAAGACCGTCCCAACTCAAAGGTGTACGACAAGATCTACCATAAAGTGCTTCAAAAGGAGCCATTCTCAAAGAAGTTTGGAAGGTATTGTTGTAAGCAAACTCTACAAGTGGTAGGTACTCTTCCCATTTCCTTTGTTGGTCCATACAATACATCCTTAGTAAGTCCTCTACGATTTGATTTGTCCTTTCTATTTTCCCATCAATTTTAGGATGATATGCTGAGCTAAAAATTAATTGAGTACCCAAAGCTGACTGGAGAGTTGTCCAAAACCTTGAAGTGAATCTCATATCTCTATCTGATATGATCTTCTCAGGTATTCCATGTAACCTAAATACTTCCTTCACAAAGTGTCTTGCTAACGTAGGAGCATCATCAGTTAAATTCCCTGGTATAAAGTGGGCCACCTTGGTGAGTTTGTCAATTACCACCATTATTGCATCATGTCTATAAGGTGTCATTGGTAGCCCTTGTATAAAATCCATGCTAATAACTTGCCATTTATGGTGGGGTATATCATGTGGGTACAATAGACCTGCTGGATGGTTATGTTCTACTTTTACCCTTTGACATTCTAAACATTTAGCCATGAAATGAACAATGTCATTTTTCATCCCTTGCCAAAAATACAATTTCTTTAGATCTGAATTAAGTTTATTAACTCCAGGGTGTCTTGAATAAGGAGTGTTGTGAGCCGAGCGATTAGAACGATATTTCTCAACCCACTTAGGTTGGGAACATAGATTCTTTTATTATACCTCAATAGCCCTTCTTGATCAAGAGTGTACCCTTCAGCCTTAGGATTTGTTGGATCATTTTCCAAGATTAGCTTGACTTGCTCATACCATGGGTCTTGTTTTTTCTCTTCCTTTAGTTGATCCTTGAATGAAGTCTTGAAAGTAGTCATGGTTAGCAAGTGTCTTCTTTTACTTAAAGCATCTACTACCCTATTTTCCTTTCCCTTAATATATTCCATTTCAAAGTCATATTCACTTAGAAATTCTAGCCATCTCCTTTGCCTTGCATTCAAGTGAGGTTGAGTAAAAATATATTTAAGTCCTTGATTATCCATTTTTAGCTCAAAGGGCTTCCCAAGCAAAAAGTGCTGCCATTTTTGTAAGGCATGAACAATAGCTGCTAACTCTAAATCATGGGGGGCATAGTTTACTTCATGGGTTTTCAACTTTCTAGATTCATAAGCCACTACTCCTTCGTCTTGCATAAGCACTCCCCCTAATCCTTCGATAGATGCGTCTGTTACCACTGTGAAATGTCCATTTGGATCTGGAACCCTTAAGATAGGTGTTGTAGTTAACTTTTCCTTTAAAATTTGAAATGCTTTATCACTTTGTTCTGTCCACATAAACTTTTTACTCTTCCTTTGTAATAATGTGATAGGATTTTCAATCTTAGAGAATCCCTCTACAAACCTTTGATAATACCCTACTAAACCCATAAAGCTTCTCACTTCTCACACATTTTTAGGAATCGACCATTCCACTATTGCCTTAATCTTTTCTGGATCAACTGTTATTCCTTCTTTAGATATAATGTGACCATGGTAATGGATTTTCTTTTCAAAGAAGGCACATTTTGACAATTTCCCATATAATTTATGTTCCTTCAATCTTTGCAAGACTAGTTGTAGGTGAGGTAAATGTTCTTCTTCATTTCTAGAATAAATTAATATGTCATCCAAAAACACCAAGACAAAATTTTCCAAGAAATCATGGAACATGCTATTCATTAGGTTCATGAAAGTAGCTGGGGCATTAGTCACACCAAAAGGTACAACCGTGAATTCGTAATGCCCATATCTTGTTCTAAAGGCTATTTTTGAGATATCCTCCTCCTTAATTCTTAATTAATGATAGCCTAATCATAGATCTATCTTGGAGAATACTCCTGCTCCCTTCATTTGGTCAAAAAGATCTTCAATTCGATGTAATGGATACCTATTCTTTATTGTGACCTTATTTAGCATTCTGTAATCAATACACAACCTTAGAGTTCCATCCTTCTTCTTAACAAACAAGACTAGCGCTCCCCAAGGGGACACACTTGGCCTAATTAATCCCTTCCCCAAAAGTTCTTCCAATTGCATTTTAATTTCCTATAATTCTATAGTGTTCATTCTGTAAGGTGCCCTTGACACTGGTTCAACCCCTAGTAAGATGTCAATGGAGAAATCAAATTTTCTTTTTGGGGGTAATCTTGGTAATTCTTCATAAAAAGAATAAGGAGAGCAAGAGAAGGAATCAACTACAATATGGGGAGTGCTTTATTTTGTTTGCTTTCATTTTGATATCTCCATTTTGTTTGTATTCTCTTGTTGATGTGGTTTAATAGCTTAGTAGTGTTGGTTGTCACTTTGTCTATGCTATTTGATTTTTGACCCCATCTCACATTGGTGAACCCGACGTGAATCTTACAATTTTGTACAGAAATTGGTTTGTTTTCTTGTTTTCTTTTGTTGTTGTGTAGGTTGTAGCCAAAAATTCATACGAAATACCGTCATCTTCTTTTGAGCATAGAAAAATGGAAAAATAGAATCCTTAAAAATTATTATCTAGGTTTTGTAGGCCTTGTTCTTATCTTTCCAGAACTTCAAATGGTTTAAAATTTCGTTAATATTTGAGAAAGTTATGGTTGTTTTAGTATTTGTTGTTTCTTAAATCTAGCTTTTAAAACCTGCGTTTTCTTTTGCCTATAACATTTTTTTGGTGCAGAATCTTGAAAAAATACTTTCTAGATTTTAAAGGTTTTATTTTCAGCTTTCCATGGATTCAAACGATTTAAAATTTTGTTAAGTTTTGAGAAAGTTATCGCTGTTTTAATTTGCTGTTGTCATTAAACTTTTTTTTTTGACTTACTAATCTCTTGTTTTCAGCATGTGGCAAAGCTTGGAGGGAGTCTAAAAAAAATTGTTTCTATAGAAACAAAAATTGAGTTTTATTTATTTATTTAGGCATAATCAATTTTGTTTGCTTTCAACAACGACAAATTGCATTTACACTCATGAGGATAAAATGAACCACAATTTGAATGTCACTCATTTGATCTTAAAATGAACAAAAAATTGCATTTACACTTATAAGGATAAAATGAACCATAATTTGCATGTCACTCATTTGGTCTTAAAATGAACAAAAAATTGTATATTTTATTCAGGGGGGTTAAAACGAACAACAAATCTGCATGAATCACTCATTGGGCCTAAAATTTGCAATTACAACTTGCATTTTCATGTCATTAGGCTAAAATGAACACAAGCATGCATTGAAACTCATATGGTTAAAATGAATTTGCATTCTTATGACATGAGTTTAAAATGAACTTTGTTTTTCATATTTCAAATTAAACTTTTAAAATGAACAAAGTGTCTTGTGTGTCCTCCTCACATTATCATTTGGTATTTAAAATTTACAAGTGTCTTCAAAATTTTGTCACCTTGATGCAATAATCGAAGTATCCTCTCCTCTTGCACATTCATGTGATCCTGGGTGTAAGAGAAATGGTTATTGCCTCTAGAACTTGAGTCTATTTTGGTGGGAAAAAGTACTCACCCCAGGATGACTCAGACTGGTAGCACCCTGAACCCAAGGGACTTCCAGCTGGTATATAAAGGTGGATTCTTGGGGAAAGCCCAAGAATCACGCGTATGGTTCTGACGAGATGGATCTGAAAGGGGACTCTCGCAGCATGGATCATGCCCTACGAATGGAATTCTCTTACTAGACACCTATTGTTTTAGAAGCCAGCCATTTCAGTTATTGTTTGGTATAGTACAGGGTACAATATCATGCCTGAAGATACTCACTAGTGACTCCCATGAGTAGAGATAGCAGTTCTTGGGAAGCGACTACTCAAGAATCTGAAGTTGGTGTGCCTGAATGACATTAATGAGTCGTAGAGGGGAGCCAGTGCCACCAAAATTCTAAGCTATCTGCTCTTCGGAAGGAAAGGTGTTTAGCACCAATCCAGGGTATATCGGTGGGCTATATCAAGTATACAAACCCTTGGCCTATTGGCCTATTAGGATTGTACTTGTCTCATGTGCATTTGCATACACCAAAACATCTTGCTTGTCAAGTGATTTCTAGATTTTCAAACAATATACACAACATTCACAAATCTGGACACAAACAATCAACCTCAGACAACTCAAAATTTTCAACAAAACATCAAAAAATAGTCTCAGCCTAATGTCAAATATTTTTTTCTAAGAGGTCTCTATCAAAAACCAACTTTCAAATTGCTCAAAAACTTCATTTTTTTCCCGTTAGTTCACATTTTTTATGATAGGCTTAATCTTTCAAATTTTACCTTTATCTGTTAGGTTCATAATCATCATTTTAGCATTACCTTGACCTTAGGTTTTTGGATTAGACCAACCTTATCACAATTTGCAAAATCATTGCTTTCAAAACTAGGTTATCTTGGACTTCATCATTGACTTCTATCTTCAATCATTGTCACTTTTTGTCAGGCTTTCCAACTCAGCAGTCTAGCTAGGAAAACTCACTAGTCCTTTTGACTTTGTCACCTTGTCATTTTCAATAAGTCCTTTGGTAACTAAAATCGAACAAAAAGATTAAGCTTAGAGTGCTTAGGTACCCCTTTCTCCAAATTGCATTCTAGTTTATATCTTGCATACTTTATTCCCAAAAAAAATACAAAAGCATTATTCATCCTAGTTATTATTTTGAACCTAGACTTTGCATTAGTTGCATCTTTAGTCGACATAATCTTCTTAGTCCTCATTTTGCACCTTGTCATCAGTGTCATCCTATTCATAATCATCAATTTCGCTTTTCGGCATTATGCATTTCCTTAGGTACACATTATCATCTTGTTGCATTTCCATCCATTATCACACAAAAAGACAAAAACATAGACTAGTGTCATACTTGCATTGTCATCATCTTCATTTAAGCAATCTCTTTGATGGTGGAAACAAGACTTCAAAGAAAGAAAAGACAAATGGCAGAATTTAGACAAGACTTTGACAACAACACCAATCCCAATGACTAGATCTTTGATGACCCATTTGGAAATTTGAACGCACAATCTTCCATGAACATGTCAACTTACTTTCAAAATCCACTTTTTGAACAATTCATACAAAGAGATCAAAATGGACAAGTCTATGTTGAAAACTTAGAGGTAGCAACCCAAAATCTTGAAGTCACTTCATTTGTAGAAGAATTGGTCTTGAATGATCCTGACAGATACCTTGCTATGCTTTCAGACCAAGGCGCAAGATTACCAAGAGGCTTCAACATTAATACCATACTACCTGTCTCTCCCAATAATACGACACAAAACATAACATCCCAACATGACAAGAATAATACCTTGATCAATAACATTGTCATTACTACACAAGTTGCCACTACCACTATTAATGTGACATCTAGTGGCACCATAAATCAAAACACCTCCTCTTCAACCAACGCAACATCTACTTGAGCAACATCTACTATGACCATGCCTACAATGTCCATGTCATCTTCACAAACAATAGGAGCTACCTTTTCACAGACCATGCCTACAACATCCACATCATCTTCACAAATGATAGGAGCCACCTTTGCATCCACATCAGTAGGCACCACTTTCTCAAATCCTATGTTCAACTTTTCATCTATGATAATGGGGGCATCCTCATCACATCCTTATGTTGGAACAAACACCAAAATGCTACATGGACAAGGGCACAATACGCATATACCAAATGAACATCATCACAAATCAACATCCCACATGGACAAGGGCACAATACGCATATACCACATGGACACTTCCAAGGAACAAACACCAAAATTCTACATGGACAATTCTTTCAACAAGGACAAGGAACTCAAATGATGCAACAAATGTGTAACTTTGTTAATCAAGTAAGTCAGGGATTTCAAATACCTCAAATACAAACAAACATGGTTGGGTCACATATTCCCACATACTCGTCCCAAATTCATACTCAACAACAAATTCCCACACACAACTGGCAATATCAGCAGACACCTAATCAAAACATATTGTTCTTTCAAGCGACCAATGATCCCATGGTACATGCCTTGCTATGAAGAGTAGATGACCTTCAAAAATTGATGGAAAATATGAAAACCTCTGACAAGAAGAAAAATTCCATATGACTTATGTCCATATCCTTTTGATACAAATTTGTACATGCCACCATTTCCACATGGTTATGTGGCTCCAAAATTCAACAAATACAAGAGTAAAAAAAATCCACTTGACCACATCAGATAGTTCATAACAAGTTGTGTGGATATTGCTCATGAGCATACATATTCATTGCGACTATTTCCTAAAAGCCTCGCAGGCCTAGCCCTAGAATGGTTCTATACACTACAACCTAGAATAAAATCATGGGAGGAACTTGTTGAAAAATTCATGAAAAATTACACATACAACATTGACATAGACACCTCCATTACCAATCTATGCTAGCTCACACAAGAGGATTCAGGTGAAAATTTTTTACCATTCTTTCAAAAATGGAGGGGCCTAGCGAGTCGTTGTCATATAGACATACCTGAAAAGGAAAAAGTTGACATGTTCGTACAAATGTTATTAGGCCCACTGAAAAATGGATTGCATATTCATTGTTGCACAACTTTTGTGGACCTAGTTCAACGAGGTGTTCAAGTTAAACAAGCCCTCATAGCCAAAGGAAGACTAAAATATGATCATAAAAACACAAACACAAACCCTCCTTCTGTTGACGAAACCAAATTTTGGGTTAAGAACAAACATGTTACCAATGATGGTATAGTTGATGATAAGGCTGTCAACACTATAGGTCCGATGATTACCCTAAAAGGGACACAATCGCAAACACATAGATGATGACACAAACCTATGCTACTAATGTTGTTCAGACAAATCCGAATAACCAAGGCAATCAAAACAATCAAACTCAAGGGCAACCTAGACAACCAAGACAATTCCCTAAAGGTCTCATATACACCCCTTTGGGTGAACCTATTGTAGAAGTCCTCAAGAAATGCGTTCAAAATGGTGTCATCACACTTCAGGACCCCAAACCATACAACCCTAGGCAGTTTAAACCATCTTGGTGGGATGATAATGCATTTTGTGACTATCACCAAATAAAAGGACACAAAACTTCTTCCTGTAAATAATTGAAAAATCTGGTACAGGACCTCATTGAAAAATGCATCATTGAAGTTGGCAGACCACACTTTGCTTCTAATGTGGATCATACAATACACAAAAACCCATTGCAGTATCATGGTTCTGGAAGCCCTTCTATGTCAAGTACAAATAATTGAGCCAACCATTCCCATATTGGATATGACTATTATGGGGGGCCTATCGTACATCACATTAGAACAATTGATGAACATGTTTGCACGGTCACCATTAGAAAGGCCCTTGAATGCAATGTCACCACTTGCGGAAGAAAGGTCACCATAGTTGGCCCTCCTCCCCCTAGACAACCAAAGGTAACAATAGCTGGCCCGTCCACTTCCTAGTCACAATCACATCCACAAAGCAAGTAGTCCCAACCTAAAGGAAACTTTAATCTTATTGACTAGCTTGGAAAAAAACTAGCACAAATCTCTATCCTCGAGTTTTTATGCATCTCACCTACCCATAAGGCCATCCTATATAAAACATTGCAAGAATCCTCCATGCCCCAAGATATTGATGTCATCCAATTCAAAGCCATGGTAGGATATCTCATGACTCCCCACCATATTACCTTTTCTGACCAAGACTATTCGTCATCCAAATCCAACCATAATGATGCCCTTCATATCAAAGTCCTTGTTGATAAACATAAGGTCAGATGGGTCTTAGTAGATGGCAAAGCAGGATTGAATATATGTTCCTTAAAATTGGTCAAGGCACTTGGTTTTTCTGATGCTTGCATAGATGCCACAAGAAGCATTGTTATCAAGGCATATGATGATGAAGAACGTTCCTCTCGGGGCATAATTACACTCCCAATTCGAATTGGTCCAGTCATTGTCGATACTACTTGCCAAGTTTTGGATTTAGACTTTTCATACAACATTTTACTTGGTCGACCTTGGATCCATGCTCTGAAAGCCATCCCTTCCATGTATCACCAATGCTTGAAGTTTCCTTTTGAAGGCAGTGAGATTACTATATACGGAGACCCTAATCTGTTCTAATATTGTACCAACCTACGAGGTGTCTCAGAACGCCAAGTCCCTATCAATAGGAAAGCTCCGATGTCCTTTTCTTCCAAATTCATTGACCCCTCAGTACTCGTGAAGTTTTTCGCCTCTTCATCTACCGCATCCATTTCTGCTTCTTCAACCACCACGACCATCTCCCTAACACCTTCCACTTCATTTATCACCCCAAATGTCGACCTGAGCTTCCAAATTCAGGACCATGGATGTGGAGAGTACAAGCTGAATACGTCCTATTGCATAACCAAGATGCCCAAGTCTCCCTAGGTCTATGGCAAACCTTGTTTTAGAATACAAGCAAAAGAAACTTTCAAGGTTCCTCCAAATATAGTTTTCATAAAGTTGGGTGAAATGAGTCAAGAGAACATAGATGATATACTATCCTGGATTTATAGAGAACCATGAGACTTAACTCCCTTACCAACAACAATATATGGAAAATGATACATCATGATAAAAGCAAAAGGTTATGATAGAAAAAGTGGTCTTGGAAAGGATAAAAATGGAAGGCGTGAGCCACTATTAGTTTTAGAAAGACCAAAACATCTTGGGTTAGGGTTAGGTCCATGAGAATCTGGCGATCCAAGTACCAATGTGCTTCCATGTGAGTTAGTGTATGCTTTAGACTATGTTGAGACAACTAAGGACACCTCCTCTGAAACCAACTCTCATGAATGGGAATTTGGCTCTCAATAATCCTTAAGTGACTGCTACCTTGACGAATTATTCCTTGAACCTAGTGAGCCTAGATTTGAGGAACAATTCTGGCAAATGTTTAAGATTGATACAACACCAAATGATGTCAAGTCCAAATCATATTCTATTCCCATTCATCCTAGCCCTGAAATACCAACCCAGTCATCCCAAGCTAGCAACCATCATTTGGAATTGCCTGAGCCATCATTGGCCACTACTGATCCTGACTCTAATACTAATCCCTTTGTCCCTTACTTTGCCGGTGGGTATGAAACAAGCGAAGGAGAATACTGGATAGAATCTGACATAGAGCCAGATGATGACAACTTCATTTTTAACGTCTCAACATCCATTTGCATGCTCTCCACGTCATCTCCTCAATTCACAAATGCTGATGATGGAATATCCTTAGTTTACCCTAACTTAATTGACTGGAACCAAAAAGGCCCACTAGTAATGGATACTTTTCAAAATGATGAGGCTTTAGTAGAGTTTCTAGGACTACGTGAGGGCATTCCAAATGGGGATCACAAAGCTAGATTTTCTATTAACTTGGATTGTGCTACTTATTTTAGGGATACTGTGCCATCCTCTAGTCACAAAATTAAAAAAAAAAAAAAGCAAAAAATAACACGTCTCTAGGTGAAAACAAAAAGGCACCTTCTGATGACAAAATAGTAAAAATAAAGGATGTATCCGAGGGTGAAAACCTCCTTGAGGCACCTAAGGGTGGAGGATTAGACTTTCTCCCCATAGATAGAGAAAAATTAGCAATGCTCTTAGAAGACACCATACCAGTTAATATAACTATTGTGGAGGACCCCAAAATGGTTCTCTTTGCAACATCATTGACAAAAGCTAAACACCCATAATTTCAAAAGTTCTTCTCAGAACGCAAGATAAAATTCACATGGTCTTATGCCGATATGCTAGGGTTAGATCTTGAGTTAGTGTTACATCACTTGCAATTATTGCTAGATGCCAAGCTAGTAAAACAAAAGCTAAGAAAAATTTACCCACAAGTTGCATTGTTGGTTAAAGCCGAACTCAAAAGGTTATTAGATGTACATAGGTTTTATTAGGTCAATTGACTATGCTGAATGGATATCCAACCTTGTCCCTGTCACCAAGCGTACTGGACAGATTCACATATGCACAGACTTCTGAGATCTCAATAAAGCATGCCCTAAAGATGATTTCCCTCTGCCAAACATCGACATCATTGTGGACCTTATAGCTGGATATGAGATGTTGTCCCTTATGGATGGTTTTTCTGGTTATAATCAGATTCGTATTGCCCCTGAAGACCAACACAAAACTGCTTTCACATTCCCTTGGGGTACATACTGTTGGACTGTAATTCCGTTTGGTCTTAAAAATGCAGGTGCTACATATCAAAGGGAAATGACAACAATATTCCATGACATGATGCACACATTAATGGACGACTATGTGGATGACCTTCTAGAAAATTCATTGACAAGAAAAGACCACCTTTTAGTATTAGACAAAGTTTTCAGGAGGCTGGAAGAGTATAAGGTCTAGTTAAACCTGAAAAAGTTTGTTTTTGGTGTAACATCAAGCAAGTTGTTGGGGTACATAGTCTCCCATAGAGGCATTGAAGTTGACCCCGCCAAAGTTAGAGCTATATTGGATATGCCTCCTCCTAAGGGAATCAATGACCTAAGAACGCTACAAGGCAGGCTTCAATCTATCAGACGGTTCATCGCTCAACTTGTAGATAGGTGTCAACCATTTCAGTATCTTCTACGCAAAGGGATCCCCTTTGTGTGGATAGATAAGTGTCAGGAAGCATTCAACCAGATCAAACAATACTTATTGTCACCTCAAGTTCTCATGCCTCCCATCTAAGGAAAACCATTAATTCTATACATCTCTGCAACTACTTCAACACTAGGGCATTACTAGCACAAAATGACTATGAAGAAAAAGAACGAGCCATATATTATATTAGTCAAACACTGGTGGGGTATGAGCTAAATTACACACCCGTTGAGTGTGCTTGTTTGGCAGTTGTACTCGTAACCCAAAAATTAAGGCATTACATGTTAAATCATAAGACACACTTGGTAGCCAAGATCGATCCCTTGAAGTATCTCTTGAGTAGAGCAGCATTGACAAGAAGCTTAGCAAAATGGGTCACAATCCTTAGTGAATATGATATTCAATATGTCGAGCAGAAAGGTAGACCAGTGGTAGATTCATCATGGATTTATCAGGCTGAGGTGGACCACTTTGGTTTTCCTCTAGCTCCTAGAAAGTGAGGGACTCACTTTTTTCCAACCTTAAGTGTTTGATGTAGGAGCATCCCTGGTTGTAAAGCAATCTTGTATCAACCAAAATCATTTCTTTTCTTGCATTTTAGTTTGTAATTATTTCTATAGTTCATTTTTTATTTCACCTCATTATTGTTTCTTAGCTTATAAAGAAGGATATAGCATCTAAATGAGGTCATCTATATCATATCCAAATTTTAGATTATTTGCATTTGTCTGCTAAAAATTTATCCCTCTAAAAAATTCACTATAATTCATAGTCAGAGCATCTGGGGATGAATTGGTCCAATTTTCATTATGCAGACCTATTTTGGAGCATGCAGAGCTTAGGTGGACATCATACGAGCATTTTGGGTCCAATGGGATCTTTCTTAGAAATCCACAATATGTTTCATCTTGCAAAGTATTATCTTTCACATTTTAAGGCTAACATACACGTTTGATCATCCATTAAGGTTTGTAAACTCTTAAGGTCGATGTAGACCATATTTGGAGATGGAGAATCATATTTAAGACCAATTATAATTCATTATAATTTAGTCATTCAGTAGTTAGTATTCAATATTTAAAAGATAGTTTGTAAGTAATTTAAGATCAGTTGTTGGAATAAGGTCTCTGTCCAAATATAATGTTGTACATTGCCCTAGTGGGAGGCCTGTGAGCCCTAATTATCTTGCATATGATGCATGTAACAATTCCATTTATTGAATAAATGAAAGTTCATGTTTACTGATCAATGTCTTGTGCTATTTTCGTTGCATTGACTCTAAGATGCATGGTTGGACAGTTGTTTTTGAAACCTCCATCCGTAACTGCACCATTTTTTAGTAAGAAGTTACATAAATATTAAAGAGAATCTTATATATATAAAAAAATAGTAGTGATAAATTATGAAGTCAATAATGACATCTATTTTTGTTTTTACATCCATTTAACTCCCTTATTTTAACTCCCTTTATAATATGATTCAATCTTACTATTGAATGGATTAGAAAAAATCATCTACTCTAATCGTCATAAATCATTAAATATTGAAATAAATCTTAAAAGAAAAAAATTGGAAAAAATTATTACAATGGATCACTATAAAAGAACTTTAATATAACCACAGTCGTTAGGTCTCGAGTTCCAACCACTGGTCAATTACATCGTTAGATATTCTCGTGCAAAGCCTTGTAATCAATGATACCTTCGTCCACTAGTTTATATCTTACACACATGTTTGAGGGGGACCATTTTTGCAAGCTTTAATCCCATCCTTAATTCAGTGGGATGGTACACTACCTTGTATTTCCAGCCACAATATAACATGTCAGTCCAGTGTGGCTTTAAAGTTTATCACATTTACCACAGATTTTTAACCTACCACCATTGTTATAACCTAACGGCTCTTCAATGTTCCTATTCGCAGCGCTTTGAAGTCAAGGAATGGAAGTCCAGCACGGCATCGCAAAGCCTCACATCACCATTTTCCCATCCGTAGGAGCAAAGCCATTACCTAATGCACGCAGTCGAAAGAGTTTTTTGGTCAACCAGGACTTATGAGTGAGGAGGACTTTGAGTCAGGGTGACAGTTTATTTAATGATATCAAATTTTTAAAATCTATTTTACTGATAAATATTGTTTTTGAATTCCATTGTGTTGGTGTTTCTGTGTCATTAAAATAATTTTCTTTCTTGTAAGGTATTAATTAATGATATCAAAAAATAATATTTCATTGATGCAAAAACACCAACACAATCGAGTCGGGAAACAATATTTATCTAGAAAGTTTATTTTAATTATTTTAAATTTTGAGAAAAAGTAATAATAATACTAGATTAAAGGATAACATAGTTTTAATGGAATACTAAATATATGTTATCAATGGAATATTAAATTCAAACATTATAGAAACAAAATAAAATTTGTTTTGCTTTAAAAATATTTGTTTTATTTTAATATTAAATAAATTTAAAAATGTTAAATCAAATGAGAAAATAGTTTATATCACCATAAAGGATATCTGAAAGTGTGTTTATATTCCAAATAAACTCCATATAAATTTGCTATCCCATCAAATGTGTCCAAAAACAAGGCTACTAGGAAGAGACAATTTGTCAAACAAGTCATTGATCCTTGTATTGTTGTTGTAAATTCCTTTCACTCTACATCAATTTGGTATCAAACTAAGTTTGGTACCTGAAAGAGACAAGAAATACTTGATTATGTGCTGGTAAGTTGTATTGAGAAGTCAAAATGCCACCTAGAAGAAAAATGAGAGGAGGTGGAAGAGAAGGTGTCTAGATGAGAGATGCAATTCTTGAAGAGATAAGGAATTTGAGAGTGAGTTTAGATGCTAGACTCATAATAGTAGAGGAACATCAAAGAAGAGGAGTTATCATAGGAAATGTGAGTGACAAAGAGGAGGAACCACAAGCACTTGAAGAAGAAGAAGAGGTTGAAGAGCCCATACATGGACAAATAGATAGATTGCTCAAGGTTATCATAGGACAAGGGTCCAAACCAAAGGTAGAGATCCCTACTTATGTAGGTAGTTTAGATTGAGAAACACTTATTGATTGGGTTAGAGAATTCGACAAATACTTTGTATATGAAAATGTTCCTGATGAAAATAAGATTATTTTTTCTTGTCCTAGATTGAAGGGCCATGCAACTCTTTGGTGGGACTTTATACAAGACAAGAGGAGAAAGAAAGGTAAGCATAAAATGAAAACTTGGGATAGAATGATAGCAAAACCTAAGGAAAAATTACTTCTGAGTGACTATCAAACTAACCTCTTGATGAAGTTACAAAATTTGAAACAAAAATAAATGAGTTTCAAAGAGTATACATAGGAGTTTTATATATTAACTATCATGTTTGGACATGGGGAAGAATACATAGAGAAGATAGCTAGGTATCTCAATTTATTAAGATACAATATTCAATATGAACTTAGCCTTATCAGCCCAAGGCCAATAGAAGAGTGTTACCAGTTTTCTGTAAAAGAAGAAGATAAGTTGAGTAGAATTTTTTTTTAGAAAAATAGAGGTAGAGGTAGAAATTTCAGAGGTAGGCGACAACAAGGAGAAAGAAATTTTGTTCAAAATAAAATTCATAACCAAGTCCTTTCTATGAACAATCACATAATGTAAGAGGCAGATTCATAGGAAGAAGACCTTATTATAGGGTGGACACACACAAAGAGGTAGTTTATTTGTTGTTCAATGTTTCAAATGCAATAAGTTTGCAAGTCATAGGTCCTACGAATTTCTAAAATACCCTAAAGCAAGTAGCTCAAGAATTGGCAATAGAAATCAAGTAGTCCAAGAAGAAGAGAAAAGTGTAGGATCTTCATCCCACATAGAAGAACCTAAAGTTGGAGAATCTTTTTTGATGAGAAGAGTGTTGATCAAACCATCCAAGGAGAAATAAAATGCCCAAAGAAAGATTGTGTTTAAGATATCATGCAAATCCCAATGTAAATGTTGCAAA
Organism: Sequoia sempervirens; assembly: GCA_007258455.2. Lineage (NCBI taxonomy): Eukaryota > Viridiplantae > Streptophyta > Pinopsida > Cupressales > Cupressaceae > Sequoia > Sequoia sempervirens. Next base: position 148,653,230 of record VDFB02168118.1, on the reverse strand, counting down.
ATGGTTATTGATTCAAGTAGCATAGATAAATTAGTTTCAATAGAAATAGTAGAGAATATTAGGTTAAAAATAATTCCACATCAAAGTCAATATAAGGTTTCATGGCTTAATAAAGGATAAAATGTGTCGATAAATGAACAATGTTGGGTAGAATTTCATATTGGAGGATATTATGATAAGGTTCTTTGCGATGTAATACTAATGGATATGTGCCATGTGCTATTGGGAAGGCCTTGGTAATATGATAGGAAAATTATTCATGATGAGAGATAAAACACATACTATTGAAAAAGATGGTAGAAATCATACCTAAGTTATCCTTGAAAGAAGAAGATGGAAAAGTGACTAGTCCTAGTGTCTTGATTGTGAGTGAGAAGGAATTTTTTTAATGCAATGAAAGAGGAAAATATGGGTTTTGTACTAGTAAGGAGACCTAGAATTATTATGACAACAACCAGTTGCCTAAATAGATATAAACCATGTTGGAAGAGTATGCTGATATAGTGATAAATTAGCTACCCAATGATTTTCCGCCTATTAGAAGTATTAGTCATCATATCAAGACTTACTACCTAGTGCATTTTTTCCAAACAAAGCTTCCTACAAGACGACTCCACAAGAAATTGTAGAGATCAAGAAGCAAGTGCAAGAACTATTAGAATTTTTTTTGATAAAATAAAATCTAACCCATGTGTAGTACCAGTAGTATTGATGCCAAATAAAGGAGATTGGAGGATGTGCACAGATTCAAGAGAAATAAACAAGATTACCATCAGGTATAGGTTCCCTCTTCCCAGTATAGATGATTTGATTGATTGTTTGTGTGGTTCTAAATATTTTTCTATGATTGATCTCAATAGCAGTTATCATCAAATAAGTATAAGGGAAGGAGATGAATGTAAATCTTCCTTTGAGAGTATTGAGGAGTTCTATGAGTGGCTTGTTATGATATTTGGTCTTACCAATGCTCCAAGTACGTTTATAAGACTAATGAATGAAGTTATAAAACCCTTCCTTGGTGAATTTGTGATTGTTTATTTGGATGCTATATTGATTTATAGCTCATAAAAGGATGAACATCTCAAACGCCTTAGGATAGTAATGGGTGATCCCACAATACTGGTTTACAATTTTTGGGAGATACTGATTTTTGTTGAAATCACATATTTTTAGAAAATATAATGATTTCATCCTTGAAAAGTTTCATTTAAAGGATTCCAATTGAAGAGGGTTAGATCTAACCAGCTTAGATCAAACCCCCTTGGATAGAACTTCACTAGTTTTAAGGCATACCTATAACAGAGTCTCCTTTACACCTATCAAAATGCTGATAAAAAACCACTTTTGATTTACCTTTCAGGGGATCAATGAATTCATTTAAAACTTAATTTTTGTAATTATGGAGTCCTTATTATAAGTTTCCCAAAAAGTATAATTTTAAATAAATATAATTTTATTGTTATATTTATTTTAAATTATTTCTTGTGAATGTAGGTTTTTTGCCGAAAATCAAGCTCTCTGTTCTACACATGTGGGAAAATAGTAGATTATAAAAAAAAATTGAAAAATATCAATGCACTAGATATTGAAGTCCTTGATCCAACAAAAAAATAAAATTGAATTTCGATACATACAAAAAAGGTATGTTGTATATAGTCCGCCTATAATCTGAATTGTAATTGGTTGACTTCAAAACTTGATTAAGGAAAAATTGTTCAATAAAACGCTACGAAACCAAATGAAAGTACAAGATATTGTAGTTAAAAATATAAATTCAAAAATTAGAATTTTATCCTTCATGGAAAAAAAGTTATGTTGTATACAATGAGCATCAATCCTTAAAAATGGTGTTTATTGAAAAAAAAACTAGTTTTCGAAGGAGATGGAAAAAGAAGTGCAATTTGATTCAAAAAAATTTGAAAAAAAATGTATTTAGAATTTATAGAAAAAATGTCACAAATCACTAGCTTGTATCATCTTCAAATTCCTCGTGGTTTGGTCGCTATAGACCTACTCGAAAGTGAAGATTTAGTTAGAAAAAATCACTTTAGTGTCGAGTTTGGCCAAAAATTGTAAACAAGTATTGTGTGATCACCCTAATGCAAAGATTGCAAGAAGAAAGATTATTAATTAATATCAATAAATGTTTATTCATGAATACAAAATTAGTGTACCTTAATTTTGTGCTTTCTCAAGGTGGATTAAATATGGGAAAGGAAAAAGTGAAGGCCATAACTAATTGACCAAATCCTAAAAAGATTTATGAGGTAAATATTTTCCATGGTTTGGAAATTTTTTATAGGAAATTTATTAAAACAAATAGTCGAATTTGTGCACCACTCATAGATACTGTAAGAGGGGATAAAATAAAGTTAGTTTGGACTAATGTTGTTGAAATAAATTTTTAGGTTTTGGAGAAGAAAATCATAAAACAACCTATACTAGCACTTCTTGATTTTTACAAAGTTTTCCAAGTTGAATATGATGCAAGTGGGGTGGCCATTAGAGTTGTCCTAAGTAAAAAAGGTAAATCCATTGCATACTTTAGTGAGAATCTAAATTATGAAAAAGAGAGGTATTCAACTTATGATCTTGAGTTTTATGCTTTATTTTAATCCTTAATGAAGTGGAGACATTATTTGATGCCTAAGTAGTTTGTTATTTTCACTGATAAACATGCACTACAGTTCATAACTAGCTAGCCAAAATTAAGTCAAAGACATTGTTCTTTATAAACCATTTTTTTTGTTTGATGTGGTTGTTTTGTGTCTTTTTCATTTAATCAATAATTTTGGAGATTAAAATATACTCACATTTGAATTTAGTTAATCAATAAATCAATATTTTTAAGTCTTGAGGGAATTTTTTTCTATGCTCTTCTCTCAGATGCTTATGTGACCTTGAGAATAAAAAACAACACTGAACTTCCAAATTTTTTTTTTACAAGGTCTACCTTGCATTTCGTAATCAAGCAGAAACCTCAACTCTACTATTTTTTTGGAGTATAAAAAGTAGAGGGTGATTTGAAAGACACAACTCTTGGAAGTTGGATTTTTTCACTTGAGTTAAGCCCCAAAGAACTTTATACCTTCAAGAAGTGAAGGAGAAGGGTGGGTTACCCTCTTCCTCCTATTCTCTAGCACTACTCAGCTTTTATTTTCATGGATTGATCCTCACCTACCCTTTTGGTATATCAAGGATTCCCCTTGTCATCTAGATATAGCTTAGTATAATAATTTGATCATGCTTTATTGCACTGTATCAGTTACTAGTTAGGCTTGAAAAGTTAATCATAATGTTCTTTTAGAGGGGAAATATATCTAATTTTAGGTAAGGTGTTGGAATCAAATTTACAATTCCATAGGTGGAACATGACCTTGCATTCCATAGCTATTCATCACTTAATAAACATCATATCTATGGGCCCAAATATATTCACACTCCCTCCTAATTTATCTTAGATCAGAACCTCTACACCTTAAACTAAAAAGGGACCTTATCCATTTAAGAAATATTTTTTTTAATATTTTATATTTTTTATTGTCTTAATACTTTTAAAATAGAAAATAAAAATAAAAAACCAAAAAATTTATGATTATTTTCTTCACCATTTTTTAGGGTTTAGAATTCAACCATTATGTGCCAACTCAACCATCCTTTGCATGTAAATCCTAAACTTCACCAACTTATGCAACCAAATCTTATATATACAATCTAAATCATCCCATTATCCATCCCAATCTAAATTTATAATAGTGCTTATATTTTAGTTTGATGACTTACCAAATCAAACTAAAAAAAATACTTCTCTAATAATGATGATGCTAGCCTAGTGGATCAACAAAAGTATGACCCCTATGATGATAACAAGAGTCTTATGGATCAATACTAATGCTTTCAATTATTATATTTTATTGCCTTAAGAAATATTTCCATAATATCTAATCACCTATCCATCTACCTTTAGTATCAAGAACTTATAAGACTTAATTTCCCACCCATCAATCACAAATATCAAGAACTAGTTAGTACAAGCTATATTGCTAATCCTTAACAAATATCTATTTTTTCTCCTTATCCTACCTTTAAAAAGGGAAAACCATGTATTTCATCCAAATTTTTATCCAACATCAAGTTGTCTCCCTAACCCTTATGCCCTATTGATATAAGAAATTTGCATCCCCATTACCAAACTAGGAAAGCCTTGTATCCTCCACTCCCTATTTAAATCCTTCATCAATCAATTTTCATTATAAATCATCTCAATTTGAAAATTATATAATAAAGACACTTTATGGATCTTCTCCAAGGATGAATAAAAAATTATCTTAAACTTCAATGCACAAACAAGGTTATTCCATTCGAACACATCACAAATCCTATCACATCCAAACATCTCATTAACTATGAAATAATCAATTACAAACCCTTTACATACCTCAAATAAATTAAATTAAACATTAGTAATCATAAAATATCCTCTTCTAATCTTTGTGCAAAACTCAAAAATTTCTTTCACATACTAAACGTTGGAAATTAAAAAAAAAAAACAATTCTCCCTCATCATCTAAGAAGAGTTACATGTCTCAATAAATTTCTCAAAATAATACCCAAATGTGTACTATCCTAAATTGAGATTCTATCCATTATCAAGAGACCTTATACCAAACACCATCATGCACTTCATTTCAAATTAGTCCCTCTCAAGAAATTTCTCTTTAATATCCCTTATTACCATTCCAAAATCCTCAATCCATCTAAGAATCCCCAATAGATGATCACAATATTTATGTTAATCCAATACTTTATCAAGATCTCATAGATGATTAAGAAATTCATGATAATCAAATATTTAATCAAGATCCTATCTATGATCATGACATATAATAAGAGCTAATCTTTGGTTAAGATCCTATCTATGATCAAGAAATAAAAAATGATCCCCTTATCCACATCTATTTCATCCATGACCATAAAATTGATGTTGATACCATCCATAATCCAACAATATTCATTTCCCAAGATGAGACACTTACCTCCTTTACACACATACCTAATCAAAGAGAATACATGAATCACATGAAAAAGTTGATAACTAATATTAAATATGGATCATATCAACATCCCAAATGATCAAGTGACAAAAAACATGACCAAGAATAAATAAAATAAAATTGGATCAAGAAAAGAAAATAATCCAAATTAAATAGTCAATAAAAATAAGAAGTCATGGGAAAAGAGCTATCCTACATAACAAGTGTCCATTTCCTTAAAAACTTTCATCAAGCCCACCACAAAAGGCATATATATTTTTTGGACCTTGTAGTCTAGTAAAATGCACACCCTTGCATTTTCACACTTGTTTGGGCCTCCTTTCTTTATTCATCCCTATTTATGTCTTAATTGGTCCTATTTTGCATCTACAATCCCTACGAATTATATCTTTTTTTGGCTAATCCTAACATTCTCTAATGATAATGATAATTTAATGTTTCTATATGTGTGTCCCTAATTTTTGGGTTGAGACTAAGACACCACCTAGGGCATCTTTGTGCCCCAAAGGTCTTGGGACCCAGATTTCAAATGCATATTAAATGGGCCCCTTTTTGGTGTTTGTGTCACAAGTTTTTAGCTTTGGGACTAAGACGCCACCTAGGGTGTCTTAGTCCTCCTTGGCTTATTTTTGGGATTTAATTTCAAATCTTGGCAAGATTTAGCCTCATTTAATTAATGATTTCATATGTCAGCTTGTTGTGGTATAACTTTGGGATATTAAGCATAGATAAGTATAAATACAAGGTTCCTCCACTCAATTTTCATAACAAGCATTCAAGTATTCATTCCTAAGGTGAGTTTATGAATTCAAGAGCAATTCATCAAGAATTTGGAGCCATCATCAATATTCAAGCATCATGTCAAGGGTTTAGTGCATCCATTCATGTTGTTGAGCCAAGATTGTGGATGTAGCATTGAACATTTACAAGCAACCATTGTTCACATCGTATCCAAGGATCCAAGATCTACATTCTTCATGGCCACTACATGGTAGATTGCATATTTGATTCACAAGACATCATCCAAGGTGATATCATTTACATATTTTATATTTCATGCCTCATTTCATTCATTTCATCATTTGATTTAATTACCAACAAGGGGTTTGACCAAACCAAACCCCCATTCACTAACAATCAACAAATTTTTCCCCTCTTGTGTGTTTGTGATTGCAGATTTAGATTGAAGACTTGAAGATCATTTGAAGTGAAAAGTTGTCAAAGTTGCATTGTAAAGTTGTCATCTTCACAAAAATCACTTATAAGACAAATCTTGAAGATTCAAAACCTCAAATGTGAGAAGAATCAAGTGATGACCTTGGAACCTAGGATTGCATTCAAAGATTTCAAAAATTCAAAATGAGACTAAGAAAATATTTAAGGCATCTTAGTCCTCCTAGTGGATTTTTGTAGAGATTCTTTTGGATCCTATTCTGGCATCCAAAGATTTTGCATCTACCCTAAAAAATAGCAGCGGGATTAAGACAAAAGTAAGGGCGTCTTAGTCCTCCATAGCACTTCCTGATAGCATTTTTACATTTTTGGAATCCTCATTACATTTTTAGACTTCCTAGGTACACATACCCTAACTTGGTGTAGCTTAATTTCATCATTTGTACTCATTATTTGACTTGCATTACTAGGTTTTGTGAGTTGAATGTTAAAGTGTCTTTTCCAAGATTTTGCTTGGTAGTGAACCCCTTAAAGTTTAAAGAAACCCCTCCTAGGTCTTCCTTGTTGAGAATTGACTCACCTTTAAGGTTGATAGTCAATCCCATTGGGATTCCTAGGACATTCTTGAGTGAGTAGTTGGAGAAAGGGTGACATTGTATGTCCATTTTCCCACCAATCATTTCAGTGAACCCAACCTTTTAGAACATTCATTTTCTGATTTGGAGTCTATTAAGGCCCTAGATCTAGGTTGTGTTCATTCTTCCATTCCATCTTGTATTAGTGAAATTGCATCTAGGGTTTCTCATATTTAGTGAAATTGCATCTAGTGTTTCTCATATTTGCATTAGTGAAAGTGCATATAGGTTGCATTTTTCCTTGCTTGTATCATTTTATCTCATTGAAAAACTAAAAAGTACATTGTTCATCATCCTAATTGCATTTAGAAACATTGTTATTGCATTCAAAATTGAAAAAATTGCATCCAATTGCTTGTCCATAGTCACTTTTTTTCCATTCATTTGCACATTTTTCTGTTTCTAAACATCAAGCCCCTAGGTAGGAAATATGGGAATAGTGTTAACAACTCAGAATTTGTTGTTTTTTTGATAAAAAGCTGCACTAGGAAAAAAACTCCCTTACTGGCATCTTAGTCCCTCTCCCAGTTTTTACCTCAAAATCTTTTCTGAGTTGATTGCATTCTATTCCACTTTCTGGAACCTTCAAATTCCTTAAGTAGGACCAAGACACCCTTACTGGCATCTTAGTCCCTGTTGAGTTTGAAGCAGCAGTTTTCAAGATTTAAATATGCTTTTATGTGCTTCCTAAGTCTCCTAGTAACATATACTATAAGTTTGGAAAGTTTCGTGAACATCTATTTTATGCATCTAGGTAAAAAACATCAATTTAGGGTAGATTCATTTTTTAAATCATTTCAATTAAAAGCATCATTAGATATTAAAATTCTCACAATTCTGAAACTTTGCATAATATGGATAAAGTTACTTTTCACTTTTGCATGTACAATGTTTACATTCATAAAAATTTGCATAAGTTTGATAAAATTTCTTTTCATTTTTGGATATACATTGTTTGCATTCTTAAAGTTTTGCATACATTGGATAAAAGTGTTTTGCATCTTGGGATATACATTGTTTACATTATTAAAGCATTGCATGAGATGGTTAAAAGTGCTTTTCATTTTTGGTCAAACAATGTTAGTACCTTACCTTTCTAGGAACGCTAAGAAATTTTTTATATCCCCTCCCTATGAGACTATTTTAGTGAAAGAGAATACAACCTTGGACAATCCTAACGATCATATTCATTCTTCTCCTAATATCTCTCCTATTTGTGAAGAAGATATTTTGGTGTTAGAAGAACCAATCAATGAGTTTTGAGAGTCGTAGTTGTTTCTTTCCACTTACCTCTCTTAGTGAACAAGACATTGATGAACAAGAAGAAACAACCATAAATGATCATTACAATCACATTTGTTCATCTCCTAGTTGTGAAGATGATACTTCGATGTTAGAAGATCTAATCAATGAAAGTCATGGGAATCTTGATTTCCTCTCTTCCCCTAGAGAAAAAATTATTGAACAAGACAACAACATCATTGATGAACAAGAAAATTTAACCATTGATAACTCCCTTATGTGCAATGAAGTCATCTTAGAAGAACCAACCCTTGAATTTCAAGAATATTTGGTTTGTAGTTCGATCCTAAAAACTCTTCTCCTAGGGAAGATATAACAGTGGAAGAAAATGAGAACATTGACAATAGTAATTCCCTAGATGATGATGATGAAGTAACATTAGACTTCTCTTCACTAACAAATCATAAAAAAATGATAAGTCTTCTGAAATTATGCACATTAGATACCCCTTGGAGTACTCTCTCGAGCCTATACTTATCATTCATTCACCCTCTCAAAAACCACAAGTTCAAAATAAACCCATTCTTATCCTCTAACATACCTTAGAACAATAAACCCATTCACCCTCTCAAAAACCACAAGTTCAAAATAAACCCATTCTTATCATTCATTCACCCTCTCAAAAACCACAAGTTCAAAATAAACCCACCTAAGAACAATGTTTCACAACAATCAAGTTACAATACGGTTTCTCATACATACAACACTAGGAACAATCTGCAACCAAGACAAACACCTTCAACATCCCTCCCATTTCCTATTCCTATTTTTCCTAGTGCTCACCATTTAACTTCACATAGTGGGAAGAAGTATGATCTTGTTGAACAACTTAAGAATACTCCTGCTAAGATGTCCCTATGGGACTTAATTCAAAATTCACCTAATTATCACACTATTCTTCAAATAGCTTTGCAACAAGTTGTGGTCCCCTCTAGTGCACAACCAAATGAAATAGCAACCCTGATTCAAGGAATAAATGATGACATTGTCTTCCCTCAAAGTGAACTCCCCCCTTTGGAAGTGCAAAAACAATGTGATGCTTTCATGATAATAGCTCAATCCAATACGACGAAGATAAAACAAGCCCTTATTGACAATGGCTGGCTCAGCCTTAAATATGTGTAGTGTCAACCTTTTGAATAAGCTTGGTGTTGATAAACCAAAAATCCAACCCGTCTCTTTCTCTATGAATGGATTTGATAACATGAAAAAGCAACTGCTTGGTGTAATCAATTTACCTATTAAATTTGGAAAGGCCACATTACAAACCCCGGTCCATGTTATGCCTTATGATATTTCATATAATGTTCTTTTAGGTAGACCGTGCATTCATGCAATGAATAGGGTGCCTTCCACTCTTCATCATAAAATGAAATACGTCTACAACAAGGTCCGCACACTTGACACTAATCATGAGCCTTATAGCGTTTTACAACTTGAGAAAAAAAAAGAGAATTCCTTGAAAACATTAACACCAACCAAAAAAGTGGAACCCATGTAACAGAAAGACAAAGATGAACACACTGGATAACTCATGAAGCTATCAAACGATGATTGGGGTTCCTCGGATTTCACACCTTTCTTTGATGGGAAACCAAAGATCATAATAAAGAAGAATGAAAAAGAAAAAGCGGTAATGTCAACACAAAACTCAGAAGACCCTTCAAAAGCATCCACCTCAACCACTTTAGAAGAAAAAGAAAATTACACAACAAACATTGATGAACTTAATTATGAGCAACCACCGAGTCCAAAAGAAATGAAGAATCTTTATGGAAAAGGTTATGAAATGATGAAAGATATTGGATACAATGGAAAAGGATGTGGTGCTAGAGAACAAGGAATTTGTGTCCCTATAGAGCCCAACATGCAAGAAGCAACCTACGGTCTTGGTTATTCTCCTTTGATAACAATCAAACCATCAAACAAGCCTTCACTCAATGTCAACACTCTAAGAAAAGATTCCTGTAAACCAAAATTGATAGTAGTGCATCCTGAACTGATTGTTATCATTTGCAAGAAACAAAGAAATCTCCACTTAATGTCAATTTCATCACACAAAACACTAATGATTTGAATTCATTAGATTTTACACCCTCCTATAAAGGAGAGAACAAAATCTGGCAATTGGAAGTCTTATGTAAGTATGACATCATGTACTAAGAAAGAGATATATTTGTCAAAAAATAACAAAACATCTCCTACTCTTGATCAAGAAAGTATCCTATTGAGACTCCTCCAAGATTGTTTGATATCCCTTCCTCCAAAAACACAAAAGTAATTTCATTACAAGACTTCATTTTGTGCATATCATAGAGTTCATGGTCATTCTACTAATGAATGTAAGGCTTTGAGTAGTAAAATCCAACATCAATCATTTCGGCTCACCCTTATCCTGCACTAAGTGGGGGAAAGGGGTTAGGTAGCCTTGTCCTTGTATGTCACTTGTCACCTCTTTTGGCTAGTTGACAACCTTTCATGTACATATAAGAGCAATCTTGGTCATATATGGATGGCATGCCTTAAGTTGGCTTGCATGTGACATACTTTAAAGCAATTGCTCATAGCAATGGTGTTTTCAACTGCTTAAAGTGGGGACATACATCGACACTCATGTTTCATTGTGTGATTTTATTTTTCTTGTGATACATTCTTTTCTTGGTGGTTTCATTGGGTTTGATTTCCTTTGAGAGTAATATTTCTTTGACTTGTCCTCTCTTGGAGACATTAAGCACAATGTTTCCTAAGATGAGACCTTGTGTGAACTAAGAAAAATCCCTTTGAACATCCCTTTGGTGTTGCATTTTCTTTTTGTACCTTATTAAATTCATTGAGGTATGGATTTGATATGGCCTCTTGGGGCTCACCTAGTGAACAGCTAGCTTCACTAGCCCTTGTGATCATACGTTTTCTTTTTATCCTTATCATAGTCATGGGGGTATGACATTGATATGGACCTCGTAGGGTTCACCTAGTGGACAACTAACTTCACTAGCCCTTGTGAGCATGCATTTTGTTTGCATAGTGGACAACTTGTTCCAATTGTAAACCTTTTTTAAACAAATAGCCTAGACCCAGTCCATAGCATGTTGGATGGCCAGTCGAAGCTTGATCCGTAGCGTTTTTCTTTTTCCTTTTTTTTTTTCCTTTTTCTATTTTTGATGGTGTATGCTTGATATCTGGTTATGTCTTCATATATCATCCACATGCGTGTTCCTTTGTCCCTATGTTGGTTTTCCATAGGATCTTGAAAATCCCTCTTGATTGTTGTCATCCTATCTTGCTAACATTGGTACATTTGAACCCCTCTTGATTGCATGGTTGGCTACTTTAGTGTGAGTTTGAAGAAATTTCATCCTTTCACTAAAGTGGGGGCTAAATGTAGTATAGTAAAATGCATACCCTTGCATTTTCACACTTGTTTGGGTCCACCTTGATTTATTTATCACTATTTATGTCTTAATTGGTCCTATTCTACATCTATAAGCCCTATGAATTATATATTTTTTTGGCTATTTCTGAGATTCTCCGATGATAGATGATAATTTAATGATTATGTCTATGTTTCCCTTATTTTTGGGTCAGGACTAAGACATCACCTAGGGCGTCTTTGTCCCCCAAAGGTCTTGGGACCCAGATTTGAAATGCATCTTAAATGGGCCCCTTTTTGGTGTCTGTGCCCCAAGTTTTTAGCCTTGCAACTAAGACGCCACCTAGGGAATCTTAGTCCTCCTTGGATTATTTTCAGAATTAAATGTCAAATCTTGGCGGGATTTAGCCTCCTTTAATTAATGATTTCATATGTCGGCTTGTTGTGGTGTAATTTTGAGATATTAAGCATAGATAAGTATAAATACAAGGTTCCTCCACTCATTTTTCATAACAAGCATTCAAGTATTCATTCCTAAGGTGAGTTTATGCATTCAAGAGCAATTCATCAAGAATTTGGAGCCATCATCAAGATTCAAGCACCATGTCAAGGGTTTAGTGCATCCATTCATGATTTTGAGCCAATATTATGGATGTAGCATTGAAGATCTATTGGCAACCATTGTTCACTTCATATCCAAGGATCGAAGATCTACATTCTTCATGGGAACTACATGGTAGATTATAGATTTGCTTCACAAAACATCATCCAAGGTGATATCATTTACATATTTCATATTTCATGCCTCATTTCATTTAATTCATCATTTGGTTTAATTACCAATAAGGGGTTTGACCAAGGCAGACCCCCATTCACTAACAATCAACAAGTTTTTCCCCTCTTGTGTGTTTTTGGTGGCAGATTTAGGTTGACGACTTGAAGATCATTTGAAGTGCAAAGTTGTCAAAGTTGCAAAGTTGCATTGCAAAGTTTTCATCTTCATGGAAACTCACCTACAAGCCAGATCTTGAAGATTCAGGACCTTAGGTCTGAGAAGAAGAAAGTGATGAGCTTGGAGCCCAAGATCACATTCAAAGATTTCATAAATTCCAAACAAGTCTAAGACAACAGTAAGGGCATCTTAGTCCTCCCGGTGCATTTTTGCAAGATTCTTTTGGATCCCGTTGCAGCATTCGAAGATTTTGCATCTTCCTCGAAAAATACCAGTGGGACTAGACAACAGTAAGGGCATCTTATTTGTTCATAGTACTTTTTGACAACATTTTTACATTTTTTGAAATCCTCATTACATTTCTAGAATTCTCAAGTACACATACCCTAACTTGGTGTAGCTTAATTTTATCATTTGTACTCATTATTTGACTTGCATTACTAGGTTTTGTGAGTTGAATGTTAAAATGTCTTTTCCAAGCTTTTCCTTGGTGGTGAACCCCTTAAATCTTAAAGAACCCCCTCCTCGGTCTTCCTTGTTGAGAATTGACTCACCTTTGAGGTTTATAGTCAATTCCATTGGGATTCCTAGCACATTCTTGAGTGACTAGTTGGAGAAAGGGTAACATTTTATGTCAATTTTCCCACCAATCAGGCCTTAATAGAGTAAAACTTCAAAATCTAAACTTCATCATCCACCATCCCAAGCTTAGAAAATAAAAAAATACATGCAATAAATTATAACCCCTTCATCTTGGTCATCCAAGCTACTTTTAGAATTTATATACACCTTTTTGTATTATCATAGCATGTTATATTTGACAACCTAGCTTAATGTGGCTAATTTTTCTTAATTATATATGCAAAAAGGATGTATGAAATGTGTCATAAACTATTATAATATTTCAATGTAAAAACCTTGTGAGCATGGTCCTACACATCATTAAATTAGATGTTGGAGATTGTTATCATTGTACAATTATCAAATCAAGTTTACCAAGAATTCCATATTTATATTTCATATAATAGTTGCTACTTCATCATTTGTCTTTATGTTTGTGAGATACTATACAAGTCTCAATTCCAATTTTTGTTAATTTAGATTATGACATAGAATAAGTAATCTAAAACCATAATCTTGTCTAACATTAGTAAACATATTAATATATAATAAATGAAGCTATTCTCTATCCTTAAACAAACTTAGTTTTTTTAAAAATTTATTTCGATGTTTATAATTGGAACTATGGGAAGGGACATAGAATAAAGCACTAAGCTAAAATAGAAGGAGAAAAGCAATGATAAGGGGCAAGGGTGTTAGTGTACATATATTGAAACTTGCATACACTTAGGCTTCTTAAGCCTAGTTAGGCATCACATTGATCCTTTCTTAGTGAGGTGTCAATATAGATAGGTGTCCTACAAGGTGTCAACTTGCTTTCAATACCTATTCCATTATTTGTGATAGGAAACTCGCCACCACTCCATGTGTGAGGAGTCTTATCCTCATTTTGTGGAAGTTGGTTTCCTTTCATCTCCTATTTATGTATGTCTTTGTTTCCTAATACATTGGTCGACTATTATGCAATATTGTTTCATTATGCTTGTTTCTAATCTCTGTGGTTAGCTAGTTTTCACATGGTATCAGAGCAGTTCAATGATATTAGCAGGTCTAAAGGTGAACGTATTTGAATGCATTTAGTTAGTTTGATCTATGGCTGTTAAATAATCCATAGGAACCAAATTATGTTAGCATATCACATTGTTTACAGTAAACAGTTACAGTATAAAGTTACTCGACTACTCTCATAGTTTCTCAACCACTCAACCACTTCCTCCTTCCTATCTATAAATATAGATGTTCGAATAATAATTAATGAAAGTTTTATGCATTTTTACAATAATTGGTATCAAAGCTTTACTATTTCCGTTCCAGTTAAAATGGTGGATAGGGTACTCAATCTGGCAGGCCATTTTATTAACTATGGAGAAATGTTCATAATTTTTGAATGGCAATGCCTAGATATTGATGGTAGAAAATATCAATAGTATGGAATGCAATTTTCAAACAATGTCAAAATCTCTCTGTTAGTGATGGGGGTTTGTTCTTTGTGCATGTTGTATATGCAAATCATGGAGTTATTTAACATTGGTGTGATGGTTTGATGAGTAATGACTTCCAAGCCTATGTTTGGCATTCAGAAATAATATTGTGACTTTCTTTGCATTTGCGGAATTCCTGATTTTTATTGTGGAAGTCAATTGAATGATTGTTGGTATTTCCTCCATACTTGTGGGGATATTCTGGAAGTATTATAATTGCTCTGGCACTTCTTCTACACTTGTGGATTGCAATAACTTCATGGTACTGACGAGAGTTTACGAAAAAATGGTAATGATATTATATTCAGCAATTTTTTAAAAAAAATTGATTGAACATTTTGAATGATCTAGCCTTGATGGAGGAGTATATCATCGGCACGGTGTATGAGTTATAACCCTATGTTATTTTCTATAAGTGTGAAGGCTTTTTGTTAGTTTTTCAGTTACAAAATTTGTTTTTAAGTTTGGTATATAGAGGAGAATGTGAAAGAATTTTTGGAAGATTCAATTCCCTAATTGTCCATCCATCACCAGATTTAATCAAATGATGTTGAATAAGTTTTCTTAGAAGGAAGGATAATTAATTGTGAAAAGTAGTAAAATGGCTTGGACTTTCGGGGTCATCTTTGAGGCCTCCAAAGTCTCGTCTAAGATATTGAATGGCTAAAGTGTAACAAGGTCATATTGGAGGTTGGTGGCATTGGAGGATGGAGGAATTTTCATCATATCAAGTTAGCTTCTCGCTTTGAGATGATGTTTTTCACTTTAGCTTTTGTTTTTCCTTGTTATTGCTGACAAATTTGAAGATACATGTATTGTGAAGTTTTGTTTTTTGGAGACAGGTAAGGGGTTTGGTGTAGAGCTCACTATGGATGGTTGTTCGATGAGCACTTGGGGTTGTGATCTAAATTATACCCTTTTGAGGGTCATCAGACAACTTGAAGGAGCCATTTGTTTGGAGAGCTCAATATGGATTGTTGTCGAATAATTTAGGAATTTGTGATTCAAGAGTTCATGGGAGGAAGAACTTAGGAATTTAGCTAGGGGCTACACCTTTAAGAGGGCTAAGAGATAGCTTGATGGAGCTCATCCTGATGCAGGATTTGTTTTCTTGAAGGAAGATCTTCACAAAGATGTATAAACATAATTTTGTAATCAACAAGTTTTGTTATGTAAACCTTAAGGGGGGGTCTTTTAAAAGATGAATTGTAAGGTTTTAGGGATACATTTCTAGGAACAATGTGATAAGAGGGGAATGCTATTGTATCACATTGTTTATAGCATACAGTTATGGTATATAGTTACTCAACTACTCTTGCAATTTGTCAGTCACTTAACCACTTCCTCCTTCCTATCTATAAATACAAATGTAATATCAAATAATAATTAATGAAAGCTTTATGCATTTTTTTACAACAAATTATTGGCAGCTCAATCATTCATTTGATGAATACCTAGGGTTTTGAAGGTTATTTTATTATCTACCACACGTGCATCAAAGCTCATAGCTTGGAGGAGGCATTTGTTTTGTAGGGAGGCATTTTATGTGCATCAAACCTCATAGTTTCCAAGGTGAAATGTTTTATTTTATAGGGAGGTTTTTTTCTTTGTTGCTGACCATTGCGGCCAGATTAGGCCCCGAAGGAACCCATTGCCTTATGCCCTTGTTTGAATTTATGCAAGTTTGAATTTATGCAAGGATAAGAACCCAGATTGAATATGGAAAAGAAGCAGGGAATCACCGAGAAAAGAAGCATGGAATTACTTTGGATGGTTGTCAAATTTAATTAAAGAGGAGGCATCACTATTCATCCTCTAAAAAGCCACATTTGTTAACCTTGATGAACCTTGTTTTTGGTCTAGTTTTGGGTAGAATATATAGTCTATTTGCTCATAGATATCATGGACTTTAATGCTTAAGTGTTGGTATTTGCATAGTGCTTCCCTCAAATCATCGACATTTGACATTATCCTATCTCTGCAAGCTTTAATGATATTTGGAATAATATGTGGGTCATCTATATTGATTTTGCATGTGATTAATGAATGTTTCTTAGAGTTGTTATTGATGTGTAGTTATTATGCATACTAACCTTGGCATGCAAATTTAATACACCAAATTAAGGAAGACACTACCAGCTGGGCATGCACCATAATGTCTAGCAGAGAAATCGCTCCAAGTCAAAGGCAGTTGGAAACAAAGATTCTTCATGCAACTGAATGTAACCCCCTTGCAGTGGACCTTAATGATCGAGAATGCATGGGCATTACTGTTGTACTGGATCTGCACTTGACTTGCATGTCTGACCAAATTCCATGCATGCATAACCGCCATCGCTCCACTCTCCCCTGTTTTCCCTAAATGGCATCCTCCCAATCATGGAGTTGACTGCCTTGTTTAGCTATAGTATAAATAATAATTTGATGCTCCTTCTTTAGGAGGTTGCACAATTTGAAATTGTACTCTCATTCTTTAGCTTCAATAATACAGATACATTACTCTTTGTATGCATGATTTATAGTGAATAAAATAAAGTTCTGAGTTTGAGCATCTGAGTTCTTGTTAGTTTAGAGGATACTTATCCAAGGGGGCCCACTTGGTGAATAATACATCTTCTTTGTTTAGCATTAGTTTAGTATTACTTGTTGTTTGGTACTTAGTTAGAAATTTGGCATCAACTGTTCTTGCAGCCACTAGAATTCCATTATGTGACTATTCTTGCAGCCAAAGCAAACAAAGTAGTCCCTATTTGTCACACAAATTTTCATTCTTGTTTTGCATTTCAGCTTAAGCATAGTTGTTGGTTGATGTTCAATATTTGCTTTATTTCCTTTCAACCAATTTACTTTCAGTATTGTGTCTCTTAGTTGTAGAATGCAATGACTACTTCAGCCCCTAGTGCACATACAATGTTCACCCATTTCAAGTTCACGTCCCTAGGTTGAAAAGTTAAATGCACCTTCATGATGATGGAATGGCTATTCGAGTTAGATGTCCAGTCTCTGAATCATGGTTGTAAAGGATTAGTTATGAAATCATTGTAGGTGGCCAACATTTTTGGCCCTGTTGTCAGGGATGGTGTCAAGGTAGGAAGTATTTTGGAGTCATTTGTAGTTTTTCTTGTTGTAGTATTTCTAGAAGTTGTTCTTAGCATATCCTCATTTAGGAAGTAATGACCCCCCTAATTTTTTACCAATTCTTTGTGTGAGCTAACTGATAGTGAGTGATACTGCATGCATAGAGGAAGGAGTAGGGATGCTTATGGGAGATTCCTTCCTAACAATCCTCATCCATTTCAACTAGTTGAGTACCAAAACCTACCAGAAGAAGAAGAAGATCCACACCCCTTTGCAGACGCATATCCTGATCTAACTAGCTTTGAAGTCTCCTTGGAAGATCAAAATAAACTTGAGAACCCCTTTGTCTTAGAACCACATCAAGCAGGCATGGGTGATGCAAATAGGAACAAAAAAACCAACCAACTTTTCCTTCCCCCATTGCCCACAAAAATGAAGTTGACAACATCAAGAACATTCCTGTCTTAGCACTCCCCAAGTTTTATGGACTTGTGACAGAAGATCCTGATACCTTCTTATTTGAGTTTGACATACTCTGCAGGAGTTATGATTACACTACTGATTCCCATATGCTTAAGTTATTTCCCACCACTTTGAAAGAGGCTGTATTAAGATGGTTCATGAGCCTAGGCAGAGATACTGTGGAAACTTGAGAAGACATGAAAACAAAATTCCTTGAAAAGTACAAGGAATACTATAGGGGTAGTGACATGAGAGGAGGAGACATTTTCAAGATGTAGCAGAAGAAGATGAGATCTTCAAAGATTACATTGCAAGGTTTCTAATCTGCTTGCAAAAATATCCGCACCATGCACTTAATGAGGACTCACAATTTTTTTTTTTCCTAACAGGAATCAATGACAACTACACTGATGCTTTAGACCTCATGGCAGGAGGAGATATCTCCCAAGTTCCTTGGGAGGATATCAAGAAAATATGCTAGAATTACTCTAGGGCAACTTCAAAGAAAGGGAGAGCTTATCAATCTTCCATGGATAAGTCAACTATCGGTGGAGTTTCAAGAATGGAGATCACTCATTTGCTGGCAGACTTCAAGGAAGATATTATCAACAATCTAGGTACTTAGCTAGATACACTTAAGGCCAAAAAGAAGCAAGAGGCAGAGATGATGTTGACAAAGTATCGTTCCCACTGCAGACAAAAGAAGAAGGATTGTAGATCTGTAAGATGGTAGCTAACTTGGAAAGCAAGCAAATTAGACCTGAGTTCAAGTCAATTCAAATTGAAGACCAAGTCTACTATGTTGTACAAAGGAAGCCTTGGGCTCCAAGACAAGGTATGCCACCAGATCCACTATCCTATTCTAGACCATATTTTAACTCTTATTCATTTGGTAACCAATGGTAGCGCCCATATCCAGTCAGTTGTGGAGGATATCCACCACAACCTTGGAGTAACCCTCCAAACGCTTGGCCTAGCCATCAAAGTCCTCAACCTCAGTGGCAACAACCTTAGGGGAATTGGAAACAATTTCAAGGGCACTGGAAACCACCTCCAAGAAATTGGTAGTAAACAAATCAATGGAGAGGAGGACAACAATGGCCTACCCAGAACACCAGCTACATGCAGCCACATTCTCAACCCCAACAACCTACTATAATGCCTCCACCTATGAATCCAGGCTCAAATGCACCTAAACCAACTCAGCTACCAACTCAGCCCACACCCAATCATAATAACAAACCACAACAATAGCCTATATACTTTGCTGATTCAAATCAATTCCTTGCATATGCTGTGAGTGTAAGTGATATCCACCCGCATTTAGGAACCACACTACTAGCTCCTTCCAAGCCCATCATTACTGAGCTTCTTATGGAAGAGGAGGATGAGCCTCTGAATGATCCTATTCAACCAAATGCACCTGAAAATATTGAATCAGTCCAAGCTAAGCAGACTGAGCAAGAACCACCATTTCCTTAGAGACTAGAAGTTTCCAAGAAGAAAGAAGAAAAGGAGGATACCACTTTTGATATCATGGATCAGCTAAAGCATATATGTGTTCAGATACCCCTATTTCAAGCCATAAAAGATGTTCCAATCTATGACAAAGCTATTAAGGAAGCTTGTCTTAAGAAGCCAGGAAGGAAGAAGTGAAACCCAACTACAGTTCATGTGGTGGGCCAGTTAGTTGATATCATGCTAGGAAAAGTGACTATTCCCAAGTATAATGACCTAGGTAGTCCTATGGTAGTAGTTTTCATAAATGGGATTCAAGTGAAGAATGCTCTGATTGATTTAGGGGAAGCAATCAATGTAATGACCAAAGACATCCTAAAACAACTAAATATTGCAAGTATGAGATCTACTCCTATTGTTCTACAGCTTGCTGATAACTCTACTATTAAGCTTGATGGTGTAGTGGAGGATCTTGTGGTAGTACTAGACTTAGGTGGGAATATACAACATATTTTATGATTCTTTCTCCTAAGGCTACACTACGTGGGTATCCCATCATTCTTGGAAGGCCTTGGTTGGCAACTGTAGATGCATACATTGGATGTCAGTCTGGTGACATGACCATTTCAGATGGAAGGAGTACTAAAAAATTTATTCTTTATCCACTTGCTCAGCCATCTCACGATGAAGAAGACTCTCTATGGCCACAAGTTGGTGAAGAGGCTGAGGAAGTCAATTCTATGGGGCAACTTATGATGTTAGGCAGAAGCTATTTCATGTAGCTCCAAGATGAGGATGAAGTGTTGAATAACATCATTCATAACCATTATGAAGTGAAGGAAGCATCATCTTCTACTTTGGTCAAGACACTTTTTCCTGTTCTTCCTGTAGCCACTGTTCCTGCATATATTCTTCCCACTATTGTTCTTCCTACAACCACTCTTCCTGCAAACATTGTTGTTGCAGATAGACTTCCTACAGAAATAAACATGTTCCATACATTACTACCATATGAATTAAAAGTACCATGTGTTAATGAAGTAGCCATGATAGAATTAACTACACAAGTATAGGTGTCAAAGGGAAAATATTTGAATGTCAATAGTAAATTGAATGAAGAGCAGCAACAGTTATTGGAAAATCTATTAAGCGTCCATTAGCATGCATTTTCATGGGATTATCATGACATGAATGGACTAGATCCTAAACTTTGTACCCACAAAATTTATATCAGAGATGATTGCACTCCAGTAAGATAGCCACAAAGAAGGATTAACCCTGCACTAAGAGAAATTGTGAAAGAGGAACTGCAAAAGTTGCTAGATGCAAGATTTATCTACCCCATTTTAGATAGTCAGTGGGTGTCTCCATTAGTGATTATGCCCAAGAAATGAGGGAAGTTGCGAGTTTGTGTTGATTATACGGAACTTAATGCTACCAACAAGAAGGATCACTTTCCTTTACCCTTCATTGATCAAGTTTTGGACACACTTGTAGGAAAGCAATACTTCTCTTTTCTAGATGGATTCAACGGCTACAACTAGATCCAAATTGCACCAAAAGACCAAGAGAAGACCACATTTACCTATCCATTAGGGACCTATGCCTATTTGGTACTCCCATTTGGCTTGTGCAATGCACCTGCAACTTTTCAGAGGGCAATCATTAGTATATTTTCAGACATTTCTCATGATTGCATGGAGATTTATATGGATGACTTCACCACTTATGGTGTTGATATTGATCAAGCATTGGAAAATCTCAAGGGAATCCTACAGAGATGTGAGGATCAAAACTTGTCCTTAAATAGTGAAAAATGCTTCATGATGATGCAAGAAGGTGTAGTTCTTGGCCACTACATCTCCTACAAGGGAATTCAAGTAGATCCTACAAAAATTGAGGTAATCACAAATCTTCCTACAATTGCAAAACAACAGGATGTTAGGAGTTCCTTGGGTCATGTAGGATATTATAGGCGATGGGTATGTGCAGGATCATGATGGGCCAAAAAGTGGCGATATGATGGGTATGTGGATGATGAATTTTCTTTTACCCAAAACTGATGAAATGAAAAGGGTTTATAAAGGAAATTCTCAGCTTTCCATCAATATAAATTATGCTTTAATTTCAATTGAATAAATAATTATTATTCATTTTCTATTTGAATTACGACTAAAGTACCGATTGATAGGCTGATTGAAAAACATTTATAGCTTTCAAATGATATCACATTGTTTGAATCTAAAAAATTGTCACATTCTATGTTTCGCATACTATAGGATTAAAAAAAGAAAAAATGAATTTCATGAAGTTTTGACCAAGTTAAGGTGGTTAGACATACGAGTTTTTTATATTTTTAAAATTTGTAATAAAAAATTCATAATTAATTATTTACTTGAAAAAAATTACAATAAAATAGGCATTATATCGAGACATGAGTCCTCTACTTATATCTAAAATCTTATAAAAAAATATGATCATTTTATTGTGGTTAGGGTGGTCAAACCACACCTACTTATTTTTCCTTAAAATTTAAGTACTGCATTGAAATTTCAAATTTTCACCAAATAGATTTTTTAATTTTTAAATAAACCTAGTAAATTAGAAACTACATTCAATTTTCTACTGATTCTATTCTTACATATTTTTGAAATAATATAGATAACTTATTCAATTTTTTACGTCTAGTTGCCTAACTCTGATTTTTCTAAATTTTTGCCACTTAAGGGCCTATTTTTTCCATGATGATCTTGCACATACCTCGATTCATCAAGGATTTCAACAAGGTAGCAAAACCATTGTATACCCTTCTCACTAAAGATGTTGAATTTCAGTGGATTACAACTTGTGACAAGACATTTTTTGACTTGAAGGCAACTTTGACTCATGCTCCTGTACTCAAGGGGCCCAATTGGGAGCTTCCTTTCCACATTCACATTGATGCATCAAATTAAGCCATAGGAGTATTCTTAGGAAAGAAAGAGAGAGCTGTTGAAAATGCTATTCACTTTGTCAGCAAAAATTTGCAAGGAGTTGAATTCAATTATACATTGACAGAGAAACAGATGCTGGCAATAGTCTATGCACTTAACAAATTCAGACATTACATAACGGGCTACCAAATCTTTGTGCGCACTGATCATGTAGCCATTAGATATCTCATGAATAAACCTTTGATCACAGGTAGATTGGAAAGATGGTTATTGTTGGTGCAGGAGTTCAATATAACCATTGTAGATAAGCTAGGGAAGGCTAATGTTGTTGCAGATTTTCTTTCAAGACTAAGTACATCAGAAGACAATCAACCCATAGATGACTCTTTTCCTGATGAGTATCTATTCTCTCTCAGTGTACAAATACCTTGGTATTCTGACATAGCCAATTACTTGGTTATAGGTAGAATTCCTTTTCACTTCTCCCCAAAAGAGAAAATGACACTCATTGAAAAATCCTTTCCTTTCTCTTGGATTGTTGGATGTTTGTTTTGTACTGGACTTGACCATGTCATGAGAAGATGTGTGAGAGAAAATGAGACATATGACATTTTTCATGCATGTTATAATGAACCATGTGGAGGACACTTTGCAGCAAAAATGACATGAATGAAGATTTTGAACATAGGATATTATTGGCCAACACTCCACAAGGATGCAAGAAGGTATACCAGAAAATGTGATAGATGTCAAAGAATGGGCAGACCAACCAGATCTGATGAGATGCCACTTTTCCCTTAGATATTAATCACTCCCTTTGACAAGTGGGGATAGGATTTTGTGGGACAAATCGACCATCCATTAAATGGTAAGTCTTATATATTGGTATGAATTGATTATGTAACAAAATGGGTAGAAGTTAAGGTCATGAAGCATGCAAGAGATAACAAGATTGCAGAGTTCCTTTATGAGGATATTTTCACAAGATATGGAGTTCCAAGAGAAATAGTGACTGATCAAGGGCAACAATTCACATCAACTCTTGTTGCAACACTGGTGAATGAGGACAATATCAGACACCAAAAGTCTACTCCTTATCACCCCTAGGCTAATGGCCAAGTTGAGGTGACAAACAGATAAATTGAAGCCATTCTAACTAAAACAATAGATATCCATAGAAAATATTGCGCAAAAAAATTACCCAAACCTATTTGGGCATATAGGATAACATGGAAAGCAACTACAGGCTTCACCCCATTCGAGTTGTTGTATGGAAAGACAACTATGATGCCAATTAAATTTAAACATAAAACTCTATGAACTGTAGTGGATTTAGGGATGCATATTTCTGAAGCATAGAGAGAAAGAATCATGTAGCTAAATGCTTTAGATGAGATAAGAAGAGCAGCCATGCATCATATAGAAGTAGTGAAAAATTAGAGAATCAAGTGGCATGACAAATTTATCAAGGACAAGAAGTTAAAACCAAGAGATTGGGCCTTGCTCTATGATTCAAGATACCAAGATAATGCAGGAAAATTGCAGACAAGGTAGCTAGGACCATATGAATTTGTTGAGGTATTTCCCAATGGAGCCATTCAACTTACCACCATTGACCTTGTCAGGTTCAAATTACTTGTCAATGGTCATCGCCTCAAATTATATCATAAGCCAACTTCTAAAGAAGAATTCCTGTAGCAGCTCACCTAACACTCAGAGCTTCCTGCAACTGAAGGAAGTGGACCTAGTGTCCCTCCTTCAGCCTAATTGAGGTACGTACTTTCCATAATAAAGAATTTCACTTGCGTGGAATTCCATTTCTTCGTCATACTCCCATCCACCCATCCATCACCACCTTTCTCTCTCTTCCACCTCAATTCATTCCACCTCATCTTCATTCATTTCTCAATTCATTTTTCAACAAGGTGAGTGTTACTTTATCCATGATCTTTAAAGAAAATCTTCCACATATTCAGGTATGTGTGCATTAATTACTATCTTTAATCATATTTTAAGTACATTCATTTAATTGTTATACGTTAGTATAGGTATTCACATAATTTCCATCATTATTTATCAATCACCACTCCCATCTCACATGTGTGGAAATATGTCCAAATTTAGGTTGGGGAGAGGGGAATGAAAAAGATGCAAATATTTTATTATCCATGTGTCAAATCATATTAGGTTGCATCAGAAATTTTAAAATGAGCTAATTTGAAATCAATGTAAGAGAACAACTTGCATGCATGAAGTGACAATAACTGCAGCTGCCAATTCTTCCTATCATAATTTCCCTTTATCACTCCTTTTCTTACGATTATTTCCTTGATGTAATCTTAAGTTGCAAAAGGGAAAAAGAAAAGAAAACAAATTGAGTTGACACTAGCACTAGAAATTAGTAGACACTGCAGGGAAGTACACTTAATTTTCAAAAGGGGAATTACAGGAAAAGAAGTTGCAGAACATTTGTTTGATTGTAGACAATGGGAGGTGGGTTAGTTCGAAACAAACCCACAGTGCATGATATTTTATTGTAGGATGCACAATGCCTAGCCCAATTTCAAAATTGTGATTGGATAGATTACTTTTTGAAGTTGGATGGTTTTGATGAAGGCATTGCCCATGAATTTTCCCAGACATTTTTAGAAGGAAAATCCATAGTAAAATGGTTAGAAGTTGTGGCAATAGAGGAAAGAATTGCAGAAGTTATAGGGTTACTTGCTAATGGTGAAAATTACCCTGTTTCTAGAGATGCCAGGTCAGCCAAGGCTAAATTCTCAGAGCCAAACGACCCCCCATTGAGCATAGACAATCAGGGCACAAAATTAATGTCTATACCTGAGCCATGGAAGCAGATAGCTTTGTATGTCATCAAATACATCACTTGTGAGGGTCACAGTTAAATTTTCATTATATCCACTTCAAGCTTTTGAATCACATGAGGCACGGGAGGAGGATGAATGTGCCCAATGTGTTGTACAATCTTCTCTCAATCATTGCGGCTGAGATCCAGAAAGGTAGGGATAATTCTGTTTCCCACCATTGCTTGATTAAATTGCTAGTTGAAAAAACTTTGCGTGATGTTTTTGGGATGACTTGGGAAGAGTTTGTTAAATTTGATCAAGATTATCGCCAAGAAGAGTTTGTCAATGTTGAGCATTTACAACCTAGGGTTATACCTCAATCTTGTAGGTCTAGTAGGAAAGTAAGCACAGTCGAAGCCATTCATAGTGCTTCAACTTTTGGTGTTGGCTCTAGCATGAATCCTCTTGTATCAGAGGAAACCATTGAAATTAGTTCTTCTAAATTAGATCACTCAGAAAAAGAAAGCTCTTCCTCGTATTTTGATGATGAAGTTCCAATTGAAACCCCCATGAAAACTAGGGCACAACAGAGAGAGGTAGAAATGAGAAAAGGGCAGGCTAAAACACATGTAGAAATAAAAGTGTCAAGTCCTAAAAAGAGGAAGGTTGATACTGTTCTTCCTGTAGCCAAAGGAAAATGTGAAATATCTCCTAGGAAACCAAGACCAGTCGGGCCTACTAATGGTACACCTTTGCAAGAAAACCCTAAACCTGGTGAGACCTCACATGAGGATCTTGAAGCTCCAATGGAGCAAGAGCATGTTGAAGAAGAAGGCATATTTAAGAGAGCAACAAATATAACACTGGTCGATCTTTCTAGCATTGCAGAAGAATTAGAGGAAAATTAGGACTTCCTGCAACATGAGCAAGAGGTCATGCAGCATGCAGTCTTGTAATAATAGCCAAAACTAGAGCAGGAGTTCTTGCACGAAAAAGAGTCCCTACAACAAAAGGAAGAAGAAACAATACCCTTACAGCTAGAGATAACTAGACAACCTAAGTCCATGGAAATAGTGCCATATGAGGAACCATCATCAACAAAATGATTCGTAGGAATTCATAATCCTCCTAGTTTTACAGTACATGCAACAAATTTGAGTTAATAGGAAGAGATACAAAGAAGGTAGGAAGAATGGAAAAAGGAAAAAAAAAGTTGGAGGAAATTCAAAAGAAGGATGAAGAGATTGAGGAAAAAGATGTAGAAATTGATACCCTGAAGTAGAGGGTAGATGATATGGCAGCTTTGTCACCAAAGATTCTAGAATGTAGAGAACCCTCGAGGGTCTATGCTCTGCTCCTAAAAGAGAAGTATCTCACTTTTAAGATGTCAAGAATTTCCTCAGGTTTGAAGCCTTCTATTGAGACCCCTATGGAATTTTTCAATGCTTATAGGATTGCCTCCCTGGAAATGAAGAATTTTCTATTTGAATTTTATTTACATAATTATGTTGTCACAAAAGACCATGATTGGAACCCACTACTATATGTGGGGGATGTTCAATTGAGAGCATTCATGTCTTGGGTACAAAATGACATTAGTTGGGGACAACAACATGGTGCTTATAAATAATTGGAGTCTAATATCCCTCTACCTATTAGAGCTAAATCAAGAAACACAAGGGATATTTATAGACAATGGCATAGAATGCTGCTCAGACCAAGCTATGGTAATAGGATTATTCCTTGGATTGAGGTAGTTTACATTGAGTATGAGGTAGAAACAACAACAAAGGAGGAAACCATTAGGAGATGTTTATCCCAGAGATGGAATAGTTTGACCGATGAGCTGAAACAGGATGAGCCTCATTCCATCCACAATTATGTTGCAGCATTAAAAAGAATTGAGAGACATTTAGATTAGGAGAACTCAAGGACAACATTGGCTTCCCTTGACTTTTCAGCCACCCATGCTCATGTGGCCCATGCCAAATTTTAGATTCTACTAGTGTGACATTGTTGTAGAAAACTAGAGATGGAATAGGTTTGATAGATTGGGAGGATTCTATGGGGATCCTTACTCATGTACTACAACCACTGATGTTGGACAACTCTTAGTTGCAAATTTCATAGCTTTGACTAGGAAAAAGAGCAACTCTTCCCCTGCTAGAGGACCAACAAGATATAAGGTTGGGGGGAGTGATAAGCCTAGTTTTTGGGTAGAATCTATAGTCTATTTGCTCATAGATATCATGGAATTTAATGCTTAAGTGTTGGTATTTGCATAATGTTTCTCTCAAACCATCGACATTTGATATTATCGTATATCTGCAAGCTTTAATGATATTTGGCATAATAAGTGGGTCATCTATATTGATTTTACATGTGATTAATGAATATTTATTAGAGTGGTTATTGATGTGCAGGTATTATGCATACTAACCTTCACATGCAAATTTAATATGCCAAGTTAAGGAAGACACTGCCAATTGGGCATGCACCATAATGTCTAGTTGAGAAATCATGCCAAGTTAAAGGAACTTGGTAGCAAAGATTCTTCATGAAACTAAACATAACCGCCTTGTAGTGGACCTCAATGATTGAGCATGTATGGGTGTTACTGTTGTGCTGGATCAATTTTTGACTTGCATGTTTGACCAGATTCCATACATGTGTAACCGCTATCACTCCACTTTCCCCTATTTTCCCTAAATGGTGTCCTCTCAGTTGTGGAGTTGACTGCCTTATTTAGCTGTAGTATAAATAATAATTTGATCCTCCTTCTTCAGGAGGTTGCATGATTTGAGATTGTACTCTCATTCTCTAGCTTTAGTAATACATATACATTACTCTTTGTATGCATGATTTATAATGAATAAAATAAAGTTATGAGTTTGAGGATCTGAGTTCTTGTTAGTTTAGAGGATACTTATCCAAGGGGGCCCACTTGGTGATTAATTTGTCTTCTTAGTTTAGCATTAGTTTAATATTACTTGTTGTTTGGTACTTAGTTAGAAATCTGGCATCGACTGTTCCTACAACCACTAGAATTCCATTATGTGACTATTCCTATAGCCAAAGCAGATAGAGTAGTCCTTGTTTGTCGCACATATTTTCATTCTTGCTCTACATTTCATCTTAAGCATAGTTGTTGGTTGATGTTCAACATTTGCTTCATTTCCTTTCAAGCAATTTACTTTTAGTATTGTGTCTCTTAGTTGTAGAATGCAATGACTACTTGATCCCCTAGTGCACATACAGTGCTGACCCATTTCAAGTTCACGTCCCTAGGTTGACAAGTTAAATGCACCTTCATGATGATGGAATGGATATTCAGGTTAGATGTCTAGTATTTGAATCATGGTTGTAAAGGCTTAGTTATGAAATCTTTGTAGGAGGCCAACAAACCTCGAAATTTTCCCTAGGGCTTATGTCATTCGGGGAGGGGGAGGATTTTCTAAAGTTTAGCCCCTAGCCATATGAACTTTAAGCCCTTGGTTCTTTCTAATCCAAGGGGGCTTAAATTTGTTCTATTTTTTCCTCTCTTATTCTAAAATTTTACACTAAAATTATTTTCAAACAATGTGAATTTTTTTTGTAGAAGACTATGTTTTGTAATTGGTGGAAATTTTTGAAGTGTTGTAACTTTTGCTCGCTAACTTAGATTTGAGTATCATGTTGTACAAAAGTGCATTTTTTTTACCACGGATCCAAAGAGAATATTATCACACTCATTTTATAAAATTGTTTGTTTATGCCTCTTTTGGGTTAGTTAAAAGCATTCCTATAAAGTGTCAAATTGGGGGGTAAACAAAATAATCAAGGAGGGTGTTGTGTGTGGATCACTTTCACACTTCCTCATGAAGTGGTTGTGTGTTGTGTTTTTCCTTTACTTCTACATGCATTTCTAAGTTATTCATTTCTAAATTTCTACAAGCAACTATCTAAGTCTAACAGTATGGAGTCTAATGTAACTATATTACCCCTAACACCTTTCAATTGTCATGATTGGAAGATGAGAGTAATTCTTGTGCTTAAGAACAAAGGTATTTATAGGGTAACCATAGTAATAGTGCAAGAACCTATAGTAGCTAAAGACAAAGAATTTATTTTCAATAAGTTTGATCAAGCATTTGGCTTCCTATGTTTAAATTTATCTTTTGAATTGTTGTTCCATGTTTAGAACTTGAAAACACCCAACCAAGTTTGGGAACCTTTAGATAAACTATTTGGGAAAATAGATGAACTTAGAAGCCACAAGTTGGAAAATCAACTCTTACGTCTTAGTCCTATGAGTTTTTGAACCTTACAAGACTTTTTTCACTAAATTTAAATCTTTAAAGTTATATTAAAAGATTGTGGAATTGAAAATAAAGAGGATCAATTAATCCTTTATGTACTTTCCAACCTAGGTCAAATTTTTTTTACATTTGTATCAACTTTCTACTCTACTAAAAGGGCTCTTCAAGGAGCCTCATGGTCAATTCCCACACTTGATAAATTTATTGTTGATCTCCCAAGTGAGCAAGAAAAGTTAATTCAAATGGGTACTTTGAATTCTATTAAGCCTCAATCCCTACTTGTAGGGAATGAAACACATGAAACTTGAAAAGGGGAGAAGAAGAACACTAAAAAGGATAAGGAAGTTAAGAAAAAAGGAAAAAGTAACTCCAAAAAGGACTCTAAAAGTAAAAGGAGAGTTAAACGTGCCTACTGTAAAATGT
This sequence comes from Sequoia sempervirens, assembly GCA_007258455.2. Classification (NCBI taxonomy): domain Eukaryota; kingdom Viridiplantae; phylum Streptophyta; class Pinopsida; order Cupressales; family Cupressaceae; genus Sequoia; species Sequoia sempervirens. The sequence continues at coordinate 148,623,183 of VDFB02168118.1, read as the reverse complement.
TTGGACATGATGAACATAAATGCATGAGGAAACAAATTGAAACTCTACAATAAATTCTCAAAAATAATAATATAAGGCTACCTGATTCTATCAAGGCATCTTCATCAACTCAAGAAAATACTAAGGACAAAGAGAAATCAAAGGGAAAAGCCTTAGTTTCTATTTAACATCTCTATCTCCATCATGGATTATAGACTTCGATGCTTCACACCATATGGGTTCTTTATAGGTTGTATTTTCATCCTTAGATCCATCAAGTATATGCAAAATCACCTTAAAGATGATGATACTCCAGCATTGGTAAAATGGAGAGGGTTTGTTGAAGTTGAAGGAGGAACATTTCCAAATGTTCTAAGTGTACCTTCACTATCAACTAATCTCCTTTTAGTATATCAAATAACTCATTTAGGGAAGGCCATGCGAGTACACTTCTCTATAAATTCAGTTGAGATAAGAGAATTGAAAAGTAATAGTTTGGTAGCAATAGGGGAGGAAAATCACCAATCCAAATTATATGCCTTCTCCAATTTTTCCATAGATATTTCTCCAGAAGCACTACTAACTCATTCAAATGAAGTAAGAAAATTATGGCATGAGTGGTTTTGTCATCTTAACTACTACTATCTTGAGCAACTATATCAAAAAAATATGGTCAAGGGATTACCTAAGGTTAAATTTTCAAAAGGGCTTTGTGATGGTTGTGCACTTGGAAAACATCCAAAAGCAAAATTTGACAGAGGAAAATCATGGAGGGAAACAAAAGTTTTAGAACATGTTCACAATGATATTTTAGGGGCTTTTCCCCCATCCATATTTTACAAAGGATAGATATGTTCTCACCTTTATTGATGATTTCTCTCATTTTACATGGGTCTACTTCATTAGGAAAAAATTAGAAGTATTTAAATCTTTTCAAGATTACAAAGCTCTCGCTAAAAAATAATTAGGGAGTCTTCAACGATATTTGAACAAACAATGGAGGTGAGTATGTCAACAACCATTTTGAGAAGTTTTATATATAATTAGAGAGGATAGATCTGCAACAAATAGTTTCATATACCCCTCAACAAAATGGTGTTGCAAAATAGAAAAATAGATCTTTAAAAGATATGGCTAATTGTATGATTTATTCTAAGTGCCTCACACCATCATATTGGGAAAATTAGACAATTGTGCATGTTACATACAAAATATATTTCCACATAAATCCTTGAAGGGTATCACTCCCTTTGAAGCTTAGAAATGATGAAAAACAATAGTTGATCATTTTAGAGTCTTTACCTCTCATTTCATGGCACACATTTTGAAAGAACATCACAAGGCTATGGACCCACAATCCAAACCTTGCATCTTTTTTGGATATCTAGATGGTGTAAAAGGTTATCTCTTACTCCACCATACCATACATGAGTTGTTTATTGAGAGAATTGTTAAGTTTCAAGAAATATATCTTGAAACTATACTTGACACTTCTCAACATATTATGGACTTACCAAATCGTAGTTACAGACTAATGACTTAGATCATTCTCAGCAGGTTCCTAGAGTAGTGTCTTCTTCTTCCAGTTCTCACAATGACAACATTGATGAGGGTTAATCTTCATCTAGCTCAGAGATTGCATTGGAAGTTGATATATCCATACTAGACTCACCCACATATCACACTCTAGATAGGGAAAATATAGGGGTACAAAATCCAATAGATGATAGATAGATTCAAGAAAATTTTTAGGGGTGGCACATGCCTTCTTTGCTTCATTTTTTGATCCATATAAATTTAGAGAGGCATCAAGCATACTAGAGTGGGATATTGCTATGGATGAGGAATATGATTCCTTGATTAGAAATCACACTTGGGATTTGACTTCACTTCCTAAGGGAAGGAAGAAAGTTTGATGTAGGTGGATATATCAAACTAAATTTGTAGTAGATGGATTAGTTGACAAGTATAAAGCATGTTTTTTTGCCATAGTTTCTTCACAAGTTGAAGGAATTGACTATGCATAAACCTTTGCACCAGTTTCTAAGATAAATTCCATTTGAATTACACTTGCTATAGCCACAACACATGGATGGGATGTACATCAAATGGATGTGAAGAGTGCATTTCTTCATAGAGACCTTGAGGAGGAAATCTACATAGAACAACCATGAGGGTTTGTTCAAGATTCATCCTTAGTCTGTAGACTTAGGAAATCTATCTATGGCCTCAAACAAGCTCCTAGGGCTTGGTATTCCAAGATGGATTCTTACCTCAGGTATCTCAGGTTTTACTAGATGCTAATCTAATCCTAGAATGTGCATCTATTATGGTAGGATGATTCACTTTTGATACTAACTTTCTATATGTTGATGATCTTTTTATTACCATGAGTACTTCATCTACTATTATATCAATGAAGACATCACTTCAGAATAAATTTAACATAAGAAACTTGGGTTTATTGTGTCACTTCATTGGAATTGATAATTCACAATCCACTTTAGGGATTACTCTTGCACAACCTAAGTATACTCTTGATTTACTTGCACAATTTCGCATGATTACTTGCAAACCATCTTCGACTCCCTTTGTATCAAGATTCCAACTTGATACTTCATGTACTACATCATTGCTTGATGCTACATTGTATCAAAAACTTATTGGTATTCTTATATACTTGACTCATACCAGGCCAAACATTGCCTATGCAATAGGCATGGTCTTGAGATACATTGGAAAGCAAATAAGAGGATCCTTCATTAGCTTCATGGTACTCTTGGGTTTGGGATTCATTACAGATCTAGTTCATCAATTGACTTTTTTGGTTTTATAGATTTAGATTGGGTTGGTGACATTGAGCATCGCAAGTCCACTTCAGGTTACAAGTTCTTACTTGGTTTAGGTTCTATCATTTGGTATAGAAAGAAGCAAAATGTTATTGCTATATCATCCACAGAGGCATAGTTTAGGGGTTCTGTTAACTTAGCTATCGAGGCTATAATGCATTAGGGCATTCTTTCTAAGTTTAGTATTCCTTTCAAGAAACCCAAAATTATCTATTGTGACAACTAGAGTGCCATTTTGATATGCAAAAATTTAGTTCAGTGCCACTGAACCGAACACATAGAGATTCATATGCATTATATTTGAGAGCTCATTCATAGTTAGATCATCAACTTAGTCTTTTGCCAGTCTTTAGAGCAGATTTGTGGCATCTTCACCAAACCCTTTATTGAGAGCAAGTTCATTCATCTACGAGCTCTTATTGACGTGCGGTCTACATCAACATCTTCATCCTTGGGAGGTCTTTCTAGTCTTCTCCACATCTTCTCTCTTTTTGGAGGATACTTTATCCTACCTATCTTACTCTATTTTCAGAGAGATTGCATTGTACATGATTACCTTATTAGGCATCATATTTGAGACTCATTTATTTTGCATTGTACATGGGTACCTCACTAGGCTAGTGAGCAGGACCCGTTTCATTCATGCCCACCTAAGCTATGCTTAAGGGAGGGTGTTAGTGTATATATTGCACTTTGTATACACTTAGGATTCTTAAGCCTAGTTAGGCATCTCATTGACCCTTTCTCAGTGAGTTGTCAATATATATAGGTGTCCTATGAGGTGTTGAATTACTTTTGACACCTCTTCCATCATTCGTGGTAGAAAACTCACCACAACTCCATGTGTGAGGAATCATATCCTCATTTTGTGTAAGTTGGTTGCATTTCACCTCCTATTTATGTACATATTTGTTTCCTAATAGTGCAGGATCACATGGGTGGATAGGAAATCAGCACAAACCAAAAAAATTGTTTGGTTTGCTTTCAGTTTTGGTTTGTTCTTCTTTGATTTTCTCTCATTGCTTTCAATTCCTAAGCCTCTTAAATTTGATACTCTAACGAGACATGGAGATTTGGTGGAATTTGTCGATGTTGTTGTAGCAACTATCCTGGTGAACTCATATGCAAATGAAGGAACTTGAAGTGTTTGATGAACACCTATTGTGATAGATAGCCCATTGATTTGAACACAATAGAATTTCCATTTGTAGGACATTTCCTTCATGGAGAACAAACTCCTCATGAATTGTTGGATTCACAATAATTGATGGATATAAACAAAATGAATTTGCTTCTTCTAGTTTTTATAGTTAAATTTCAATAAGATATGTGAAGGGGCAACTTGGAAAATTGGAGACAAAAGTTTGCAAATTTAAAACATAGGAGGAGGGAAGAAAGGGAATCGATGCTTGGAAAAGAAGAGAAGGTATGAGTGGTATGAGGGGACAATAGAAGAAGACATTTTTTTTTGTTTATCATGCAGATTTAACTCCATGAAAAGAGGCACCAAGTGGGAAAAGCTAAGAGTAGATAAAAAAAATAGAAAATAAATGTGAAAGAGAGGGTTGCATAGATTGAAGAGAGGAGGATGTGCTAAGTGGAATATGAAGGGGCATTTCAAAGATACAAATTTAACAAAAAGAAAAGGTGGGTACGAGGGGAGGCAAGGCAACGGGTAGTGAAAGGGAGAGCTCAAGAGAGTGGAGAAGGAAAATAGGCTTAGAAATAAAGAATTAGTCAAGAAGGAAAAAAATAGATGTATCGAATTAAGAAAAAGGAAGGTGTAGCTGTGAATAAAGAGGGCACAATAAAGAGAAATACGTGTGTGAGAAGAAGTAAGAAGGAAGCATTGCATCAGTGATGTGTAGATACTATAGAAATTTCCATATGAATACAAAATGGGGAATGCGTGTGTAGAGTGAGGTATGATAAATCATACAAAGAAATATCATTTGAATATACTTGCAGATACAAGGGTTGCACATTGAATAAAGAGCATGAGAAATTGTTAACGGTTGAATGAAGGGTGTGAAAGATAAAGAGTAGAAGTCATGCGAAAATGTGTTCAACTGATGGGAGTTGAGAAACTTTAAAGAAAGACCTAGTGGTGACATGGAAAAGATAATGCCAAGGAGTGTTGAGTTTATAGTGAATTAAAAAATGTGTGTAGAAGGTTGAGGAGGTCAGCCATGTAATGAGAAGGAGCATATTATATGTCCAAGAAGGAGGAGGACATGAAAGGCCATCTTTTATAATTATGTAATTGAATTAATGAAATTGATTTTTATTTGTAATTCAAATTGGTTGAGTTGTTGATTTACTATTGTTTCATTTTTCATGTCTGGAAGAATGTTTGAAAGGAAAAGGGGAGAACCTTCTTGCATTAATTGGTATCAGAGCGGGTAGTCTTGTGAGTGGAGAGGATCCACCAAGACCTGTAGGTGGAAGTGTGAACAAATTTCCAACCGCAAGGAAGTTCACATGAAGAAGAAAGTGTGTGAAGCAGTTGGGGAGAAGCTCGTGAGAGCTGTTGTAGGTGTGTGAGGAATCCTATGTAGCAAGAGAGAGCTTGAAGCTACAAAATAAAGTGTTTTACAAATTGTAGAGTGTAGGATATGTATGTAAAAGATTGTAGTAGTGAGATGATATGGGGATACTATTAAGGAAGAAGCCTATGATATGGGAGGACTAGATACAATATGAGAAGAAGAAAATTTTGGTAATGATGGTTGACATTAATGTACTCGAGTGAACAAATTGGAAGCATGGTAGCATGATAAATTAGTCAAGCATGATGAGGATAAGCAAAAGGATGTTAGTGCAATAGTAGTTCAAGATGATAAGGTGGGAAATGAGAATGAGGAGGATGAAGATGCAACAATGGACTATGAAGAGGTTGCAGTAGTAGAGCATGATGAAGATGATGATTTTTTAACACAAATGTTGGTGATTGAGGAAGAATGGATGATGAAGCTTGATTTTGTAGCAAAAAGAGAAGAGCGAGAAGTTGCAACCAACTAGGAGGTGGAAGATGTCACAGTGAAATTCAATGTTACAGTTGTAAATGAAGATTAGGTAAAATAGTTTTATGATGTTACTTTGGTTTTAGATGAAAATATAGAAGAAGAGATGGATAGGAAAATAGATCATGTAGCTAATGTTACAAATGGTGTGTGGTTGTGTGTAGAGGTGGCTGAATATGTTACAAGTTGTTTTTGGTGGAGGTTTATGGTTAAAGGTGGGTTTGAACCCATGGAAGAGAAGAGGAGTATGGAAAGCATTTGGAAGAGGAGGTCAAGCTTTGGTGGACATGAGTCCACGAGGGGGAAAAAGAGGAAGATGTGGTGTTGTTGGAGAGAAGTGTTGTGTACTCCAACACATTGCTAGAAAAGGTAGAAGAAAGATTGATTTTTCAGCACTTACAAAGGAGTTCACTAGAGGTTGATGGCAACCTAGAAGAGTAGTGTGACTACTCAACTCCATCATTGTGATCCTATGCTCACAATATTCCTATTCGGCATTCCTAGTGTAGGAGCACATGAGCAGACAGGCAATCAACACCAACCAAAAAAAATGTTTGGTTAGCTTTCAGCTTTGGTTTGTTCTTGTTTGGTTTTCTCCCATTGCTTTCAGTGCCTAAACCTCTTAAATTTGATACTATGATGATACATAGAGACTTGGTGGAATTTGTCGATGTTTTGGTAGTAACTACTCTAGTGAACTCGTATGCAAATGTAGGCACATGAAGTGTTTGATGAACATCTAAGGTGATAGATAGCCCGTTGATTTCAAATCCATAGCATTTCCATTTTTTAGATGATGCCTTCATGGAGAAAAAACTCCTAATGAATTGGTGGATTCACAATGATTGAAGGATATAACAAAATGAATTTGTTTCTTCTAGTTTTCAGAATTAAATTTCAAGAAGAGATGTGAAGGGGCGGCATGGAAAATTGGAGACAAAAGTTTGCAAATTTAAAAACATATGAGGAGGGAAGAAAGGGAATCGACACTTGGAAAAAGAGAAGGTATGAGTGGTATGAAGGGACAACAGAAGAAGACATCTTATTTTTCTTTATAATGTAGAATTAACTCCATGAAAAGCGATGCCAAGTGGGAAAAGCTATGAGTAGATAAAAAAACAAAAGTAAATGTAAAAGAGAGGGCTACACAGATTGAAGAGAGGAGGATGCACTAAGGGGAATATGAAGGGGAAGTTCAAAGATATAGGTTTAACAAAAAGAAAAGGTGGGTGCTAGAGGAGGCAAGCTAATGAATAGTGAAAGGGAGAGCCCGTGAGAGTGGGGAAGGTTGATAGGCTTAGAAAAAAATAATCTGTCAAGAAAGAAAAAGACAGAGGCATCGAATCAAGAAAAAGGAAGGTGTAGCTATGAGTAAAGGGGTCCCAACAAAGAGAAATAGGTGCACAGTAAGAAGTAAGAAGGAAGCGTTGCATTAGTGATATGTAGATAATATAGAAATTGCCATGTAAATGCAAAATGGGGAACAAACAGGTAGAGTGAGGTATGATAAATCATACAAAGAAATATCATTTGAATATACTTGCAGATATAGAGGTTGCACATTGAATAAAGAGCATGCGAAATTGCTAACAATTGAATGAAGGGTGTGAAAGATAAAGAGTAGGGTCATGCCAAAATGTGATCAATGGGAGTTGAGAAACTCTAAAGAAAGACCTAGGGGTGACATGGAAAATATAATGCCAAGGAGTGTTGAGTTTATAGTGAATTAAAATATGTGTGTAAAAGGTTGAGGAGGTCAGCCATGTAATGAGAAGGGGCAGATTAGATGTCCAATAAGGAGGAGGCCATGAAAGGCTGTCTTTTATAATTGTGTAAATGAATTAATGAAATTAATGTTTGTTTGTAATTCAAATTTGTTGAGTTGTTGATTTACTACTATAAGTTTCATTTTAGTGTTTGGAAGAATTTTTGAAAGGTAGAGGGGAGATCCTTCTTTCATCACCTAATACATTGGATGACTATTATGCAATATTGTTTCATTGTGATTGTTTCTAATCTTTGAGGTTTGTTGGATTTCACAAAGGGACCACAATAACAAAGAAGAAAGCTTGGAATAATACTATAAATGTAATTAAAATGGATCATCGGAGAAAAAAAATGTAATATAATTTTGATAGCTCATATAAAATAAGGGGCCCCATATGGAGAAGATTAAGTAGTAAGGTGCAACAATGTTTGAAAGGGGAAGATCAATGACCCCGTGTCAAAAGATATGTCAATAACAATAAAAAATTGAGGGATGCATGATGTCCCCCATGTGAAAGTATATGACAAAAATAATTCCAATGTAAAAGGGTAGAAGTATGGAGTGCCTCATGTGTAAAGATAAGAGAATGATAGTGTATATCTAAAAAGAAAGGGGTGGAGACAAATTATTCCCCTCAATGTGACTCAAAAAATGTACTAATATAAGCTCATAGTTTAAACATAATATGAAAATAAGATAGCCATAAATCAATCAATGAACATCATGTGATAAGATACAATGTGAATTGTGAAGGCTTGTATAATCTAAGTATAGTAATATGCAACTAAAAAAAAAGGTTAAAAAGTACATACGATGAAGATTAAAGCATGTTATTAGGAATGAGTACACTTGAAATTTGATAAGATTTAATTTATGTACTAATGATTAACATAAATTGCACTACCTACATATTTATTATTATTTAAAAAAAAACCAAATCAAAACAAAATTAAAATAAAAAATTATAAGTATAAAATTTTCACCTACTTTAAAAATAAATATGACTAACTCTTTTATATTATCAATTGTACATCTTGACATGAAAACATAACATTTATAAATGATAATAAAAATAAAAAAATAAAAACATGTTATTCACTCAAATATGTAATTCAATAAATAATTAAGAAAAGTTCCTATAATAGTTTGCCTAGATGTAACGTTAATTTACGTAATCATGCATTCATTAAGTCTAAATTTTAATAAGTGTTAATTGCATGGCTGAATATTCATCATAGAAAACCTTGTAAGGGGTTATTCTTGGAATAATAAGAAGAGATGACAAGTTGATAATATAAAATTACAAAATAATGGGATAGAATTAGGTAGGGCAAAAATTATTATTCATACAAAGCATATTTGTATGGTTATCATGTATGTATGATCATCATGTATGAATTGAGCCACTAAATTTTACAATATTGTTGCCCATGCACATTCCAGATTGCGATCTTCCAGTGGGAGTGATGACAACCACACCTAATTCAACCATTTCCAGCTTTTCGATGTGCAATAACCATTTCACCCACAGACATGGCTATAAGCTTTCGGGAATCTTTTAGTTTTCCAGCCCCCTATATATGTAAACAATTCACGAGGATCTCTTAATTCTCACAGACAGAAAAAGAGCTTAAGTGAGATATAGAGAAGTTCCTAACGGAAGCCCCTCACAATGGAAGTACAAAATAGCAGTGGAAAGCCTCATATCGCCATTTTCCCGTGCGTAGGAGTTGGCCATTTCGTTCCTACGGCTGAATTGGCAAAGCGGCTTTGCGTTCACCACGGCTTTACCACAACCGTAATAACCAGCAGGTGGATGTGCCCACCCAAGCAAGTCACATACGCGAACCACTTGGCATCTTCCGGCCTTGGCATCCGCTTTACAGAGCTTCCCGATGTGGACTTCCACGACGAGGACGACGAGGATATGAGGCTCGAAACTCGCATGTCATTGTACATGGAGAAAGCAGCACCGCACGTTGGGGATATTCTCAACTCGTTGCTCAACTCCTCTTCGCCCATCTCGGCCTTTGTTACAGATTTCTTCTGCTCCGCCACTTTCGATGTTGCAGCCAAGCTAAGCATACCCACTTACATATTCTTCACGTCCAGTGCGCGCTCGCTTTCTGTTCTGTTACGCTTTCCCCAATTGGCTTTGGAGCACCCCGCGTCATTTAAAGACGATGAAGAGTATCAGATCGACGTACCAGGGGTTCCGGTATTTTGTGCGAGGGATCTGGTTGCGCCAATGATAGACATATCCAATCAGGGGTTTCACTGGTTTCTCCACCATTGCTCTCGCCTTCCAGAAGCTGCTGGGATTGTCGTAAATACTTTCGATGACCTTGAGAGGGAAGCTTTAGAAGCCCTCAGAGAAGGTAAGGTTCTCAGCGCTTCTACAACGCCACCAATATATTCCATCGGTCCCGTCATATCGGAGAGTCACGAGACACACGAGTGCCTCGGGTGGTTAGATCAACAACCTCCCTCCAGCGTCGTGTATGTTTCCTTTGGAAGCGGAGGTTTTCTGTCGAGGGAGCAGATCGCAGAAGTAGCACATGGACTGGAAACAAGCGGTCATCGGTTTCTGTGGGTGGTGCGCGGAGAGAGTAAGTTTCTCACCTTCAATCCCAACCAGGTAACGAACGTTTCGGAGCTTTTACCCGATGGTTTCGGGAGTCGAACCAAAGACAGAGGGCTTGTGGTTCTCAATTGGGCTCCTCAAATTCCGATTCTTTCTCACCCCTCCGTTGGAGGCTTCCTTTCTCACTCTGGTTGGAACTCCACACTGGAAGGTGTTTCTTATGGGGTTCCAATGATCTCCTGGCCTCTGTTTGCTGAGCAAAGGTTAAACAGGTTTATGCTGGTTAACCACGACAAGGTATCCATAGATCTGAAGATGGAAAGAGAGGGGTTTGTTCGGAGAGCGGAAGTGGAGAGAGTAGTGAAGGCGTTGATGGAAGGAGAAGAGGGAATTAAAGCAAGGGAGAATATGAGCAGATTGAAGGAAAAGGCAAAGCTTGCATTGATGGAAGGAGGGACTTCGTACAAGTCAATGGCCATGGCCGCTGCTCGTTTCATGCAGAAGCAAGCAAGAGTATAAATTAGACGTGGGGAGAGTACAAATGATACGCGACAGTAAGAAATATGTGGTCAATTAGCTGTATTGTTATCTGTATTATCTATATGTCCATAGGGTGTGGAGGTTTGTGTAAGGGCGTCTGCAATGCAGACAAAGCCTCTGATGTTGATTTCAGAAATGTCCAATCCAAAGTATTGTGTTTTTATTTTCCGATATCCACAGAAAGTTTATGTATATCAAACGTAAAAAGCCTAATTCTACAGTGTCGAACCAAATTATCACATTGTTTGGTCAAAAGTGCTTTTTGGACCGGATGTCTGTCTTCAGATAAAATCGAAGCAATTTCAGCTTATTCATTCTAGTATATTTCTCGTAAAGTTTATACAGAGTGCAAGACTTTTCTGATCAATGGATTGTTATATTCTGTTTGATCAGTGGTATGATGAGAATCTCCTTGAGCTTTTTCATTTTGTTTTTATTTTTTTTAATTATAACTATCTTAAAATCTATATGTTCTAATTGAATATAAATTTTCTTTTTATTAATATATTTTATGTTGTTGAGTGCTCTGGATTAGATTGTGTGTATTTATTAACATCAGCAATCAACAACATTCTTCATGGATTGTAGAAATATATTATCATTAATATATTTTATCTATTTTCAAAAAAATGTCATGGCATATTTCCAAAGTTCTCACATGTATAAAATAACAAATTTTACAACTACAATTTGATTTTTAAAATTACATGAATCTTTATGCAAGAAAAACTCTCTCAGCAAAAGAGAATTATTAAATAATTAAAATATGAACCTCCATTTCTTGGTAAGATTCCAAAATGATAAAAGAAACTATAAGATTTTGTGTCATGCATAGATGGAAATAAAAACTATTAAACTTTATTTTTCATAGACAATTTTTTTGACCTCTTAAATGATATTCTATTTAATGCAATCTTGGAAACCTCAAGATCTAGTGTATTAAAATGAAGATTTTTTAAAGCATTCCATTCTTTGCCCACTTATGAATGAAAGGGTCTTTCGAAATCTTACCAAAAATATTGAAAATTTGATTAGATGATGTTGGCATGATATTATTTTATAGTTAGTATTTGTAGGAGTTTCTCTAGAAACATATATATTTTTCTTAACATTCAAATTGAGTATTTTAAATTTATTCAACTAGTGGATGGAACACTTCTTCATGCTAATTTAAAAATTCAGATATTAAATCCTTCTTTCTTACGGTTTATTTCAAATATTGAGGATACTTCACAACTAGTTATTTGGATTGTTGATACACATTTAGTTTCCAAATTCATGCAAAATAGATAGACAAATCATAATATAACACATGTAAAATACAAAGAACACATAGCATGTCAATAATATCCAATACTCAAATTGGTCTACATATTAAGTGGATAAGTTAGAATTCTAAAAGTGTGCTAATATTAGAGGTTTTCTTGATCCATGAAAGATTGTAAATGTTTTATTAAGTATTTATCCTCAAGTGCAATATGAAATAGTTTGTTGGTTCTTAAGTTCAAGTATCTTATATATTTAGGAAGATCATTATCATTCATTATTATTTGTCTTTGTACCTTGTTGTACATGTTAAAATTATAAAAAAACTATCAATTCTATTTCATCTTGTAGTTGCACTATTGCAAATATTAATAAGTTTGATTATGATAGGAGTAATTATTTTTCCTCATCTAGGTAGATAGTAATGACATGTGTTCATCAAACTTGAGGTAAGAAAATGTAGTGCCCCTTCGTATTGGCCTTTCTGGGCGTATGCGTAAGTGTTTATTTGTGTTTTCATTGTTTATTGTGCTTGATTGATTGTGTTAGATATGTAGTTGATTATTGGGATGTTTGAGGTATGTGCTTGAATTAGTGGTTTAGTAGCATGAGTTGTGAAAATAATGTCTCCCGTGGATATATTGTTTGTTGACTCTTATTGACTCTTATTCTGCTTGTTGATATTGAGATGACCTCTTTTGGGTTGTTGTTTTTGGGAAAGAGGCGACTTCATGTAAATCGATGGTTTATGAAATTGTTTTAATGTATGAAGCTATTAAATCCTTTGATGATGTTTCCATGCCTATTCCCATACGGTTGTTGGTGAGTGTTATTTGTACCTAGTCCTTTTGTGATTTTGACTTTGTCATTGCTTTGATGGGAGAACCATTGGGTTAATAAGTGGTTAGTCTTCCAAAGGTTGAGGGGAGTATGGTTTTCTCTTGCAAGATTGGTATGACAGCTGAGGATCTAGCAAGGCTGTCTGGGTAACTTGGAATGAGGGCCAACAACCTAAGAAGATCTGCATTAGGTAAAGCATATCAAGCCATGAGTGTTTACATGAGTTTTATGTTGTTTCACTTGAAAGTGGGTGGTTTCATGATTTGGACATTTTGATAATGGTTGATCTTTATACTTGGATTGTGATTTTGTGGGTTTAGCCTTGCACTTGGAAGTCGTTTACTACAAATTCCTAGTGTGAGGTGGTGCATGCCTCTCTTGATGTATTTACTTATTTGGCTTTGATTGTTTGTGCAAATGGCCTTACCCAGTTTGTGATTTAGAGATTTTGTTGTTAGTAAGGGGTGGCTTTCATTGAGGGCCGAAGCATAAAGTGGTGTACGGGTAACACATTAAGATTTTTTTTAATTAGTGATAACCTAATAATTAATTAGGGGGTTTGGGTAGTTTCACACATTAATTTAGATAATCTAGCCTCACTCATGGCCCAAGTTCTTCTTTAGGCTTGGGATGAGTTGGAAGGCTTGGAATGGAAAAGATCAACTGCCTTGTCCTCTTGAAAGGTATGTTGATCCCGCATGAGTGAGAATGGGGGTTGGGGATCCGTTAAGGTTGCTAGGGTTTAACCAAGTAAGGGGGCGATAACCTATGAAGATCCACATTGGGTAACCCATGTCAAGCTTATGTGATGACACTCCACCCTTTAGAAACCTTGTATGTTTGTTGTTTCCCTCTTGTTGTTCTTGTACCTCTATAAGTGAATGTTTCTTGTGTTTGTTGTACTTTTATCGTGAAGTCTTGTTAGCCATTGTTCACCTGATTATTTTAAGTTGTGAGTCCTTCTTGTTAGCTCTTAGCATGGGGGTGGGCCTTAGGGCCTACATGGTTAGGTGGAATGTGCTATGCATCCCATTGGGTTCCCAACTGAAGATCGAGTTGTGTAGAATTGTACCATTTGCGGACTCCAAAAGTGTACTAGAGTTCAAACCAAACTTGATGTTTTGTATTCATTTCAGTCGTACTATTCATGTTCATGTTGGGAAACGCTGTTGTATTGATGTAATCCTAGAACGATGTAATTTCATATTGTATATGTAATGAATGTAATCTTTGGCATTGTCTTATGATCACTAATGGATGCTTGTTATTTATGGAATGTATATAGACCCTTGGTGCTATTATGTGGTTATTACTTCATAATATGTGATCCTTAATGGTGTTCTCTGGAAATGTTTTTAACTAAATTCATAAGTGTGAAGAATATAATGTGATGCAGTCATGTAACCCTAGGGGACTTAGTAGATGATATAAATATGTATGGATTCATTACTACTATATGTTAACATACTTCTCCTATTAGTTTACTTTCAAAAAACAAATGTGTCATAAATGATAGATGTTTTTATGTCCTTTGGGGTTTGCGTGGTGTGGTGTTACAACTTGGTATCAAAGCCAGGTTATCAAACACTAGGTACTCTGGGTTAATCGAGCCCATCATGTAACCTTGCACTTGGCCTCTTGAGTTTAGGTTTTCAACCTTATGTCTGAGTTTGTCCCTAAGCGGTGTTGGTTCAATAGTGCAAAAAACTAGTGGAAGGATAGGACCCTTAGTGTAGTGCGCAATGCACCAATATTCTTCTTACCGAGAATGCATTATGGACCGTTGTGTTGCCTCTCATGTTGTTTTCTCTATGTTGATACTTTTTATGATGTATTGTGTACCTTGAGACTGTGATTGGTGATTGTTTCACTATTTTGTTTCAATTGGTTTGAATGATAGTATTTGACTTGGATGATTATAACTTCCTTTTCTGATGCTTGTGTTATGGTGATTTATGGATTTTTTGTTGGGTTTGGATTAATTGGTTATGTTATCATGCCAACTTAGAGTTGTGATTGTTATGCATTTGATTAAGTAATTGGTTTATGATATTTATGATAATGTGTTTACTACTTGGAGTCTTGATGAGACGACGGTGTAGCATCACTCATTCATGAGTGCCTTGCTATGCTGCAATTTCCTCTCATAGTGTGTTTGCTATTGGATATATATATATGTGCTCAACATCTTATTTTTATGCAAGATTTTAGGTACCAATCACTGAATCCACCTGCATTGTCAAGTCTAAGCATGCCTCATAAATTTGAATGGGTATGGCATGGAAAAAAGGAGTTGACAAGAAGGTCCCTAACCCTTGCCATCATCCTTAACGAGGATGAGTACCCCCATCTAGTAACCTTGTCAGTATCATTTTTATGCCTTGTCAGTGGTCTTGTTGGTCTCTCTCGTATTTTATTTTTTCACATGGGTTGTCATGATGATGTTGTTTAGGATTGTGTAAATTTTATTTTTTGTTACAACTTCTAGGAGTAAGTCGAAGCCTTGGGGGCAGGCTATAGTGCCCCTTTGTAATAGCCTTTCTAGGCATATGAGTAAGTGTTTATTTGTGTTTTCATTTTTTATTGTGCTTGATTGATTGTGTTAGCTATGCATTTGATTATTGGGATGTTCGAGGTATGTGCTTGAATCAGTGGTTTAGTAGCATGAGTTGTGAAAAATAATGTTTCAGGTGGATATATTGTTTGTTGACTCTTATTGATGATTATTATGCTTCTTGATATTGAGATGACCTCTTTTGGGTTGTTGTTTCTGGGAAAGAGGTGACTTCATGTAAACCGATGGTTTATGAAATTGTTTTAATGTATGAAGTTGCTAATTCCTTTGATGATGTTTCCATGCCTATTCCCATATAATTGTTGATGAGTGTTATTTGTTCCTTTTGTGATCTTGATTTTGTCATTGCTTTGATGGGAGAACCATTGGCTTAGTAAGTGGTTAGTCTTCTAGAGGTTGAGGGGAGTATGGTTTTCTCTTACAAGAGTTGGTAATGGGGCTAGGGATCCGATGAGGCTTCCTGGCTAACCTGGGATGGGGGTTGATAACCTAGGAAGATCCACATTGGGTAACCCATATAAAGGCATGAGTATTTACATGAGTTCTATGTTGTTTCATCTAAAAGTCGGTGGTTTCATGATTTATTCATTTTGATAATGTTTAATCTTTATACTTGGCTTGTGATTTTGTGGGTTTAGCCTTGCACTTGGAAGTCGTTTACTATGAATTCTTAGCCTAAGGTGGTGCATGCCTCTCTTGATGTATTTACATATTTGGCTTTAATTGTTTGTGCAAGTGGGCTTACCCAGTCTGTGATTTTGATATTTTGTCGTTAGTAGGGGGAGTGCCTTTAAATGGGGTTCGGCGCACAAAGTGGCGTACGGGTAACTCATTAAGAGTTTCTTTAATTAGTGATAACCTAATAATTGATTAGGGGGTTTGGGTAGTTTCTCACATTAATTCAAATAATGTAGCCTCACTCATGGCCCAAGTGCTCGTTTAGGCTTGGGATGAGTGGGAAGGCCTGGAATGACAAAGATCAACTTCTTTATCCTCTTGAAAGGTATGTTGATCCCACATGAGTGAGAATGGTGGCCAGGGATCGGTTGAGGTTGCCAGAGTTTAACCAGGTAGGGGGTTAGTAACCTATGAAGATTCGCATTGGGTAACCCATGTCGAGCTTATGTGATGACAACCCACTCTTTAGTATCCTTGTATGTTTTTTGTTCCCCTCTTGTTGTTCTTGTACCTCTGGAAGCAAATGTTTCTTGTGTTTTTTGTACTTTTATCGTGGAGTCTTGTTAGGCATTGTTCACTTGATTATTTTAAGTTGTGGGTTCTTCTTGTTAGCTCTTAGCATACGAGGGTGGGCCTTAGGGCCCACATGGTCTAGTGGAACGTGCTATGCACCCCTTTGGGTCCCCAATTGAATATCAAGCTGTGCAATATTGTACCATTTGTAGACTCTAGAATTGTACCATAGTTGGAACTAGACTTGATGTTTGTTATTCATTTTAGTTGTACTATTCCTATTCATGTTGGGAAACACTATTGTATTGATGTAATCCTAGAATGATGTAATTTCATATTGTATATGTAATGAATGTAATATTTGACATTGTCTTATGATGACCGATGGATGCTTGTCATTTATGGAATGTATATAGACCCTCCATGCTATTATGTGGTTATTGGTTCATAATATGCGATCCTCAATGGTGTTGTATTTGTGGAAATATTTTTAACTAAATTCATAAGTGTGAAGAATATAATGTAATGTGGTCATGTAAGCCTAGGGTACTTAGTAGATGATATAAATATGTATGGATTCTTTACTAGTGTATGTTAACTTACTTCTCCTATTAGTTTACTTATAAAAAAAATTGTGTCATAAATGTTAGATGTTGTTGTGTCCTATGGGGTTTGCGTGGCGGGGTGTTACAAAAAATGTCAACATTACCTCATCAATCTTTAATTGGTGCTATTCAAGTAGCACTTCTAGTTTGGTTATTAGTGATCATGTAGCTTGTCTTCATTCTGCTACATATAGGATTGTGTTTAGAATTTGATGTAAAAATGCATGGTATCAAATCATTGTTATTTTTTAGATCCTATTCATTGTATCTAAGGATAAACATGTTATTTTGTGGATTATATTTATCTTATTAAATACATGCTCTTCTAAATGTTTAAATTTTTTATTACCCCATTCATTTGGTCTACATTATGCTTCAAAAGTTATATCAATAAGGTTTTAAGTGATTATTTTCTACTAGGTATCCTCAAATTAATCATTTTCTAAGCATTTAAGTCAAATTTAACCCAATACTATTATATCCAAAAGACATGAAAAATCCCATCAATCGCTATCAAATTATCAAACTAGAATACATTATTTTTATCACTTAAGGAAAAATTTACCTTTATTATATAGAATTAATCTTCTATAAATTCTTATTTACATTATTGGAGGCATTTTCATTATGAAAGTGAATCACAAACTCTCCATAAATTTTCTCATAAATTCTTCATAAATCAGCTCATTAATTCTTCATAAATTTGCTAAGAAATTCTTCTAGAGTCTTCTCATAAATATATTCTCAAACACGCTAAAAAATGATCCTTAAACCTTCTCAAATATTCTATCCAATATGCTTTATAACTATGCTCCAAAATATGATCTTATCTTCTATATAAATTTTCTCTTATTCAAATTTATTTTTATTCAATTACCTTTTGTAAAAGATCCAAAAATAAATTACATGTTATGCACTCATCCCACATCTCAAAATAGGTTGTTCTCCTTAAAGTTGGTCAGCTACATATAGAAAAAAATATAATTTTATTCTGAATTTCTTTATCCCAAGTTAGGTAGCTAGACTAAGAGGGTTGGCCAACTCAAGGTGCCCAAAATAATTTTAAGATGAAATAAGTCTCACACTATCTTTAGAATAAGGTCATCCATTTCAAGAAATATAACAAAGCTTCACCTTCCAAGCTAGTCATCCAACTAGATGAAAAAAATATATACAAAGATTCACTAAAAATTACTAGGTTTCATTACCCTCAATAGCATCACAAATTCACTTAGTGTAGAAGGCCAAATATTGGTATTGAGTGGAGAGTAATCTCAACCCTCCTAATTCATGGGGAAGACAAAAAAATAATCAAGCCACCTAATGAAAACCTTAATGATTTTTAAAGAAGATTAGATAGAATATTGAAGAAACTTTGGAGGGAACTTGACAAGAAGACTAATAAAAATATAAATTTTCAAGATTCTTGGAATAAATTTGGATAATTTCAACCAAAGATAAAGGTTTAATAACCTAATAATACATTTTTTCTTCAATTCTAGAAAGAAAAACTTGCAACAAAGAGGTCATAGATGATCAATAGGGAAAATAGATTCCTAAAAAATATAAAAATCTCTTCATTATCAATCCACTTCCATCCAAAATAATTAATCCAAGATGGTGTGGAAAGGAAGGATTATCTATAATATGAGACTTTCTCCATTGAATGAAGAAACTCAAGGCCTTGTGAAAAATCCCAACCATTGAAGAGTCTATTTGTTTTATCTTCTAAAAGAGAAGAAAACACATCAAGAAAGTGGTCATTAATTAGTTGCACTAAAGAAGTAGGTAAATAAATAACTTTAACAAGCCCATAAGAAAATAGTAAAGCTAGAAGGTAATCAAACCCTTCAACAACAAGCACATACAAAGGTAGGAATAAATGATAACCTTTACATATAGATATAAAGATCCCAAGCACATTGGATCATTGACTATTGATAGTAAGACAAGCACGTACATTTCTAAAAATCATATTCGAACCTCTTAAAATGGGGGATTAAGTGCTATCATATGGTTTAGGACATAGAGCACACCCACTTTCAAGCTATTCCATTTAAGGTTAACCCTAAAGATCTCAATGCAAAGGAGAAAGAGATATTGTAATAGGGTTTTCCTAGGGGCTCATTGTAAACTAATGAGGGGTTAACCACCAAGCTAGAGCTTGCAAAGACAAATGCACTGCAAAGTATGATGCAAGATGAAATACAAAACCCTAATTCAATATAAAGCAACACTAAATGACCTAGAAAAGCAAATGAAACAAAACAAAAAGCTATAGGAAGGACTGTGTGCACCTAGAAATATGGAGATGGGTATGTGCAGGATCATCATGGAAAAAATAGGCCCTTAAGTGGCAAAAAATTTAGAAAAATAAGAGTTAGGTAATTTGACATAAAAATTTGAATAAGTTATCTATATCATTTCAAAAATATGTAAGAATAGAATTTTTAGAAAATTGAATGTAGTTTCTAAACTACTTGGTTTATTTTTAAAAATATAAAATCTATTTGGTGAAAATTTTAAATTTCAATGCAGTGGTACTTAAATTTCAGGGAAAAAATAAGTAGGTGTTTTTCTGACCACCCTAACCATAATAAAATGATAATAATTTTTTATAAGATTTTAAATATAAGTAGAAGACTCATGTCTCGATGTGACACATATTTTTTTATAATGTTTTTCCAAGTAAATAATTATGATTTTTTTATTACAACTTTTAAAAAATATAAAAACTTGTACGTCTAACCACCTTAACTTGGTTAAAACTTGATGAAATTCAATTTTTATTTTTTTAATCCTGTAGTATACAAAGCATAGAATGTGACGCATGTTTTAGATTCAAAAAATGTGATACAATTTGAAAGCTATAGATGTTTTTCAATTAGCCTATCGATCAAGACTTTAGTCATAATTCAAATAGAAAATGAATAATAATTATTTACTAAATTAAAAGTAAAGCATAATTTATATTGGTGGAAAGCTGAGAATCTCCTTTAAAAACCCTTTTTGTTTCATTAATTTTGGGTAAAAACAAGTCGGTAGCCACATACCCTTCAAATACCCATCATATCGCCACTTTTTGGCCCATCATGATCCTGCACATACCCAGATGGCTGGAAGGAGGTCTAAAACACTAGAATTTCTACCTTTTTAATACTAAGTTGGACTCATTTTTCAAGCTGGGTGAATCAATCCAAAATCTAGGTTTCTGTGGGGGAACAAAATCTGCCAAATCGGTATCCAAATTTCCGAAAACCTAATTTTCAACCAAAACTAGGACTCATTCGCTAAAAGTGGTGAACTAGTCTAGTTAGGGTTTTCTAAAACTTTGAGATCTGAATTTTCTCTTCTCATTCTACTCAATCTGCTTCTTTAGGTTTCCGAATCTAAATCTCTGTAAATCAACTTGTAGGTACTCTCCAATGTTCTCTAATTCTTAATGACAACTTTGAAAACTTTTTCAGCTTGAAAACTTCTTCCAATCTTGGTATTCAATGTTTCTTTAATCTCAACCTGCCAATCACATAGTAAAGAGAGGGGAAAATGTTTTTGATAAAGAAAAAAATGGGTTTTACAGGGACTCGAAACCATAGAGTATACAGAAAAGAAGATTCAACATTAAAGAATCTAAAACAAAAAGGTCACAAAAAGAAAAGAGCCCAAAAAGTATAACAGCCACCAACCCAAGGCTAGCAAGGCCCACCAAAATAACCCAACCAAAAAACAAGCAAACAACCCACAACTAACCTAAAGAGTTAAGAGAATCAGCAGCCTTAGCTTCAAGATTGTGCATGTCTTGGGTACAATTTTTTAGAGCCTAAACCATCTGAGCCGTTGGAGGCACCTTCCTCTTCACACTAGCTCTCATCCTCTTTGAAATTCTAGCATCCTTAGTCCTACTTTTGTCCTTTTAAGCTTCCAAGTCCACAATCATAGAAACCTATTGTTGGGTTAGTAGATAGGGGTTTTGCTTAGTCAAACTTGATTTGGAGGATTTTTTGTCAATTTTGAAATTCTCTATTTTTCTCCATTTCAGTATCATTAAAAAGTGCTTGGGATCCTGACTCTAACGCAACTCGAACATAGTCAATTGTAGTCCCAGAACTCAAGATATATATGGTCAAACCTCTGGTCAATTCTCACAACCCAGCGAGAAAAAGGGAGAAAAAAATAAAAATCATCAAAACTAGTCAAAGTCAACACCATTGCATAGTGTTCATCATCACGATTCTGATAGAGTTCATTTTTTGGAAAATAGAGTCCCTTTGGTGAAGTTATGGAAGGTCAAAGATTGGGTCAAAATATTCCTGATGACGTCAGTACCTAGTCAGCTCAACAACTAATCAACCCTTGGCACACAACATCACCTCCTCCCTCCAAGCCACAAAAATTTATTGGCAAAAATAAATAAAATAAAATAAAAATAATAAAATTTATATTTAATAAAAATATCTAAGATGGGCCCCACCCATCCATGGGGTGGCCCACATTAAGTGGGGTGCCACCCATGGTATGGAGGGCAACCAACATTTTTAAAGGGGAACGCATCCCCCTCTTTTAGGGGAAAGGATAAAAGGAGGGGAGTGTAGTGGGACCATCACCCCCACTATAAAATGCCTATAAATCCTCTTTAAAATTACACTTATTTTTGCTATTTCAAGCCTAAAAATTAGGCCATTTTTATGATTTGAAACCATAAAAATACTAAACCCCTTTCTACAAGAATATTAGGAATATTATTCCTAAATTAAGGAGTCTATTCAAACTACATCCCCAAATTAATAGGGAATAAATCCCTTTGTAACCATTCAAATGGAAAAATAAATTATCTTGAGGGGATATTATACTTCCGGGTATCATAAGAAGGGGTTATTATTGGAATTTTCTCTATGTAAGGGAGATTGGGTACTTAATTGGTTTTGCACCAATTTTGAAAAAAAATGTAATATAAAAAATGGTAAAATGGTGTGTGTGAGGTCAAGTGATTTTGGAAGAATTTTGCAAGTGTGAGAGATTGTTTTCCTTGGAGGAATTATTGTATTTTCGTGCTTTTGGAGAAGCTTGTTTCCATGCACTTTGGAAGTGCATTTTAAATTTCTTTGTAAACCAAGGGGAGGTTCTGCCAATGAATGTAATTGAATTTCTAGAGGAATAATTGGATCGGTCCACTCATTAGAGAGGGGCCTAGAGATGTAGTTGTTTCGAACAATGAACTATGTTATCAATTTTGTTTGCACTCTCTTTCTCTCTCTCATTTTTTTCTTTCTTTGATCTCTTTGTAATTTCGTTAATTTAATTTTGTTGAGTATTAAGTTTTAACTAAGCACTTTTGGTTTGTAATTGTTAACATAAACATTCAAAGGAACTATCATGGATCCGTAAATAAGATCAAATTGGTATTAGAGCTATGTTTTGACTAGTATTACAAATTTGAATGCCTACACGCTCGAAGCTTCAACAAGGAAAAGGAAAACTTGAAGAATACAATCCTAAGATCGACAAATGAAGGACTTTGCCAACAAATGATGAAACTGAAGTTAGGAAAAGTACCGAGCAAGAGCTTGATGATAAGTCTTTCCAGTGAGTCTTCCTCGAAATGAAGGCTATGGTGGAAGAGTTGTATGTGGAAAAGAAGAAGCATGAAAGGGGAGATTCGTCGAAGCAAGAAAAGAAGGAAGATCGAAAGGACAAAGGAGGAAAAGATCCAATAGCTCCATCTCCTCCATCTTCCCCTTCTTCTCCATCTTCCCCTTCTTCTTCTTCTTCCTCTTCTACTACTATTAATCCTTTCAAAAGCAAGTCTAAGCCTATTATTAAACTTTATGTAAAATTTGAGTTGTCTAACTATTGTGGTGAGTTAAATGCCAAAAATTTAGATGATTGGATCTAGTAGGTAGAAGTCTATTGTAGGATTCAAGGCCTCATAGAAGATGCTTCTATGATCTAGTTAGCACTCTTCAGTTGGGAGTTGCAACACTCACTTGGTGGGAGAGTAGGACTCGAGAGGAAATTGCTCACCATGGTAAGGTCAATATGACTTGGCTAGAATTTATTGCTACCCTTAAAATATAGTTTTATCCTTTAGGTTATATGCAATAATTAACCATTAATTGGAAAACATTTAGGCAAGGTAAGGGTCAGTCTATCCAAGATTACACTCACGAGTTTAGAAAATGGGCTATTGCTTTAAATGTTCCATTGTATACTTAGGATACATTAATGAAGTACATAGGTGGTTTTCATTCTTACCTAAGAAATACTATTCTAATGTTGAGTCCTAATAATTTGGATGAAGTGTCAGTCCAAGCCACTCATTTAGAGTCAAGGGGTAAGAACACTGTCAGTGATAATTTCTCAAAGAAACCATCTAAGTCTGAGGGGAAACCTAAGGGTAAAGATAAAGGAAAAGGAAAAAAGACAGCCACGATAAAGAAAGAGGGTGATAAACCCACCTATTCTCATTGTAAGAAAGGACACAAAGATTCTAAGTGCTGGAAACCACATCTAGAACTCAGACCAAAGAGGTACGGTGGAAACAAAGGGAAGCAAAAGACAACTGATGTAACACAACAAGATCTTGGATCTAATTCCGGGGATGAGGCGAATATAACCTCCACTAGAATTCAAGGTAAAAAAAAGGTATATTTCTTGCATCTGAATAAAGTATTTTTGCAAGTACAAGTAAGCAACCTAAAGTAGATAAGTAGAGGAATGAACTTTTTCATATCCATGTGATAACTAAACACACTAAGGTTGATACTTTATTTGAAATGAGTTCACAAGTTAATCTCATATCTAGAGAAGTTGTTAAAAAGATAAATATAACTACAACTCTTCATTGGAATCCATACCCTTTAGGATGGGTTTGTAATGATGCACAATTACAAGTCAGGAAACAATGTAAGCTTAGTTTTGCAATCACTGCAAACTTTAAAGATGAGGTTGTAGTGGATGTTGTACCTTTCGATATTTGTGGACTTGTGTTAGGAAGTCCATATTTGAATGACCGTAAAGCTATCTTCTTTAGGGAGGAAAACAAGTATCACTTATTTAAGGATGGGATTGAATATATTGTACGTGCACACAAATTCAAAACTAGTTTTGCATTAGGTAATGCTAGTCAGATGAAAATATTAGTGAACTCCAGTAAAAACTTTGTGTTAATGCTTGCTAAAGCAAAAGAAGATGAAATATTTGAGGCATTTAAAGGAAGTGATCCTAAACATAAGGTTGAATTGGTCAAAGTTGTTTCTGCTTATGATGACTTGTTTCAGGAACAAAAAGGATTTCCTCCTAAAAGAGATATTCAACATGAAATTCAATTTCAATAGGATGCACGACTACCTAATATTGGCATGTACCATTTGTCTATCATGCAAAATAAAGAAATCAAAAAGAAAGTTTAGGAGCTTGTCAAAAAAGGAGTGATTCGTCCAAGCACATCACCTTGTGGTTCTCCGATCATTTTGGTTCCAAAGAAAGATGGAACATGGAGGATGTGCATTGACTTTAGGGCACTGAACAAAATCACCATCAAAAATAGGTATTCGCTTCCTAGAATTGATGACTTGCTTGATCAGCTTAAGCATGCAATTTATTTCTCTAAATTAGATTTGCAAAGTGGTTATCATCAAATTAGAATTGTAGAGGATGATATTTGGGAAACTGCTTTCAAGACAAAACAAGGACTTTATGAATGGTTGGTTATGCCCTTCGGGCTTACCAATGCACCCGCCACATTCATGTGAGTCATGAATGACATTTTTTGTCCTTACATTGATGATTTTGTTATTGTATATCTTGATGATATCCTAGTTTTTAACAAGTCTTGGGAAGACCATGTAAGTCATGTTAAATAAGTTTTTGATGTACTAAGAAAAGAAAAACTCTATGTAAAGATGTCTAAATGCGAGTTTGCAAAGACATCTCTTGTGTACTTAGGTTATATCGTAGGGAATGGTTAATTGAAAGTTGACCCTGTGAAGGTCGAGGCAATTGTAAACTGGCCTAAGCCAAGTACTGTAACTAAAGTCAGGAGGTTTTTGGGTGCTTTCTAGTACTGGAGGAAGTTTATTGCAAACTTCTCCTTCATCGCATCACTGTTGCATGCATTAACAAGTACAAAGATAACTTTTCAATGGGGAGGACCACAATAGAAGGCCTTTGACACACTAAAGGAAAATTTAAGCACTACAGTAGTCCTGGCTCTACCAAATTTGCACCATCCATTCAAGATCGAAACAAATGTGAGTGGATTCAGCATGGGAGCAATATTGACACAAGGAGGTAAGACGATCTGTTACCACTCTAAAAAAATTCCTGGCACAATAAGTGATTATCCAACTTACAATAAAGAACTTTACGCTTTAGTACATATTGTTAAGAAATGGAAACATTACGTAATGGGAAAGGAAACAATAATCCATACCGATCATCAACCATTGCAATATCTGCATTCACAAACTAAGTTGTAGAAAAGTATGCATTTTTGGTGGATGGGATTTTTACAGCAGTTTCACTTACTCATTAAGTATAAGAAAGGAGTCCATAAAAAAGTAGTAGATATGATTTCTAGACCTCCAGTTTCTAATGCTTTGATAATCCTTAAAAATAGTTCTATGATTCATGCAAGTTTTGAAGAACAATATTCTACTGATGAAAATTTTAAGGATATCTAAGCAGCTCTAATCCAAGGAAAACAAGTAGACGAAAATGATTACTATGTGCATCATAAACTCTTGTATCACTTAGGAAAATTATGCATTCCAAAGAATGAACATGCACATGTAATCAGAGAGGCACACACATCGCTAATCATAGGAAATTTTGCGGTTAGTAAATCTTTGGCACAACTACAAAAATATTGCTATTGGCCTCAAATGTAGGAAATTGTAACAAAATATATTAAGGGGTGTGTGATGTGTGCAACTAGCAAACCAAGTAATAGGAAATTGGGGTTGTACACACCTTTACCTATACCATCCCGACCATGGGAAAGTGTATCTATGGATTTTGTTGGGAGGTTACCTATGTCTAGGAAAGGGCATGACTATTTGTATGTAGTAGTTGATCAGTTCAACAAGATGTGTATCCTTATGCCATGTAAAAAGAAAGTCACTATTGAACTGACAACTCATATGTATTTTCAGTTTGTATGGTTGGGTTACCAACTTCCATTGTATCGGATCGAGATTGTCGATTCCTTGGGGAGTTTTGGTCAATCTTATGGGGACTTATGGATACTAAACTAAAGAAGATTACAACCTTCCATCTGCATACTGATGGATAGACAAAGGTAATCAATAAGACAATTGTGCATCTACACAGAGGATATTGTAGCAAACATCCTAAGTTGTGGGATGAAAGTCTTCATTATGTGCAACATGCCTAAAACCATTCAACCCATTCTTCTACAAAGAGGTCTCCTTTTGAGACTTTCTTCGGTTACTTTCCAAAGATACCAATGGACTTCGATTTTGGAACAAATGATGTTGAAGATGGATTCCTTGATGCAAAAAGGGCTTTAAAGTTCATCGAGAAGGTCCAAGCAGCTAATCAAGTCATATAAGCACAATTGGAAAAGAGTCAAGCAAAGTACAAGGCTCGTCATGACAAGCATCACAACGATCATCATTTCCAAGTTGGAGATAGAGTTTGGTTACACATAAGCAAGGAAAGAATAAAAGGTGAAGGAAGAAAGCTCAAGCTGATTAGATGTGGTCCATTCAAAATTTTGGAAAAGATTGGCACAAATGCCTTTTTCCTTAATCTTCCTCCATACATGTAGATTTAATCAATAGTCAACGTTGAGAACTTGAAGTTGTACAAACCTCTTATGATACTAGAAAAGGCTGGAGTTCAAGTTCCATCAATTGACAACCTTTCACTAGAGTACATGTAAGAGTTTCCTTAAGATGTTATCCTCGATAGGAACACCAGGACTTCATGAAGAGGAGCAATTGAATACCTCTGAGTGGGGCTAAAAGGGATGCATCCAAGCAAGGAAAAGTGGATGGAGATTGGTAAACTGAGGGAACTTTACCCTCACTTTCTGAGTGACTAGCTTTTGGTGGTCTAAAATCTCTCTAGTGGGGAGGACTAATCCAATGAATTTTTCATCAATTTTTAAATTCCCCATTTTTCTCCAGTTTGGTATCATTAAAAAGTGCTCAGGATCCTGACTCCAACACAACTTAAACAGAGTCAATCAGAGTCCTAGAGCTCAAGATATATATGGTCAAACCTCTAGTCAACTCTCAGAACCTAGCCAAAAGAAGGGAAAAAAATCAAAGTCATCAAAACCAATCAAAGTCAGCACCATTGCATAGTGCTCATCATCATGATTCTGACAGAGCTCATTTTTTGGAAAACAGAGTCTGTATGGCGAAGTTATGGAAGGTCAAAGATTGGGTCAAAATTGTCCCAATGACATCAACACTTAGTTAGCTCAACGACCAATCAGCCCTTGGCACACAACATCACCTCCTCCATCCAAGTGGCAAAAATTTATTGGAAAAAATAAATAAAATAATATTAAATTTATATTTAATAAAAATATCTAAGATGGGCCCCACCCATGGTATGGAGGGCGACCCACTTTTGAAGGGGAACGCATCCACCACTCCCCCTATAAAATGCCTATAAATCCTCTTTAAAATTAGACTTATTTTTGCTATTTCAAGCCTAAAAATTAGGCCACTTTTATGATTTGAAACCATAAAAATACTAAACCCCTTTTCTACGAGAATATTAGGAATATTATTCCTAAATTAAGGATCCTATTCAAACTACATCCCCAAAGTAATAGGGAATAAATCCCTTCATAACCATTCAAATAGAAAAATAAATTATCTTGAGGGGATATTATCCTTCTGGCAATCATAAGAAGGGGATATTATTGGAATTTTCTCAATGTAAGGGAGATTGGGTAGTTAGTTGGTTTTACACCAATTTTGGAAAAAAAAATGCAATATAAAAAGGGGTAGAATGGGAAGTGTGAGGTCAAGCGATTTTGGAAGAACTTTGCAAGTGTGAGAGATTGTTTTCCTTGGAGGAATTATTGTATTTCTATGCTTTTGGAGAAGCTTGTTTCCACACACTTTGGAAGTGCATTTGTAAATTTCTTTGTAAACCAAGGGGAGGTTCTACCAACAAATGCAACCAAATTTCTGGAGGAATAATTGGATCGGTCCACTCATTGGAGAGGGGCTTGGAGATGTCATTTTGAATGATGAACTCCGTTATCAATTTCCTTTGCACTCTCTTTCTCTCTTTCATTCTGTTGTTTCTTTGATCTCTTTGTAATTTCATTAATTTAATTTTGTTGAGTGTCAAGTTTTAATTAAGCACTTTTGGTTTGTAATTATTAATGTAAGCATTTGAAGCAACTATTATAGATCCTTAAATCAGATGAAAACACCGTTTTGGTAATCAAACCTTGAAATAGAATGAAATAGGAATGGAGAATGATGAATGAACAAAATATGATGTTGCAACTCACCAAAACCTATCAATAATATGTTAAAAACATGTGTGAAATGGCTCTAATAGATGTAGATCTTGACTCTTGCTTGAATAGGATAGATCTTGAATGAAGTGCTAGCTTGAATCATGAAACCCTACATCACAATTGTTATCTCCAAAACAAACATGATGCATGAAGTCCTTGACATGATGCTTGATACTTGAATAATGCTCCTAAATGCTTGATAATCTTCCCTTGAATGCTCTTGCAAACACTTGAATGCAGATGTGAACTCAAACTTGCTATAAAGATGAATACTTGAATGCTTGGGGTGAAAATGAGTGAAAGAACCTTTTATTTATACTTGAAATTATACAAAAATATCTAAAATTATAACACGACAAGCCAACATTAGATCTAGGAGGATAAAATCCCGCCAAAAATTTAAATTAATTTTGCTTTTGGGCCACACGGGACTCATTCACCCAAGGTGGAGAATGAGTCCCATATCACTAAATATGATCCACACAAGCTAAAACACCTAAATTATGATTCGGTAATGATTTTTGTCAAGATTATCCTCAAAAAGACACATTAAATGAGGCTTGTGGATGCAAAATAAGGCTAATTAAAGCATAAAGAAGCTCAATTTTTAATGAGAACCCTAGAAAAGTGTGAAGGTGTGTTACAACACTTTACAACACTTCAAATAAGGTAGGATTAAGGTTTATTTTGATTAAAAAGAGGTTCATTAGGTTCAATTAATTAATAAAACCTTAGAAAAGTGTGAAAGTGTGTTGCAACACCTCACAACACTTTAGCAAGGTACCATTTAAATTCATTAGTTCATAAGGGCCGAAGACCTAATGTGAATGTGTTAAACACATTACAACAGTAAATCAAGGCACCACTAAGCCTAGTTTAGAAGGAGGGCCCACACAAGTAAGGGAAAAGCAAAAGGGATACTTTTTCCATTGCCACCTTTAGCCCCCACTTTAGTGAGAGGATGAACTTTCTTCAAACTCACTAAATTAGACAAACACACATCAAGAGGGGTCCAAGTGCACCAATCCTAGTGATATGGGATGACAATGATCAAGAGGGGTGATCAATCCCCTAGGATCAAGATCCCATGGCAAACCAACATAGGCACAAAAGAGAACACATGAAAATGATATGAGCATCAACAAAGAACAAGCATGCACTATAAAAGACATAAATAAAATGAAAGAAAATGAAAAATAAAATGGGGTCAATCAAGCTTTGATCATGATGTGGATTAGATCTAGGTTTTTTGTTCGAAAAATGCATACTCACTCTGAGGCAATAGATCTTCAGGTTGTCTGCTGGGTGAGAATTCCAAGAAGATGAGACACATACACTCATGGCCGGTATGCACTCACACACACACACACAAGTGGCTAAGGGAAATTCATGCCCTTATTTGGCTTCCCATCAAACCATACCAAAGTTAAACTTCCTGATAACTTTGATAAGGTGCCACACCAAAAAAAAAAAATTTGAGCTTCATGAGATAAGAAAAACTTCATATGATTGGAGCTAACTAACAAACAAGATGGCTCTATAAGAATGTAAGATGTATTATGCAAGGTGGCCATATAATTGAAAATGTTGTAAATGAAAAAATAAGAAATCTTTGAGGGAGTCTTTCTTATTTCATGTGACGTCTTAACTTAGGGAGAATTGTGCCTATTGTCTTCAAGAGAGGACCAATCAAAGAATAGAAAATTCACAAATTAGGGGATGCATTGTGTCACATCAAGCCACTAAGAGGAATGTAATATGCTAAGAGATATCATGCACTTGAGGGACATCACACCCAATTTCATCCACAAAGTGGAAAATGCATCGTATATAGTAAGAAGACTGCACCATGAACCATGAAAAAGAATAATGCAAAAAAATAATGCCAATGTATGCCCCCACTTTAAAGAAATTGCTAAACACAATGTTGTGAGAAATTGCTTTAAAGTAGGAAATGGTAAATGGAATCAATAAAGAGGACACGAGAGTCATATGTTTTCAAGTAAAGCTACATCATGTAGAAGAAAAGAGAAAAGGGGTTTCCCCCAAATTGAAACTCAAAACACGTAAGGGATCTATGGATTTGGGGTCAGTATGTTCTTGCTACAATGTTTTTATAGAGCTTAGAATTGTCACCATTCCCAAAATACTCATAGAATTGGAAGAATGACACAAAGAGAGTGAAAACAAAGAAAAACCTTTCGGGTCAACATGGAAGATACATGAATGTCTCGAAACCTTGCGTCATCTCAAAAAATAAAACAAAAGACAAATGAAAAAGATAAAATAAAAATATTTTGGGTCAACATGGAAGACACATGAATATCTTGACACCTTGTGTCATCCCCAAAAGGAAAACAAAAGACAAATGAAAAATATAAAATGCAAAAAAGATAAAAGGCTTACAACATATAGAAGAATGAAGGTACAAATAGAGGAATGCCACAAAGAGAAAGAGATGCATCAAACATAACACCACAGGGGATCATAATACGCACATGCAATCACACACACAAATTAGAAATAATGCAAATAAACTAGTAAGGCATGTGCAAGTCAACCAAAAGCAGGTCGTCTACATCCCAATCTTGGTTGGTAGAAATGGAAGGCATACAACTAGCCAAACAGACAATAGCAAGTGTCGAACTAGGGCCATCACCAAGTTCAACACTCTTCTTAGGAGAATTGTTATTTAAGCTCATGGAAGAGGAAAAAAATGTATTCAATTTTGTATGCACCTCTTCGTCAAATTTTTTAATCTCTTCATCATCATCTAAATTAATCACAATAGGAGGTCAAATGATAATGTCCAAGGGAGGATTCAACTCTTGTTGTGATTGCATTATAAAATATTTTTGTTTTAGAGAAGGGGGAGGCTTGTCATGCATTTCTTTAGTCAAGTTTGGATTTTTATTTTATTTATTTAATTCTTCATGTAACCTGTGAGCAAGGGCATGATGTTTATGCCTACATTCTCTAGCACCTCTGCTTCTTTTAGTTCTATTTTCAAGTTGTGTTTGTGTAGGAACATGTTGATCAACCATCTAGGTTTCTTTTCTTCCCTAAGGGGAGGAGCAAAAGGAGCCATGGGAGATTTCTCAACCACTTTCTCTTTGACTTTATAGACTTGTTTTATTCTAGGCGGCATGATAGGATTGTTTTCATTGTCTCTTGGTTGTTCATAGGAGGTAGGTGAAGGTTATGTCTTAGGTTGGCCTTGGCTATTTGGAATTTATTTAGGTTCAATCATGGTTTTATCTAGGATGGTAGGCTCAATTGCGGATGGGGACATGTTTTGGAGGGATAATTCTACTATTTTCTTTTCCTTGAACTTTTGATAGGATAGGAAAAAGAAGTCTTCTCATGGTTTTATAGGTTCTATAGGTTTGAGCCAAAAGAAAACCAAGGAAAAGTTTCCTTTTTAGGACAATGGGTTAAAGCCACTATGATGGATGGTGAAAAATTCATTGTCAAAGGGAAAATTTATGCATTTATATACCAAAGGGGGGTGATCCCACAATACTAGTTTACAATTTTTGGCCCAATTGGACACAAAACTAATTTTTTCTAAGTATTCACTTTCAGACACCTATAGCAGCTAAACTGTGAGGAATTTGAAGATGATGCAAACTAGTGATTTGTGACATTTTTTTCTGTAGATTCTAAATATTTTTTTTTCAAAATTTTGGGAATCAGATTGCACTTCTTTTCCATCTCCTTAGAAAATTAGTTTTTATTTCAGTAAACACCATTTTTAAGGAGTGACGCTCATCGTATAACACATAACGTTTTTTCCATGAAGGATAAAATTCTTTTTCTTTTCGAATTTAGATTTGTAGCTACGATATCTGGTGCTTCCAATTGGTTTCATAGTGTTTTATTGAATATTTTTCCCTTACTCAAGTTTCAAAGTCAAACCAATTACAATTCAGACATACACAAATCGTATAACACATAACTTTCTCTGTATGTATCGAAATTCATTTTTTTTGTTGGATCAAGGACTTCAATATTTGGTGCACTCATATTTTTCAATTTTTTTTTTATAATCTTCTATTTTTCCACATGTGCAGAACAAAGGGCTTGATTTTTGGTGAAAACCATACATTCACAAGAAATAAAAAATAAATTTAATAGTCAAATTTAATTTAATTAAAATTATACTTTTTTGGAAGCTTATAATAAGAACTACATACAAAAAATAAATTTTAAATGAATTCATTTGATCCCCCAAAAGGTAAATCAAAAGTGATTTTTAATCAGCATTTTGATAGGTGTATTGAAGACTTTGTTATAGGTATGGTTTAAAACTATCAGGGTTCTATCCAAGAGGGCTTGGTCTAAGGTGGTTTGATCAAACGCTCTTCAATTGGAATAATTTAAATGGAAATTTTCAAGGCTTAAACCATTATATTTTATAAAAATATGTGATTTCAACAAAAATCAGGATCTCCCAGAAAGTGTAAACCACTATTGTGGCAGAATCCAAGGACATCTTTCATGGAATGAAGCCATTGATAGCCTAGCTTCACATAAAATTGGTTCGACTACGAGATGATGGAGAATGCTCGATATCTAATATTTTTGGTCCTATTTGTAAAGGAAGGGTGATCGATCCCATCATAGGGCAATAAACCATTATGCATCTTGATCAATGCTTTCAATTTTTCATATATATCTTGATAGAGCTCATGTGCAAAACTAAGAATTCCTTGGTGTTCACATTCTCTCCACAGGAAGGATCTATTAGTATCCTACTAGTGGGCTTGTCATAGATTCATCTGGCTATGTAAAGAGGACCATTAGGTGCATGTTTAAGTATACATTTAGATGAGAAAGCAATGTCAAGAGGATTCTTAGTTTTTCCCTTACAAGGAATGACATCTATCACTCCTACCATGTCATCCATAGGATCATTATCTATAGATTCATGTTGAATAGTATCATTATTATCATCATCTATATTAACATTCATCACATCATTCTTTGTCTAGCTTCATTGGCTTTGACAAATGAAATGTTATGATTAGGCATGGGGTTGGTAAAGATTTGTAAATTTTGGTTAGGAGGAAAAACAAACTTATTTCCTTGATAACTAACACCTCCAATGGAAAGACAACCAAAATCAATGAGGTCTTGCATAAGATGTTTAAGATGC
The DNA here is from genome assembly GCA_007258455.2 of Sequoia sempervirens. Lineage (NCBI taxonomy): Eukaryota > Viridiplantae > Streptophyta > Pinopsida > Cupressales > Cupressaceae > Sequoia > Sequoia sempervirens. Next base: position 148,589,293 of record VDFB02168118.1, on the reverse strand, counting down.
CTACAACGTTTTGTGTCATGTCCATTTTATCAGTGATAATAATAGTAAGAATTTGGTCTATAGCTTACAGGTAATGGTTTACTAGGATCAGGTGTTTTAATGAGAGGCAAGGTAATCATCTTCTATTCTAGGAGTTGTGACATTGTGTTATGTAGGGTATTAAGTAAGGGAGTGAATTGTTTGTTTGGGTCTCCATAGCTAAAAGGTATCATGGCTTTAATAGCAACTACTTGGTTATTGCCAGTTTGATTTGTTTTTTGAGTGGGATTGAATTGAAGGAAACCTTTATTCTATTTTTTAAAAGGTTAGGAATTGTTTTGGTTTGTGGGCTCAGACTTCTCAGTTCGATTAGAAGTGGAATTTGCATCATGACTACTAACCAAATTTTGATAATCATGGAGGGCAGTACACAGATGCATAAAGGATGAAAATTTCATCATGGTAAGCTTGTCTTGTATCTTGCTTTGCAAATTTTCTATGAACATCTTTTGAAGGTGAGGATTAGGAATCCTGACATCAATTTGGGAATAAAGCGATTGGTAATCTAAGATAAAGTTAGTTATCTTTTCTTCTTCTTTTTTCTTGCATCTCATCAAGTTGGGCAAGGTCATCTTAGGGATCATATGCACTTGGAAATGGTTAACAAATGCCTTAACAAGTTCATTGAATGAATGAATTGAGTTGTTTGGTAATGAAGAAAACCATTCCAAGGTAGTATCTTTCACGGACCTAGGGAGAAGCTTAACCAAGAGTTTATCATCAAGGACAAAGTCATTGTAGTGTATCTACAAGATCATCATGGAAAAAACAAGCCCTTAAGTGGTGAAAAATTTAGAAAAATCAGAGTTAGGTAACTTGACGTAAGAATTTTAATAAGTTATCTATATTATTTCAAAAATATGTAAGAATAGAATCTTTAGCAAGTTGAATGTAGTTTCTAAACTACTAGGTTTATTTAAAAAAAAAAATCTATTTGGTGAAAATTTGAAATTTCAATGCAGTAGTACTTAAATTTTAGGGAAAAAATAAGTAGGTGTTTGTCTGACCACTCTAACCACAATGAAATGATAATATTTTTTTATAAGATTTTAGATATAAGTAGAGGACTCATGTCCCAATGTGATGCATATTTTTTTTGTAATTTTTTCCAAGTAAATATTTAATTATGATTTTTTTATTACAACTTATAAAAAATATAAAAACTCGTATGTCTGACCACCTTAACTTGCTCAAAACTTCATGAAATTTTATTTATTTTTTAATCCTATAGTATGCAAAGCATAGAATGTGATATTATTTGAAATGTATAGATGTTTTTCAATTAACCTATCAATCAGGACTTTAATCGTAATTCAAATAGAAAATGAATAATAATTATTTATTAAATTGAAAGTAAAACATAATTTTGGTGGAAAGTTGAGAATCTCCTTTAAAAACCTTTTTTGTTTCATCAGTTTTGAGTAAAAAGAAAGTCTCCAACTACATACCCTACACATACCCATCATATCGCCACTTTTTGGTCCATCATGATCCTGCACAATATTTGTATAAGGTAGTATAAGCATTAACATGGTTAGAAGGATCTCCCTTCCCTCCATATTTCTTGAATCTAGGCACCTCTACACCATGTGGCATCTATGTTTGCAATATCTCCAAGGAAAATGGGCTGCTTTTGACATAATATATAGGTGGAACATGTTGATTTTGATTGATAGTGAAAACTTTCTTTTGAAGGGATGAAACTATTTGCAAAAATTGATTTATGAGAGGGTCATTGCTTGTGTTATGAGACAAAATTCAAAAAGGTGAGGGGGTGTATGAGTTCAAAGGACAAGTTAATTGAATGCTTATAGGTGGTAAAGTGGTAGGTGATATGACATGCGAGGCCACAAAGGAACTAGGGATGCTAGCAGAAATACCCAAGGAAGGAATCACATGACTAGTTGGTTGCATTGTTGTTGTGACTTGAGGATTTATATAGGTAGGTATTGAGGCAACTATTGTGTGAGGAGGAATTTGAGTTCCTCCTTGGCTCGTGACATTGCTTGTAGGTAAGGGAAAACTAGTGGTTGAGGTGAAATGTTTTCCAAAGATTTGAAATATGTTTTTCACAAGGTCAAGTCCATCTTCCCTTTCAAGCATGAGATGAATGTTATCTATAGTAGGGATGGCAGTAGTTGAAATGTTGTCATTTTACACTTGATGTTGTAAGTTTGCTAGGTCTTCATGTATTTGAATTATGTTTTCTTGTGGGACACTATTATTCCTTGTTTTGACTTACATCACACTACTTGAAGGCAAAGATTTGTTAAGTGTATGGTCAATACCTAGTGTACTAGTGTGAATACTAGGAGTGAAAGAGCTAGACAACCCAAGATCCACAATGATTGTGCTATCACGGAATGACATGAGTCTCAAACTTTGTCTCACTACAGTACTAGAAACAGGACACCAAATACTCATACAAGGACAACTAAATGCAATATAAGCTAAGAAAAATGAAATTCTTATAACAAAATTTTTGGAAACTAAAATAGAAAGCTATAAGCAGCAAACAAAAGATAAAAAATAATGTTTTAAATGCTGAAAAATATAGTGCAAAATATGCAAAGGGACTAACTTTCCCAAGGTGGTGAATGAGTCCATGTAGGGATTTTTTCAAAATTTTCAAAACTTTTAAATTGATTTTTATTCTTTTTATGCTATATGATCTAAAGCCTAAGTGCAAATGTAAATTTTGTATGATTTTCACCGATTTATGATGCAAAAATGCAAGTTGTATGAAATTTTTCTAATGAATTTTTTGAAAACCCTAGAATGCCATTTAACTAATGCAAATCCTAATGCAAGCTAAATCTAGGATGGTGATGCACTCCAATTTAGAATTAAGATGTTCTAAATGTAGGTTCACCAAAATCAAACCTCTTAAAATGGGGGATCGAGTGCTATCGTATGGTTTAGGACATAGAGCATGGCCACTTTCAAGCTATTCCATTCAAGTGTAACCCTAGAGATTTTAATGCAAAGGAAAAAGAGATTTTATAATAGGGTTGTCCTAGGGGATGATTGTAAAATAATGAGGGGTTCACCACAAAGATAGGGCTTGGAAAGACAGATACAATGCAAATTATGATGCAAGATGAGATGCAAAACCTTAAGTCAATGTAAGGCAACACTAAATGACCTAGAAAAGTGAATGAAACAAAGCATAAAGCTACAGGAAGGAAGGACTTTGTGCACCTAAAAATCTGAAGATGGGTAGAAGGAGGTTTGAAACATTGGAATTTTTCCTTTAATATAGAGTGGGACTCATTCGCCAAGCTAGGTGAATCAATCCAAAATCTAGGTTTTTGTGCGGGAACAAGAATCTACCAAATGGGTATATGAATTTGCAAAAACTTGTTTTTTGACCAAAACTAGGACTCATTTGCTATAAGTGGTGAATCAGTTCAATTAGAGTTTTCTAAAATTTTGGGATCTCAATCTCCACTTCTTAGTTTTCTCAATCTGCTTCTTCAATTTTTCGGATCCAAATCTTTGTAAATCAACTTGTAGGTACTCTCCAATGTTCTCCAATGCTCAATGACAACTTTGACAACTCTATGCACCTTGACAACTTCTTCCAATCTCTCTCTTCAATTTTTCTTTAATCTAAACGTACAAATCACACATTAAAGAGAGGGAAAACTATTTTTGGGTTAGTGGATAGGGGCTTTCCTTGGTTAAATCTTGTTTTGGTAATCAAACCTTGAAATATAATTAAATGAGAATGGTGAATGATGACCAAAAAAGTATGATGTTGCAACTCACCAAAACCTATCAATAATATGCTGCAAACATGTTTGAAATGGCTCCCATAGATGTAGATCTTTCCTCCTACTTGAATAGGATAGATCTTGAATGAAGTGCTAGCTTGAATCATGAAACCCTACATCACAATTGTTAGCTCCAAAACAAACATGATGCATGAATTCCTTGACATGATGCTTGATACTTGAATAATGCTCCAAAATGCTTGATAATCTACCCTTGAATGCTCTTGAATGCTCTTGTAAATACTTGAATGCACTTGTGAACTCAAATTTTCTATAAAGATGAATACTTGAATGTTTGGAGTGAAAATGAGTGAAAGAAACTTGTATTTATACTCAATTATGTAAAAATTCCTAAAATTACAACACTACAAGCCAACATCAGGTCTAGGAGGATAAAATCCCACCAAAAATTTGAATTAATTTTGATTTTTGGCCACATGGGACACATTTTCCCAAGGTGGTGAATGAGTCCCACTGGGCATAATTTTTGGGACCATGTTTAAAAATTCTTAGAAAGATGTGAAACTAGGTTTGGGACCCAAAAATATAGGTGGGACTCAATAGCCCAAGGAGGCTAATGAGTTCTAGATCACTAAATCTAGGCCACACAAGCTGAAATACCTAAATTATGATTGGGTAATGATTTGTGTCAGGATTATCCTCAAAAAGATACATCTAATGAGGCTTGTGGATGCAAAATAAGGCCAATTAAAGCATAGAGAAGCCCAATTATTAATAAAAACCATTTAAAAGTGTGAAAGTGTATTAGAACACTTCAATTGAGGTATGATTAAGGTTTATTTTGATTAAAAAGAGGTTGATTAGGTTTAGTTAATTAATAAAATCTTAGAAAAGTGTTAAAGTGTGGTACAACACTTTAGCAAGGTACCATTTAAATTCATTAGTTCACAAGGGCCCAAGACCTAATGTGAATGTGTTAAACACATTACAACACTAAATCAAGGCATCATTAAGCCTAGTTTACAAGGAGGTCCCAAACAAGCAAGGGAAAAGCATAAGGGATTATTTTTCTATTGCCACAAATATGAGAAAATTTAAATAATTGAGGTCCAAATGATATGGTAAGAAACATTATTAGGATAAAAGACCACTCAATATGATCATAAGCCTTAGAAATATAAAATTTAATGAAAATAACCTATGATGAGATATTTTAGTGCATTCCATGTCTACCTAAACTATAATTATAATGTCAAATATGTCTTTATATTTCATTAAAAAAGTCATTTTTTGGATTTGAGATTGAATGCTATAGCTCCTAGAAATCACCTACAACTAAAATACTTATCACATATGAGAGATCAAAGCAATTAAATTGCTATGCAACAAAGAGAAAAATGATTGATCCACACAATCATTTGATATGTATTCTTTTTTGAAATAATACCTAGATTATGAACTATTACAAAGTAGAATAATGAATGCTTATAAAATAAAAAGTGCATGTTTGAAATAAGCCACACTTGAACCAACAATGGGATAGAAAAAAAGGGGCCAATAGCTTAGTTTGTAGAGAACTCTCGCAACAAATGGAAAGTCCTAGCTTTGAGCCCTAGCTAGTCCAAATGACCAACAACTCAACAAGAGGTATCAGAGCTAGGCTGGGAGCCCCAACCACCAACAATGTGGCTTACGATGGGTGTTAGAAATAAGCCACACCCAAAATGATGATGGGCTGGCCAAAAAGGGGCCAATAGCTCAGTTGATAGAGTACTCGAGAAAAAATGGAAGGTATTAGGTTCATTTCCTAGCTTGTTCAACTGAGTAGTAGCTCAACAATGCAAACACTAGGTGAGGAGTAGATTAGATTTTGAAGTATAATTATTTCATGAAATGAGATAAATTAGACTATAAGTATCTCAATATAATAATAAAATGACTCCTAAGTTTATCTTAATTAATTAAAGTAATAAGGGACCTAATAATTGATTAATGATTAATTAATTATGAAGTAATTATCCTAGTTACTCCAATACCCCCCTTAAGACCAACTTGGGGAGAAAATAGATAGCTTGATGAATAATGCAATGATGGATGCATGGATGGGTCCTAGCTACAAGGCTTGATGTGGTACCCATGTCCAAAACAAATGAATCTCTCATAACTATACTAAAGAAGAAACTGTGTGGGAAAACACTTCTCTCCAAAAGAGAGAAATATGATATAACTACACTAGTGAAAGAAGGATAGAAGGACTCAATGTGACCCCCCAAGGATTTATTTTATCACACAAGTACAATAAATGTCCCCATAGTAGGAGAGAGAAAATGAGAATATGAATCCCCCCATAAACAAAGAGCTCTCATGGAAATGATAAATGCTTGAAGATAGAACAAAATCTACTTCCTACAAACAAAATTTATCCCTTTAGGAAGAAAAAAATCTATTGGTGATTGGAGAAGCCATTCCCAAAAGATGAAAGAGTCAGGAATCCAAATCTAAATGATTTATTCCTTTCAAAACTCCTCAAGTGTCCACATGTTATAATGAGATGATATAAATCTACAATCTTGTGAAAACTAATGCAAAAGAAGATCCAAAGACTATGAAGATGATAGCATGCTAGCAATGATGATATTTCTATCAAAAAAATGAAGATAAACACCATCAAAGTAATCCTGCAAATCTACAAACTGAGACTCTACAAACAAGGATGATATGCCAACAAGATATGAATCCCAAGTAGTTTTTTTCTCAAAGAAAATGAATGTCATACTACATTGAGCCAATATGTGCCAAAGATGTAGCAATGCCAAGTTGATTAGGAACAACAAAAGACAAAGATTCAGTCTTGATATGAAGAGTACATGAACATGAAGAAAAGTATCTATGTTGGTGTGAATATATGTCTTGTACCTAGCTAATTCACTCACTAGGTAATTAGGGGACATATTCACATGTTAAGTTTACTTAGGATATAAGATTCTTTCTAGAAGTCTTAGTTGGTTTTTCTAGAACTTATCTTATCTAGCTATATTGCATGATTCCTATGTAGTTAGTTGTTTGATTTCATAGGATTAAGACACTTGTCTTGATCTTGTCTAATCCTATCTCTCTACCTTGCCTTTATAAGCAAGGCACCTCATGTGCATTTGCATCAATTCAAGCATATTGAAATATATTCAACCAATATTCAATATTAAATTGTGAAGCAAGCTTTCTTGCCATTTTCTCTCTTGTGGAAGTTGTTTTGGTCCAGCAAATGTTCCAGGGGGTGTTGGGGAGTCACCATTTACTCCCACATGGTATCAGAGCTCTAGGTGTTACAAATTCCTTGCCAAATCTGAGGGTTTGATATTTTGGCTTGAAGATTTTGTTGGGTAAAGATTAGGGTTTGAAGGACCTCATGGATGAGATCAGAAGGTTCCACAAATGAACTATTGACTATAAGTTTTTCCATTTTTGGTAAAAAAAAATTTGAATATTTTTTTTTTGCTGGGACTACCTCCCAAGTAGTACGATTTTTCTAATTTTCACAAAAAACAATTTTGAAAAATATTTTCTATGAACTTTTATTTTAAAATTTGGGGCAGATTTGTTTTCTTATATTGGGAAATTTTTTCAAAATTTTGGAAAACTCTTATATTGTGGCGGATTTAATTTTTGGGCTTTATTATTAAATTTGGGGACAAACTATATGTACTGTGCCTTTAAACTGAGGAGTTTTTTTGTATGCCATGGCTTTTATTCTTAGCATAGGTTTTTTGGCCTTTTTTCAATGCCAACTGTCTACCTACATCCAATCCACCGGTTTTCTCATCCTTAATCGGTTAGATCCACATCACAGGTCAACATAGTCAATCCACCTTTGCTGACCATCGATCTGATCTTCTCGGTCCATCTCCAATCAACATTTAGAGGTATTCATGGTCGGCATAAGCGTATGAATTGAGCACAGACCAGTCACATCGACACATTCAAGGTACCAGTCGTCATCTTTTCTTTTACTATCATTAAATGGTATGCCAACATGCCTTTGTCATTTTTTGCTGACCGTACAAGGTGGTTGTGAGCAGATCTATTTTTTCACTGCAGCCTAGTACAAATCGAAAACGTCATTTCAATCGTTATGAGCTTTTAATTAACAGGTTTAAGACTTTATTCAATTTTTTTTAATATTAAAATATTTTGTAGAAAGTTTAAGGCTGATGGTATTAGAATAAAAATGCATTTGGCCTACCATATTGAAATTTGTTAATGGGTGGAGCTTTTTTTATATTTCTTCCCTTGGTCATATGTACGACCACTTTATAAGTGCCTAGGTGTCTTTTTTTTGCACCAGTTTAGCCTTCGCTAGTTTGTCTATTTTCCCCCAAGTTCCTTTTATAGGCCTTTTTTTTAATTATTTCATAACTTTGGTTAACAGGGGAAAAACTTTTCAAACAAAATATCGTTGGAAAATTGATCTAAATTTTGTAGTGCTACAACTGTTTTGCATAAATTTTGCAATTTTGTGCCTCTTTTTCTAGGTTGAAGCTAAATCTTCCATTTTCACCTCCAATCTCATATCTTTTTTCTCTAGATTTTGATTTTTCCCAAATTTGTGGCATCATGAAGGTATTCAGGAGCACTTCAATTCTATTTATGCATTTTTTGTAGATTTGTTTCTAAATTTTCATAATTTCAGCTTGAAGTTGATTTAATAGTTTGGGATACATTGTTGTAAATTTGCAAAAAAAAGTCTAAATTGTGTTGGGACAAACAGGTGAAATTTCTTTTATTGTGAGGGAAAATTGTTGTTCCTCTATTGTAATATCTGATTGTATTATGGATTTTCCAAAATTTGTATCTCTAACTCCATATAACTATCATGAGTGGAGAACTCAAATGGAGTTATTATTTTTAAAATTGAAGCTGCAAAGAATCACATATGATCAAGATCCAGAACCCGCGGGAGCTAAAGAAAGAAGAAAATGGCTTGATAAAAGGGATGAAGCTCTTGGTACTCTTCTTTTTTCCATTTCTCCAAATCTTAGATATCATGTTGCATCTTGCACACATCCTAATCAAGTTTGGACTACTTTAGAGAGTCTCTTTGGTAAGCCATCTAAGATGAGGAAATTTAAGTTGGAGAATGAACTAATGAGTCTCAATCCTTCAGATTTTCACAATATCCAAGAATTATTTTCTAATATCAATTCTCTTAGATTGCAGTTATCTAATTGTGGGGTCACTAAATAGGATAAGTAGTTGATTCTTTCTATTCTTGCTTAGCTTGGTCCTGATTATTCAATGTTTGTTTCTAAATTTTATGCTACAATGGATGCCCTTGGAAATGCATACAAAATGCCTTCTCTTGATGAATTTTCAGCTCAACTCACAAGGGAACAAGAAAAGTTGGTACACATGGGAACATTGAAGTCTTCTACATCTCATGCTCTTCTTGCAAAGGATACAAAGGCTTCAAGTGGAAAAGGTAAGAAGTAAAATAAGGCACCCAAGTCTAATGAGAAATGTAAAGATTATCCTTCCCATAGCACTCCTGAGTCTACAACCTCTTCAAAAGATGAATCATCTAAAAAGAAGAAGTTAAAATGTGCATATTGTAAAAGGTTAGGATATGATGAGCATAGATGTTATAATAAGAATATTGATGAGCTCACACAACTTCTTCAAAAAAATAACATTCAGTTGCCCTCATCAATGTCTTCTACTTCTTCTTCAACATCTCAATTGATATCCCCCTCATCATCATCTCATTCAGAGAATACAACATCTACTTCTGGGCTACACAAAATGAAAGGAAAAACACTCTTGTCCTCTGCAAGTCCTCAATCTAATGGATGACTCCATGATTCAGAGGCATCTCATCATATGGCATCTTCTATTGACATGTTCTCTTCTTTTGAGCCTTGTAATTCACCTCATATATTGATGGTACAATACATAGATGAAGGCAAGTGGAAAGGGTTCTATTGACATGGGGAAAGGGACTTTCAATTATGTTCTTTGTGTTCCTTCCTTGTCCACTAATCTCCTTTCTATTTATCAAATTACTCATGGGGGTCAAGATAAAATAGTTGAGTTCACTCCAAATAGGGTGTACATAAGGGACATGGAGACTAAGAATATTGTTACTATCAGGATGGTTGATCATTCATCTCATGTTTATTCCTTTTCACATTTTTCTTTAGAAGAAGATAATGTTCCTTTGACTGAATCACACACTCCATTGAGACTGAACCATGTTTGTGAGGAGAAGTTTGGTCATCTACACCTTGGTATTCTAAAGACTAGTGATGAGCTTCCTACTCCTTCACCTCCTACTTCTTTAGCTAGCAATGCTTTTATTCAGTAGGATGATCATAGTCTTTCAAATCTTGCTTTGTGGGATGAGTATTTGATAGGTATTTTTAAGTTGTTCATGGAGTCTCATACTGCAGATTTGGAGGACACACTTGAGGGAGTTTCTCTCCTATTTGATGATAGTTTTAGCACAACTATTAGGTCATCTAATTTGTCTTTGGATATTGACATTCATGAGTCTCCTCCTTCACTTGATTTGTCATGTTTCTTGTTATATTTTGACCATGAATATGTTGTGACTTATTCAAGCTTGGAGAATCCTCATCAGTTTTTAGATGCATATATGTTGAGTGCTCATTTTTCCTCCTTTCAGTTGGACATGGAGTGGCTTCTTTATCATCTTATGGATTTTTTTCTTCCTAAGGGGAGATGTCTTGCTTGCAAACATTGGATCATCTTTTGTTTTTAGGAATTCCTCATCAACATTGGAACTTCTTCATTATGGGGGGGATATATTATTTCTCTACTTCCCACTTATGCGGGGGTCATTGATTGTATACAAATGATGGATGTAGTCCTGTGGGGGTATCATTGAGTCCTCCATACATCATGTTTATTTTATTTTGTTTTCTCTCTTTTGGAGATAAGTTTTGTCCCATTGGGTTTTCTCCTTTTCTTCACTTGTGAGAGATTGATTGCATTTGCATTGTAAATGGGTACCTAACATGGCCTAGTAGCCGGGACCCATAGTCATAGTCTTTGCATAGTTTGCATAATAATATTCTCCCTAAGTTGCACTTAAGGGGGGGTGTTGGTGTGAATATATGTCTTGTACTTAGATAATTCACTCACTAGGTAATTAGGGGACATATTCACATGTTAATTTTACTTAGGATATAAGATTCTTTCTAGAAGTCTTAGTTGGATTTTCTAGAATTTATCGTATCTAGCTATATTGCATGATTCCTAGGTAGTTAGTTGTCTAATATCATAGGATTAAGAAACTTGTCATGATCTTGTCTAATCCTATCTCTCCACCTTGCCTTTATAAGCAAGGCACCTCATGTACATTTGCATCAATTCAAGCATATTGAAATATATTCAACCAATATTCAATCTTGCAGTGTGAAGCAAGCTTTCTTGTCATTCTCTCTCTTGTGGAAGTTGTTTTGGTCTAGCAACTATTCTTGGGGGTGTTGGGGAGTCACCATTTACTTCCACAATCTAGACCATCAGAACAAGCAAGACCTATGATATACTCAAGCTCCAATAAACTATCATCATCAAAGGGTATAAAATCTACATATGCAAGAAGAATGAGATAATATGGAGTAGGATCCTTTGGGTATGGAGAGATAGGATCTCCCAAAGTTGAGTCCAAAGAGTGTGGGGACAATAAATGTCTAATACAATTCACATAGTGTCATGATCAACACTAGAACAAATCACTCTCACAACATGATCACTGATAATTCCCCATGCTGATCTACTCCTTGATGTGTTTGGTGTACGTATGATTTCATAAAGATAAGAAAAAAGATCAAGCCACCTAAGATGTGTTAGGATATCTTTTTTTCAAAACTCATAGTTATCCTTTTCTAGGATGACCACATAAGGATGAAAAAAAAGCCATGATATTTCCTAAAATGAATAAATTAGAGATCAATCAACTTAGTATATATAAAGTAAATCAAATGAAGTCATCAAATTCACATTGTATTCTCAAGTTATTCCAAAAAGAAGAAAACAACTCTCTTAGGACACATTAGTGCTTGGAGGGGATATGCAAGGTATAGCAATGAGATCAGTGTGATGCCATGCTAATGTCATCAGTAGAATATGCTTATTCCACTATATTATTCCTTGTTTCATTAGAAAAAAATCATCACCAAAAAATATCAATGGTTGAAATTTGTTGCCACTTCCTAGAATCTTTGTTGCTTGAGAATCTGTGTTGGTTTGTCAAAGAAGATGTTGGGAAACTTATCGATGGTGACCAAATATTCATTATGTCTATAGCCAAAGGTCATAGCCATCGATAGGTGAAGTGTGTCATTGGCGATAGGATTCTAGCAATAGGGGATGTATTAGATGTGTGGGGCTATGCACAGTAAAACTGGTCAAAAAAAGATTGCTAAGGACATGTGGCCATGTCTGTGCAACAATAAAAAATGTGTTTTTTAAAAATCATTAGTTTTAAATTTTATTTCTCTGTTGTTTCTTTTTTATTGAATTTTGTTTGAAAAATATAGATTTTTTTAGTAAAAACTAGTAAAAAATAAAACCCTTTACCTATGATGGAATGACCTACACACATAGCATACATACTCGAGTCAGTATATTCATACAAATCCATATGGTTGTATGGATTTGTTTGGGATCTATGCAACCCCTACAAAATTTTACAATTTTTTTTGCATCTACTCCAAATTCATTAAAATGAAAGACAATCTTAAGAATTTTTACTATTTTGGACTCAATAGTGATGCCCATTTCTTTCCTAGCTAATTTTTCTCTTAAGATTGAATCTCTTAAAATTTGGACACAAAGTCATAGATCTAGTGCTCTGATGCCATGTTGGAGTTGATTGTGAACCCCACAGCTCCCATAAATCATTTGCAACTAAAACATCTATCACATATGAGATATGAAAATAATTGACTTGCTATACAACCAATAGAGAAATGATTGACCCACACAAGCATTTGATATGCCTTTCTATATTGAATAATACCTAGATTGTGGATTATTACAAAGTACAATAATGAATCTTCATAAAATCAAAAGTGTAAAATTTAGATGAGGATTTGGTTAGATTCTAACAAGTGTTATTAACTTATACAATGAGACAACTTAACCTATAAATAGTGTAATATAATAATAATAAAATATTTCCAAGTTTCGCTTAAATAATTAAAGTAATAAGAAACCCAATAATTAATTAATGATTAATTAATGATCAAGTGATTATTCTAATTACTCTAACACCATTGAATCCAACATGTAATTCAATAAATAGTTAAGAAATGTTCCTATATTAGTTCACCGAGAGGTAAAGCAAATAAGTTTAAACTGCTTAATAATGCATCCATTAAGTTGAAGTTCTAAGAGGCATTAATTGCATGAATAACTATTCCTCACATAAAACCTTGTGAGAGGATATTGCTAAAATAAATAGAAGAGATGACAATTGAGGACATAAAATTTGAAGAAATAGAATTAGAGAAAAACTATTAAATATGTGAAAAAAATTAATGGAAATCAAATATATGTGTGATCATCATGCATGATTTCATACCAACCATGATTAGTAAAAAAACTAAAAAGGTTTATTTTCAAATAAATACTACCTATTATAGCTAGAAATGACATTGCCTATGCAACACAATTGGTTGATGCATGTACTAATAAAATATAGGTCATGGGTTCAAATCATATCTTATCTGTACACTATATTGTTCAAAAGGTCACTATAGTGTTACTTCAAAAATATTTAAATATTTCTCTAAACAAAGCTACAAACATGCATGTATACTTGATGTCCATAGATACACCTTTTTTGATTCTTAGAATTGATAGAATGAAAATTCATAGCAAATAATTTGGAATGAACCTTCATGATTAAATATTTTTACATTGAGAAGCATTTTATGAATTCAAAGCATTTCTCTAAATAAAATATAGACAAGCATGTCTACATGATTATCATAAATACATTATGTATGGAAAAGAGCCTTCTCCTACTAAAATTGATGGATTGAAATTTCGTAACAATATCATTTAGAATGAACCTCCACCATTAAATATTATTATACATCAAAATCAAAATACAACTAATATATACATAAAGAAAATATCTCTTATAATAACCCATGAAGTTATTGTCTTTAGCACGGCTATTCCAAAAGCGTAATAATGAGTGCATGCAACCAAGTCAAATACGCCCACTACTTTGGCGTCTTCCAGCCTTCGCATCTGCTTTACGACAAAGGTTCAAGTCGAAATTAGTTAGCGTATGTTTTTTTTAATGATTCTTTAACTTTATCCGCGGATAGTTTATTCTATATATTTATTTCAAACATAAAGAAAACTAATTTTCCTTGGTGAATGGATCAACCAATTTCTATAATGTAGAATAAGCAAAGATAAGCCAAAAAAGTGTGCTAGTTTCTACAATGATATACTTTGGTTTTTGTGATTGTTATGACCAAGCAAATTATCTAGCTTTTTTATTTGACCTTTTGATGTGAGAGATCAATAATACGTTTTGATGATATGATCTAGTGTCCAATAAATAATAACCTTTTTGTGATTGTTATGACCAAGCAAAGTATCTAGCTTTTCTATTTGACCTTTTGATGTGAGAGATCAATAATACGTTTTGATGATATGATCTAGTGTCCAATAAATAATAACTTTTTTGTGATTGTTATGACTAAGCAAAGTATCTAGCTTTTCTATTCGAACTTTTGATGTGAGAGATCAATAATACGTTTTGATGATATGATCTAGTGTCCAATAAATAATAACTTTTTTGTGATTGTTATGACCAAGCAAAGTATCTAGCTTTTCTATTTGACCTTTTGATGTGAGAGATCAATAATACGTTTTGATGATATGATCTAGTGTCCAATAAATAATAACTTTTTGTGATTGTTATGACCAAGCAAAGTATCTAGCTTTTCTATTCGACCTTTTGATGTGAGAGATCAATAATACGTTTTGATGATATGATCTAGTGTCCAATAAATAATAACTTTTTTGTGATTGTTATGACCAAGCAAATTATCTAGCTTTTCTATTTGACCTTTTGATGTGAGAGATCAATAATACGTTTTGATGATATGATCTAGTGTCCAATAAATAATAACTTGCAAATATATTTAAATATAAGATCTTGAATGGTCAATATAGAATTGGATATGGAAGACAATGAATTAGGGTTAAATTTTTAAAATATTATCTTGTGGAATTAGATTTTTTAAAATTTGAAATAGTAAGATATGATTGTAGCATGGACTTATATTGATGGCTTAGTTAAAGATCACAAATATTATGATTTAAACAAGTCTTATTCTATGGTAGGAAGATGTTTAGATTGTGGAGTTTATGGTTAAGATCAACCTATTCACAAATCAAGACAATATGAGTATTTATACATTGTATTTATGATAATACCAAAGTAGATGTAAAATGGAGTAAAAGAGCAAGATGTCTAAATTTATCCATTTCATTTTTTCTTATATTTAGATGTGTGTTTATATGCATGAATCATGATTTCAAAAGTATGTAATAAAGAAAATTAAATCAAATATATTAAGGATGATGTCTCTCTATTTCTTCATGTGTACAAGTAGAGTAACATCACCAAACCTACACACAAATCACTAGTAGAACTAACACAAAATATTAGTAGCATAATAATATAATCACTGGTAATGCAGTAGCATCCTTGTCCCATAATAAATCATGTATCAAAAAAAACATTATTTCATATTTTAATAGGTTATTTTTGTGCATTTAGAGAGAGAGTTTATGCTTTACCTAATATAATCTTGATGCCTTGATGATGTCATTGTACTAATGTGGAGGTTTTATATTATGCCATTCTTTCCTCACTTATTCATTGAAGGGTCTTGTATAATCTTATGAAATGTTGACAATGTGATTATCAGATCATGGCATGATCTTAATTTATAAGTAGCAATTGTAAGGGAATTAACTAGACTCATATTTTCCTTATCATGTAGTTTAACCATCCATACAAAAATCATGAGTATACAATTTATTTGAGTTGAGGATGATATACTTGTTTATGGAAGTATAGAATTTCAAATTTCAAATCTTTATTTTTGTACGATTCAAGCCAAATATTGAGGATACTTTACAACAAAAGCATAAAGACTAATGATTCACATTTCATTTTTAAATTTATGTAAGATAGATAGAGCAATCATAAGATAACACATGGTAAATATGGAGAACATCTAGAATGTTCTAAATCACCATACTTGAGTTCATTTATATTAATTGGAAAAGTTAAAATTCTCATAATGTGCTAATACTAGAACACTTTCTTGATTTGTGGAAGATTGTAACATGTTTCTTTGAGTATGCATCCCCAAGTGAACTATAAAATCATTTAAAATTAACTATTAAATCTTATAGTTTAGATTGTAAGGAGATCAGTATCATCTATATGTATTTGTCCTTGACCTTTCTATACATGTGTACTTTTAAATCTAATAAAACATCTATTAATTTTGTTTTATATTATTAGTATACTCTTGTACCTACTATTATGTTTATTTATGATAGGAATATTTATTTATTCTCACCTATGTTGATAATAATTATGTGCTCATCTAACTTCAGGTACACAAGTGGCACCATTTCCTCAACACTCCTTGATTGTTGCTAGTCAAGTACCACTTCTAGTTAACGAAGACCACCTCTATCTTATTCATGTTGAATTAACTAATCAATTAATTATCCTGGCTCAAATCTTGACCTCATAGATAGAATCCAAAATAACTTAATTCTTGATTAGAGGTGATTGTAGTTAAACTCATGACCCCATGTACATATGATATCCTTGATTCATACATATAAGAGGCCTATATATTTGTAATAACTCATTGTTATTGTATCTTAGTCACATTCTTAATATTTTAAAAGTTGATATAAATATTTTGTATAATTTATTGATTACATGTAGCTTATGTAGCTTGTCTTGACTTATCCAAGTCTAGGCTTGGGATTAGGTTGTCATAGAATATTACATGGTATCAAAGAATTAATAGCACAAAAATTTATTCATTGCCTCTATGGATCAAAAGGTCCTATTTATAGGATATATTCATATCATTATAATTACACTTTCATCTAGTGTTGGGCTTAAATATTTTAAATTTATTAGGTTTCCCCTTTGTTTGGTCTTTATAGGTGGGGATCTACAAGGGTTTTGTAGTGTAGAAAAATGTCATCCTTTACATTTTCACACCTAATTTAGAGATGGTTAGCATTAAAATGGAACTAATGTAACCTTGATCTAGTGTTGTAATGTATTTTATACATTCACATTAGGTTTTGGGCCCTTTTAAGCTAAATAAACCTAATTTTGCCTTAATTTACTATTGTAAAGTGTATTTATTTATAGTTTCACATTGAGTTTTTGGCCATCGTACACCTTATGTGTGTCTCTTTGTGCTTATTTTGGTTTGACATAGGATCTTATAACTTGGGGGATTAAACACCCCCTTGATCTTTTTCATCCTAGACCATCCACGTTGGTACACAAAGACCCCTCTTGAATCTCTACTTTAGTGCAAGTTTGAAGCAAGTTCCTACTCTCACTAAAGTGGGGGCTAAATTTAGTGTAGAAAAATGTCATCCTTTACATTTTTCACACTTATTTTGGGGATGGTTAACATTAAAATGGACCTAATGTCACCTTGATCTAGTGTTGTAATGTGTTTTACACACTCACATTAGGTTTTGGGCACTTTTAAGCTAAATAGACCTAATTTTTCTTTTATTTAATGTTGTAAAGTGTATTTATTTACATTTTCACATTGAGTTTTGGGATCTCTTTCATTTATGACCTTCATATCATCATTAATAGGCCACTAAGACCCTATATTATTCATCCCAAGGCTTATTTCAACTAGAATCCCAACATAGACATCAAATACACTTAATTTTCTAACTCCTCGACATTTGTGACACATGAAAAGTCTTAGTGGGACCCATACACCACCTTGGGCGTATGAGTCCCATCCAGATGGGACCTATATTCCACAAGTGGTGTATGAGTCCCATTTGGCAACTTTTTAGGGTTTTGAGCAAGAAATGAGGGTTTTAAGTTCAAATTTCATGAATGTCAACTTTTTGGATTTAATAAATGGTTAGTTGGATGGATTTCCTATATAAAAAAGGTTTCAAATCATTATTTCACCTAATACTTCATGATAACAACATAAGAAATCAAGATTTAAGCATTCCAAGACTTCAAAAGAGCATCACGAGAGTCTACAAGAGCATTTCTAAGGCATTCAAGGGAAAAAATATTTATCATTTGTTGCAACAATTCAAGATCCATCATCATGTCAAGATCATAATACATCAAGCATGTTGTTGAGCTAGTGTTGTGATGTAGAATTGAAGATTCATTTGCAAGCATTGTTTCATATCCAATTCAAGATCAAGATCTGCATTCTACATGGCCACTTCATGTTAGATTGTTATTTACATTTGAAGAAATCATAAAAGGTATCATTGTTCATGTTGCATATTTCATGTTTCATGTTCATATTTCATTGTTTCATCATAAGGTTTAATTACCCAAATGGGGTTTGACCAAGGAAAACCCCTATTTCCTAACAATCAACAAATTTTTCTTTCTTTACATGTGTGATTAAAGATCTAGGTGTCTTAGGGATTGAGGATATTTTGAAGAAAAAGCTACAAGGTTAGGAGAAGTTGTAAAGTTGTCACAAGGTTGTCATCTTCATGTAAAGTCACCTGCAGGTCTGAATTCAGAGTTTTAGATTTAGAAAAAAAGTGCGGAAGGAGGAGCAGAGATAGGTGAGCAGATTTAGGCCTTGATCCTCTGAAAAAGTAAAGTGGGATTAATATGCCACTTGTGGCATATGAGTCCTAGAACAACACATTTTTTAGATTTCTTTTAATTCATATCAACCACTATGAGATTCCATTTTTGGCATAGAAACCCTAGTCTGGGACTAAATTTCTCAAACTGGCGTATTAGTCCCAGTGAGCATTGAACATCAAGGTTTTCAAGGTTTTGAAGCTTGTTTTGACCTCATCACTCTCCTAGGTGCACCTTTTTACTTTCTCAGTCTTTTATTATGCATTTAAGTTTCATTTCCTAGGTCATTTAGTTAGGTTTTTCATGGTACTTTGCATGTCACATTCATTTCTTATCTTTCCAAGCCCTAGCTTGGTGGTGAACCATCTTATTATATCTAGTCACACCTTATGAAAACCTTTAGTAGATCTCTTTCCTTCATTCCACCGTTTGATTGAGATCTCTAGGGTTTCCTTGAATGAGAAGTGTAGAAAACTTGTTGTTTTATCTCCTAAACCATAGAGTGACATGTTTTGACAAATTATTTTGTTGAACCTGCATTTAGAACACCTTTTTTTTTTTGATTTGGAGTGCATCATAATCTTAGATCTAGATTGCATTGACTTTGCATTAGTTAATTGGCATCTAGGATTTCTAAATCTTGCATTAGTGAAAGTGAATATAGGTTGCATTTTTGCATCTTAGATCATCAAATTTCACTAAAATTCTACAATTGCAAATAGTCTAGACACTATACAAGTTAAAAACATTAGAATCAACTCAAAAAAATTTGAAATCGGTGCAAAAACCCTAATCTAGGACTAATACACCCCTTTAGGAAATTTCGTCCTATTACAGGTTATTTTTCCTACTTTTTGGGATTTCTATGTTGTAAATTTTCCAACATTTGACCCCTCCAAAAATAATGACTGTGACTCATATGCCCCTCTGGGTGAATTCATCCAAGATCAGTCCTAAAACTACCTTTTACAACATTGAAAACCTTTTTTCTATAGTTCTATTTGCTATCATTAGTTATCTGTTTCAGTTGGCTGAGTTTTTGTTACAAGAATTTCACTAGATCTAGCTTAAATCAATTAATTTCATGCATTGATTAATTCCAATTGTGCATTTACAAGATTTCATTTTTATATTATTACATAGTGTAAGTAGTAAATTACCTTGTTTGAAATCTAATAATTGTATTTACAGATTTCATTCTAGGTCTTTACATTGCATTTTTAGTCTCTTTCCATTTTAAATTTGCATAGATTACTTTTCACAAATGTTGGTATCTATCTTTTCCAAGTTTGCAAAGAAAAAATTAGTCAATAAATATGTTAGTCATTCATTCAATACATTCCCTAGTTATGAGAGACTCTTAGTACACGAAAGTGAAAATGCTGATACCCTCCTTAAATCTATAGCCCTCTTATATGTCCTACTTGTGGGAATGATGTGATAAAAGACAACACAAGAATAGATAACAATGACGATCATAATTTTCCTTCTCTCGATACCTCTCCTATTGGGGATGAAGGTATCTTGGTGAAAGAAGATGCAATCATTGAGAACCATGAAATTATAGCTTGTCCTTCTCCTCCTCCCCCTTGAGAAGATATTATGGTGTACAAGAGAGGGTGATCCCCCAATAGTGGCTTACACTTTTTTGGGACATCCTAAGTTTTGCTGAAATCACATATTTTTAGAAAATATAGTGATTTAATCCTTTAAAAGTTCCATTTAAAGGATTCCAATTGAAGACAGTTTGATCAAACCACCTTAGATAAAACCCCCTTTGATAGAACCCCTCTATTTTTAAACCATACCTATAACAGAGTCTCCTTTAACCTTTCAAAATGTTGATAAAAAACAACTTTTGATTTATCATTTGAGGGATGAAATGAATTCATTTAAAATTTATTTTTTGTATGTAGTCCTTATTATAAGCTTCCAAAAAAGTATAATTTTAAATATATTTAATTTGATTATCATATTAATTTTTTTATTTTTTGTGAATGTAGGTTTTTCACTAAAAATAATGCTCTTGTTGGCTTTCAGTTGTTTATGTGTTAGTTTGTCCTTGATGCCAAAACTATTTTTTGGGGTTCATGACATCATTGGTTCTATTCTTAGTCCAATGAATGCATGATATGCATATTCATATGGTTGGTAATATGCATATGACAAGATAATGAGCATGATATATGTAGATTCACATGGTTGGTAATATGCAGATGACAAGATAATGAACATGATATGCAAATCCAGGATTTTACTTTGTTTAGTTTTTTTGTTACAGGATGATGCTAACAGTGTTTATCATTTTGACAAGATACATGCTATTTTTCAATTTGATCCTTTAGTTGATGCTCACATTTTTCTAGATTGGTTTTCATATGAGGTTGGCTTACTTATGATATCTTTGACATGCAAATTGAGAGTATATGTTTTGAGGTATTGATATTTTGATCATCAATGTCAAAATGTGAAGACAGTGATATCCATGGCATTGATTTTGAACATGTTTGGTATATGGTATATTGGATGGTTATTCATATTCATGATTGATAGGATCAACATTCATATTTTTTTTTACAGATTGGTAAATACATGCTTAGCATATTCATTTGTTACTGATTTTGTGAGCACAAGGTATTTTGTTGTTAACTATAAAAATGGGAATAAAATCCCATCAATGGCATTATTACTATGATCTAAAACCTAAAAGTCAGTTCATTTCAAAGGTCATTTCATTTG
This sequence comes from Sequoia sempervirens, assembly GCA_007258455.2. NCBI lineage: Eukaryota > Viridiplantae > Streptophyta > Pinopsida > Cupressales > Cupressaceae > Sequoia > Sequoia sempervirens. The sequence goes on along the minus strand of VDFB02168118.1, from coordinate 148,567,861 downwards.
CAAGTTATCGGGAAACATTGTTATTGACTTACATTGCTTTAAATATCAAGGTCATCAACATTTGATGAATCTTGGTTAACATGGTCCATATGGAATATGTTGGGGTTATATGAAAACATAAATTAAGTTTGTTTAAAGTCACATGGTGGTGACGACATTAGTCTGATTGAAACTTGTGGCTGGGTATATCAAATTGACAAACGACACTGACAACCATCATGGACATTGACAACTCATTTTGAATTAATGATTTAATATTATTATGATGTCAATGGTTTTTGATAAAAGGAACTATAATGTTTTCCTAGATCTCAAATGATGATGTTGTTTGGAAAAGTCTTCAAAAGCTCTTGTATCTTGATTAGGGAAAATACATTATTGTTGTTTCAATTCTAGAACCCTAGTCGCCGCCATGGGTAATTTGTGAATGCAGATTTCTAATAAAATATTCTTAGTCGAGTGTTGTAGATAGTAAAATAAGCTCATTGTTTGAGCTTGGTGAGTTTGTGAAAGGTTTTGAATTGGATAATGTTGTATTTGTGAATGAAAAGACAAGGAAACAATAGTAGAAGCTAGCATGACTCAGCTGGATAGTTATCAAGTTTTGAGACTTGTCTTTCAACTTGGTTTTTCATTGAAAACATTATTTCTGTTGAAAATTGTTTCTTGAAGCAAATGAGTAAAGGAAGTTAATTTTTTTCTAAGGTTTTGGCTATACTTGAAATAGTTTGTTAATAAAGGATTTGGTTTTGAAAATAAAAAAAAGATTACTAGGCAGTAATGAAAATAATTTCATTTTTTTTGTAATCTTTGTAAATTTTTGGTTTAAGAGAAAAGACTTACGGGCCTGTAACTGAAATGTTGTTATTTTGTTAAAGGGTTTTTTTAAGAAGGATTATCTATGGTTTTTCATTGAAACCCTAACTCGAGGTTGCTTTGACAGTTACATAAACTATATACAGAGGATATCTTGCATCTTTATAAGATGGGTTTTTGGAATTTCTCAGGTTACAATAAAGATAAATTTTGTGAGACGTCAGGCTTAATTCTTATAGTGACATGAAATTGTATTACATTGAAAATCATTCTGAATCTCAGATATCTGTATAAAGGAATATTTTTTCATTGTCATACAACATTCTTCAATGTACTTATTGAAATTTTTTATAGTATTCTATTGAAATTCTAGGACTGCATATGTCACTTCTAGGGTTTGATAGAATATTATAATTGTGTTGAATTGTAAAGGAGTTGCTGCTCCTGTATCTTATGAAGTTAGTGCTCCTAAAAGGTAAAGGAGTTGGTGCTCCTGAATTGTGAAGAGTTGGTGCTCTAAGTAAATAATTAGAGATTTTTTCAATGGTTTTTATTCCCCAAGAGGGTTTTCCACTCAGGACATATAATGTGTTATGTGATGAGTCTTGGTGTGATTTTTTTTCATGTCTATCTGATTTTCATAAGTTATCATATGTATTAATGTATATTATTAGTTCTTATTTCTGTAATGTTAATGTGATCTGTTGTTACAATGTTATAAGTACTTTCACAGTTATATATGTTGGAAACTAGTTTAAAAGTTTTGTTTAAGTAAACATGTTTTGCATGCTGTGATGAAAAGGATTTAGTCAATCACATCACTTGTTCATTCATGGATTCATAGTTCAAGATTGTTATGTTTCAGTCTATTATAATGTGCTAAAGATTTTTGTTGTCTCAATACCTATCATATGTCATTCAGTTGCTCAGTTATTGCATCATCTCAGCTGCATTAAAATATGGTGGTCTTAAAGTGATTCATTGATGTTGGTCTTCATGTACATATTCTTATGAGTTGCACCTAATTTGTCATCATGCTTTGATTGTTAAACAACGTCAGTCAAGTGCAAGACATCTCTCACAAGTTACATTGACATAAGTTGCCTGAATGAACTGAGTTAATGTTGTCACTTTTCATGAATGCTCTCAAAGTAATTACTCTGCTTTGTTATCAATAAAAAGGATATCTAAAATAAAATTATTTGTCAAAATTTCAAAGGTTTAATTTTTTTGACTTTTCTATCAGACATTGATTCACCCCCTCTCTCAATGTCTGTCCATACTCCAACAAGTGGTATTAGAGCCATACCCATACAAAATTCTAACCAACATAGGGTTTCCTAGTCGTGGAGTGTTTGCTATGGCTAAGTGAAAAAGAAAAAAAGGTCAAAATAAATCCCCTTGTGTCAAGAAAAAAGTTGATCAACCGACCCTTGTCAAGTCTAGTAAAGTTTTGTCTCAAGAAATACCCCTGCCAGTTGATACTAAAGTTATCCTATAGTTGGAGAAGAAGGAGATCACTTAGTAAGTGACTTTGAACAAGAATTTGGAAAAAAGGAATGTGAAGGTGATGAGTTTGAGGTTGATTTTGAAGAAGAATTGCTTGCTGCCTTAGATGAACTTAAGAGGCTTAGAAAGGAAAATCAGGATCTCAAGGTGCGCTTACAAGAAAGTGTTGATGCCAATAAAGTTGTAATACAAAATCATAATGATGATGAAAAGATTATTGAATTTCTGAAATCTCAAATGGTTGATAGGAAAAGGACTAAAGAGGGATTGGAAGTTAAGTTAAAATACAAGGATGAATTGTGTAATAAACTAGAAAATGAGGTTGCTTCATTGAAGAAAAGTTCAAATAATGATTCCTTGTTAAAAGAACTAACTCTTAAAGACAACATGATTATAAGTCAGAAAATTGAAATTGAAGAATGTAAGAGGATAGAAGATGTTATAAGGTTTGATTTGGAGATTAAAAATATTGAGTGTCTAAACCTTGAAGGAGAAGTAGTTGCATTAAGGAAAGAGCTTGAAAATTTCAAGGTTCAATTGGGTAAAAATCAGAAATTTGATCATAGTACTAATCTATTGAATGAAATGTTGGCTAGGTAAAAGCATTGTAAGGATCCTACAGGAGTGGGATATGAGGTAGGACAAAGATCTGCAAAAGAATCTAAACATGAGACATTGTTTTCTACTACAGATGGAAAGAGGTTTACAGTCAAGCAAACACCAAGAATGAAGGTTGATCTTGGTCACCATATTGTTGCACTGAAGGACAACACTATTGCTAGAAGACAATTTAAAGGTATTCATTAAGAAAGGTGAAATTTTTTTAGATCTTCACATCCTTGGAATAATCAATCATTTAGGTGCAATCATTCTTTTCAAGGATATTACTATGCTTGTAATGACTTTGGTCATAAGGAAATTGATTACATAAGATAGTCAAATAAGAATCATTCTAATGTGTCTAGAAATGAGAATTTGGTGTGTTACAATTGTAACAATTTTGGTCATTTAAGAAGAGATTTTAGAATAAATACAAGTGATAATTATGTAGGGAACAAAATTGGAAATGCCTATAGGAAGTCTTTTGTTCCTTATATCAATCATAAGATCATTTGTTTCAGATGTAATAATGTTGGGCATAAAGTACAATAGTGTAGATTTAATAGAAAGATAAGCACTTTAAAAAAACAAATGAAAATTTTTGCATTGGTGTGGAGAAGAAAGAGCAATCAAGATGACAAGAAGAGCAATAAAGATAAATTTGTGAAAACTCTCTATCCACTTCTTGCACATTGGATGCCATCCAGGCCCTGAGAAGAAGCAAAGAATTAGGAGGAGTCTATTATGGTAACATATTTTACCCCTATGAAGTCAAGAATGAGGTATGGCATCATGCAACTACTATTAGTGGTATAAGAAGTAAAGAAAGATTTGTAAATGTCACTTTTTCATTCTATCTATTTTGATTGAATTGGTTATGGAGGTTTTCATATGATATTGGAGCTATATGTTGCTGAAAAATTCTAAAGAAGTAAACAACCAACTTGTTATTAAATAAGAGATCTCAAATATTGTCAGTTTTGGATATAACAAAGATCATGATTATTTTAATTTTCATAACAGATTTTTTGTTACAAGTTTTTAAGGTTTATGTGTTGATTTGATGGAGACTTTCATTTCCCATCATTCAAGCAATAGGAAGGATTAAGCTAATGAATATTCTTGTATCATGATCCTCTAAAGTTGTTATCACCATCTTTTATGTGTTTCCACTAACACATTCATTGCAGGAATTCAAGTTTGAAAGTACAATGATAGTTCTTTGGTGAATTTGATGCTTTGATGGATTAATTCATAAGGTGCAGGTATGAGTTTGATAGAAGTAAAAAAGAGTATAGATTTTCATAAAATTTCTCATAAGGCCTTGCAAGATATTCAAGTGTATTGAAACAACAATTGAAGCTTCAAAGGATGCAAGTGGAACTTATGAAGAAGTTTTTATATGACTTAAAAGTTCCAATAAGGTAAGTTTGACAAGTTTGTAGGTTGTATGTAAGACAATGCTAATGCAATAAGGTGGTACTAAGGAAATTTTGATAGTGGGTTGACTTTATGGTATTTCCTTACTAAGTGACAAAGGGGGAGCAAGGCTAACCAATAAGTGTATCTTGAGATTTTCTTTTAATCTTATGTAGATTCTTGTGACATTGTAATAGATGTTGCATAGTATCATTGTTAGTTCACCAAATCTGCACCCTATTTTCCAAGCTTTCAATGAGAACTCAACAGATTTGGGCTAACATGGGACTGATTTCAGGTTATGGGTAACCTATTCGAAAGTAGACCTTCAGATTATGGGCTAGCTTCCATCTACAATCCAACTTCCCCTTTTGATGGTGTCACCTAAACTATTTCCTGCTCGAATAAGGGAAGAAAGAAGCATGAAAAGAAAAACTAACCCCTATGGTGATGCACCTAATGCTATTTCCTAGACCAATATAGCTACTTCCACACACAAGAGTGGTCAATAACTTAACAGTGGTTTACACAACTCAAAAATCCATACGCCTTTGCATCAATGTTTCATAACAAGGTTGAAAATGTCATGGACAACATCTAGAAGGAAGAAAATTGCATCCTCACAACTTAGAATTTATCCTAAACGAACTCAACACATGTTATAACCTTCAAATTCATACTAACTGCATAAAGGAAAAGAAAACATGACAAAATCAAAGGGAAAACAATTTTTCCATAGATTTCATCAACCATTTGTAAAGCTTTCACAATAAACAACATAATGAGAAGGTAAAATATATTAACTTATCAATCAAAAGGTGTTATACACTGCTATAAATGTCTGATAATGAGTCACAATGCAGTCATCTACCATGAAAAGGGCTCCAAAATCCACAATGTCTGCAAGAAGGAAGAAAAGAACTCTTCCAAAACTCCAGTATGAAGATATATACTTAAGCACCACTGAAACCAAAAGCCCACACAAGTGTTTCTTGAAACCCTAAGTCGGATGAAACACACAAGCCAAAATAGAAGCTTCCAAAAACACTCCAAAAGGTCCTCCAAATGGTCCAAATTTAAGCCCAATCCAAGATCACATTGAAGGTGTGATAAAACAACCCCTAAAATGCCACGTCTCCAAAACAGTCAAAACAAGCCTTCCACACTTTCTGCATGTTGACCAGTCATCACCAAATCTATCACATGTTTCTTAAACTGTTCTAACCCACACATATGGTGTGCAAACATGTCTCCAACCACACTTTATAATTTCAACACATGTTTTATACTTTGTATTAAAAATAACATTTAAACTTAATTGATTTATAAATTATCACTTTAAGTTAAATGCTTTACATTTTTCATAATAAATGCAAAATAATAATCATTCCTCTGTCACCCTTAAATATTTGCAAGTGATTCAGAAATACCTCCCTTAAGAAAGCAACTCTTTCTATTTTTGCATTCAAATAACAATTAAACTAAGTGATTTATAATCACCTGACTTGGTTAAATGTTTTACATTTATAACACATGCAAAAGTTAAAAAGGCCATAATTTAGCCTATATAGAAATCAAGAAGCAAAACCCTAAGTCTTGGAAGACTCCTAAGCAAAGTGGAGAGTTTGAAAGATGAAACACTAAGTCCTTCAAGGACATGCAATTTCAAGGAGGCAAGGAAAAAAAACTAAGGCACGTGGTATTAAAGGCATTATGTTTTTTTAAAAAGGCAAAGAACTCCAAATAGCTTGGCTAATATCGTCGACCTCCAAATCCCTTGGAAAGCATATTCCAAGTCACATGATGCATGATCAAAGACCAAGGAATATCTCATCAATTTTGTAGTATACTCCACATGTTTTAGTGTTGAGGGCTTAGCACAAAGTTTAAAATAAGGGGAAACACCTTAAGGCATAAAATGCCTAAGTGAAAAGCATGATTTTTCAGCCCCCATCACATTTAACATGTGTTGATTGTTTTTAAAACAAGCGATAAAAATCCCATCGAGTTGCAAATAGGGGTCAAACCCTAATTATCAAAACATGTCAACAAAGGGAAAACCTCATCATTTTGTCAGTTGTAAAAATTGGAGCAAAGCTCTGCGGCCATGGGGTTCAATGTTGAGCTCTGGAAATGGAGAATTCATGGCCGATTCTTGGCACTTTTCAATTGGTTTTTCTTAGAAACAACATGTAAATGGAATTTCATAATAAAACAAGCTTTTTCCATCTTTTGATAGCCATTTCATGCTTTAAAGGCACGACTCTAAATGCATTTATGATGAAATTGTTTAACTCCACATTCTTCTGTGTTATTCATTTTCGTTATCTGCCATGATAGAAGCTCTTCAAGGCTTGAATACAGGCTTTATATGGCAAAAACAATGAATCTTTTGATGAGAATGAACAACTGCTAGCTCAGGTAAATTTCACCTCAGAAATACATTTCCATTTTCTGCAAACACAGCTCAAACTCAAGCTTCCATACAAGTAAACTGCTGAAAGTTAGTTTCTTCTCCTATATTTGAAGTTTAAATTACAAAACCCCAAGCTATTCATTGTTTTGTGAAGAAAATTTGTTGCTTTGGCCATGACCATGAAAAGAGAAGTAGGGTTTTTTCCAATGCATTTTACTACTTTCCATTTCTGAATCTGCATTCACCATAAACCCAGTTGGGTTTTGTTTCCCTTGTGAAGAAAACATATTTTTTATGCTGAAAAGATGCGCAAGATTATAATGTGAATGAGATTCAGGAGAAAGTGATAACCTTTTGACAACAAAATGTTTCCCTATAAATAAAAAATGCCCTCTGTAAAAAATGATTTAATGCCATTGCATAGTATGGTTGTAACTCAGAAGCTCTATGCATCTATTTTCATTCTAGCATGAAAACTACCTTCATTTATGCTTGGCCTATGGGTTTCACTCTTTGCAAGAAATATGGTTTCATTGTGATCTACTTCCTGGGTTTACCCTAAATGCGTGGCATTTCTTATTCTCTTAATTTCATTATGCAATAAGACTTTGTATTATTGTGCATTAATATCTAAAAATTCACATATTGCACCTATCTTGTAAGCTCTGTGATTATCCTCCAACTTTTATACTAGTCACTTCATTGCTTGCAACTATTATGAGGTCTCATCATGGGTTTTCTCATGAAAGAAGACTAGACTACCCATTCTTATTAACTCATTAATAAATGACTATTGGTGCCCCTTGAACAATGATAGTGAAATATGAGTATGGATAAGGAGATTTCCTTTTAATGTTCCCTTGATCGTGACACTTTGACCTCTCTTTGAATAGTGTTGCGCAAAAAGTTACCATAATAATTTGACTATCCTCTTGGAATCTTGGTGTCTATCTTCATATGGATTTCCATTAACATCTTGGAATAATGATAGTGAAATATGGGTAGTGGTTGTATCTTTTCCTATGAAAGTCCAAAGAATGTGGTCTATACTAGACCCTTGAGCACTGTCATGTCTTGTCTCCTTTAAAACTCTTGCAGCCTACCCCGTCATCATCATTACTCCACTCTTTTCACTACATTTATTGTCATTCTCATATATTGTCAGATAACCAGTGATTTCATTTTCCTTACAGTTCCTACAGCCCACATTAAGTTTGTACCTTTCTAATTTATTTTCATCTTTTCTCTCATTATTATTGCTTCAGTGACCATAATGTTAGACTTAATGGTCGAACATTTTATCCTAGAAGTTTATTTCTTTTATCATGCACTATTTCTCTATATTTGTATTTATAACATGAAGCAATTTCTCTTAGCTCTATTAACCTGACATGTTGGAGGATCTCCCGTTTGAGGTCTTTAGAGGCTGAACATCACATTATTTCTCTAGTTGAGAATACCCACATTCGTCTGTAAGACCCTTGAGATTGTGTGGTGAATCTCGGCCTTCCTGGGCTTCCCACTTATGTTCCATCTGTTGTATAATGTTTTGAGCCTATAGACATAGTAGATTCTGACCTTTGGGGTGGACAAAATATAGGACTGAATTTTGGCTAGTATAAATTTCCAGCATAACTTTGATAATGTGGAGAACCAAAAATGAATCCCTTGCACTGGAAGTCTGGATCCAACCATATGGGATCAAAATTTTTAGGCATATTGTGGAGGCTAACCCAGCCATATAGGCATTGAAGGTTGTTGAATATTTCATTGCCTCTAGCTATTCACATAGGAGCATGTGTTGTTGATATCTCATTATCTCTATTATGACTTAAATTTGTGTGGTTCTCGTTTGGACCCTGCATCCCGGTTGTGTGTTTCAATTCATTTATATTACTAGGTATGTGTAGGATCATGATGGGCCAAAAAGTGGCAATATGATGGGTGTGTGGATGACGACTTTTTCTTTACCCAAAATTGATGAAATGAAAAGGGTTTTTAAAAGAAATTCTCAACTTTCTAAAAATATAAATTATTCTTTACTTTGAATTTAATAAGTAATTATTATTCATTTTCTATTCAAATTACGACTGAAGTCCTAATTGATAGACTGATTGAAAAACATCTATATATAGCTTTCAAATGATATCACATTTTTTGAATCCAAAACATGCGTCGCATTCTATGCTTAGTATACTATAGGATTAAAAAAATAAAAATTGAATTTCATGAAGTTTTGACCAAGTTAAGGTGTTCAGACATACAAACTTTTTATATTTTTTAAAATTTGTAATAAAAAATTCATAATTAATTATTTACTTGGAAAAAAATTACAAAAAAATATGTATCACATCGGGACATGAGTCCTCTAATATCTGAAAAATATTATAAAAAAATATTATCATTTTATTATGGTTAGGGTGGTCAGACATACACCTACCTCTTATTTTTCCCCTAAAATTTAAGTACTACTGCATTGAAATTTCAAATTTTCACCAAATAGATTTCCTTTTTTTTTAAACCAACCTAGTAGTGTAGAAACTACATTCAATTTTCTACAAATTCTATTATTACATATTTTTGAAATAATATAGATAACTTATTTAAATTTTTTGCGTCAAGTTTCCTAACTCTGATTTTTCTAATTTTTTTGCCACTTATGGGCTTGTTTTTTCCATGATGATCCTGCACATACCCTACTTAGATCATCATTTTTTTTAAACAAAGAGCTCCAAAGTATTTTGCAAATGAGACTAGATCAGCCATGTGTCTGTTATCAAAATCAGTTGTTGTTGCTTGTACAAAGGTCATTCCTTGTTCCTTTGGAGAACTATTTTTCAACTCTCCAGTATTTTAAAAGCCGAACTTACAATTTTCTCCTTGTATAGGTGTGATGCCATTTGACTATAATCTCCTCTTGATTGCTAGTGTCTCTTCTTACTATAGTCAGGTTGTGCATTAAGAAACAAATTCTTCCTTTATCACCATTATGTAGTGATTGTTGTTGTGGCATGGTGGATGTTATTTCAATTGATTGCCTCCTTGTCAACTTGATTGTCCCCATGCCACCATGTAGCATACTTTAATTGTTGTTGTCCTATTCATTCCCTAAGGACTGCTCCTCTTATAGACCCATAAGAGGTTGATGTCATACTCACTTGCACATAGTCTTGGCTTCAAAGGAGTGTCACCCTGAATCATGACTACTTAATTGTCAATTGTAGCTTGTCATTGCCATTTCATGCATGTAATCATGATCCATGTTATATCATTCATGATGACCAAAACCCTTGCATGAAAGGTTATGAGCATGTTCCCTAATGTTGTCCTTGCATTGACATGTGGCATGCATTTATGATTTTTGTCCCTACATGAGAATATTGTAATGTTTGTTGTCCCACATTGATCTGTTGTCTAATTCCATTCATTTTTCCTTTTTTGTCATCTGTGATACACAACAGTCTCCACATTCTAACTTTATTGGACAAGCACCTATTGCATATGTGGGTGACCTGACAGCTCACCTTCCTATGTGATGTGTAACTTCCCCATAGGGTTATAGTGAGAGGGGCTTGACAACAACATGAAATTATTCCTCATTATTTAATAGATGCATAATTGAAATTGATGCATCTTTTGAATCTGATAATGAAAGTTGATCAACTAGTATGATTCCATATTGATTTAATGCATTGATAAGAGATAAATCTTTGATCAAGTTGCTCAATTTCATTTTCTTTCAAAACATGCTGAGCTTTACCCTTGTGGGAGCCACATTTACCCCACATGCTATATCTTCTGAATCAAAACAGTAACCAGACTTGTCCTAAATCTGAATGTGAAACAAACAGTTAGTAAATAAATGCATATGTTGAATGTTTTGGTTTAATGCACTTATGGATCAGTTTATACATGTACAGGCAGGTGTGTATGCAAGGATTGAATCATTCATTGCTTAGAGCCTTGCTCTAACACCATGTTTTCTTCAGATGCAAGGTGAGGAGCGCTACAGAGCTTGGAGGGACACAAGCAATTCGGGGCAGCAACAACATGACAACAGGCAACTTGTAACCAGTCATTCACAGGGAATGGCTGGTTCCATTCTTATATGCACATTATTTCTTGTTTCTACTCATTCATGTATGAATTTCTTCATAGGTTCATTGAATAAGAAAGTTAGTCCCTTGGCTTGTGAGGGACATGTACATTTCAAGATTATCAATAAAAGACTACATTTGTATATCTATGGTTCTCTTTCTCATTTGTTGTAATACAACATTGAAATGACAAAATGTAATCTACTTCATTCGACAATCACTCTTTCATGCATATTGAAACTAGTAGTTTAGTGGTTTGTCTTTTAAATGTTTAAACAACCTGAAAAGAGCAAACACTAAGTTACCTAATTTCAGCTGAAAGCTAAAAATCAGGTAACATTTTTGGTGACATTTGCTATATGTTTTCCTGCTAAACACTAGATCAACTACCTAAGCTTATCTGTTGGGCACGTGGTCACTCAAAAAACCAACACCACTTGAAAAAAACATTGTAAGCTACTGTAACTCATCTAAACAACAAGAGACACCCCTGAAATTTATTGAAAACCCAACACTTCAGAATGAAAACTATCTATTTGTGCTCAAAAGCAACTAGGGAAAACAAAGCTACATTTGAAACGAAACTACCCTACTTACTCTAACTAGCAAAGAAGCTGGTCAAACGAACCCATTAATTGGTTGGGTGAAATAACTACCTTTTCTAAAAAATTACATTGTTTATTAAGCTGGAGAACAACTAGAAAGAAATGGAGCATGCATGACAATTTAGCAGATAGCTGCAAGGTCTCTTGAAGAACATATGCAAGCCTACTAACCTTTTCATATGGAATGCAAAAATTCCCGTTCTAAGATGGAGAGGTAACTTGAGTGTGCTCCTCCTTAGTTGTATCCTCATGCTTGGGTGCAAGCAAGGTATCAATATCTTTATTGGTCTCCATTTTGGCTAGATGCCTAATCGGGCATCCTCTGGAAAGTGTGAATTCAAAACTTGTCATGCTGGTTTCTTGTAACTCCAAATGATGTTGATGTTCCATGTCCTGTTCTTGATCTCTTGCTTGAAAGGATGCTGGTTCAACAACCAAAATTGGGAAAAAAGAGGCTTCTTCATGAGCCAAAGCTTCACTCTCATATTGATTTTCATGAACCAATAGCTCATCATATCGCTGAACATCAAGTGGTTGTCCCAAATCTTGTGTTATCACAAGCATACCTTCTTCACTTTGTTCAACAAATGAAGGAAACCTATCATACCAAAACATATTAGCCTCTTTTTCACCTAGCTCCTCATGTTTACTTGTCTCTCCCTATTGGTTGGGACAACACAGTTCATCTTCATGAGCTATTTCTTAGATCTTATCTTGCTAATTGGAATCATCCGATTCCAGAGATGCTAGATAAAACATGACTATTTCTTCCACAAAAATAGGGAGCTCATCAAACAAATTAGTAAGGGATTGATGCTCAAACACTATTTCACTTGACATATTGGTATTTACCTGATGCTCCTCACTAGAAGACTGTTTATTATCCAAGCTTGAAATGAAAACTTCTAAATCATCCCAAAACAACTCCTCATCAGTTTGCTCAGTATCTTTAATGATAAGAGGATTATCATTTTCCTTAGGACAACGTTGTTGAGGGAAGAGAAGACCTTGTTCCTTTGCATCTATCTGATGTTCTTCAATTACAAGTTCTATGTTCAGAATCTGATCTAACTGGTTATCCACCTTTGTACATGGAAAATCATTAGCTGCATGAGTGATGAATTGGGGATCCCCATGTTCTATATTTTTTTGTTCTAAATGATTGGGCTCCTCAACACACTGTTGAAAACCTTGCTTCTCAATTGGAAGGTCTAGCTTCTCAAGTTTGACCTCATAAGAGCCTTCCACTTGGGGAATATCTTCAGTCTATTTTCCCATTAGCTCAACCTCCTCTTGTTTGAGATTTTTATGCTATAGTTGGTAACATGCTACAACTAAATGCATTGGATTTACTTTTCTATTCATCTCCATGAGGAGTAAGTCATCTGGATCAATGGGTTTCTCTTGAGGTATGATGGAATGATCTTGTACATGTACTACATTCTCTTGCATTGAATTGAATCTCGTAGAGCTTGGAGTTTCAAAATGAGAAGACTTACTAGGGGATTCAAGAGGTTGAATTTTTCTAAAGCTTGCAAAATTGTACTTGGGAACTTCTTTTTTGGAAAATTTTAGCCTCATTTTTGCATCCTTTGCAGCAAGTTGTTGGGCAAGATTCTCCTCAAATTGCCTCTTTTGAGCCTCCCATTCCTTCTCACTTGTCTGAGCTTGGTAAGCTTTTTGTTCTTGCTACTAATCAACCTCCTAATGTCCTTCAATATCTAACATTTCCCTTTGAAAATCAGAGATTATGTCATTGATGCTCATGTTGTTAACCCTTTGAGATTGGGCATGTGGATAAGCATGTTGGTTGACATTATGAGGGTTTTGTTGGGACTGTTGTTGGGCATATATAGGATGATGCATAAATTGAGTAGGGGTGGGAGGGTGGTAAACTTGTGGAGAATATTGATAATCTCTTGTAGCCAAGGTACTTGGACTAAAAACAACAACATACTCATTTTGATATGGTTGATAATTGGGTATATGAGCAACATTTTCATGAAATGAGGGATGATTAGCAGTTTCATGATAAGCTGGGTGATAGAACATGTCTTCATAAAATGTAGACATTTTGGAGCATTCATAGAAGCTGGAAATGCATTAAAATTTCTTGTAAAGAAAGAAAACTAGATCTTATTTCTGGAAATAAGACAATACCAACACTTACTCTACTTGAAACTAGTTGTTATTCTCTCAGAGTCACTAGGTATGTAAAAAAAATGACTCCAAAAGGCTGAACTACTACTGCACACACCAAACAGCATCAATAAAATGCATAAACATGAATTGAGAAGTAGTTCATTATCTCACCGGGCATGCCAAAATTGTTAGTTCACCAAATCTGCACCCTATTTGCCAAGCTTTCAATGAGAACTCAGCAGATTTGGGTTAACATGGGACTAATTTCAAGTTGTGGGTAACCTATTCGAAAGCAGACCTCCAGATTATGGGCTGACTTCCCCTTTTGACGATGTCACCTAAATTATTCCCTATTGGAATAAGGGAAGAAAGAAGCACGAAAAGGAAAAATAACCCCTAAGGTGATGCACCTAATGATATTTCCTAGACCAATACAGCTGCTTCCACACACAAGAGTGATTAATAACTTAACAGTGGTTTACACAACTCAAAAATCCATATGCCTTTGCATCAGTGTTTCATAAAAAGGCTAAAATTGCCTTGGACAACATCTAGAAGGAAGAAAATTGCATCCTCACAACTTAGACTTTATCCTAAACTAACTCAACACATGTTATGACCTTAAAATTCATACTAACTACATAAAGGAAAAGAAAATAGGACAAAATCAAAGGGAAAACAATTCTGCCATAGATATCATCAACCATTTGTAAAGCTTTCACAATAAACAGCATAATGAGAAGGTAAAATATATTAACTTATCAATCAAAAGATGTTATACACTGCTGTAAATTTTTGATAATGAGTTACAATGCAGTACTCTACCATGAAAAGGGCTTCAAAAGTCACAATGCCTGCAAGAACGAAGAAAAGAACTCTTCCAAAACTCTAGTATGAAGATACTTAAGCACCATTGAAACCAAAAGCCCACACAAGTGTTTCTCAAAACCCTAAGTTAGATGAAAAGCACAAGCCAAAATAGAAGCTTCCAAAAACACTCCAAAAGGTCCTCCAAATGGTCTAAAGTCAAGCCCAATCCAAGATCACATTGAAGGTGTGATAAAACAGCCCCCAAAATGCCACATGTCTCTCCAAAATAGTCAAAACAAGCCTTCCACACTTTCTGCATGTTGACTAGTCATCACCAAATCTACCACATCTTTCTTAAACTATTTTAACCCACACATATGGTGTGCAAACATGTCTCCAACCACACTTTATAATTTCAACACATGTTTTATACTTTGCATTAAAAATAACATTTAAACTTAATTGATTTATAAATTATCGCTTTAAGTTAAATGCTTTACATTTTTCATAATAAATGGAAAATAATAATAATTACTTTGTCACCCTTAAATGTTTGCAAGTTATTGAAAAATACCTCCCTTAAGAAAGCAACTCTTTCTATTTTTGCATTCAAATAACAATTAAACTAAGTGATTTATAATCACTTCACTTAGTTAAATGTTTTACATTTATAACACATGCAAAAGTTAAAAAGGCCATAATTTAGCCTATATGGAAATCAAGAAGCAAAACCCTAAGTCTTGGAAGACTCCTAAGAAAAGTGGAGAGTTTGAAAGATGAAACACTAAGTCCTTCAAGGACTTGCAATTTCAACGAGGCAAGGAAAAAAAACTAACGCACATGGTATTAAAGGCATTATGTTTTTTTAAAAAGGCAAAGAGCTCCAAATAGCTTGGATAATATCGCCAACCTCCAAATCCCTTGGAAAGCATATTCCAAGTCACATGATGCATGATCAAAGACCAAGGCATATCTCATCAGCTTCATGGTATACTCCACATGTTTTAGTGTTGAGGGCTTAGCACAAAGTTTAAAATAAGGGGAAACACCTTAAGGCATAAAATGCCTAAGTGAAAAGCATGAGTTTTCAGCCCCCATCACATTTACCATGTGTTGATTTTTTTTAAAACAAGGGATAAAAACCCCATCGAATTGCAAATAGGGGTAAAACCCTAATTATCAAAACATGTCAACAAAGGGAAAACATCATCATTTTGTCAGTTGTAAAATTGGAGCAAAGCTCTGTGGCCATGGGGTTTAGTGTTGAGCTCTGGAAATGGAGAATTCATGGATGATTCTTGGCACTTTTCAAGTGGTTTTTCTTAGAAACAACAGGTAAATGGAATTTCATAATAAAATAGGCTTTTTCATCTTTTGATGGCCATGTAATGCTTTAAAGGCGCGACTCTAAATGCATTTATGATGAAATTGTTTGACTCCACATTCTTCTATGTTATTCATTTTCTTTATCTACCATGATAGAAGCTCTTTAGGGCTCGAATAGAGGCTTTATATGGCGAAAACAACGAATCTTTTGATGAGAATGAGCAACTATTAGCTCAGGTAAATTTCACCTGAGAATACATTTCCATTTTTTGCAAACATGGCTGAAACTCAAGCTTCCATACAAGTAAACTATTGAAAGTTAGTTTCTTCTCCTATATTTGAAGTTTAAATTAAAATACCCTAAGCTATTCATTGTTGTGTGAAGAAAATTTGTTTCTTTGGCCACAACCATGAAAAGAGAAGTAGGGTTTTTTCTAATGCATTTTACTACTTGCCATTTTTGAATCTGCATTCACGATAAACACAGTTGGGATTTGTTTCCCTTGTGAAGAAAACATATTTTCTATGCTAATAAGATGTGCAAGATTATAATGTGGATGAGATTCATGAGAAAGTGATAACCTTTTCACAACAAAATGCTGCCCTATAAATAAAAAATTCCCTTTGTAAAAAATGATTCAATGCCATTGCATAGTATGGTTGTAACTCAGAAGCTCTATGCATCTATTTTCATTCTAGCATGAAAAATACCTTCATTTATGCTTGGCCTATGGGTTTCACTCTTTGTAAGAAATATGGTTTCATTTTGATCTGCTTCTTGGGTTTACCCTAAATACGTGGCATTTCTTATTCTCTTAATTTCATTATGCACTAAGACTTTGTATTATTGTGCATTAATATCTAAAAATTCACATATTGCACCTATCTTGTAAGCTCTATGATTATCCTCCAACTATATACTAGTCACTTCATTGCTCACAACTATTATGAGGTCTCATCATGGGTTTTCTCATGAAAGAAGACTAGACTGTCCATTCTTATCAACTCCTCATTAATAAATGACTATTGTGCCCCTTGAACAATGATAGTGAAATATGAGTATGGATAGGGAGATTTCCTTTTAATGTTCCCTTGATCGTGACACTTTGACCTCTCTTTGAACAGTGCTGCCCACAAAGTTACCATAATAGTTTGACTATCCTCTTGGCATCTTGGTGTCTATCTTCATATGGATTTCCATTAACATCTTGGAATAATGATAGTGAAATATGGGTAATGGTTGTATCTTTTCCTATGACAGTCACGAGAATGTGGTCCATACAAGACCCTTGAGCACTGTCATGTCTTGTCTCCTTTAAAACTCTTGCAACCTACCCCGTCATCATAATTTCTTTTCTCTTTTCACTACATTCATTGTCATTCTCATATATTGTCAGATAACCAGTGATTTCATTTTCCTTACAGTTCCTATAGCCCACATTAGGTTTGTAGCTTTCTAATTTATTTTCATCTTTTCTCTCATTATTATTGCTTCAGTGACCATAATGTTAGAATTAATGGCCAAACATTTTATCCTGCAAGTTTAATTTCTTTTATCATCCACTATTTCTGTATATTTGTATTTCTGACATGAAGCAATTTCTCTTGGCTCCATTAACCTGAAATTCTAAGCAATTTCTCTATATGGGATCGGAAATTATGGGCATATTGTGGAGGTTGACCTGGCCATAGAGGCATTGAAGGTTGTTGAATATTTCATTGCCTCTAGATATTCCCATAGGAGCATGTGTTGTTGGAGATATCCCATTATCTCTATTATGACTTAAATTTGCGTGCTTCCCATTTGGACCTTGCATCCCGGTTGTTTGTTTCAATTCATTTGTATTACTTAGATCATCATTGGTAGCATGAATCTTAGTTTGAGAAATAGAGTTGTTGTTCAACATTAACTCAAAAGTTCCTTCAAAGGACACATCAGATAAACCTTAATTATCCTCCATAGTTGGCATTTCCATCTCTTCTAACCAAAGCCTAGGTTCTTTCTTTCTCCTGTACATCTTCTTGATGTTCAAACATGATTTTTTTCAAACAGAGACCTCCAAAGTATTCTAAAATGAGACTAGATCAGTCATTTGTCTGTTATCAAAATCAGTTGTTGTTGCTTGTAAATAGGCCATTTTTTGTTCCTTTGGAGAACTATTTTTCAACTCTCCAGTATTTTAAAAGCTGAACTTACAATTTTCTCCTTGTACAAGTGTGATGCCATTTAACTGTAATCTCCTCTTGATTGCTAGTGTCTCTTCTTACTATAGTCAAGTTGTGCATTAAGAAACAACTTCTTCCTTTATCACCATTATGTAGTGATTTCTTGTTGTGGCATGGTGGCTGTTATTTCAATTGACTGCCTCCTTATCAACTTGATTGTCCCCATGCTACCCTGTAGCATACTTTAATTGTTGTTGTCCTATTCATTTCCTAAGGACTGCTCCCCTTGTAGACCCATAAGTGGTTGATGTCACACTCACTTTACTTAGTATTGGCTTCAAAGGAGTGTCACCCTGAATCATGACTGCTTAATTGTCATTTGTACCTTGTCACTACCATTTCATGCATGCAATCATGATCCATGTTATATCATTCATGAGGACAAAAACCTTTGCATCAAAGGTTATGAGCATGTTCCCTAATGTTGTCCTTGCATTGACATGTGGCATAAATTTATGATTTTTGTCCCTCCATGAGAATATTGTAATGTTTTCTATCCCACATTGATCTGCTATCTGATTCCATCACATATGCTTCCTTTTTTCTCATGTGTCATACACAACAGTCTCCCCATTCTAACTTTATTGGACAACCACCTGTTGCATATGTGGGTGACCTAATAGCTCACCTTCCTATGTGATGTGTGACTACCCCATAGGGCTATAGTGAGAGGGGCTTGAAAACAACTTGAAATTCTTCCTCATTATTTAATATATGTATAATTGAACTTGATGCATCTTTTGAATTTGATAATGAAATTTGATCAACTAGTATAATTCCATATTGATTTAATGCTCAAGTTGCTCAATTTCCTTTTCTTTCAAAGCATGTTGATCTCTACCCTAGTGGGAGCCACATTTTCCCCACATGTTATATATTCTGAATCAAAACAGTAACCAGACTTGTCCTAAATCTGCACATGAAGCAAATAGTTAGAAAATAAATGCATATGTTGAATGTTTTGGTTTAATGTACTAATGGATCAGTTTATACATGTGTAGGTAGGTGTGTATGCAAGGATTGAATCAGTCATTGCTTAGAGCCTCGCTCTAACACCATGTTTTCTTCAGATGTAGGGTGAGAAGCGCTATAGAGTTGGGAGGGACACAAGCGTTTTTGGGTAGTAGCAACATGACAACGGGCAACTTGTAACCAGTCATTCACAGGCAATGACTGGTTCCATTCTTATATGAACATTATTTCATGTTTCTACTCATTCATGTATGAATTGCTTCATAGGTTCATTGAATAAGAGAGTTAGTCCCTTGGCTTGTGAGGGACATGTACATTTCAAGATTATCAATAAAAGACTACATTTGTATATCTATGGTTCTCTTTCTCATTTGTTGTAATACAACATTGAAATGACAAAATGTAATCTACTTCATTTGAAAATAACTCTTTCATGCATATTGAAACTAGAAGTTTAATGGTTTGTCTTTTAAATGTTTAAACAACCAAAAAAGAGCAAACACTAAGTTACCTGATTTCAACTGAAAGCTAAAAGTTAGTTAAAAACATGTTTTATGATAGTACTGTGTTTGAAAGAGATTTCTAGTGAGAATCTTGTTTGCTTTGTTATCTCAATTATGGGGAGAAGCTCATAATACCTTTGATGTTGTCATAGTTGATGCCTTGGTACATTGTTATTAATGTTGATAACATTATTTGTATAGTTGGAATTTGGTGCAAATAGGCTCTTTGATTCCTATGGATGCAAAAAATATTTTGATTGCTCATGTGATTAACACAAGGAGATGTTGACACAGAGTTATTTGGATATGACTGAAGTAATGATATGTTGATTGTCTTTAATTCTTGAATACTCCTTCTAGATGGTTAGTATGTTGGTTGGTTTCAGTTGTTTATGGCATTTCACATTCTCTTCTTTCATTCTTTGTCATTGAGGAAAAAATGGGGAGAGATGATATGTGTTTTTCCATCAACGAAAAAGGGGGAGTTTGTTGGCTTTTAGTTGTTTATGTGTTAGTTTTTTCTTGATGCCAAAACTATTTTATGGGGTTCATGACATCATTGGTTCTATTCTTAGTCTGATGAATGCATGATATGTAGATTCACATGGTTGGTAATATGCAAATGACAAGATAATGAGCATGATATGCAGATTCACATGGTTGGTAATATTTAGATGAGAAGATAATGATGACATGATATGTAGATCCAGGATTTTACCTTGTTTAGTTTTTTGTTACAAGATGATGCTGACAATGTTTATCATTTTTACAGGATACAGGTTGTTTTTCAATTTGATCCTTTAATTGATGCTCACATTTTTTTAGATTGGTTTTCATATGAGGTTCGTTTACTTATGATATATTTGACATGCACATTGAGGGTATATGTTTTGAGGTATTGATATTTTGATCATTAATGTCAAAATGTGAAGGAAGTGATATCCATGATAGTGATTCTGAACATGTTTGGTATATGGTATATTGGATGGTTATTCATATTCATGATTGACAGGATCAACATTCATATTTTTTTTTACAAATTGGTAAATACATGCTTGGCATATTCATTTGTTACTGAGTTTGTGGGCACAAGGTATTTTTTTGTTAATTATAAAAATGGGAATAAAATCCCATTGGTGGTATTATTACTATGATCTAAAACCTAAAATTCATTTCATTTTAAAGGTCATTTCATTTGCAAGTTATTGGGCAACATTGTTATTGACTTGCATTGCTTTAAATATCAAGGTAATTAGAATTTTATGAATCTTGGTTAACATGGGATATGGAATATGTTCGGGTTATATGAAAAAATAAAATGACTTTGTTTTAAGTCACATGGTGGTGACAACATTATTCTAATTGAAACTTGTGACTAGGTATATCACATTGAAAAATGACACTGGCAACCATTATGGACTTTCACAACTCACTTTGAGTTAATGATTTATTATTATTATGATGTCAATGGTTTTTGATAAAAGGAATTATAATTTATTGTCTAGATCTCAAATAATTATATTGTTTGGGAAAGTCTTCAAAAGCTCTTGTAGCTTGATTAGGGAAAATACATTATTGTTCTTTTAGTTCTAGAACCCTAGCCGTTGCCATGGGTAATTTGTGAATGTAGATTTCTTGTAAAATCTTCTTAGTTGAGTGCTGTAAATAGTAAAATAAGCTCACTATTTGAGCTTGGTGAGTTTGAGAAAGTTTTCAAACTAGATAATGTTGTATTTGTGAAGGAAAAGACAAGGCAACAATAGTAGAAGCTAGCCTCAGTTAGCTGGATGGTTATCAAGTTTTGAGACTTGTCTTTTCATTTGGTTTTTCATTGAAAAAGGGTATTATTTCTGTTAAAAACTGTTTCTTGAAGCAAATGAGTAAAGGAAGTTAATTCTTTTTAAGGTTCAGGCTATAACTGAAATAGTTTGTTAACTTTGATAAAGGATTTGGTTTTGAAAAGAAAAAAATAGATTACTGGGTAGTAATGAAAATAGTTTCATTTTTTTTGTAATCTATGTAAACTTTTGGTTTAAGAGAAAATACTTATGGTCCTATAACTAAAATGACGTTAGTTTGTTAAATGGTTTGTTTAAGAAGGATTATGTAGGGTTTTCCATTGAAACCCTAACTTGAGGTTTCTTTTAAAGTTACATAAACTGTTGTGCCATAGGAAAATGACCCCTTTTCATTTTCATGAACTTTTAGGTCTTGTTTCATGGTGTTGGAACTATGTTTCTTTGATTTTATGTTGTAACATGGCTTGAATATGCTTATTTAGGTATTAAAAATCAAAGAATAGCATCTTGTGAAGGTGTTGTGAAGTGTTGTAAGAAATTTCTACATTCTTCTAGACTCTATTTAATGCAATTTATTTAAAAATCACCTTTTTACTCATCAACAAGTCCTTTATTGAAGTGTTGTAAAGACTTGTACCAAGCCTTCATAGTTTTCTAGGAACATCTTCACTATTTACACCTCTCTCATGCTTTATTTTGTCTCTTTATGCCCTCATATGACTTAATTAAGTGTATTTTTGAATGTTATCCCAACAAATAACATTAAATACAACATTATTCCTGACACTTGTTTTTAGGTCCTAGGTGGGACCCATTTTCCATGGGTGGTGAATGAGTCCCCCTTGGGCCAAAATTCAAAATATTTTAAATTTCCTTTCAGAATTTTATTAAAAAACACTTGATGTCAGCCTGTGATGAGGCATGAAAAGATAGTAAGGCACAAGAATTGTATAAATAAGTGATTTTCATCTCATTTTAACCCCCATTCATCAAATTCACTTATCCACCTATACATTCAAGCCTTCAAGCATTTTTACATCAACAATTAAAGCACTTTTCAATCACTTTTAAGCTACCATTGACATTATTTTAGACTTACAAGATCAAGAGCTAGGTGAGTTGATATCATTTGCATGTTATTACTTTATCTACCCCTTGCATTTCATTATCTTTTCAAGGGTTTAATTACCAAAAGTGGGGTTTGACCAAGGCAAACCCCTATTCACTAACTCTAATCATTTTTTCCATTTTGCTTGTGTATTTGCAACCTTTTATTTGTAGATTTGTAGATTTGATAGGTTATAAGGTGTTGAAGATTGATTTTCATGTCAAATAGGTACTTCAAGTCAACATAAATCAAAATCAAGCTTGGAGAGACTTATTTGTCCGTTTTCTATAGATTTGACTTCGACAACTTGACAAGCAAACATTCCCAGATCTGGTGTTGCAGAGTTGTCTCCTGGTTTTTTCAAAAATTTAGGAGAGTACTGATTCACCACTTGTGGTGAATGAGTCCCACCTTAGGACTAGAAACTAGGACTGGAAACTTGAATCTTGTTAGATTTTAGATCTCAACAGACAAAAATCAGCTCCCAATAATTTTTCATCAATAGGAGGACTGGTTCACCACCTTGGGTGAATGAGTCCCACTATGAAAAATCAATAAAACTCATCAGCATTCCAGTAAAAAACTTATATTTCATCTACCTGTGCACATAGATTCACCTCTGTACCTTTTGTTCTCCATAATTTCTTCATTTTCATAGTTGTTTGCATATCACAATGTGTTTTCAAACATAGTCTAAATTCCATGTTTGCGTTCATTTTATTTCAATTTAATTAGTCAATTGCATATAGTCAAGTTCATTTACATCATATCACATAGCACACATCCTAGTTTGAGTGTTACATAATCATTTTGGACTTAAATCTCTCTCCTTTTAGGTGAAAAACCCTAGAAGTGCAAGATCAAGCAATTTAGGTCCTAAAATCTATGTCACAACTGTATACAGAGGATATCTTGCATCTTTATAAGATGAGTTTTTGGCATTTCTCAGGTTACATTGAAGAGAAATTTTGTGAGACATTAGACTTAATTCTTATAGTGACATGAAATTGTATTACATTGAAAATCCTTCTAAATCTTAGATATCTGTATAAAGGAAGATGTTCTCATTCTCATACAACATTCTTCAACGTGCTTATTGAAAAATTTTATAGTCTTGTATTGAAATTCTAGGACTACATATTGCACTGCTAGGGTTCTAATAGAATATTGTAATTGTGTTGCATTGTAAAGGAGTTGGTGCTCTTGTATCTTATGAAGTTGTTGCTTTTCATTTTTGTGGAGTTGGTGCTCCTGAATTTTGTAGAGTTGGTGCTCCTGAATTGTGAAGAGTTGGTGCTGTAAGTAAATAAAGAGAAATTTTTTTGAGTGGTTTTTATTCCCCAAGAGGGTTTTCCACTCAGGACATATAATGTGTTATGTGATGAGTCTTGGTGTGATTGTTTTTCATTTCTATCTGATTTTCATAAGTTATCAGATGCATTAATGTCTATTATCAGTTCTTATTTATGCAATGTTAATGTGATTTTCTATTACAATGTTATAAGTACTTTTACAGCCATATGTTGTAAACTGGTTTAAAATTTTTATTTAACCAAAAAAAAATTACATGCTATGATGAAAAGGATTTAGTCTATCACAGCACATGTTCATTCATTGATTCATAGTTCAAGAATGTTATGTTTCAATCTGTCATAATGTGCTAATTTTTTTTTTTGTCTGAATACTTATCATATGTCATTCAGTTCCTCAGTTGTTGAAGTATCTCAGCTGCATTAAAATATGGTGGTCTTAAAGTGATTCATTGATGTTGGTCTTCATGTACATATTCTTATGAGTTGCACCTAATTTTCCATCATGCTTTGATTGTTAAACAATGTCAGCCAAGTGTAAGATATCTCTCACAAGTTACATTGACATAAGCTGCCTGAATGAATTGAGTTAATGTTGTCACTTTTCATGAATGCTCTCAAAGTAATTACTCTGCTATGTTATCAATAAAAAGGATATTTGAACTAAAATTCTTTGTCAAAATTTAAAACGTTTAAATTTTTTGACCTATCTATCAGACACTAATTCACCCCCCCTCTAAGTGTCTTTCCATACTCCAACAACTCTTTGTTCTACACATGTGGAAAAATAGTAGATTATGAAAAAAAATTCTAAAAAATATCTATGCACATGATATTGATGTCCTTGATCCAAAAAAAGAAAAGAAATTGAATTTCGATACATACAAAAAAGTTATGTGTTAGCAAGTAAACCTAGGTCTAAATTGTAATTGGTTTGACTTCAAAACTTAATTAAGAATTTTTTTTTAATAAAACACTATGAAACGAATTTCATGCACTAGAAATCATATTAAAAATTTAAATTTGGAAAAAATAGAATTTTATCCTTCATAGAAAAAAAGTTGTGTTAGCAAGTACACATCACTCTTTAAAATGGTTTTTAGTATTAAAAACTAGTTTTTGAAGGAGATGGAAAATAAAATGCAATTTTATTCCAATTTTTTTTAAAATATATTTATTATCTACAGAAAAAAATGTCACAAATCACTAGTTTGCATTATCTTAAAATTCCTCATGGTTTAGTAGCTATAGGTGCCTGAAAGTGAAGCTTTAGTTAAAAAAATTTAGTTCAATGCCAAGTTTGGTGAGAAAGTATAAACCACTATTGTGAGATCACCTAAGAATGAAATCATAGACATATTTATAAGCATCACCTTACCTGTTCTATGTTCAATTTTTTCTTGTGAGAATGTTTTAATGAAAGAGGATGCAATTGAAAGTGAGGAAAATAGGTTGGTGTTAGAAGATAAAATCTTTAAGATCTATAAAAAGCCTCTTTATGTTCCTTCCCCTACTTATTCTATTTTTGAAGACATTATGGGACAAAGGAATGCAATCATAAATGACCATGGAAATCACATTTGTTCTTCTCCTAGTATCTCTCCTACTTGTGAAGAAGATACTTTGAGGTTAAAAAAGACAACCATTGAGAGTCATGAGAATCTTATGTGTCACTCTTCTCATAGGGAAAACATTATTGAACAAGAAAAAACCATCATTGTTAAGAAAATTCAACCATTGATAACTCCCTTACTTGTGATGAAGTCATTTTAGAAGAACTAACCTTTGAATGTCATGAACATATGGTTTGTAGTTCTCCTAAAACTTCTCCTACTAGGGAGGATATCATGGTGCAAGAAAATGTGAACATTGACACATTTCTTTCAAAAACTAACAATGAGTCTTCCTTAGATGAAGATGGTGAAGTGACATTAGACTCCTCTTCACTAAGATATCATGAAAATAGGGAAAAGTTTGTTGAGGTTATGATGAAACAAATTGGAACTCCTTTGATTTATTGAGCCTTCCAAGCCACCTCCTAGTAGTGAACCACATGAAAAGAAAATATGAGATTTCTTGAAATATATGTTGTAACTTCATAGTAACAATGTCTCATAGTGACCAAGTTATATTATAGTTGCTCAAACATGTAGGCAACCACAAACCACTCTCATTTCATTACCATTGCCTCAATATATTGTTCCTAGTGCTCCTTTTTCACTTGTTAATAATATATTTGAAGTCCTTAAAAAGAATCCTAGTAATATATCCTTATGGAGTCTTATTCAAACATCACCTACCTACAATTGGTTATTCTGATAAATGTTGCAAATGATGCAGGAGGATATCCAATCTTCTATGAATTTAAATGATTTAACATCCTCCTTTGATCATATGCAAGTCACACAGTCCTAAATTGCATTCCATAAACATGAATTACCCTCACTTGAGATTCAAAACAAAAATGAAGCCTTGATGATAAAGGTGATAATTAATGAAACTGTAGTTAGGTGTACTCCCATAGATAATGGAGCAGGTCTTAATTTTTGTAGCATTGACCTCCTAGATAATATTGGTGTGGACAAGAGGCTTATTCAACATAAATATGTTAATATTTATGGCTTTGACAATGTTAATAGGCAACCATTACAAATGATCACATTACCTATTCAGGTTGGACATGTAGTGTTTCCTACCCCTATCCATATCATGCCAGGACCTCTTTCATATAATATTCTCCTAGGGAGACCATGGATTCATGCTACGGAAGGAGTCCCATCTACTCTTCACCGTGCAATTTAATTTGAATATAACAACATATACACGGTTGAAGCAGATGAGAGAAGCTATAAATCATATGATCACTACACTCCCAACTCCCCTAATACTTTCATTCCAAAATAAAAAGTTTAACCTATACAAGTTGATGAAAATCCTAATTGTCTTTCACCTACAATGAAAATCCTTAGTGATAATTGGGGATCATTAGATTTTATGCCTCATTTCAATAAAGAATCCAAAGTCTCACCCTCAAAGTCCAAAGAGTGATATACAAACAATTCATTTTCAGACACAATTTCTAGTGATGATTGGGGTTCATTATATTTTACACCCTCCTTTATGGGAGAGTACAAAATCTCACAATATAAACCAAAACAACCTTATGTTTCATTTGATCAACTTGGTTCTACGTCAAAAATATTACGCCATGGTGGTGATGGGGGCTATCTAACTCCCATCCCTCATGAGAGGATGATGCATAACTTTAAGAAACCTAAAAAATATTTTTGTTCTCATGAAGAAGCCAATCCTTCTCAGAAGCATAAATCCCCTTCACTTGAATTGAAAGATTGTTATGGTCTTGGATACGAAATTCCTCCTAAACATGGATACAATGAATAGACAAAGCAAACTAATATACCATACTCTTTCAAGAAAGATCTAGGTTTACCACCTTTATCTCCATTTTCATCTAAGGCCTTATCATTTAGTGTGTGTATGACATCTTGTGAAAATAAAGGAACATCCTATACTATTGATCAAGAGGGTATCTTGTTGATACTCCTCCAAAACCATTTGATATCCCTTCCTCCAAGAACATGAAATAATTTATATTACAAGCATTCATTTTGTGCATATCATCGAATTCATGGTCATTCTACTAATAAATGTAAGGCTCTAAGTGATCAAATTCAACATCTCAAGGAGTGTGGTGCTCTTCCTTATTTTGGGGCACCCAATTCCTCTAATTGACACTAATTTTCACTCTACCATGTTTCTCATCAATCATCTTGGCTCATCCTTATCCTACACTAAGTGGAGGAAAGGGCTTAGGTAGCCTTGACCTCATATGTCACTCATCTTTATCTCTTTTGGCTAGTTGATCACTTTTCATGTACATATAAAAGAAAGCTTAGGATGTGGATGACATGGCTTAAGTTGGATCACATGTGACATAATGAGTTTTTGGAGCAACCTCTTATCCATGATGTAGCTTCATTTGGAAACATATGACTTGGCATAGGGTTTTCTGAGTAACCTCTCATTTCTTCTTCTACTTTAAAGCAATTGCTCATAGAAATGGTGTTAGCAACCACTTTAAAGTGGGGGAATAAATAGACACTCATATTTCACTATACGATTTTCTTTCCTCTTACGATGTGTCCCTTTCTTGGTGGTGTCATTGGGTTTGATTCCCTCTGAGAGTGTAATATTTCATTGAATTTTCCACTCTTGGAGACATTAAGCATGGTGTTCCCTAAGATGAGACCTTACATGAAACAAGAAAAATCCCTTTGATTATACCTTACACTACTTTTGTATTTACATTTTCGGTTATATGGCCACCTTGCATAGCACACTTTTCTTTCCTGTGTAGCCATCTTGTTTGTTCATGAGTATCCAGAATATAGATATTTGCTTTCCTCATGAAGCTCGAGTTCATTGTTGTGTGGCACCTTATCAAAGTTATCAGGAGGTATAGCTTTGGTCTAGTTGAATGGGAAGTCGAACTAAGGCGTGACTTTCCCATAGCAACTTGCTTGTTTGTGTGAGTGCATACTGACCATGTGCATATGTGTCTCACCCTTTCTAGATACTCACCCAATGGAAAACCTAGAGTTTCGTTGCCTCAGAGTGAGTGTACAATTTTGGACAAACAACTTAGATTTTCTCCACAACATGCGGGACAAACAATCAAGGCTAGATCCACCTCTTTTTATTTTTGTTTTTTCTTGTTTTATTTTTTCTTTCTTTTAACCCTTGACACTATATGATTGTGTGTCTTGTTTTTTTGCATATCATACACCTTGTGTGTGTCCCTTTCTTCATATGTTGGTTTGATATAGGATCTTGGATCTTGGGAGTTTGAACACCCCCTTGATATTTTTCATCCTTGACCATCCATGTTGGTACACAGAGACCCCTCTTGAATGTCTACTTTAGTGCAAGTTTGAAGCATGTTCCTCCTCTCACCAAAGTGGGGGAAAAATGTAGTGTAGAAAAATGCCATCCTTTACATTTTCACACTTGATTTGGAGATGGGGGTATGTGCATGATCATGATGGGCCAAAAATTGGCAATATGATGGGTATGTGGCTGATGACTTTTTTTTACCCAAAATTAATGAAATTAAAAGGGTTTTTAAAGAAGATTTGTAGCTTTCCACCAATATAAATTATGCTTTACTTTGAATTTAATAAGTAATTATTATTCATTTTCTATTCAAATTATGACTAAAGTCTTTATTTATAGGCTAATTGAAAAACATCTATAGCTTTTAAATGGTATCACATTTTTTGAATCCAAAACATGCACCACATTCTATGCTTCACATACTATAGGATTAAAAAAATAAAAATTGAATTTCATGAATTTTTG
Source organism: Sequoia sempervirens (assembly GCA_007258455.2). NCBI lineage: Eukaryota > Viridiplantae > Streptophyta > Pinopsida > Cupressales > Cupressaceae > Sequoia > Sequoia sempervirens. The sequence goes on along the minus strand of VDFB02168118.1, from coordinate 148,538,824 downwards.
ACCAAGTTAAGGTGGTCAGACATATGAGTTTTTATATTTTTTAAAAGGTTGTAATAAAAAAATCATAATTAATTATGTACATGGAAAAAAATTATAAAAAAATATGCATCACATCAGGGCATGAGTCCTCTACTTATATCTAAAATCTTATAAAAAAATAAATTATGATTTTATTTTGGTTAGGGTGGTCAGACAAACACCTACTTCTTAGTTTTTCCCTGAAATTTAAGTACGATTGCATTGAAATTTCAAATTTTCACAAAATAGATTTTTTTTTTTTTTAAACAAACCTAGTAGTTTAGAAATTATATTCAATTTTTTATATATTCTATTGTTACATATTTTTTAAATAATATAGATAACTTATTCAAATTTTTAGGTCAAGTTGCCTAACTTTGATTTTTCTAAATTTTTTGCCACTTAAGGACCTATTTTTTCCCTGATGATCCTGTACATACCCATGGTTAACATTAAAATCGATATAATCTTGCATTGATCTAGTGTTGTAATATGTCTTACACATTCACATTAGGTTTTGGTCCCTTTTAAGCTAAATAGATGTAATATTTCCTTAATTTATTGTTGTAAAGTGTATTTATTTACACTTTCACATTGAGTTTTGGGCCCTCTTGCATTTATGGCCTTCATATCATCATTAATAGGCCCCTAATACCCTATATTAAGCATCTCAAGGCTTTTTTCAACTAGAATCCCAACAAAGACATCAAATACACTTAATTTTCCAACTCCTCGACATTTCCTCCACCTGAAAGGGCTTGGTGGGACCCATACAACACCTTGGATGAATGAGTCCCATGCAGATGGGGCCCATATGCCACAAGTGGCATATGAGTCCCATTTGGCCCTTTTTTAGGGTTTTGAGTAGGAAATTAGGCTTTTAAGTTCAAATTTAATTAATATTGGCTTCTAGGATCTAATAAATGGTAAGTTGGACAGATTTCCTATATAAACAAGGTTTCAAATCATTATTTCACCTAAGCCTTCATGATATCAACATAAGTAATCAAGAGTTAAGCATTCCAAGAATTCATAAGAGTTCTAAGGGAGTGTACTAGAGCATTTCTAAGACATTCAAGATAAAAAAATTTCATCATTTGTTGCAGCAATTCATGATCCATCATTATGTCAACATCATAATGCATCAAGAATTTTATTGAGATAGTATTGTGATGTAGCATTGAAGATTAATTTGCAAGAATTTTTTCATATTTAATTCAAGATCAAGATCTACATTCTACATGGCCACTTCATGTTAGATTGTTGATTTACATCTCAAGACATCATTCAAGGTATCATTGTTCATGTTCCATATTTCATGTTTCATGTTCATATTTCATTGTTTCATCATAAGGTTCAATTACCCAAATGGGGTTTGACCAAGGAAAACTCCTATTTCCTAACAATCAATGATCCCACAATACCAGTTTATAATTTTTGGCCAAACTAGACATTGAATTGATTTTCTTAAATAAATCTTTACTTTTAGGCACCTATAGCTGCTAAACCATGAGGAATTTGAAGATGATGAAAACTAGTGATTTGTGACATTTTTTATGTAGATTCTAAATATATATTTTTAACAATTTTTTGAATCAGACTGCATTTCTTTGTCCATCTCCTTTGAAAAATAGTTTTTAGCAGTAAACACCATTTTTAAAGAGTGATGCTCATCGTAAACAACATAACTTTTTTTATTTGAAGGTTAAATTTTTTTTTTTTTTTCAAATTTGGCTTTGGAACTATGATATCTAGCATATTCATTTGGTTTCTTAGTGTTTTATTGAATATTTTTTCTTAATCAAGTTTTGAAGTCAAACCAATCACAATTTAGACACAAACAGACCATAATCAACATAAATTTTTTTGTATGTATCAAAATCCAAAATTTATTTTTATTGGATCAAGGACATCAATACCTAGCCCAAACATATTTTTCAAATATTTTTTTTGGTAATCTACTATTTTTGCACATGAGTAGAAATAAGAGCTTGATTTGTAGTGAAAAATCTATGTTTAATTAAACTAAAAAATAAACATAATTGTGAATGGGGATTGTAAACCTGCACAAACACAATAAACAATCACATAATTAGATCAATATGAATGTTTAAATCCACATTTCCCATAGAATTCATTTACAATGCACAAAATAGGAAATAAATGAAGAACAAAACAAAGAAAGCTTTTAAATCCTATTAAAGCAAGCAAACTCTTAATCCCATGGGGGAATTGGTGTCATTTTGATGTGGAAAATAGCCCTTTCCCAATCCCTTATAAGATTTGTGATGACTTGATGTAGATTTCATGCTTCCTTGGAGAAAATCCTGCATAACCTAGCTATGAAACTTTAAAATGGATGAGAAATGGATGAGAAAATTCAAAATCTAAAGATTATGACTTTGCATGAAGTTGTGGATCCAAAATACAAATGAGAGCCTCTTATTTATAGATGAGAGTGATGGAGAATGAGTCAAAAGGGATGAATGTGGGATTAAACACCAACCAATGATCAAGTACCACTTATCAACATGTGAATGGACAAAGGTGGAGCACATTTTAGTCATTGTGCAATTAAATGTAATTAGGTGGAAATTTAAAAATGATGAAATGACATGTTGGTGTGAGGAGAAAATGAAGTTAATGGTACTTGGCTCAAGGAAAAAGGACATGTAAGAGGTATTAAATGCCTTGTTGGAAGGAGAAATCCCTTTGGAGGGATTTTCAAATTTGAAGGAATATTCCCTTTTGATGCCATGTTGAGAGAAAATAGAAGATTTAATAAATCAAAAGAAATGATTTATTGTGCAAGTTGCAAAATCTAGAGGATTTAGGTGATTAAGATTAAATTAATCAATATTTGATTAATTTAAAGGAGACTAGTTGATTTGACCATTTTGATTTAGATTTTTGGATTGATTTAAATCAAAGTTGAGAGAAATTTGATTATTAGACTTACTAAATAAATATTTTTATTTATTTAATTAAAAGGGAGATGTTGTTAGATTAAATTAAATAAAGATTGATTTAATTTAATAGAATGAATTTAAAGATTTAATTAAATAGAGACTATAGGGTTAATTAAATAACATTGATTTATCTAATTAATAGGAGATAATGACTTAATTAGATAAATTTGATTTATTTAATTAAGGGATGACAATATGATGAATTCAATTAAATAGATATTATTCAATTAAATGTGTAGCAAAAGAGGTGATTCAGGATGAAACAGTGTTAGTAATCAGGATCAAGTGTAATTGGTGCCTGATGGGTACATAAAGGCTTCGAGATGCCAAAAACGTGCAAAAATGCCAACAAATGATGCAAAACAACCCTCGGTTGGGAAGAAACGGGCTCAAAGGTCCAAAACCCTAGTTGGATGGCTAAATAGGGTTAAAAAACCCTAAATCTTAGGCTTAAATAGGCCTTGAGGGGCCACTTCCAATTCATTTGCACACATAGCCTTTAGAAATTTCCACGGTTTGAGCTCTGAGGACTGATCGAGATGGAACAACGTATGCTTCCATGACACATTTTTAAGCACGTGCGAGTGTACCAGAGGCTTCCTGGCACAGGACCCGCAGTATATCTCCTTGTCCTAACTTTTCACTTCAATTTTTGAGAAAATTTATTAGGGTCTAAGAGTCGACGAAGTCAAGTAGTGCTATATAGCACCATTGTAAAGCTTAAATCGGTGTCGTGTAGGCCTAAATTGTGCCGCTTATGAGAGTTGTGCCATGGCGGTGCACTTTAGAGTTTAGTGTTTAGGTATCAAACTACGCTACACTTGCAAACAACGCTATGGTGGTCTTGTTTGGATTTTAGGTCTAGGGCCTAAACTAGGTTGCTTTCAAACAACATCGTGGTGGCGAAGTTTGGAAATTTTTGGCTTCCAACGACATAGTTTGGAGGTTTCAAACAATGACACATATGCAAAAAGTGATGCATTTGTTGTTGTAGGCACACAAACTCCAAAAAAGATCACAATTTTTTAATAAACTTGATGCGGTGACTTTCCTAATGTAGGAGGACATGGAGCCGTTCCATTCACGCAAGCACAAATTGTCCATTTTGAGCAGATTGACCCGAGAACCCCCATTGTACAAGGTTCTTTAGGAGCACCTAGGCACAATAAAATTATGGTACATTGCATATGCCCTTGTCATCAGGACACATCTTGGCATGATGACAGCATTGGTAGAACCTTGGCATAGTGAGATATCTTCATTTCACTTTCACATAGGTGATGCCATAGTGACCCTGGAGGATGTGTGGCACATTTTGAATTTTCCCATCCATGGAGAGAGAGTTATCTATGATGTGGATGCTATCAGGGACACTTGCTATGATGTCATGGGACTTGATGAGATCATTTTTTTAGAGGGACAGATTGAGCTCGAGCAATACAAGACTATAGTATCATCTTTCAGACTAATAATTGTTGCCATCATCTCTAAACTCGTGGCACTAGATCAGCATGACCGATACTTCAATCCAGGATGGGGGCTTGCTTGGCAGAAAATTCTTCGATGGAGGGATTACTTTTCCATGGGGCTAATGATGTTGGCCTCTTTGTACCATGACCTTCATGAGTTTTCTTACTGTGATAGTTGGGTTATTAGATCAAGGGTTACACTGTTGCACATTTGGGCCTAGGAGAAAATCACAGTGCTCCACCCATGAGTCGTACCTATTGACATGGAGCCACATGACCCAGTCATTTGGAGATATAGGGGTGCATTGACATTTACATACATTGGAGTAGCTGGTATTTGACATTGGTGGCAGGTCATCGATGAGATGATAGTTTTCACATGGAGGCCATATCTTGGCATGTCAGCCTAGTACGATGATGTATAGTAGTTATTCTTCTCTAGGTAGGTGTAATTGATGCAGGGCCATGATCTTACCATGATAGAGAGGTATCTTCTAGACTATGTGGCCTAATAGTTTAGAGACATACATGACCATTGCAATGACTAGTACGTGGCCATCTTTACATGTACTATGAGGGAGCTAACATGGGGTCAGATGATCCCAACAGTAGATGTAGTACAAAGTTTTATGTAGTTGGTGGATAGGCCATGGCCTTATGATTAGGGATAGTTTGAACAAAGTATGACATAGGCCTACAAGGATTGGTTCTATCTGTCAGTACGATTGACAGTTCCTAGAGCACTTCTATCACAAAGGAGACCTAGAGGCCAAGCTACAAGGTGGGGGTGGGGCTGAGGAGGTAGGGATAGTGATGGTGATGGGGATGGCAGTAGAGGGTGAAGCAAAGGGGGAGATGGTACACCTCCATGGTAGAAAAAGTAGAAATTGGAGCAAGACAGAGGCTAGAGGGATGGTGATGGGCATCAAGATTAGCCCATGGATAGTCACCAAGACCAGCCACCCATCCAACCAACACTACAACTAGATGCTAGGGATGGGCAGATAATACAACTTCAGGCTCAGATACAGGTTCTGACCATGGAGAGAGACCAGGTGAGATAGTAGGTCTTGACTCTTTCAGTTGAGCGAGATTAGGCTATTCAGCAATGGTAGGCTATTGAGCTACAGGCTGCATGGGAGATGGGCCAAAGACAATAGCTAGAGAGTATGATTGCATCCTCCTCTTAGAGAATAGTGTCCGTGCAGGCCTATAGAAAGGTCATCCGATAGGTAGAGTATTATTGTGTTCACTATCACCAGGTCGTACCTCAGGCAACATGGGTCCTAGATTATTCATAGAAAACTAGATATAGGCCCCCAGAGGAGCATGGGGAGAGATCGGGTGGTGAGGTGAGAAGCCAGCAAGGCTAGCTCATTTTTATCAGAGACATTATTATTTTTGAGATCCACAGGTTCATTTTTGATAGCCACATGGGCGATTGTACTTGTATTGATTGTACTATACACTTGATCCCAATCTTTTGTACCATGACAATTTATTATTATTTTGATACATATGAGATGATACGAGATGGTTTCATGTGATGTTTCCTATCTTATTTTTCATTATGGATGGATTTTATTGTATGTGATACATGTATGACTTTATTCTATATGTTGCAATGCAATGTATGTTTCTATATGATGTTATGATGTTATAATGTGATGCAGTGATTTATGTATGCATTTCCTTTTTTTGGTATCTTTTCTATGCACTTTTATGATGATGTATGAATAATGCAAATGTTATGGTACACAAATGTTTAAATAAACAGATTTATATTATGCACCTAATGAATGATGATGATTAAATGCATGAGATGCAATCATTTTCCCTTTTTTTTCATTATCTTTCTCATGTATGATATGGCAATGCATTTATGGATGATATGATGATGCACATGATATGATGCGATGATGTATTTATTATGATAACTATGTGATGCATTTAATGGTGGTGCCTATGTATATGACATGATATGATGTACATTGTATGGTAATGGTTATATGATGATGCAAACAGATGATATGTATGAGATGTTATATGATTATGCAAATGAATGATATTATGATGTATATGTGATGATGCAATGGATGCTTTGATGATGTATATGATATGAGTTAATAATGCCTATGTGATGGCTCCTTTGTGCTTATGAATGCAAATGTATGGCTTATGAGATGCTTAGAATAACCAATCTATATTATGTAATGATGAAATGCAATGCATATGAGATGATTATTGTTTCCTATAAGTCATGATATGATATGCATTATGTTGATGGTTTGTGGATGCATGATGGATGCAATGGCAATGATTTGTGATTCACTTTCATGGTACCATGTTACTACAGAGAGAAGCAAGAAGAAAAGAGAGACTCCAACAAGTCAAAAGATGATGATGATGATGATGATGATTTTCTTACCAAGATTTAGGACATTAAAAGGGCCATTTACCTTATGTTTGATAACAAACATAGGCATGATGCATCAAGGTATAAAGAACTAGAATGACATTGCACCTAGTGTGATGGACCTTGACTCGACAATTAGATAGGAGTACTCTTGTTCACACTTGAAATGCATATAACCTTGTTCAAAATGTAGTTATGATATTCCAAACATTTTGGACCAAAACATAGAAAGGAAAGCCTTCCTATGTGGTCTACATGATACTCGAAAAAACCTTCCCTACATCAAAACAAAGCACACATGACCAAGGTTATGTTACAAGAATATCCAACAATCACAACAGATAAAAAGATAATGATCGTTTCCCCATTTCTTTCTCTCTAAATCCCCTCATTTGGGACATCATTGAGAAGTCATCAAAATGAACACAATAAGATAAGCCAAAAGACTAAGATAAAGTAAACAAACAAGCTAATGTTCTTTAATACTGCTACCCAAGACTAAACTATAGTGATGCCTGATGTTGCTTTCCATTGTAAGAAGGATGCATCCTAGGACATGACAATATCAAATAATTGATTTGGGACTCATTGTGCTTAAGTTTTCAGTTTTAACTTGCTAGACTTGTTTCCAATTGTTTCACCAAAGGTTGAAGGTGATGATTCTTTATTGTGAGTGATGTTTATTAGGGGTGAAAACGAGATGATATGGATGGATTTTTTCAAATATTTTGATGTTTTTGATGTTTTTGAAATGTTTCAAGAGGCTGTTTTTGGTATTTTCAAGATGTTTTACAAATGTTTCTATTTTCAAATTTTCAGATGTTTTGGGGTTTTCTAATTTTTACCAAGAGACTAACTTGAAGACCTATCCTAGGGCCCTTGGGGGTTGATCAATAGATTACCCTTGCCTACATTATACATGTAGAGAACATGTAGTTTGATTGACACAAATTTGATTATTGATGAGATATCAATAGATGGATTGCTAGTTTATTATGATGGAATCCTAAAGGACTAACCTAATTGTCTCGAGGGATGATTAAAGATCAACCTTTCCTACGTTCAGAGCTCAAAGACCTATAGTTTGACAAGACGACTCTATTTTTTACTTTTTGACTGAAATTTTGACCTATTTTTTGGATTTTGAATGTTTTGAATGTGTTTGGATTTTTTGATTTTATGATTTTTTTTGGTTTTTTTGTTTTCTAATGTTTTTGAAAATTTCCAATTTAGGGACTTCAAGAACATACACAAATCCAATTCAAAGAGAAAATGCCCCTACATGATGCAATAGTCTACTTTGATAAAGGAAGGACAAACTGACCTTGAGAATGGGCAGAGTAGTACCAGGATGGATCATGACACAAACACAAGATCAAGCTATGATGTATACACAAATGGGTGATGAAAGGAGATATGGAATGTGATGGATGAAGGAAGCGTAATGGATGGATGATGTAGAACAAGCCGTGGAGATCTTGGTGGATGGAAAGTGATTATTTACACAAGGCACTTGTTTGCTAGGTTTTCACCAAGGTACTTTCCCAAAGCACCACCAAAGTGGTTTTCACTAGATGATGATTTTTCTCTTTACTATTTTTAATCCTTTTTTTGATTTTTTTGATTTTTATGTTTTTTGACCTTTTTGTTGTCACCAAGACACCCGTTTGCTAGGTTTTTTTTAGGTTGACCATTTTTTTAGGACACTTTTTTTATTTTTTGTATTTTTTGGTTTCACACCCTATAAGATTAGACATAAAACTTTTTGAGATGGGAGTTGTACATGGGCTCCTATAGAGGCTTTCCTTTCAGTGTTGATAACTAATATGCCCTTGACTTGTAGCTTGGTATGATTATGAAAGGTCCCAACCAATTGGGTTCAAATTTTCCCTTGTTTTCTAGATTTAGAATGTTCTTCTGATTCTCCTTAAGCACAAGCTCTCCTACCTGAAAGGTCTGACTTCTGATCTTCTTGTTGTAACTCCACTTGAGGTAGTTCTGGTACACCTATAGATGGTTTAAGGAATTCATGCACTGCTCATCCAACAATTCTATCTCATTCAATCTTGACACCCAATATTCTTCATTCATGATGAGATTTTGCAGTGATATTCTCAGTGACAGGAGCTTGATCTCAATAGGGAGTATGGATTTTGATCCATAGACTAGGGAGAAGGGGGTGGCACCTATTGTGAATGGGGAATTTAGACCTACACAAACACAACAAACAATCACTTAATTAGATAAATATGCAAGTTTAAATCCACATTCACCATAGAATTCATTTACAATACATAAAATAGGAAATAAATGAAGAATACAACAAAGAAAGCTATTAAATCCTATTAAAGCAAGAAAAATCTTAATCCCATGGGGGAATTTGTGCCATTTTGATGTGGAAAATGGCCCTTTCCCTATCCCTTGTAAGCTTTGTGATGACTTGATGTAGATTTTATGATTCCTTGGAGAAAATCCTACATAACCTAGCTATGAAACTTGAAAATGGATGAGAAATGGATTAGCAAATTCAAAATATGAAGATTATGACTTTGCATGAAGTTATGGATCCAAAATACAAATGAGAGCCTCTTATTTATAGATGAGAGTGATGGAAAATGAGGCCGAAGGGATGAATGTGGGATCAAGCACCAACCAATGATCAAGTGCCACTTGTCAACATGTGAGTGGACAAAGGTTGAGCACATTTTGGTCATTATGCAATTAGGTGAAAATTCAAAAATGGTGAAATGACATGTTGGAGGGAGGATAAAATGAAGTTAATGCCTCTTGGATCAAGGAAAAAGGACATCTAAGAGGTATTGAATGCCTTGTTGGAAGGATAAATTCCTTTGGAGGGATTTTCAAATTAGGAGGAATATTCCCTTTTGATGCCATGTTTAGAGAAAATAGAATATTTAATAAATCGAAAGAAATGATTTATTGTGCAAGTTGCAAAATCTAAAGGATTTAGGCGATTAAGATTAAATTAATCAAGATTTGATTAATTTAAAAAAGATTAGTTGATTTGACCATTTTTATTTAGCTTTTTGGATTGATTTAAATCAATGTTGAGAGGAATTTGATTATTAGACTTATTTAAATAAAGATTGATTTAATTTAATAGAATGACTTTAGAGATTTAATTAAATAAAATGAATTATTTAATTAATTAGAGACTATAGGGTTAATTAAATAGCATTGATTTATTTAATTAATAAGAAATAATGACTTAGTTAAATAAAGTTGATTTATTTAATTAAGGGATAAAAATATGATGAATTTAATTAAATAGAGATTAGTCAATTAAAGGATTAGCAAAAGGGGTGATTCAAGATGAAGCGGTGTTAGTAATCAGGAAAGTGTAATTGGTACATTTTCCATATCTACAATAAAAAAAGCAAAATGTATTAAAATTATATTCGTTGGATAGCTCGTTCCGAGGACTACCATCATATAGTTGGGTATGTGAAGTTTCCTCCATTTTCATCCTCAAAATGATCTTTGAAATGAAAAATTTTGCAAAAAATTGGTAGAAGAGGGGCAGCAGAGAAAAAAGGGGGGTTCTAGCAAATGCCCCTTCGTCCCCCTTCTAGCGAACCCTACTTTAAATACAATTAAAAAAAAAACCTATTAAAGGGGTTTTTTCTAGAAGGTGGATTCTAGTGTACTCCCCTTCTAGCGAACCCCTTAGGGGGTTCTAGCAGACCCCCCTTCTAGCAAACCCCATAATGTGTTTTCCCTTCAAAAATGCATTTTTCCTTCCTCAAATTAATTGTAAAGTAGTTTTGTGGGATCACTCCAATCAACAAGTGTGTCATAGAAAAATGACCCCTTGTCATTTTCATGGCCTTTTAGGTCTTGTTTCATGGTGTCTAATCTATTTTTTCTTTGATTTTATGTTGTAACATGGCTTGAACATGCATATTTAGGTACTAAAATTCAAAGAATGACATCTTGTGAAGGTGTTGTGAAGTGTTGTAAGACATTTCTACACTTTTATAGACTTTATTTATTACAATAACCTTAAAATCACCTTTTCATCACCAAACAAGTCCTATTTTGAAGTGTTGTAAAGTTTTATAACAATATTTCACACTTTTCTAGGCACAACTTCACTATTTACACCTTTCTCATGCTTTATTTGGTCCCTTTATGCCCTCATATGCTTAATTAAGTGTATCTTTGAGTATTAACCTGACAAACAACACTAAATACAACATATTGCCCAAAAAAAAAATTCAAGTCCTTGGTGGGACCCATTCACCATGGGTGGCGAATGAGTCCCCCTTGGCCCCAAATTCAAGATATTTTAAATTTCCTTTCGATTTTTTATTCAAAATCACTTGATGTCGGTCTATGATGAGGTATGAATGGGTAACTAAGGCACATGATTGTATAAATAAGTGATTTTTACCTCAGTTTACATCCTCCAACATTCACACATCATATTCAAGCAATCTCAAGCATTCAAGTATCTTACAACATCAATTCAAGCACTTCGGAGCATCCATTGACATTACTTCAGACTTGCATTATCAAGGGTTTGGTAAGTTGATAGAAATTGCATGCTATTAGTTTTCCATTCTCTTTCATTTTATTGTTTCTTTAAGGGTTTGATTACCAAAAGTGGGGTTTGATCAAGGAAAACCCCTATTTGCTAACCCTCAACCATTTTTCCCCTATTGCATGTGTGTTTGCAGAATTTTGTGTATATATTTAATAAGATTTTTGGTGTTGAAGATTGGTCAAAAATTCAACTAGTTTCTTAAAGTCAAATCAAGTCTATTTTAAGTTTGGTGAAGATTTTCTATCCGTTTCCTGCAGAATTGACGTTGACAACCTGACAAGCAGACTTTTCTAGATCTAGTGTCGCAGAGTTGTCTCCTATTTTTTTAGAATTTTGGGAGAGGACTGATTCACCACTAGTGGTGAATGAGTCCCACCACCTTAGGACAAAAAATCTGAATTTTATTAGATTCTAGATCCTAATAGTCAAAAACTAGTTCCTAACACTTTTTCACTAGGAGCAGGACTGATTCGCCACCCTAGGCGAATGAGTCCCACTGTGAAAATTTAGTAATTCTAGTCAAGATTCACAACATTCCAAAATCATCAAACATTGTCCAGGTGCACTCTGTTTTATCCCATTTCTTTTTGTTTTGCATTATTTCATCATTTAGTTCATTTGTTTGCATATCATAATGTGTTTTCAAGCATAGTTTAAATCTTAGTTTTACATTCATATTTCAGCTTTCCATATCACTTAATAGCATTGAGTTTAATTCATTTAGCTTATACAACATTGCACATAACATAATTTGAGCGAACCATAAGCATTTTTGGCCTTATATCTCTCCTTTTAGGTGAAAAATCCTAGAAGAGTTAGATTCCATAAGAACCCATAAATCAATAGTTCAACAAGTTTTCTCTCTCTACATGTGTGATTGCAGATCTAGGTATCTTGGGGCTTGAATATATTTTAAATATAACATTACAAGGTTGAGAGAAGTTGTCAAGTTGTCATAAGGTTGTTATCTTCACATAAAGTCACCTACAACTCTAAATTTAGAGTTATAGATCCAGAAATGAAGTGCGGAAGGAAAAGTAGAGATAGGGGAGTAGATTTAGGTCTTCACCCTCCAAAAATGTAGAGTGGGACTAATACACCACTTGTGGCATATGAGTCCTAGTACAACACATTTTTTGAATCTCAATGAATTCACATCAACCACTCTAAGATTCCATTTTTTTGGCATAGAAACCCTATTCTGGGACTAAATCACCCAAACTGGTGTATGAGTCCCAATGAGCATTAAACAACAAGTTTTCATGGTTTTGGAGGTTTTTTTTTACCTCATCACTCTCATAGGTGCACCTTTGTACTTTCTCAATCTTTTATTCTGCATTTCAATTTCATTTCCTAGGTCATTTAATTAGGCTTTGCATGGTACTTTGCATGTTGCATTTATTTCTTATCTTTCCAATTCCTAGCTTGGTGTCAAACCCACTTATTATATTTAATCACACCCTAGGATAACCTTTAGCAGATCTCTTTCCTTCATTTCACCCTTGTATTGAGATATGTAGGGTTTCCTTCAATGAGAAGTGTAGAAAACTTGTTCTTCTATGTCCTAATCTATAGAGTGACAATTTTTGACCTTTCAGGTTTAACTGAGATTTTTTATACTAGGAATCATAAAATCACTCATATTTTGGAACACCTATGGCCAAATTCATCCTTACTTTTATTTATAAAAGGTAAAAAATATTTATGAATGACTATTTAATAATTAAATTATCTAGCATATTATTATGATCTTATATGAAAAAATTACCCCTAGTATAAAGAAGAAATCTCATATAAAAGATTATTTACTTTATTGGGGGCATTTTCTTATGAAAGGAATCTGACTAGTAAAGGGAGAATAGTTGGAGATAATATTAGGTGGAATTCTGTATATTGTTTATTTCCTATAGACTTATTTTACTTAACAATTTTAAAATATATTTTTTTTAATTAAGATTGGAGTTTTAATAGAAAATTAATTATATATTTGTTGAAGTTTGACACTTTAAAGTCACATTCCCCCATAGTGTAGCCTTAGTGAAGCCCAAAAATCAAATTATATTGATCACTACCCCCCTTGTAATATGTTATATTTTCTAACCATGTCATGGGATTTATAAATATGCCTAGCCTTACACTATGGCCTATGTGGCTTCAAACCATATCAAATCCCTTTAGGGGTAAATTTTTTAAGTTTTTCACACATTAGAACAACTTATTAGCACTAATAAATTAAGAATTTCTAACTAAAAGTTATATTTTGATCTACTTGCATTCATTTTAGCTTAATGGTTTGATTTATATCATAAAATTTTCAACTAAAGGTGTCAAATTAATATCATATGTAATATCATTTTGAGGCCATTTTATCAAAAAAAATTAAAATACACTTTTTTAGATCTATAAGTGTAGTTTTTAAAATTAAATATACATATATGTATGAATTTACATTTATGTATGTATATACATACATATATACATATATGTATATATGTATATATATATATTTGGGTGTGTGTGTATGTGTGTATTTATATATGTATGCATGTATGTATGCATATATACACACACACACATATATGTATATATATACATATATGCATACAAATATATATTTAATATGGTGAAATTGGATCTAGGCTAAACACTCTAACATAAATTAATAGTACCACCTTAAAACATTTTGGGATGCAAAATTAACCAAGATCACTTTATTGGTTGTTTTCCTCAAGGGAGAGCCAAACAAGCTAATTAGGGTTTTGGTCCCTTTTTATTGTCAATGTGATGATTGTTTGATTAAATGTGTTCAATTATATTAATTAGGATCAAAGTGAAAAATATTATAGAATATTAAAAATGTAAAAGAAAAAAATAGAATTAAAAGGTAGATCTAGAGAGTACAGACAAAGAAGAACCTATCATTAAAATCTAGAGCTAAACTAGTAGGCTGGGGGCAGTAGGTGCCATAGTCTAGAAGTACTAAAATTATATAGGGTTTCAAAACCTATATAGTTTGACCAAAGTCTAAAGGTCTTTGATGATTGAGATCAAGTTCCAAAGTCATATAATGTGTGTATAATCGCCTTTCCCTAATTTGTTGATAAGTAGTGAATGAATGCATGAACTAGAGTTTTAAAGCCTTGATATCTTAAATCCACTTCAATCAATAGAATTGTAATCTTCAAAATAGAAAATGGGAGAAGGGTTGTTCTATATAGGGGCTTCCCTTGGAAAAACCCCATTTTGGTGTTTCCACCTAAAAAATGGCTATAATGATAAATGATAAAAAGTGCATCTCATGGGGGAGTAGAGAAAAGGCAATAAATATGAATGATAATGAACACAAATGAAACTTATCACTTAGATCCGAACCCTTTTTTGTATTGAATTCACATGTCTCATCACATACAAGAAGTAGGAGTATGTTTGGAAATCCTACAAGTGTTATTTTATATAATAATAACAAACATAAACATGAAACATCTTACGATACATGAACATGAATTTTCCTAGTGTGTTGCAAACAGCAATTGGCTATAATTATGCCTTTGATTTTTTTCTTATTCTACTCTTTTTATCGCATTAATTTCCTTTAGGATGCTAGAGTCATCAAAATTTCTTAGATTTCTTAGATGTTAAATGGAAGGAATAACTTATATTTATATGGACATAAAAATATTTTACATGAATTGTTAAGATAGGGCAAAAAATGACTTTGAATTCTTAAACATATTGAGGTCAACAATCAAATCTAAGATTTAGGACCTAATTATATGGGACACAAGAACTAGATGCCTTGTTCTAGGCATTTAAGCTCTATCAAAGTCATATTTAAAATAATTATTTAATTCAATTTCCTAAAAAAAATTAAATTGGTAAATCATAAGCATAATTAGGTACAGGCACTTAAGAGGGTGGTGAATCTAGAGTGATATTGTTAAGGGTGATCATATATGACACTAAATTTATCCCCAACTTTAGTGAGTGTATGAACTTAAACTCATAGAAAAACTAAAGTAAAAAGAATCCAAATATTCCTTTTATCAAAATATCAAAATGGGCAAGATAACACTAAGCTAAGGGTCCAACCAAGAGAAAATGTAAAGATAAAAGGAACACACACACATACAATACACAATGCAACAAACCATACAATAATCCAAAAATACACAAAGCATACATGAAGCAAACAAAGAAAATACAAGGTAAATAAAAAATGAAAGGTTGGCATCATGGATTATCAAGATCCACATATTCTTACTAGGACCCATACAAAAGATGTCATCCATAAGTCACGAGCTAGAATATTTTGATATTTTCTAGGTGGCTCATGAATAAGTGGAAACACCACATGCTAGTGAAGTCTAATAGTCACTAGGTGAGCCCCATAAAAAAACAATATAGCCTAATGAAGTCCAATATTCACTAGGTGAGTTTCATGAATATGTCAAATTACCACAAGATAGTAAAGTATGATATTTAATAGGTGAGCCTCACAAGTAGAAAATAAAATACAAATAGGTTAGTAAAGTATGATTTTTAGTAGGTAAGTTTCATGTCAACAATATAAAAAAATATGAGGAAAGAAAAATATGTTGCTTTCTAGGTAAATCAGATAAAGTGCTACAATATTGTTGAATAAGTGTTATAATGGCATCACATGCTTTGTAGTGTTGAGAAAAAGTGAAGCACGTAGTGGGATGTATGCTCCCACCTTAAAGTAATTTCTAGCACCAACTAGGAGAAATTTCCTTTATGGTAGAAATAGTGATATTTTCAAAATAAGGCACGAGATATTTCTAAAATCCATACTTCAAGTGATATGTCTCAAATAGCTACATCATGAAAGGAGGTTTTCCCTGGGACAAAGAAGTCACAAAAATATAATATTATTACCACATAAAGGATCGAAGGATTTGGGGTCAATATGAATGATCATAGATAATATATATCAAAGTGATCATTTTTAAATTTCAATCATTCCCCAAATACTATGGAACTATAAGTACAAGAGAAGAAAAGTAAATGAAAACAAATAACAATTTGGGTCAACATGGAAGAGATGTAAATATCCTACAGTAGCATAGAAAACTGTCACTCTTAACAATTTCATGCTATGTTTTGTCCCCCCAAAATTATTAAGCCTAATTGACCCCCTAATGTCCTAAAATTATGTATTTCAGAGCCCATTTGTATTGTTTTTAAATGAAACCAATAAAAAGAGGGTGAAATCACCAAATGAGATTAATAAATGGGTGCACCCAGTTTTTGACTAGTTGTTTCACTCAATTATGAGGGGTATAATACATAAATAACAATTAGAAAGTAAGCAGGTATGTGCAGGATCATCATGGAAAAAATAGGCCCTTAAGTGGCAAAAAATTTAGAAAAATCAGAGTTAAGCAACTTGACATAAAAATTTGAACAAGTTATCTATATTATTTCAAAAATATATAAGAATAGAATCTATAGCAAATTGAATGTAGTTTCTAAACTACTAGGTTTATTTTTAAAAAGAAAAAATATATTTGGTGAAAATTTGAAATTTAAAAATGCAATTAAATTTTAGGGAAAAAATAAGAAGTAGGTGTCTGTCTAACCACCCTAACCACAATAAAATGATAATATTTTTATAAGATTTTAAATATAAGTAGAGGGACTCATGTCTTGATGTGATACATATTTTTTGTAATTTTTCTCCAAGTAAATAATTAATTATGAATTTTTTATTACAAATTTTTAAAAATATAAAACTCATATGTCTAACCACCTTAACTTGGTCAAAACTTCATGAAATTCAATATTTTTTAATCCTAGTATGTGAAGCATAGAATGTGTATGTTTTGGATTAAAAATGTTCATTGAAACATGCCTAAATTTTTTTGTTAGAAAAACCGAACTATTTTTTTGTATTTTATCTTTTTTTTTTTTTGCTTAGTCTCCTCCGGCCAATCTTTCTCTATACTCAAGTATGCAAATGAACTTGGTTGCCACGCATCGACGAAATAGAAAGGGAGATCTCAACTTTACACACACAAAGCTAGCTAGATAATGGTAAAATCATTTAGCTTTATACTCATTAAACTTATATCTAAGCCACTATTGACTTATAGGGTGACTTAGTCATATGATGTTCCAACAACCAACTTAACAATCAATTCTGAGAATATTTGGTGGGTATTTATTTAAATACCATTGAGTACTAAATTGGCAGCTTGACAATTATTGCTACTACTCACAATTAAAGATAACTAACCTTAATATTATCATGTCTTTTATTCATCAATGCCTCAAATATAGAGATTATTATATAGTTAGGTAATATGAAAATGCACAAATGTGTTTCTTTTAACCTTCAAGTTATCAAGAGGAAGATTAGTCATGTAAGATTTAAAAAAAACTACCCTAACCTCGGATTACATTAATAACCAAATTTATCTTTTAGATAGTATCAAGTAACCTAACCTTTGATCTAATACATATTTGATAAGTCTATTTGATTAATTATCAATAATATATATAATTATCTTCTTTGCACATATATTTTATATCCCCTATGAAGTAATTTTAAAATAATAATAATAATGATTACTTTTTAGAATTAAATCATTTCCTATATGTATATATTTCATATATATTACTTTTACTCTAAAAGAAAAACTAAAAATATATAACAAAAGGATATTCATTTTTGTTTTAAAAAGAATGGTAAAGATACTTCACCTTTACCCTCATACATACCTTTATTTAATTTCACATTAATATGAGTGGGACATACTCTTTTCTTCTTTTTTTTAAATGAGGGATTTCTTAACGTAAGGATTAGATTGAAGGCTTTTAAAAGTTGAAGTGAATGGGGTAGTCTTGGAGCCCCAAAATGGGAATTTTCCAACGCCTCACTTATTACACTAACCTGCCATTGGAAAATCTCCTTCGTAGTTTTGTTTCTTTTATAATGATTAACTTAATCTTGTGCATTGATTGTATTATAAAAATCTTATTGTTTCTAACTTCCCTGGTCACTAGTTTATGAACAAAATTTACAGATGCTATTCTCCTTTGCTGATAGCTACAGGAGGATTAAAGTCGTTACTAAAATCTGTAATATGAATATTTTATAAGGACTAATATAAAAATCTGTACTGTAATGCATTACTCTAAGGGAGAGGGTATTAACTATCAGTATGGCACGGTCTAAATAGCCAAATGAACATAAATTACATTCCACAACTAGAAGGATCCCTATGTGAGGATTTAACATTGGTAAAGCCACCCAAATTACTGCCTTCGCTTAACGGGTACACATTATTTTGGAATAAAATTAAAACTTGATAAAAGTGACCCGACCATGAACAGATTGTTGAATAAAATGCTAACAATTATTTTCATGTTATATAGCTCAAATTTTAAGGACAGAGTCAAGAATCATGTACGTAAGGAATTAATTGCAACACCAGTAGTACGAGCTAGAACCTATATGGTATGGATAGATCCCAACTATACATAGCATGGTTATTGTCAAGAACAAATTATGACTTCTACTAAATGCGAGTGGACGACCAAGAAGGCTGGGTTATCCCGAGGTGGATAGCAAAGATCAATTTATTAGTAGCGCATATCATGAGCCAGCAAGAAATACACCCTACCTCCACCTATCTTCAATAAAAACATAGACCTGGCGTAGGAAAATAATAGCCTAGATTTCTCTCACTCAGCACGCAATGTATCTGAGGTTCATACCTCGTTATGATACTGACTTGATAAGCACGATTCCACTGCAAAGGATTTGACAGGAGAGGAATAAATCCCAACTTCAACTAATGACATTTATTGAAATGGTAAATCACTTGTAACGGTAGTTAAGAGAATCTTCCCTACCTTTATGCGTGATGGATGACTAGACATGTTTTCACGAGACGTAGGGCATACTACTATCCTCCATAGTAATTACTTTCTACGACTATTCAAACATAACGTTGACTATTTGTTAACTATAATTTTTTTTTGACTAACATCCCTTGCTCTGGTGTTTCAGATGCAGGTGGTTGATATCCAACATGCAGATAGTGCAAGAAATATAATAGAGATAGGAATTTATGATATTAGCTTCATGAAACATGATATTCATGTTTAAATCTTTGGGGAAAGCTTGTTTCCTCCAAATGCATTTTTACGCAACTCTAAGTTTATTAAGAACTATTTAGCAGTTTGATTTTCGGCCGTGCAATGGTCAGAGATGCCTTCTCCTTCTTCTTTTTTGTGATTTGCTGCATTCAGTATCCAACAGTCGAGCCATTTCAAGTTCATTGATTCACTTCCAATGGTAAGGAAACAATAACCTTCTATAAGGTTTAGATTTAGGTGTTTGTCTTCTTCTTCTTTTTTTCCAGTTATCTTCAAAATATAATTAAGAGGAACATGCAGTGGCGCCCATTTTAACATATTGAAATAAGTCGAACGTTTTCCTTTTTCTTTTTCTTTTTCTTTACAAAACATCAAATCTCTACATGAAGATATTACACAAAATACTGTTTCAACGGCAGAAGGGGGATATGTGCATATGCCCACAAAGGATTTATTGGCATAACCCGTTTACTTTATTATTTTGGTAGTAACCTAGATGGTGACCTTTCTGATTTTTGTTTTGGAACCAAAATCAATTTAGCTACACCACAGTTACAAC
Source organism: Sequoia sempervirens (assembly GCA_007258455.2). NCBI lineage: Eukaryota > Viridiplantae > Streptophyta > Pinopsida > Cupressales > Cupressaceae > Sequoia > Sequoia sempervirens. The sequence continues at coordinate 148,518,702 of VDFB02168118.1, read as the reverse complement.
ATAGGCTATATTTAAGATACGTGCACTTGTTTCCCAAGCAAACAACAATAGGAAATTATTCATATTCCATTTATTCCAGTCGCATAAACAAAGTTTTGTGTAAACTTGGTCTTTCTTCTAACAACCAATTGTTCCTATCGTAATACACAACGTTTACTTCAACTGGTCATTGGTTTTGTAATATAGAGAGTTTTAAATATAGTCTTTTCTTTTCACATTACGGGACAAGACCTGAGATAAAAATTTTTTTTCTCTGTCCTAACAATGTAAAATACCATACATAAACTTCTCATGATTTAGTTGATTCTCAAAGATGGAGCAACTAACATGCAATGAAATAAACCTTGTTCTTTTGTTTACCCCTTTTGTTTTCTATTTAGTTTATAAACCTTTTCCTCTGATTTATTTTCTCTTGCTCTAACAAAACGCCCGCATATTACAAATATATCTGTTTAGATGAAATAGAGAAAAAGAGAAACACTTTAATTCACAACATGATATGACATGTTTCCCTATTTTTTTGTTTTTCTTTCTTCTGTTCTACCTGAAAGGGTTTGCTGCATAAACCAAGGAAACGAAAATCATTCATTCATATAAGCAGAAATAGATATATATAAATCATTTGCACAATCGATGTACTTCTAATTTTAATAATCCTCACTTTTCCATGTACACATAAATCTGTGTATTACAACTACATTTTTAATCATAAGGGAGCTACAAGGCGTATGCATTTAAATTTGTTTCTCAATAAATTTTATTTTATTTTATTTTCAAGGCAAGAGCCTTCCAAGGCCATTGGATCCAATATTCTCCCAAGAATAATACAATATATGAAATGAATAACAATTAATAATGAAAATCTCTCTTCTCCATTCTTCATTTTTTAACAAGATATTGTTCTACCATATTAAAACATTACTTAATAAAACAATAAGTGACACACAAACTAGCAAGGCTTGCTCTTAACTTTCAATAAATAATACCTAGAATGCTATTATAACACACAAATAACTAAAGCTTGCTCTCCACCCTACTGTAATGGCGTCATGGAGCCTCGTAGGCTCTAGCCATACCCCCGAGCAAGGAAGTCTTTTAGCTCCAAGATGATGCATGGAGCCTTTTCAAATTTTTACAAGAAATAAGAATAACATAACCCCAGATTTCATGTATATGGGTTCTCTACTCTTTGTTTCTACCATGATCCATGCAAGATACCACTTTCTTACAACAAATTAACAAAAGGGGAAAATGGGGATAAGGGAGAACTTATCTCTTTGCTTTTAGATGAAGGGACTGCACTCTCATATCCATCTTTTCTTACCAAGCCAACCCATCTTGATCACTATCTTTCCAAAGAGGTAGACTCATCTCCTCCTCACATTCTTTCTACCATCTCCTTTCAAGTTCTCCAAGAGGAGAAGTGGGCAATGCCCAAATATTCTATCTTCTTGAGATATATAGAGATCCTTCAAACCTACACTCTTTCCCACAAGTGCTCACACATGTGTGAGTCTTGTGCCTATTCCAAGAACTTTTGGGGAGTGGGAGGTTGAGAGTGACAAGTCACTCTTCCCAAGCCCCAACACTTTTTGAATTCGTCACATTCATGAATGTGGACTTTTGAGGGGTCTTTTCACACTCCAAGGACAAGTTCACATGTCAAAAAGGTTCCAAACCCATAGGTATAGGTCCTAGGGGTCTATTCTTGTTCAAAAACCAAGGAAATTGACTCAATAATCCCTTTTTAAAACCTACACAAGAATCCATACGAATTTTGATCCTAAGCAAGGGTTCCAACCCCAACCAAACTCTCATGTCAAGTCCTACAATTAGATTCTACTCAAACACCCAACCAATAATAAAACCTCAACCCTTCCAAGTCAAATAGGGCTACACTTAGAACTTCCCAAGGATGTATTTGATTTGATTCCAACATTTATCTATCCTCCTATTTGCATATTTGATTCCTCTTAATCTATCAACATATTAACTTTAAATCCTCAAGAAGATGTCTTTTGATTTTCTCCTGATGGTCCTCCCTTCTCATGCTAACACCGTTACCTTCCTGCACATTACCAACATGATCATAAGTAACATTTTATATCACATTAATCGATTAGGTGAATCTTCTAAACTTTAACCATATAATAATCCATTTAAATTTCAATCTACATTCGATAGTATACTAGTGTATTCCACCTTCAAGGTAGTGACAATAGAACATAATGTCAAAATGAAATTATAAGGATTTTGCTAAAAGATCACCTTATTTATCATTCACCATATATCTAATCATAAATTTAAGAAATTCATGTCACAAATTATGTTTAGCATTAATCACTTGTGAAACGGGGTGTTACATCCCCCTCCCCTTAGCTTAGAATTCCTCCTGGAAGTTGTTAAGGTCTAGAACATAATCTTCATATAATAATGCACATGAATATATTAAAAGTGTTAATTGTTTTTCTTTCTTGATGAGACAATCAAACTATTCAACTATAAGTGCACATTAAGGACATCCCTTCCATGAATTAAATTTCTAAATACTTAGAGAAAAAAAAAAAAAATTCTCCCCAAAGAACATTTATTTGATATATTCATAGTGTAACAAATGTTAGTAGCCATCCATGTAGTTAACCCTTTTTTTTTTTGTAGCAATTGCACCAATACATGTCCAAACACCTTAACATCCTTGGACACTCTTCAAGGTTTTCTTTCGCGTCACAAACATCACTCATGATGTTAGAAAATACTTTCATTTTAATTTCAATTCATGTCTCAATAATAGTAGTCTCAATTTTATCTGTCACTTTCTTCTTCACATAATAGTCAAGTACTTTCACATGTCATTTATTTACAAATTTACCCATACATCACAAAATTTACACATAGCTCACATCACAAGGCTCAATGGGGTTTACAAGGATGGATATTCTTGGATACCACTCGAGGCCTTTCTCTAAGGAATCCTCCAATACATAAGAATAATCATAGAATGAGGAGAAGAATGGATTAATGACTGTCCCATAGCGGTCCCATTCACAACCCCTTTCAAAATACTTCCCCAACACATTTACTCCCCTATACGACCTGCCAGGGAACCCCCCTGGGATATGGCAGTTTACAAATTCCACATTACACCACACATGCCAGCAAATTTGCAACCAAGGAGAAAGCCTCAAACTGAATAACACAAGATCATAAACCAAAGTTTCAATAAAACTCCCAAGAGGGAACTTATAAATTCAAAAGAAACAAAGTAAAGATAAATTGTAGCTACATTGCAACTTTCCAATCATAATTCAAAGGCAAAATTAAACAAGTCCTTGAGGCAAATCGGACTATATAACAACTTCCAAATGGCTAAATAGCCCAAGTACATAAATGTAAAATCACACATTGCTGGCGCATAATAAAATAAAACATCAATCAAGAATTACAAATAATTCATATTTCAACAATAAAATTTGCACATTACAAGCACCACGTGACTTGATAAGCCACCTAAGGGGAGGAGGGGAATGGTGGTTCTCTAACCACATCATAAGTATTATAGCATGCAATAACTGATGGTCCCTGACCACATAAATATGAATAACGGGTGGTCCCCGACCACATTAATATACATCATTGGTGGTCCCTGACCACATAAACATGAATAACGGGTGGTCCCCGACCACATTAATATACATCACTGGTGGTCCCTGACCACATGAATATGAGTAACTAGTGGTCCCTGACCACATAAGTATGAATCACTGGTAGTCCATGTTATTCCATCCTTTACCCATGGGTTATAAACATCAAGGAATAGGTTTACACTATGAACCAACAAGTGTGGCTCTCATATGTGGGGGAGTAGGCCACAGTCAACGTCCATGGGAAGATTACAATGACTTGACATAGATCCTTTATCAGGATTAGGGACAACACCCTGAGCTCGTAATCTCCTGATGGTAGACCATGTGCCTCTCAACCCCTATTTACACTAGCTGGCATCACACTCCCATTAGGGGGGAACCAAACGCTAGAGGTACACATTTAACTAACACGAGGAATACATCACATCGCATTTAATAAACACACATCCACACATATCATGTTTACATCATTTTTTTAATAGCTAACTTACACAATGGACCATCACAAAGGGTACACATAGGGGATCGTACTAGACGTCCACCACCCTTATCCCAAGTCGGATACACTGTATCTCATACTTGGGGCACAACACATTTACTGGTCTCACATCACATGACATAACACAATACACTCTATGAAATTTTTCATATAACATAGCAAAATCAATGTACTTAAATACACTCCATTTTCTTTAGGTGAAATTCACTTTTCTTCTCAATTTTGTAATTCTCTACTCACTTTGCATATGTAAAGGAAATCACTAGATGATGCACAACTATAGCCTAGGTCGTACACCATTTTCTTAGGTTTAACAATACATGGTATATCATACTTTTACCTTACTAATCCATTGTCCAACATCACATATATGATCAATATTGGTTTTCTATATTTGAATCCATGTTGTCCTTCCTCTTTCATTCAACTCTGTTTGTTACATGTTCACTAGCATATCCATATGGTAATTCCATTATAAATAGACATTTTTATTTTTATTTTGCAATGTGATAAAGGATGTTTTCTACTCAATAAAGAAGTTAATCAACCATATTCTTTTGAAACATTATAATACAAGAGAAGAAAGTAAACTCAATTCATAAAACACATGATGAATCATAGAATAATAATTTTCACAACTCATTAATCTCTATATATCTTTAAGCAAATATTGCATTCCACTACCTAAGGTTGACTCATTTAATCACATGTTATAATCATATTTTTTTTTTTTAATCACAATTATTTCTAACTTCTTAAGGTACAAAGACATACAATGAGTAACAATTCCTACCTCTAAGTTTTCTCCAGTATGTGTGTCTCTCTCTAACACACGCACATATATTTTCCTCAAGAGTACTAGTCATTGGTATATAAATACACAACATTAGTTGGGAGTCTTTCATGGCAATTTTTGTGTCCTTGATGATACCATTTAGTTTCTCAATTACTCAATTCACTAAAAATTTTACATAGTTCCTCACCCGATTTATAAATTCAAACAATTGATTCTTTAGTTCTTGTGACATATACACAACCTTAAAGGTCAACACCTAAATGAATATGTTATTACTTCCTATTAGACATACAATATTTTCTTATTTTGGCTTCAAAAAGTCTTTATTTATTAGCTCATTTATAAGGAAAGTAGTAATAGCATACATTCTAGATAAAGTTTTAACATCAAGTTCACATTTTGATATGGTCTCATCACAAAGGTTTTATGTTTAATTTTCTAGAAGTGAGTTATTTATACAATATCTAATTCAATTTTCACCAATCTTAACTTAGTTGCAACTTTCTACACATTCTCACCTATGACTTGAATCATGTTCTATCATTTGTTATTTTAGTCTATTGGTAAAACAATTCCAAGATTTATTAGTCATTGTATTTCTATTAAATTCATTATCTCTTTGTTTACTTGCAAAAGTGTTAGGATAACTTAAAGTTTAACCATTTAATTCAAGGTAAAATGTGATTTTGACCACTTTTAAAAGTTTGATTTACTATGCATTGCAAGGCTTTTATCCTTGGTCGATGCCATCATACATGAAATTTTTCTTACCAGCCATGAAGTGAATTGTTGTTGCTTCACGAGATTAACCCTTATACACTTATATGTAAATCAAGGTCTTTGGGTAATAGAATAGGACCTAGAAATTCTAGGGTCAAGGTGTAAAAGATTCTCAGTTCATGTGTGTATTAATACCAATTTGTAAACAAGTCCTTAATTTTGTTTTGTCAAACAACCTATACCCTAAAGGTTTAGTTGTAATCATCATCAAGAGTTTAAGTCTAATTATATGGTTCCTAAAATTCCTCATAATACATAGTTTGAGGGTTTTCTATTATTCCATTCTTGTTGGCAATTTGATTTAATCAATTTAAAGGTTTAGAAATCTAATCTTATTCCACCAAAAACCTTGACACATTAATCCCCTTTAGAGGTTCATATAGTTCCTTCCTTTATCTAGTGATAAATCTTCAAAAGTATAACTTCTATTCTTTATTTGTAATAAGGTTCTTGTAAGAAAATATGTTGCTCCCAAAACAACCATAACTTCAAGAAGTAGCATTACTATTGTATTTGATAATTATCATCTAAGGAAGCCAACATAATAATGTTTCTTTAATAATACACATCATGATGTCTTATAACACTATTTATACACTTTATAAAAATATTGTGTTTCAAAACTCAATTATACCTTTTTAAGGTTTAACAAAGTTTATTGTCAAAAGACCATATTAACGTCATAACCCTTGTTAAGAAGACTAAGACATTTACCTCCTTTACTTAAATCAAGAGAACCTATTTTGTTCGATTAATTCTTAAAGATCAAATGCTTTCAACTAAACATTTTATTTGGACCATGAATTTCGTTCAATCTTTTACCATAGGGTACATCACAACTCTAACTAGGTTGGACATTAACTTTTATATTCTCTTTTTTTTTTTTTTTATACAAGGTAAGTTGTCTAGGATTTTCATTACAACATTTTATTCTAGCTAACACACACAACTCTTAATGCCCAAATTATTCCCAGAGTTCCCTAGAGTTGCAACCTAGGGCTCTGATACCAATGTCATGCCTAAATTTTTTTGTTAGAAAAACCGAACTATTTTTTTGTATTTTATCTTTTTTTTTTTTTGCTTAGTCTCCTCCGGCCAATCTTTCTCTATACTCAAGTATGCAAATGAACTTGGTTGCCACGCATCGACGAAATAGAAAGGGAGATCTCAACTTTACACACACAAAGCTAGCTAGATAATGGTAAAATCATTTAGCTTTATACTCATTAAACTTATATCTAAGCCACTATTGACTTATAGGGTGACTTAGTCATATGATGTTCCAACAACCAACTTAACAATCAATTCTGAGAATATTTGGTGGGTATTTATTTAAATACCATTGAGTACTAAATTGGCAGCTTGACAATTATTGCTACTACTCACAATTAAAGATAACTAACCTTAATATTATCATGTCTTTTATTCATCAATGCCTCAAATATAGAGATTATTATATAGTTAGGTAATATGAAAATGCACAAATGTGTTTCTTTTAACCTTCAAGTTATCAAGAGGAAGATTAGTCATGTAAGATTTAAAAAAAACTACCCTAACCTCGGATTACATTAATAACCAAATTTATCTTTTAGATAGTATCAAGTAACCTAACCTTTGATCTAATACATATTTGATAAGTCTATTTGATTAATTATCAATAATATATATAATTATCTTCTTTGCACATATATTTTATATCCCCTATGAAGTAATTTTAAAATAATAATAATAATGATTACTTTTTAGAATTAAATCATTTCCTATATGTATATATTTCATATATATTACTTTTACTCTAAAAGAAAAACTAAAAATATATAACAAAAGGATATTCATTTTTGTTTTAAAAAGAATGGTAAAGATACTTCACCTTTACCCTCATACATACCTTTATTTAATTTCACATTAATATGAGTGGGACATACTCTTTTCTTCTTTTTTTTAAATGAGGGATTTCTTAACGTAAGGATTAGATTGAAGGCTTTTAAAAGTTGAAGTGAATGGGGTAGTCTTGGAGCCCCAAAATGGGAATTTTCCAACGCCTCACTTATTACACTAACCTGCCATTGGAAAATCTCCTTCGTAGTTTTGTTTCTTTTATAATGATTAACTTAATCTTGTGCATTGATTGTATTATAAAAATCTTATTGTTTCTAACTTCCCTGGTCACTAGTTTATGAACAAAATTTACAGATGCTATTCTCCTTTGCTGATAGCTACAGGAGGATTAAAGTCGTTACTAAAATCTGTAATATGAATATTTTATAAGGACTAATATAAAAATCTGTACTGTAATGCATTACTCTAAGGGAGAGGGTATTAACTATCAGTATGGCACGGTCTAAATAGCCAAATGAACATAAATTACATTCCACAACTAGAAGGATCCCTATGTGAGGATTTAACATTGGTAAAGCCACCCAAATTACTGCCTTCGCTTAACGGGTACACATTATTTTGGAATAAAATTAAAACTTGATAAAAGTGACCCGACCATGAACAGATTGTTGAATAAAATGCTAACAATTATTTTCATGTTATATAGCTCAAATTTTAAGGACAGAGTCAAGAATCATGTACGTAAGGAATTAATTGCAACACCAGTAGTACGAGCTAGAACCTATATGGTATGGATAGATCCCAACTATACATAGCATGGTTATTGTCAAGAACAAATTATGACTTCTACTAAATGCGAGTGGACGACCAAGAAGGCTGGGTTATCCCGAGGTGGATAGCAAAGATCAATTTATTAGTAGCGCATATCATGAGCCAGCAAGAAATACACCCTACCTCCACCTATCTTCAATAAAAACATAGACCTGGCGTAGGAAAATAATAGCCTAGATTTCTCTCACTCAGCACGCAATGTATCTGAGGTTCATACCTCGTTATGATACTGACTTGATAAGCACGATTCCACTGCAAAGGATTTGACAGGAGAGGAATAAATCCCAACTTCAACTAATGACATTTATTGAAATGGTAAATCACTTGTAACGGTAGTTAAGAGAATCTTCCCTACCTTTATGCGTGATGGATGACTAGACATGTTTTCACGAGACGTAGGGCATACTACTATCCTCCATAGTAATTACTTTCTACGACTATTCAAACATAACGTTGACTATTTGTTAACTATAATTTTTTTTTGACTAACATCCCTTGCTCTGGTGTTTCAGATGCAGGTGGTTGATATCCAACATGCAGATAGTGCAAGAAATATAATAGAGATAGGAATTTATGATATTAGCTTCATGAAACATGATATTCATGTTTAAATCTTTGGGGAAAGCTTGTTTCCTCCAAATGCATTTTTACGCAACTCTAAGTTTATTAAGAACTATTTAGCAGTTTGATTTTCGGCCGTGCAATGGTCAGAGATGCCTTCTCCTTCTTCTTTTTTGTGATTTGCTGCATTCAGTATCCAACAGTCGAGCCATTTCAAGTTCATTGATTCACTTCCAATGGTAAGGAAACAATAACCTTCTATAAGGTTTAGATTTAGGTGTTTGTCTTCTTCTTCTTTTTTTCCAGTTATCTTCAAAATATAATTAAGAGGAACATGCAGTGGCGCCCATTTTAACATATTGAAATAAGTCGAACGTTTTCCTTTTTCTTTTTCTTTTTCTTTACAAAACATCAAATCTCTACATGAAGATATTACACAAAATACTGTTTCAACGGCAGAAGGGGGATATGTGCATATGCCCACAAAGGATTTATTGGCATAACCCGTTTACTTTATTATTTTGGTAGTAACCTAGATGGTGACCTTTCTGATTTTTGTTTTGGAACCAAAATCAATTTAGCTACACCACAGTTACAACATAGGCTATATTTAAGATACGTGCACTTGTTTCCCAAGCAAACAACAATAGGAAATTATTCATATTCCATTTATTCCAGTCGCATAAACAAAGTTTTGTGTAAACTTGGTCTTTCTTCTAACAACCAATTGTTCCTATCGTAATACACAACGTTTACTTCAACTGGTCATTGGTTTTGTAATATAGAGAGTTTTAAATATAGTCTTTTCTTTTCACATTACGGGACAAGACCTGAGATAAAAATTTTTTTTCTCTGTCCTAACAATGTAAAATACCATACATAAACTTCTCATGATTTAGTTGATTCTCAAAGATGGAGCAACTAACATGCAATGAAATAAACCTTGTTCTTTTGTTTACCCCTTTTGTTTTCTATTTAGTTTATAAACCTTTTCCTCTGATTTATTTTCTCTTGCTCTAACAAAACGCCCGCATATTACAAATATATCTGTTTAGATGAAATAGAGAAAAAGAGAAACACTTTAATTCACAACATGATATGACATGTTTCCCTATTTTTTTGTTTTTCTTTCTTCTGTTCTACCTGAAAGGGTTTGCTGCATAAACCAAGGAAACGAAAATCATTCATTCATATAAGCAGAAATAGATATATATAAATCATTTGCACAATCGATGTACTTCTAATTTTAATAATCCTCACTTTTCCATGTACACATAAATCTGTGTATTACAACTACATTTTTAATCATAAGGGAGCTACAAGGCGTATGCATTTAAATTTGTTTCTCAATAAATTTTATTTTATTTTATTTTCAAGGCAAGAGCCTTCCAAGGCCATTGGATCCAATATTCTCCCAAGAATAATACAATATATGAAATGAATAACAATTAATAATGAAAATCTCTCTTCTCCATTCTTCATTTTTTAACAAGATATTGTTCTACCATATTAAAACATTACTTAATAAAACAATAAGTGACACACAAACTAGCAAGGCTTGCTCTTAACTTTCAATAAATAATACCTAGAATGCTATTATAACACACAAATAACTAAAGCTTGCTCTCCACCCTACTGTAATGGCGTCATGGAGCCTCGTAGGCTCTAGCCATACCCCCGAGCAAGGAAGTCTTTTAGCTCCAAGATGATGCATGGAGCCTTTTCAAATTTTTACAAGAAATAAGAATAACATAACCCCAGATTTCATGTATATGGGTTCTCTACTCTTTGTTTCTACCATGATCCATGCAAGATACCACTTTCTTACAACAAATTAACAAAAGGGGAAAATGGGGATAAGGGAGAACTTATCTCTTTGCTTTTAGATGAAGGGACTGCACTCTCATATCCATCTTTTCTTACCAAGCCAACCCATCTTGATCACTATCTTTCCAAAGAGGTAGACTCATCTCCTCCTCACATTCTTTCTACCATCTCCTTTCAAGTTCTCCAAGAGGAGAAGTGGGCAATGCCCAAATATTCTATCTTCTTGAGATATATAGAGATCCTTCAAACCTACACTCTTTCCCACAAGTGCTCACACATGTGTGAGTCTTGTGCCTATTCCAAGAACTTTTGGGGAGTGGGAGGTTGAGAGTGACAAGTCACTCTTCCCAAGCCCCAACACTTTTTGAATTCGTCACATTCATGAATGTGGACTTTTGAGGGGTCTTTTCACACTCCAAGGACAAGTTCACATGTCAAAAAGGTTCCAAACCTATAGGTATAGGTCCTAGGGGTCTATTCTTGTTCAAAACCAAGGAAATTGACTCATTAATCCCTTTTTAAAACCTACACAAGAATCCATACGAATTTTGATCCTAAGCAAGGGTTCCAACCCCAACCAAACTCTCATGTCAAGTCCTACAATTAGATTCTACTCAAACACCCAACCAATAATAAAACCTCAACCCTTCCAAGTCAAATAGGGCTACACTTAGAACTTCCCAAGGATGTATTTGATTTGATTCCAACATTTATCTATCCTCCTATTTGCATATTTGATTCCTCTTAATCTATCAACATATTAACTTTAAATCCTCAAGAAGATGTCTTTTGATTTTCTCCCGATGGTCCTCCCTTCTCATGCTAACACCGTTACCTTCCTGCACATTACCAACATGATCATAAGTAACATTTTATATCACATTAATCTATTAGGTGAATCTTCTAAACTTTAACCATATAATAATCCATTTAAATTTCAATCTACATTCGATAGTATACTAGTGTATTCCACCTTCAAGGTAGTGACAATAGAACATAATGTCAAAATGAAATTATAAGGATTTTGCTAAAAGATCACCTTATTTATCATTCACCATATATCTAATCATAAATTTAAGAAATTCATGTCACAAATTATGTTTAGCATTAATCACTTGTGAAACGGGGTCTTACAAAAGCTATAGATGTTTTTCAATCAGGCTATCAATCAGGACTTTAGTCACAATTCAAATAGGAAATGAATACTAATTATTTATTAAGTTCTACGTAAAGCATAATTTATATTGGTGGAAATTTGTGAATCTCCTTTAAAAACCCTTTTCGTTTCATCAATTTTGGGTAAAAAAAAGTCATCAACCACATACCCTACACATACCCATTATATCACTACTTTTTGGCCCATCATGATCCTATACATACCCAAACCTAACTAATATAATAGTAAAAAGGTATGTTTTAAGATGCTAAAATGATGTGTACCTTTTTCAAAAAGTGATGTTTCAGGCCTCATTGAGTAATCATTCACCCAGTTGGGAATGGGTCATTGCTAGGGTTTTGGAAAAGTTATTTTTGTGTCATGTTCTTCAATGTCTACACTCCCAGGTCCTAGGTTTCAACTCCTAAAATTTAGAAATAAATTTTGTCGCATATTTCCCGTGATCTTGCAAGAAAGGTGACAAATTTGACAATTTTTGTTCTCCAATTGATCTTCTTCCTAAAACTTGCAATCACACATCAAAGAGGAGAAAATGTTGATTATTAGGGAATAGGGGTTTTCCTTGGTCAAACCCCATTTTGGTAAGTAAACCTTGTAATGAAATAATGCATAAAAGGAAAGATGAATGAACAATGTAATTCTACAACTCACCAATCCTCAATTGAACTATGGAATACAAATCAACAATCTTGCATGAAGTGGCCTCAAATAATGTTGATCTTGATCACCACACTTGATTAGAAACAACACCTTGAATATTCTTGAATTGGATCTTCAATGATACATTAACATATTAGCTTAAAAATATGCATGATCCACTATGCATTTGACATGATGATATTATCTTTGATTGTTGTAATAAACTTCAATAATATACCCTTGAATTCCTTTGCAATGCTCTTGCATGCTCTATAAGTCTCTTGTAAAAGTACTCTTGAATGCTTATAAAATTCTAGGATGAAACTATGTGAAATAACCTTATATTTATACTTAACTTAAGATTTAATCACAAAATTCAAATAACACGAGCCGGCATTAGATCTAGGATTTGAAATTATTAAAATCCCACCTAAAACACATCCCAAGGGTTGTGTCCTAAGATAGTGAGGACCCATTCACCATAGGGTAAATGGGTCCTAGCATACCTAACTAGGACCTATTTTGAGGAATGTGAAATGTCATGTCAAAAGGGGGTCCTAGGATCTAGTGAGGGCCCATTCACCGGGTGGTGAATGGGTCCTCGGTCACTATCATAGGACACAAACCTTGCCAAATTAAGTGTTGTGAAATATTGTTAATGAGTGTCAAGTTTTCTCCCTCAAAAAATGCATTAAATTAAGCTTCAATTTGAATTTAAGGCGCCAATTAAGCTCAATTACCCTCAATTAATTAATAAAGCCCTAGATTAGTGTGAAAGTGTAAAGATACACTTTACAACACCCTAAATAAGGCATCATGAATTACATTTTACTATAATGATCCCTAGACTTAATGTGAATGTGTAAGACACATTACAACACTAAATCAAGGCAACATTAGGATCATTTATTATTAATTATTCCCAAATTAGGGAAAAGGAGATACTTTTTCTGTTACTACATTTTTCCCCCACTTTAGTGAGAGTATGAACCCATGTCAGACTCACACTAAAGTAGACATTCAATACACATATGTATGCAACAATAACAAAGATGATCAATCATACACTATCAAAGATGAAGAAAATAAAGTATTAAGCTTTGACCATCCCAATGCATTTTGGAACATGGTTGTTTGTCTGAGAAAAGGGGGGAAGGATCAATCCTCAACTATCCAACACGATGTGGAACACATCTCAACTATTTTTCTGTAACATTCATACTCACTCCAGGTTAGTGGAACCTTAGGCTATCAACTAGGTGAGTATCCCTCTAGGAAGGTGGCTTAGTGAGAAAGTCATGCATGTGTGTTTGTGCTTAACAAGGTGTGTTATGCTAAGAACCAATACACATGGCAATGATCTAAAGCCAAGAAAGGTGTGTTATGCTAGGTGGCCTTGAATTAGGGTTGTGTTCAAGATTCATAATGTTAGAAAGTTGTTTTATGCCAAAAACTTATGAACATTTGCATGCAAGTTCATGTTCAAAGGGAATTTTTTCATTCATGTAAGGTCTTCTTCTTAGGGAACATCATTTCTAATGTCTCCAAGAGAGGAAAAGTCAAGAGTAATAGATTGTCACTTATGGAATGCCTCACTTCACATCATACAACTAAGGGAAATTCATATGCCTATAAATATCACACTCTTGGAGGACATCAAACTCAATGAAATCACCATGAAAATTACACATGACAAAAAGAAAATCACACCATGAAATATGCAAAATGTTAAAAGATGTTAGTGGTTGCTAACACCATTACTGTGAGAAACTACCTTAAAGTAGCCCATGTTTACTCCGATGACATGAGAGTTTTCCTTAGAAAACCCTATGCCAAGTCATATATTCTCAAAATAAAACTACGTCATGAAAAAGGAAGGAAGGTTTTCCCACAAAAATACATAAGGCATCTATGGATCTGGGGTTAGTATGTCTTTGCTTACAATGTTATCATAGAGCAGGAAATTCATCATTCTCCAAATACTCATAGAACTAGAAGAATGGAACAAAGAGAGTGAAAAAAAGAAAAGAAAAATCTTTCAGGTTAACATGAAGAGACCTAAATTTCTCAATGCCTTGCATCATCCCAAAAAGGAAAACATAAGAAAAATGAAAAAATAAAATCTTTATGACATAAAGAAGATTGTAGGTACAAATACAGGAATGAAAAAAGAGAGAGAAATACATCATATGAAACATCATGGGGGATCACATTATGCACATGAAAAATAAAACCAATAGAAAGGACTAGTAAGGCATATGCGAGTCAACCTATAGTAGGTCATTTGCATCCTAATCTCGGTCAATGTAAATAGAAGGTGAACAACTAGCCAAGGGGACAATAGAAAGTGTCAAACTAGGACACACACCAAGTTTGATACTCTTTTTAGGAGATTTGTCATTTAATCTCATAGAAGAGGAAAACAATGTATTCAATTCATTATGCACTTTCTCAACAATCTTTGCAATATCAATATCATCAT
Organism: Sequoia sempervirens; assembly: GCA_007258455.2. Lineage (NCBI taxonomy): Eukaryota > Viridiplantae > Streptophyta > Pinopsida > Cupressales > Cupressaceae > Sequoia > Sequoia sempervirens. The sequence continues at coordinate 148,503,627 of VDFB02168118.1, read as the reverse complement.
CTATATTAATCACAACAGGAGGTTGAATGATAATATCTATTAAAGGTTATTATTTATATTGTGGAGAGGGTATAGAGTCATCATGCATTGCTTCAAGTAAGTTCATATTTTGATTTTCTATTTTTCTCTTTTCTTCTTAATTTTGTAATATACAAGCAATAGAACAATGTCTATACCTACGCTCTCTATCATTTTGATTTTGTTTCAATATGTTGTCATTTTTTGTTTGTGTAGGAGCGGGTTTATCAACCATAGGTTCATTTCTTCTTTTAGGGTAGGAATGGAAGGAGCAACAAGATTTTTCTCAATCACTTTCTCTTTAACTTTGTAAACTTGTTTAATTGTAGGAGGAATGAAGGGATTGTTTTGGTTATCTCGTGGTCTCTTATAGGAAATTGTAGGATGTTTTTTCCTAGGTTGTTATTGGATGTTAGGAAGGGATTTTGGTTCAATCATAGTTTCATCAATGATATGTGGCTCAATCATAGGTTGAGGCATTTTTCTAAGGGATAGTTCTGCTATGTGCTTTTCCTTAAAATTTTGATATGATTTGAAAAAGTAGTCTTCCTAAGGTCTAATAGGTTCAATAGGCTCGGGCAAAAAGAAATCCAATGAAAAATTCCCTTGGGAAGAAACATGATCATACACACTATTCAATGCACAATAAATATATCATTTCCAATGGTAAACTTTAAAAATTTATGCACAACTGACAAGACAACATTCATGTAGTGAAGCCATGGGTAGCCTAACTTGACACAAAATTGGTTTGATTGCAGGATGATGATGAATGAGATAGTTAATGCTTTTGGTCCATGTTTTATAGGGAGATCTATCAAGCCTATTGCAAGACAAGGAAAACCATTATGCATCTTGATCCATGTTGTAGTGTAGGAAACCATATCCCTTTATATTTTCACATATGTTTGGGCCCTCCCTACTAAATTTTCCTTTTTTATGCCTTATTTGGTCCTATTTTGCATCCACAAGCCTTCTTCAATGCATCTTTTCAAGGACAATCCCAACAAATATCAAAATACCAATCATAATTTAATGTTTTTGGTTTGTATGGCCTATATTTAGTGATCTAGGAATCATACACCACCTTGGGCGAATGGGTCCCACCTAAGGTTTGGGGCCTAAACTTGAATTTGGCATTAAACATAATATTTGTTGAAATTTATGAGCTGAGCTTAGCCTACTATGACTCATATGCCCCAACTAGCATATGAGTCTCACATAGCTTGGACCCAATTTTTAATTCAATTCTTAGTGGGATTTAATTCTCTTAGATTTGAGGTAACTTCTAGTGTTGTAATTTTGGGAAATTTGGCATAAAGAAGTATAGATACAAGGTTGTTTCATATATTTTCTCCTAACAAGATCTACCGAGTTTACAAGTGCCCTAGCAATTCAAGTATTCAAGAATTCTAGCATTCAAGAGAATTCAAGAGTGTTTATCAAGCATTTTTAAGCTGCATTCAAGATTCAAGCATCATGTTTGTTTTTGAGCTAACATTTGTGATGTAGGTATCTTATGATTCAAGCAAGCATTCAAGTCAAGATCCATAACATACAATAAAGAGTCAAGATCCACATTCATGATAGACATTACTTACAAGATTGCATCCTATTTTTCAAGGGTTTGATTTAGGTTAAAAATACATTGAAGATAAATATTGGATAAATTTTTTCAAGTTTTCAAAGTTTTCCTCTACATTTCAAGATCACTGACAGTCATTTATAGAGTAGAATTTAGTGTTTCAAACTTGAAGATTTTATAGGAGATAAGCTATAAGAGAAAACCAAAGGATATTAGAGTTTTAGATCAACCCTAATACTAGGACTAAATCACCACTTGTAGTGTATGAGTCCCAGTATAGTAGATTTCAATAATTTTTGTATATCCTAGTTTAGTAGTTTCAGATTCTAGTTTTGGCCCAAAATGCTAAACTGTGACTCATACACTACAACTAGAATCACCACTTGTAGTTGCTTTAAAAGTAATATTTTTGGGAATTCATACCTTGTTTCAAGCCTCTTTAGTTTCCAAGTGGACCTTTGTCTACCCCTAGTTTTTTATTCTGATTTAAGTTGATTTTGTAGATCATATCATTAGGTTTTGCATGTTACTTTCATTACTTTTCTTTCCAAGCCTTTGCTTGGTGGTGAACCCCTTATCTTTTTTAATTACACCCTATAACACCTTATTACAGATATCCTTCCCTAATTCCATCCCTAGATTGAGATCTCTAAGGTTTCCTTGAGTGAAATTTGAAGGAAATAGGTGGAAAGATCCTAAAACCCTTCTTTTGTGTGTTCCATCTCCTAAAATGTAGAACTCACCCTATTTTCTTATTTTCATTTTGGTGAACCTATCCTTTAGAACACCTTATTTTTAATTTGGAGTGCATCATAGTCCTAGATCTAGCTTACATTAATTTGTATTAGCTCTTGCATTAATTAATATGCATATAGGGTTTATAAATCTTGCATTAGTGAAAGTGCATATAGGTTGCATTTTTGCATCTAGCATCATTGAAATTCACTTGAATTCTAGAATTGCACTCATTCTAGACATCATTCAATGCAAAAAACCTAATATTCACTTAGACTTTGCTGAAATTAGTGTCAAAACCCTCATCTAGGACTCATATGCCCCTCTAGGTGATTTAATCCCAATATAGGTGTTTTCTCTTGATTTCTAGGTATTCTATGTGGACTATTTTGTAACATTTGAATCCCTCAAAAACCCTGACTGGGACTCATATCCCCCTCTGGGTGATTTAGTCCCATGTTAGATTTGAATATGCATTTTACAACATTAAAAACACTATTTATGTGTTTTTGTTTGTTGTTCTTAGATTTTTGCTTAATTTATTTCGTTGCATCTAGCTTAATTTGGTTGATTTCATGCATTACTTAATTGCATTTATAAAATTTTCATTGTTGAATAATGTAATCAATTAATCACCATGTTTATATGTCATTACATTTCATCATGTTTATGTGCTTAGGTAAGCTTTGGATGTCCAAGTTAAAGTCCTTAGTGAATGTGTCTAGTTGTGCATTTGGAAAAAACCCTAATGAAATTGAACTCACTCATTCTCAATGAACTCATAATGCATGTCCTCCTTGTTATGAACACCCAAAAACTCTAAAGATGTTTGGTCTTTTGCATCTTAAAATTGAAACACAAGCTGAGCCTAATTTCTCTACAATAGGTGATCCTAGCACCTCTAATCCAACAAATGTTCACCCATGCTATGTTAATAGAGTTATGTGAGGGGGAAAATCATTAGATGCAAATATCAAATTAATGAAATGAAATGAGAATCTATCTAATTCAAAACACTTAATATAAGATCTTATTCCATCACTCATGAAATGAACAATCTAAGCTATTGAAATTACCTAATGAAATCCTAATATTAACATAATAAATTCAAAGAAAAGGAGAGGTTACCATCCCATGTTGGAGTGTGTTTGCATGATGTTGGATTGTTCATATCACTATGAAGCTTTCATTGTTGTGTCGTGAAATCTTGAAGAATGATGTTGATGTTGGTTGACCAAAGGTATTTTGAAGCTCTATCAATGGTGATCTTGAAAACACTTCATTGCATACGGTATGTTGATCCTTTGATTCTTTTTTGTGAGGAAAGATGTTTGTTATATAGAAAATGAGATTTGAAATGGACGATCAAGATTCAACAATGTTGGATCAAGATCAATGATAGAAAGGTGTTGAGAGGATTTAGACATGAGAAGATTGTACAAAGTTGATTGCACAATTTGTGTGATTGAGGAATAGAAATTGGCTAGTCATGGATTAGATTGATCAGTCAAGATTTAGATTGATTAGTTAGGAAATCAATGGCTTAGTTAGCAAATAGATTGATTAGTTAGGAAATCAATGGCTTAGTTAGCAAATAGATTGATTAGTCATCAAATTAGATTAATTAGTCAGCAAATTAGATTTCTTAGTCAGTAATCATAATTTGCTCAATTCCTTTTTGGACTTGAATGTGCAAATCAAGTTTGAATTTTGCAAATAAATTTGCATTAGTTTGATTTGATTTTTGATAAATGATTTCAACAGTTTGATTTAATTATTCAATATTTTGATGGAAAGTGTTGTAATTAAATTATTATGATTTAATAATTTAATCAACTTAGGGGAATAAGGTGTTTTAGTGACATAATTAAATAATTGGCATTCTTTAATCAATTAGAACAAAATAAAGTGCAATTAGCACTTCATTAAATAAAAATGTAATTTATTTAATTGGTCAAAATGAAGGGACACAAATTAATAAAATAATGTCATTTTATTCAATTAATAGTAGAAATGGGATTTTTAGGACTTTATTAAATAAATGAAATCTATTTAATTTGCCAAAAATGATGAAAAAGTTAATTAATTAAATAATGTTGTATTATTTAATTAATAGAGGAAATTAGGGTTTTGGATGTTGTTGATGTGAAACGTAGTGTTGTTTGATAATAATGATGTTGATGTTGTGTGATGTTACAAGATGTTCTGAGATGTTTTGAGGATGTTTTGAGATGTTCCTAGGATGTTTCAAGATGTTCTAGGGATGTTATGAGATGTTCTAAGATATTCTGGGGATGTTTTGAGATGTTTTGAGATGTTCCGAGGATGTTCTGAGATGTTCCAAGATGTTCTGAGGATGTTTTGAGGATGTTATGAGATGTTACAAGGATGTTATGAGATTTTTTGAGGATGTTCTAAGATGTGTGATAGGTGTTAGGTATATTTTACATGTCTAAATTTTACCTAGGCTTTTTGAGACAAAGTATTGGTTGCTTTGTTTCAAAGATTCTATTTTTAAGATCAAGTTTTTTTAAAAAAATTATGTGCCACTGTGCCTCGGTGTTTAGTGGAATGATGGTAAGACTTTGTGCTACCCCCTCAAGAGGTTGGTTGAAAAAGGTCAGGTCAAGCTCATGACACTATCTTGTTTTAGTTCTAATGTGTTGACAATGTAAAATTAGTTCTATAGGTCCCTTTGTCCTTGTACTGATGTTTTTGGGAGCTTTTAATTTGAAAGTAGGAAGGTTCCATAGTAAAAATTATGCTTTCCCAAGTGAAATTAGGGTTTTTTGAGGATTAATATAGGAAATTTGGCTTCAAATTGGCTCATTTGTGCTTTGACCCTATAGCTAATTGTTGTCTCTAGATTTTCCATTTTGTCAGTTCTCAAGGAGCAATGTTGAGGTTTGAGGGAGCCCCACATTGTTCTGACCTGGTTTGGGAGTTCATATTTCCTGTAGGTGTCAATGACCCAGTATGTACCTTGTCCCTTTGTGTTTTCATCTTGTTTCATTCTCATATTATTTGTACAAAGTTCTCCAAGTCAATAGCAAAGTTTTGGTGATTTCTGAGCATCTACATCATTTTTCTTGCATGTGCTAGGTGAGAACCTCACCTTTGACCTTTAAACCCTCACCCTTGACCTAAGACCCTGTTCTTGACTTAAACCCTCACTTTTGATTCATGCACTTGACCTAAAACCTCACCCTTGTTTGAAATCCTTACATTTGATTGTTGTTTTTCCTGAAACCTCGTCCTTGACCAAGAAGCTTGCATTTTCCTTAAATTCTTGCATTTGAAAAATCTCACTTGCTCCTAAAACCTCACAATTGCTCCTAAAACCTCACACTTTCTCCTAAAATCTTGCACTTGCTCTTGAAACCTTGGTTTTTTTTGTTGTTTGACTGTAATCAAGACATTTTTTACCCTATCTTTAAATGACCATATCTTGGTCATACGAAAGTATTTTTTAGTGATCTTTTTAAAAAAATGGGGTAGAATTTTGTGATATTTGCAATGGTGTAGGTGGATTTTAGTTTTTGTAAAGTTAAATTTTCTATTGGTGTCATGATCTTGCATTTCCTAGGTCAGGAAACTTGTGCTTGATCTCAAAACCCTTTCCTTTGACCTAAAACCTTGCATTTGATTGTTGTTTTATGAGTGTCTGCTTTAAGCCCTTGCATTTGATTCATGCAATTGCTCTAAATCTTTACATTTGACTTAAAACCTTTCCCTTGTTTCATTCACTTTCCCTAAAAGCTCACCCTAAGTCTCATTTTTCATCTTTTTGTATTTTTTGCACATTCAAAGTGAAACCCTAACATCATGAATTAAAATGATTATAGGTTGTCATTTTGTTAGACAACTAGATGTAGATGGTGGTCTACAGCTTGGTCTATAGACTGTTATCCATTTTATTGGGAAGCGTACTTGATCTTTATTATGTTGTTATTTAGATACATACTATAGACATGATTTTTGTATCTATATTCATCGGCCAAGTCAAGGCCTCATATATATGTATAATTTTGTATTATCCTATCACACTTTGTTTCACTAATGATGATGTACTATGACATTCTTCCTTTTTTGATGATATATATATATGATACAACTTCTTTGATTCAACTCATTTTATGCTTAATGGATGATGATGTATGATGATGTATGCATATGATATGGATGGATGGATCATACTTTGTATCATATGATATTTTATTATGGATGATCAATATATTGTTGTGATATATGATGGATGTATGCCCCATACATGATATATGATGTTTTTATTGGTTTATTATCATCATGATGTGTATTGATGATATTGTGGATTCAACATGGTACTAATGATATTGCTATGTAGGGTGGATGTTAATTATAAAAAATATCGATGATGGATAGAAATATGATGTTAATTAGAAGAAATATCGATGATGGATATAAATATGATGTTGTTAGTAGTTGATGATTTAATTTTGCTTCACTTGGAGGCTTCATAATTTTGAACAATCCTATTTCATGTAGCAAAAAAATATGATGCACTAGGGTATTAATGACCAAGGTGACTTTGAATCTATTGCATGGAATTTGACTCTACAAACAAGAAGTATTCTTGCTCATACCAGATATGCGAAAACCCTATTAGAGTGTATGGGTGAGAATATTTGAAACATGTCAAACCTGTAACACAAGAGGTATTAAGAACCTAACATGCTATCCTTACACAAAATGCATCAAAACAACTTCCACACATAGGAAAAAGCAAGTATTTTTCATGGTAGTATAACAAAAATATCCATAAACAACAAATCAAAATGATGTTCAATTGCCCCCATTCCTTCTTCTCTAAATCCTTATGGACATCCTCGAGAGATCCTACAAATGGGTCACTAAAATAAATCGTAAAAATAAGACTACAAACAAAATGAAAATAAAATTGTTGTATCACTTTCCATATCTGTTTGAGGTTGTAGGACTATTATTCGTTGTTGATCATGTCTATTTTAGGAATGGATCCATTAACACATATATTAGGATGTTGTTGGTGAATTATCAAAAAGATAGGTAGTTGATACTTTGATTTGTTTCAATCTATTTATAGTCAGAGATTTTGCGATTGTTTGCTTGAAGGTTATAACTTTTGATGTTTTCTTTGTTTATTTATTTTTTTTTTCTAAGGGTGAATGTGACAATTTGTTTATTATGGATGAATATTTATTGTGAATTGTGACGACTAGATGGGTCCTTTCTGATTGTTTTAGTTTTGTGATGTTTTTTTTTTTCAGGGGACTAACCTAGGGCCTCGAGCACTCATCAAAGATAATATTTTCCTACATTGTACATGTAGAGGCTCCTAGTTCACTTGGTTTTTGAATGTTTTTGATCTTTTCTATTTTGTGAATGTTTTTTTGTATTTTGTATTTTGTAGATGTTTTTTTAGATTTTCAATTTTTGACTAAGTTGAAAATAAAGCATGTTAGAAACCTAAGGGGACTAACCTAGGGTCTTTGGGGCTGTTAGGCCTTGCCTACATTGTACACACAAAGACCACATAATTTGACTATTCAACTCAAAGAATAAACTATTTTTTGATAAACAACACTAATAATATGGACTAATATTAAACTTCTGTGTCTAGAGGATATGTTGTGGGAAGTCTACTTGAACTAGTTGTGAGGTTCAAGAAAATGTTGATATCTTAGACTATTTGAGTGAAGGAATAACCCAACAATGTTTTGATTGTTTTCATATGTTTTTGATCTTTTTGTTTTCTAATGTTTTTGAATTTTTTTTTGTATTTTTTCTTTTTTGTATTTTTTTTTACTTTTACCCTCTCTCTTGGTGTGTAAGATATTGAAAAGTTGGAATGATATTTCACTTTTCTTTTCTAGAGGATATCTTGTAGAAAAGCTTACTTGAACTAGTTGTAGGGTTCAAGGAATTGTTGATATCTTAGAATTTTTGAGTGAAGGAATAATCCGTGTTGTTGACCTCTCTTTGAAGGTTTCCATGGTAGTGCATTGGTGGTACACCTTGTTGTTGGGATGAACTATTTTGAAGCTTTTTATTTTTTATTTTTCGTATTTTCTCTTTTTTGTATTCTTTTAATTTTTACCCTCTTTCCTGAGGTATAAGATATTGAAAACTTGTATTGATATTTCACTTTGTGTTCTAGAGGATATGTTGCGGAAAATCTTACTTGAACTAGTTATGGAGTTCAAGCAACTATTGATATCATAGAATTTTCAAGTGAAGGAATAATCCATGTTGTTAGTATCTTTGAAGGTTACCTTGGTAGTGCATTGGCAATATACCTTGTTGTTGGGATGAATTTTTTTGAAGGCTACCCTAGTAGTGGTGTTGGTGAGATACCTTGTCATTTCGATAACTCCTAGATCATAATGTGAGCTAGAAGGCATAGATCAAGATTTATTCTGAAGCTAGACATAAGTACTTGCCCCCTAGTGTCTAGAAATGTAGGTGATTGATTATCTTGTGATAGGATAACCTGTTTGGATAGAGTATGGCCCTTTGGACAATGCCTCATGGCTCTAATAATACTAGATAGGATAGGATCAATGATAGTGACCCATGTCAAGATGTTTTCCATAAGCAAGTGTTAATTATACACTAACATTTGTCAAGATCAAGGTACATTGGATTGGGATAAAATGATTAGATTTATTTTGGGTAGGCTAAGATTCCTCCACCTGAAACGGAGCACATAGATGCTTGATTCTACACATGACACCTATTTTCCAAGTTTTCATCATGGTACCTATCCAAAGTGCAACCATAGTGGTTTTCACTAGAGGACGATTTTTCACTTGACTATTTTCTTATTTTTTTGTTGATTTTTGATGTCACACAAAATGCCTGTTTACTAGGTTTTCATCATGGTGACATTTTTTTTGCTCATGATTGAACCACCTAGTGGTGCTAATGTAAATGTTGCTGGCACTAATGTGGATATTTTTGTTGTCATAGTGTGCCAATGATATCCTGCTTGGAGAACTTTTTTTGCTAGGATTCAAGCATTTGAATGTAACCCCTAATAATTCTTATCTTCTTTTTTGATATTGGAGTTAACCTTAGCTTGATGCGCACATCACAATAGGCTGTCCTTAGAATCCTTATGATAAAGAGTTGCTACCAATGCATGTATAATGTGACATTTGGATATATTGGAGAACAAAATGCATTGAGGGATATGATATTCAAATGGATTGATTGACAATTTGGAACCTTTGACTCTCCAAACTTGGGATGATGAGCAATAATGGGTGGATATGGAGATTAGATTGGGACATTCATCTTGATATACCTTGTAGGTCACTCTTGAATCTTTCTTTTGCATTTTTTGGACTTTTTTGATGGATGAACTTCCCTTTCATGATTTTTCCCCATAGTTTCTTTGAATTACGGAGTTTGATAGGGATGATTTACTTTCTTTTTATTTTGTATCCATTTGAATATTTCTTGTTCATTTTGTTTTGTTGATTCTTTTGCTTCAAAGACTTTTTTTTTTCTATGGTATAGCTTTTTCTCTTGTTGTTCGCCCCAATGAGAGGGTGAAAAAATATGTGGATGGAAATTCATGATATGGCTAGTTGTAGCGTTGGTAACAATTTCATCGTAAGGAATCTTTGTGCTCTCTATGTTGATGCTTGCATTAGACAAAGTTTCCCCTAGTATTATAGACGTATCCCTGATATGTTTAGATCCTTTAATTTTTGAATAACCAAGACCTTGATGCATAAGATTGAAAATAAATTGTAGTGGTTCTAGGATACCCTATTCATGTAGGCCTAATCCTCTATCTTGATAATGACTCTGTTAAAAAAAATTATTCACAATAGGATATCTCTTACCTTGGAAACAAGGTGCTAATCCTTCCCTACTCTATTGTGGATTTTCAAATTTAATAGCTTTTTCATTGATAAGATCCTTCATATGTGGGATAACTTCTTGATTTATATCTTTGGCTCGATTCTATGAGATATTAGATTTTGATGGCCCTTGACAATGCATTGGTGCTTCTTTGACTTTATATACCTAATGCTTTGTTGCTCAGGATTGTCCATTATCTTTGTTGATTTTAGGATACTTTGCCCATATTTTAATGCTTGATGTCTTCAACCTTCTTGGAGGATGTTTTTGATACTAATGCTTCTTCTTGTTCAATTTTAGATATGTTTATAGATTCTACTATGCTTTGAACATGAGTAAAGATATTAAGAGTAGGTGACTTGTTCCTTTTTTGTGATATCAAGAGTATGGGACTCTTTTCTTCAATGAAGATCATCTACATTTCCATTAGGAGTAAGAATATCATGGGTAGATGTATGTGTGTTTGATGTATGGATTTGTTCTTCTTTTGGAAAATCTTGGATGTCTTGGAAGATATCTACCAAGTAATTGTAGTATTTTGATGATAAGGATTCTTGATCTTGACTTCGTGTGGTATTGTCTTTGACATGCTTTGGATCACATTCTTAACATGGATCAATTTCAAAGAAGGAATTTATTTTAAAGGATCCTTGGTTTTTCTCAAAATGTGGACATATGGGTGATAGATCTTGTCTTAGATTTTTTGCATTGGGTATAAGTGTGGGATTAAGAGTCTCTTGATCATCAATATGTACTACCATGAGGTTGGATGATTTCAATATATTTTGGACTAAATCATTGCTAGAATTGGGCGATTGAGTTTGATCATGCTTGGTATTAAATTCTTGATTTATGTCCTCTTTCTCACTAGATGATGTAGAGACTTTATCAATGTGATCAGTGATATATTTCTCTTGATTGTTGTTTTTAAATTTTGAGTTTGAGACCTTGTCATTGTTGTCATTGGTAGTTGTCCCTTGAATAGTAATAGCTATTTCTCCTTGATCAATAGGGTCTTGCATGAGATTTTTGAGTGTAGCACATTTGTTCATTGTGTGAGCCCTAATTTTGTTGAACTCACATTATTCGTACTTCTTATACCAAGGGAGTTTAAAGTTTGGTTCACCATAAGTTGGACTATTGTTGATTTTGATAAGTTCCTATTGTACTAGTTCATGCAAGGTTACCTCTAAAGTCTCTCCCAAAGGGGTGAATTCATTCTTGCTTGGTAATTTTTCCTCTATAGCTTTTCTTGATTTTTTTGCTCCTAATTTTTTGGAACTCCTTGATATTGTTTTTGAGGTATATTTTGATATTGCACTTGAGGTAAACCTTGGTGTTGCGGAATTTCTTGATACTGTGATTGAGGTACACCTTGGTGTTGTGGAACTCCTTGATACTATGGATATTGGAAATGTTGTTGATGTGGATATGGAATGTTCTGATGTTGCACATGGCATTAATGATATGTCACATTTTGATTTCATTTAATTTCCTCAAGATATCTCTTAATTTTATTTAGGGTGATTTGATGTTTTGGAATTATTCCTTCAAGGTGATTTTGAAATCCCTGATGTTGTAACCCTTGATAAGACTAATTTGGGTAATAGATCGACATGTTTTTGGGATGTTTTGATACTGAATACCCTATCATAAGGTCATTCAATTTATATTTCTTAGAGGATCATACTTATTTCCATGTGAGAGGTGGTAAAACAGGTCTTCTAGCTGCTAGGTCTAATTTCTCCTCTTCTTTATCTAAGATGATTGATGCGGTGATAAACTAGTGGGGTGTTTTATTCATCTAAAATATGAAGGTTCTCAAAACTGCTTATGATGTTAGTTTGTTCACCTTCAATGTGTGTGAGACTAGGTTGAAGGATTGGTGCTACAAGGTTCATTTCTTGAACTGGAGTAGTTGGTCACCAGATGATCCTAAGGTGAGTGGTGTTTTGAGATGGTTGCTATGGAGCTCAAGACCCTAAGGTTTGAGTGCTTCTTTGGAATAGTGCTACTTTTTGGAAGCCAAAATGTTGAAGGACTAGGATTGATATTTCACTTCCTTTTCTAGAGGATATGTTGCAAGAAAGCTTACTTGAACTATCTGTGAGCTCCAAGTAACTATTGATATCATAGACGTCTTAGTGAAGGAATGATCCCAATGGTTTTTTTGATTTTGATCTCTAACAAGTACGATGAAAATAATGGATGAGAGACTATGTGAGCTATTTAGATTTCCAATTGTTTTGTTCAAAGAATGACCTATAAACAACTTTGGTTTGTTTTCCCCAAGTGTTAGCAAAATGTTCATGATTGTGAGCTAGAATGGAAATTGTAACTTCTGTGTGTTTCTGTCAAATGTTAGGAATGATTACACAAAAGTGAGCATCTTTTGGAAAATGCAAGGATCTTAGTAGCAAGTGTACTATTTTCTCAAAAGAAAATATAAGGAAATAAAAGCAAGTGCACTAATCCCGCAGTAAGTTGTCAGTTTCTAACACAAGCAATTGATTTTTTATGAGTGGATTTTCTGGGACAACAAGAAAATGCAATGAAATTTTGGCTACTTAGAAATTGTGGCAACTGCATTGGAATTTTGTGCAAATGCACTGGAAATGATGTAACTGCTCGAGTTCTATGAATAATGGTGTCCATGTGTTTTTTTCCTCTATGTTTTGGATTATGGAAAATGATAGAACAACACTGGACTAACTCAAAAAGAATGGATTTTGTGTGACTTGAATTTCTATGGCTTAAAGTTGTGAAATCACGATAACCAAGCCATAGTTCCCAAATGTTTACTTTGATCTAATGTAGCTTGAAACAAAATCTTGAATATCCAGAAACCTTGAAGGAAATCCTCCAAGGAGTGTAAATAAGGGGCTTCTCTCAAAAGCATACACTAAGTTCAAAGGGTTTGTGATTTAACCATTGTGTCCAATGTTTGTTTTGATGTGTTCTTTTTCTTTAAATCAAGCACAAAATTTGATTTCTAGATTTTTTTGAATGTATTTGGCAAGTTTAACATAAATAAGCAATTACAATCTTAGTGAATAGAAACCATTCTTTTAGGTAGGCCTACCTCATGCTCCGAAAAGATGATTTTACAAGCAACTTATGGTGCGGGCCTATAGTCGTACTTGGCAAGTAACTTCTCAGAAGTAAATTCTGATGCACCACTTTCAAAGAATTTTTTGGATAAAAGGGTAGCTTCTAAATAGTTCGACTCTTAGCAATGTTCTAGGGATATTATTTTTGGGCCCTTATACATGCAAAATTTTGTTCAATTAAGAACCTCCCAACCCTTGTAGGTTTTTATGCCTCACAAGGATACTGAGGGAGAATACATCAGCATAGGCCAACAACACTCGACGGGATGATGTACTTTCCTCACACCCACAAATTATTTATATAGTGGTCTAGAATGTTCAAGTCTCGATTGAGTCACCTATAAGTTCTCCAACGTGGGAGTTTCCTCAATAGGTAGGCCCTCTAAAAAGGTATGCTTTAAAATAAAGGTGCAAAATTCTCACCTAAGAGGGCCAAAAGGTGTGAGGGGGGAAGACAACAATCTAGTAACTTGCCAAACACTGCATGCACAACAAACACTTCATAGAAGTTTGATTCTTTTTAAACACCTCAAGCAATATTATCCCAAAAAATATGTGAATAAAATAAAAAACTTGTTCTTTTTAATTGCACCAATATGAAACATTATGTATATCAATCAGTTTAGATAGCAATGGTGCAAGACAAAAGAAACAACTTGTTCATAATTAAGCCCAAATCTGAGTGTTTCTAAGAAATCAGTCTTGGTTCTAACTTGGTCAACAAAATTAAAATGAGCATGTGCCAACAAAAGGGAAATATTTTTGTGTTCTTTTTATGCACAAAAATCAAAGTTCCTAATAATGAAAATTTGGAAAGATTTCATTTTTAGTGCACATGAATTAGAATATTTTTTGTTATTTTTAAGCACCAAATGAGAGTTCCTAATTTAAGAAAGGTTAAAATTGGTTCAATTTTAACAGCACCTAGTGGAAACCCTAAAATTTTTCATGTTCCATCTCTAGTCTTGCTTAAATTTGGGTTGAAACTATATATGAAGGCTTAAGGTTTTATCTCTTGTAACCATTTAAGGGTTTTAGTTACTCAAAGTATTATTTGAAAAACCATTTGAGATTGTATCCTTGCTAAGGTTTTAATTCTTTTTTGACCCCTTGTTGTCGATTCTTAGTATTTTAAGTCACATCTTGTGCCATTGAAATCGATTAAGTAACTGGACATTTGGCTTTGTTTTACTGGTTGTCATGTGTTGGTCCATTACTTTAATTTTTCCTAAGTCAGGCTAGGTATTTCCCATTAAATTTGTTTTGAGTTTTAAGTCATATTTTCCATGGGTGTTATCTCATTTTCCTAGTTGGGTCCCTCTTTTAAGATTAACAGTTTTAGCATGTGTAGTTATGAGGACCCTTGAATACCGTTCAATTGATGCAAACAAATCTCCACCATTCCCCACATATAAATTCCATTTTATTGCTTATTATTTTATTCCCATGGGCTCACAGGTGAAGGCCATGTGTCTTGTATGATTTACGGACTTGATGTCTTTGATAAGGTGTGCAACTAGTTGTTAGAGGAAATCAATGATGGGTGATGAATGATGTGGACACATCTAGACCGTTCTCCACATGTTCATTTGTTTTTCTTTCCCATTACAATAATCACACAGGCTAGTGGGTGGATGTCAGATGTCTAGTCTAAACAGTGGGCCTAGTGGTTTCAAGTGGTTTGTAACAGAGTTTTCAATTGAATCAATTGTTTATAGCAGTTGATGTGGATTAATCTTGATTGCTCCCCGCTATCATGTATGGGTCTCACCTTTACTGCCAGACTCCCAATAGGGAAGGGGGAATTTCCCACATGGAGTGATCTAAAGGATGTGGAAGCATTGGAGGAAGGACAAATATTAATTAAATATTTCAACACAAGGCATGGAAAATAAATTGTGTTACTAATGTAGATATATTGCACATGTTTGAAGATCTTTTAATCTAGTTCATGGATGCTATAAGAAGGATAAAGTTGTGGGAAAAGGTTTTGAATTAAAAATTGTGTATGAAGTAGCTGAGAGATTTAATCTCATCCTTTCCCCATCTCCCCATTGATAAAAGTTTCATACTGGTTATGAATCACAGGGGCAAGGGAAAGAAGACACATGGATCCTGGCTATAGTGAAAAAGAGATGATGGAGCTCGCATACCACTAGCAAGTGGTTCCATGTAGCTTTCTGTCATTTGGTAAGTATTGTGGTTGTGTACAGTTAGATATTTCATATTAAGCTATCCAAATCTAGATCATCTATCAATTAACACTCCAAAGAGATCAATGGCTACCATTCAATACTCAGTTGAGGGCAAGTGAGTCATTTTGGTTCATGTGAGAGAGCCTTAATAGATGAAAAGACATCAAGCTACCAAACTAAGGAGTTGCATAATTATTAATACCTATCTTAAAGGCATAATTCAGAATTGTGAAGTATACTCTACACATTCAAGGAGCTCGTGCTATGGTTTTTTAATATTTTCTAACATTGGAACCAGGGTTGTTAACCTACAAAGAGAACTAGTAAGTGAATTAGTTCCCTCCCATTAGAATTATTGATAAGTTATGGTTTCTCAAACTTTTGAGTCTATTAGGGTTTTCTTGGTTTAGCATTTTTAATGTTTGACTTTCATAAAAGACAATTTGTTAGTTATGCATTGCATAATTTTGTAAGCCTTGTTCAAATAAACCAGACACCCTTCCTTGTAATACCTCTTGTGTTATGGCTCCTATTGTAAAAATGTCTTTGTCTAAAGGGGAAGCTTCTGCTCCCAAAAGAACTTTGAATAAAGACCTCACTGAACAATTACCACCCTCGACCAGTGATAAACCTAAGGGCCAAATGCTTCTCAGAGGTCCACAAGTGGTAGAGCGTTTGATTGACAAGAATTGCTTTATTAAGTATTCCAAATTTCCTTATACTAGATGGGAACTAATTTATAGCTAGTTCAGGGATAGAAACATGGGTATCCCAGTAGGTAACCCTTCGAATTGTGACCTAGGAAAGTGGATTGTGCCAAATGTCTCTATGGATGTTGACTTGTTTAAGCCAGTAGTTTCCAATTATGATCCACTCACAAGAACTATAAGAATATATGATGGGAAGGAAATGGTCAAAGTCACCAAGGAGGAATTAAGTCATGTCTTTAGGCTCACTAGATGGAGTTACAAAATGTATAAGATAAATGAGAACACTCTTAAGTAGGAGCATGATAAAACTATGATTGCACTCAGAGTCCACATCCTGCTGAGATATCTAGCAAAAACTGCAAGTCAAAGGATTATAATAGGGCCACATGATAAACAACCTTTTCCTATTAGCTCTTTTGTTCCCTACTTCCAAAAAACCTTTTATTCAATATTTTCCAAATAATTGGTTATGATCCTAACATGGGAATGCCAATGGCATGGATGTATATGGCTTCCCATATTCAGTACCCCTAATATTGTGCAATATATGATTATGTGGGGTTTCTTTCAGAAAGAATGAATGAAGGACTAATAGGGTTGAAGAAAGGTGAATTGGGAGTGAGATTTAGCTAGTATTCATTATCGATGCATATGTTTTTATGCAAGGTTGCACCTTTCTTTGGGCATAATATGATTTTGGAAAGAAGAGAGGGTAACTTGGAGTTTCCCATTCAATGCTGGACTATTGTTTTAGACAAGAATGATAGGACATATGATTATGTGAAATTTAAAAACTTGTTTTCTTCAAAACTAAGGAGATTCTTAACTATGAGTCTACCTAGAATCCCATAGCTCTAGATGATTTCTTGAGACCCAAGGAGAGAAGGCTTGACCTTAGAGTTCATCATAATTGCGAAGACGTTATCGCATACCCTGATTACACTATCTTAAGAGTATATGGTTCCATGGTAGCACCTCACTTGCTGTGAAAGTTTGTGCCAAAGAGAATTGATCTCCTTGAGGTGATGTGGCAATTGGGAAGTGTAGAAAATGAACATCTATTGAATCAAGGAAAAGGAACATTTTTTCCTTTGTACACTTGTTTTTCTGATTTTGTAATGACCAAGGGAGGTTGGAATAAGATTCTCGATATACTCAAAACTTACCACATGCAAAGATTAGTTGAGAGGGTCAAATATGACCCCGAAGGTTTATGGCCTAGTTGAAACACTACTGTATTTGACTCCAAATTCCAATGAATGTATTTCGAAATACCAACAAACTATTGTCAAAATACTGACTAAACACTCATAAATTTCATTGCTATTTTTTCATTACTTTTTTGACAAAATTTTAAACATTAAAAAAATGACCCACCATCATCAATCGTCACCACAAAGAATGGAACCAGTGTTCGTTAGAAAATCGATACAAACTTTTTCTATCTAGTGACGAAAAATAACCACAACATAATGTGAACTACATCTTCAAAAGTGTCGAAATAACATAAAAAAATTGTCAAAATTTCAATGAACACCTTGTGACAAACTTTTAAACTTCTGATGAAATTTCTATAAATGTGATGAGAATATCATCAAAAGTGCAACGAAAATATTTTCACATTTATAGCAATTTCATCAGAAGTTTTATGGTTTGTCACAAGGTGTTCGTCAAAATGTTGACGAATGTCTGCATTTTTTCACAAAAAAATTATTCATTCAAATGTATGTTATTAGATACATTTGAATGAATTTTGTAATTCCTATTACTGACCTATTTTTGTAATTCCTATTATTGACCCATTTATTTATTTGAAGTAGATTAAAAATTTGATTATTAATATAAGTTGCTTAATTAATCTAAATATTTTCTATTATACATTGAAAAATGACACATTTATTATACCCTTTAACCTTGATCCAAAATTTACATTTATTGTAAAGAATACTCTCACCAAAAACCCTTTACAAAAGGATATCAATTACAATTTGACACAATTGAGGTTAAGAATGATCAATACTTCATATTGAAGAAAAAGATTAATAAATCAAAGTCAAAACATAATAATAAAATAAATGAATTCTCTATCTTTGTCATGATGGTTTCACTCTATATCCCTCTGCGTTGGTTTATATTTGTTTTTCTGAATTCTTAGTGAACATCACCCATGGTTGGTCTACAAAACAAAATAAAATAAGAAAAACCATTATATTTAATTCTTAAAAAGTATGGCTATAAATAACTTTACACACAAGAATTAAAATTAGTTTTTATAATAATAATTTTTTTTCTATGCATCGATCAAAATAGAGCAACATTAATCTAGTAACAAGTATAACTCAACAAGAAATAGGATCCCACCCACACTCAACATTAAAAAATTAAAATTGACCATTAAGAAACATTTTTTTAATAAAATATTTTTACATTTTATAAATAAAAAAGAAAATTAAAAGAGAAAAAGAAAAATCTTAGAAATATATAATTATTTATAATAAAGAATGAATAAGAACTTACAAGCCAACAAACACTTTGAAGGAATCATATATTCCCTATTGTGCTCTAGTAAATGTTCCAACCATAAGAATTCTCAAAGGAAGCCCTCAAGTGCAAAAGCCTACAAGCCCCATTTTTTCCACAGCCTACACCAAACCACATTGTAAGGATCCCCACAAACTTGTATTCATTAGATTTATTTTTTAATGACTAAATCAAAATTTGGGTTATAAAAAGCCACATCTCCAAAGTTTAGATGGGACCAAATCAAGCAAATTACAAAATTAAAAAATCAAATTTATGAAAGTTATAAATTCTCCTACCTGAGCCACAGTAGCACCCTTAGAATTGTTAAGAAATGATACAAGATTATCTGCAGGATGAGAAATGACAACACATAATATTCCAGCAAAATATCCTACTGTGAAACTCACACCCACTTGAACTAGGGTACTCCATTGCTCCTTTAGTGTATGGATAGCATACTTGTACAACTCTATTGTGTTTTCAAATGATGAAAACTTCATCATTATGTCTGAAATGAGAATCCAAATACATAAAAAATTAGTTAGATGGTAATTCTTTTAAAGCAAACAACATTCTCTTTATAAAACTGGTGATAGAAGTTGTACTAACACACCCGTTTACATAGTATTTATCTAAGCAATTAAAGATAATCTACAATAGAAACTATCATGGAGTTTGTAAAAAAAAAATCAATTTAACCCATGCTATGGTTAGACAATGCCCTATAATAGTGCATGATTCCACAATGAAAGTGAATTAGGCATAACTTATGCAACTATCTTGAACATGCCATTTCATTAGAATCTTAGATCTATAGTAGATCTAAATTGGAGAATTCATGGAATTTTTAAAAGTAAATGATTTTTTCCCTTTGCAAAAAAGTTGTAAGACAATGAACTTAATAGTAAACAATGTTTTCATTAGAATTTTAGATTTGTAACCTATTTTAATCATTTAACCATGAAACTAACCTAAAGAGGAGATTTGTACAATGAATTAAAAACAACAAAATATCATCTAAATTCAAGTTTGACATCCTCTTATTCTAATGGATTCACTTAAATGTGTGGATATTTGGGAATTGTGGGTGCAAAGGAGGACTAGCTCACTTATTTTTAACCTAGATGCATCATCAATGTTGGCTTATTCATATATTCAAAGGCACTAGCAAGCAACAATCAATATTGGAATACAAAGGAGTTCACCCCAACTACACTGTAGGACACACCTCTTGAAGCAAAAGAACAAAGCTTACAAAATAATTTAGACTATAAGGAGCATGTATCAAGATAAGGTATAAAGGACACTAAAGAAAAGAAAAAACTTATAAGGAATTTGACAAGACCATAGTGGTCCAATTCCCTTGTACAAACTATCATCCAAAGAAGAAAATGATGAGATTACATTAATGGTGGAAAATTGTTTAAACTTAAAACATATGCAACATATTTGTGTGTGTTGGTAACATGTTGTGTACTTCAAATCATTTGAAGGGAAATGACAAGAATGAGAAGGAATTAACTTGAATGAAATCCACAAGGGATATTGCTACATGGAAAGACAAATCTTGCAATTAGAAAGACTTCAAAGACCTTCAATGCAAGACTATTCCCAAATGACTCACAAGAAGCATCTATTGAAGAGGGGTCTTGAAGTTCGAATCAAAGTTCATAACATAGCTGTATGCAGAAAAATTCATCTCTCAAAGTCTCAAAATATTTAATTAAGAATTGAAGTTGACAAGATGAGCTAAACAAGAACCATTTTATTGTTGATTTCTAGGAGTTGTTTTAACTTACCCAAGCAGTCCCTCTGATTTGAATAATTTGGGGGGGCCATCAGACAAGCCTTTGGAAAATCTGAGTTGTGTTTGCACCCTCACTTTTACTACCTCAAAAGGACAAAGAGAAACATCAACAATAACCTTCATAGAAGCAGAGCCTGCCAGGTAGGTCAATGTCTTATATTTTGCAGCATATTTTGCACTTGCAATATTTGAGTAATATTTCTTAAAGAACTCATATAATCCATATTTGAAGGTGCCTTGTGCACTATACCCTAGAAAAGTTCAGCCCATCCCCTAGAAAACCCCTTCAATCCTTCCTCTCTCAGATTCATTGTTTCTTCCTCTCATGCTAAAGCAAAGAGTTTTGTAAGCAGAAATTTGTACTCATACTTCTTATACTCCTTCAATTCAATAAAGCAACATTCATATTTCTCAATTTTTGTGTCATTTACAGTTATAGTTTGATGTTATATTGTAATTTTTGTTTACAGAATCCTTGTTATGTCCTAGAATTGCAGTTTTGATGCAAAAAGTTCATAAAATATAGGTTGCATGTTGTGTTTAAGCTTGGATCTTCATGCAAACCAATTATGTGTTGAGTGTTCATGAGGGATTATGAAGTATTGTTGTTTTATGAGAGCTATTTGTGGGTAAAAATCAAAGTCATCATTAAGTTATCAATAAGTTTTCTAAAAATCACTTTAAGTCATAATTTTCATTTCAGTTATCTTTCTAACTCTTTCCCTCAGAAGATCATTTAGAACATAATATGAATCAAGTACAGGAAAATGAAGAGTTTCTGAATGTTTTATTCATCATAAAGGTGAACCTAAATTTGCATATTATGGATGTATAACAAGCTCACTTCATTAAAAGAAATTTTCAAAAAATTACATGGTTTTAGCCTAAGGTGAATTTTTCATCTCAAAATGCAAAGATTTCTCCTTGTTTCAGTGAACCCACATTAGGGTTTTGATAGAAAATAGAATGCATAAAATACCATGGTGGGTTGAATTCAAGTTTCAAATGCATAACAAAATAAACAATTTTCTTTCAAAATATTGAGAACCCATGTTGGGTTTTCAATAGAAAATACAAAAATAAGTGAATTTCTTTCTGAATAAAGAATACCCACATGGGGTTTTGATTCAAAATGTAGATTCTTCATCCTTTCATCTTATCCATGTGGGGGATTTTGTTAAGAAATGCAAAAATACATATAATGCCATCATGGGTCGAGCCCAGTGGATAAAGATACAAAAGAAATTGCAGGAAAATGTAATAAGAGTCCATCAAAGCATTATTTTTTCATACTTTGGAAAATGTAGACTACAATCAAATACCCAATTTGAGCATGAGTGGTCATGGCCTACATGAGGAGTTTGAGTCATAAATTTCACTAAAAATAGAAAACCTTTTGGAGTTTGGTTGAAACTTCAATATCTGAAGCAAACAATGATTTTAATGCAAGTAGTTCTTTGAAGAAATCCATCAGAGCATACATGGCGTGACCTACAATAGGTCTATAATTGTTTTGAAAATAACAATCTTTCTTTTGCAGCCATAAGCTTTTAAGAGCTTTAGTTTTGAAGTAAATACAAAAGAGAAAACAAAGGAGGAGATAACACTTGCCATGTCACAACTGTAGAAGAGAAAATGATGGGGCCAAGCTCTCACAGAGCTTCCAAGCAAAGCTCAAGCTCACACTCTTGGCAGCCAGGAAGATTGAAGTAAGTACAGGAGAGAAATGAAGATGAAAATAATAAAAAATGCTCATAATAACTGTGGCCTTGAGAGCCATTTTTTCCTTCAAACTGAGAGTGAAAGCCACGAAGTGTCTTGGAGGCTACTTACCAAGAGGTTACAGAGGAAAATCAATGCCAAGCATGATGTGGTTGATCATGAAAATGCAGAAAGAAGGATCCAAACCCTAGTGCTGGTGGAACTTCTCCCAAGTAGAGCCTTCTCTTCAAAAGTTGCAACTATAGAATGAAATGATTTTAGGGTTTTTTGCTTTGGTTTTGTTCCATATTAACCCTAATTTGACTTAGTAAAGATTCCCAAGCTTTTAGAAATATCAAATTTCTAATTCTAATCTCATGTGGTCAAATTTTTCATGTGCCTTGGGTTAAATGATAAATCCTTCATAGTATTATTTAAAGATATATCCATGGTGGTTCAAGCTTTTGAGGTTTAGGTATTTTCCATATTTCTAAGTCCCAAGTTAGGCTTTTATTTATTTTTCCAAAAACACAAGTGTTTAGTGATTTTTTAATTGAGTTTGAGGAAAATCAATTAAAATAAGAATGTTGAACAATACTTATTGCCTTGGATAAAATTTCATACTTTAGGCATTTATTTTTCAAAATGATTTTAAACAAATCAATTAAAACCTTGATGGTGATTGCCTTATTTTTTATGATTTTTTAAGAAAATAAAATTTGTAATGGAGTAATAAGGTTGATATTTTGCAAATATTTTTAATCTTTAATTGAAAAATAAGTCAAGTTGAAAAAACTACATGTTTTGTAAAGAAAAGTTAAAACAATATCCTATAAATTGTTTTCTTCTTCTTGCTATTTTTAGCAATTTGTAAGGAAAAAAGGAGTTTGACTTTTCCTAGTCAGATTTGAGCTACATCGAGAGGAGATAAGGTGTTTTTTTTTTCTTTTAAAGGAAAGGAGACCTATTTTTAGGTGATTTTTAGCATGCACATGCAAAGAGAGAGTTTTCCATTTCAGTTACTCATTTTTAGGCATTTTTAGATGTTTTTCCTTGAGCTTTCTTCTTCAACTCAAATTAAGGTTTTTAAGGTATATCTTGAAGAAAAACTTAAGAGTTTTTTTTTTGGAGTTCAAATTCACTATTTTTTCCACTCATACTGAGCAGAGAGTTTTGTAAGCAAAAAATTATACTCAAACTTTGATACTCCTTTAGTTGAATAAAGCAACATTCCTATTTCTCAATTTTGTGCCATTTGTAGTTATAGTTTGATGTTATATTAAGATTTTTGTTTACAGAATCCTTGTTATGTCCTAAAATTGTAATTCTTGATGCAGAAAGTTCATAAAATATAGGTTGCATGTTGTATTTAAGCCTGAATCTTCATGAACATCAATTATGGGTTAAGTGTTCATGAGAGATTGTGAAGTAATATTGTTTTCAGAGAGCTGTTTGTGGGTAAAAATCAAAGTCATCATTAATTTTTTTTGAAAATCACTTTAAGTCATAGTTTTCATTTTAGTCATCTTTCTAACTCTTTCCCTCAGAAGATCATTTAGAATAGAATATATCATTTAGAGAACTGGCTCACTCTGGAGATTACTTCTTCATTCAAATCGCCCACATCTGAAGAAGGTTTCCATGTGTCAACAATTTGTTAAGTTTCTGCAAATGACTTAAAGTGAGCTTGCTTTGAGTCAACCATCTAGTAAAGAAAATCTGTCAGAACCAGAAATTACTTGCAAAATTTGTTCCATGGAAGGGAGTGGATAGTGATCCTTTAGAGAAGCCTTGTTCAAATCTCAAAAATCAACACACAATCTAATTTCCCTGCTTTTCTTCCTAACTGGAACTAAGTTAGATACCCAAGATGTGTCCTTGATAGGAAAAATAATACCTCTCTCAATTAATTTATTTAGTTCAACCTTCATAAGGTGCTCTAGCTTGGGATTAAGGGGTCTTTGTTTATGCCTTATAAGCTTTGCACTAGTGTAACGCCCTGCCATTCTAACCCCAAAGGTCAACAAAACACCACACAATTTTTTTTTGAAAGTGAAATATTGCATGAGATGAATAAGTACATACATTACATGAAGAGCAACTATGTGCTTAAAACATCATCTATGTCCTCTAGGGTACATGGGTCGACATTACGAAAGTTAAAATTTTACCAAAACAAAAGCGAATGAAATCCAATATTACATAATGATAACATGCAATCATCCATGATCAAAAGAGAGGAAAATGATACATCATTTTATTACAATTCAATTCATAGTTCCATGATACAACTGTGGAGCATATTTCCATAGATACAACACATCAAGATACAATAATACATTACATAATGCTTCCCTTATATCAATGGGAAGAGTACATCAAGTACATGAATAATACATTAAAGGAGGATAAGGTACAAAATGAGGATTAGTCTTCAACCAAGTCAAACTCTGAAGGCTTTGCATTGATTTTTGCACCACAAACACAGCCTGGGAACCCAATGGGGTGCATAGCATGTTCCACCCGACCACGTGGACCCAAAGGCCCACCCCCCATGCTAGGAGATGAAAAGAATGGACCCATGACCAAGACAGACAACAAAATGATCACAAGACCAAACCACAAGGTCAACCAAAACATAACATATAACAATCTTAACGACCACTAACAAGGTGATGGCTTCTAGAGGCATACAAAAGAAAAGGCAAGGGATACTATAGCACCATTATTCATATACTCCCAACTGAAGGGTACACAAATACTTGGGTTCCTAAAGAAACTCACATCATGGCTTGGCTTATAAACTCGTCAAGACGGAAATAATGCAATGGAAGATACAATCAATCATGAGAACATAAAATTCAATCTTTCATCTCCAAATCCAATTCCATGTAATGAAACTTAAAAGCATATTCAATACTTCACTTGTTTATATATTCCCATTCAATTTGACAAATAAACTAACTCAATAAGAACATGAAAGGATTATTTATGGAATAATGATCTAGCTTCGATAAGAACATGAAGGGATTATATTTAGACCATAAAAAAAGAAAAGAAAACTCAATTTAAACATATTTGTTCTTTTCAATACCACCACTTATAACCTAGTATACATATTCACATTTAAATATAGTAACCATATATTTGATTTTCCCAGATATAATTTTCAACTTATATTTAAATTTTCCTTAACACATACAAAGAGTTAAACTATTTGGAAACATCTTAATAGTCAAATACATTCTATTTATCTACCCAATATAAAATCATTTAATTGAAAAGAATCTATAACTTTCAAAATGTATATTTACACAACAATTCATTCTTTAATTATTATTCAACACAAAACACACTAGGATCTATACTTCGTCAATTTATAAACATTCGCCAACTACATAACTAAATATGCCAATTCCTTCTTTTTTTATCCCTTTATTTATAACCATACAATATATCGTAATATATACCTATACATCTATATCATAATTATCCTAGAAATGCAATCAAATTATAATATTATATATACATACAAGAGTTTCATTTATTTATTTATTTTCTAAAAATACCACTTAAATGGTAGATAATATAAATAAGTGAAATTATTCTTTCTTACATGTAACTAACCCATAGATAATCACTAATAAGGAACAAGTTTATGTTTAAGGGGTTGAATATTCTTAACCCACTTTTCTTTATTTTTAAACTTTTCTTATTTTAAATCACGTGCATTTTCATGAAGAAACAATGGAATGTTATAATATTCCCAAGTCTTTAGGCATTAAATGAAACATGTCTTTTATGGTAAGAAGAATGTTTATTCCATTTATTA
The DNA here is from genome assembly GCA_007258455.2 of Sequoia sempervirens. Taxonomy (NCBI): domain Eukaryota; kingdom Viridiplantae; phylum Streptophyta; class Pinopsida; order Cupressales; family Cupressaceae; genus Sequoia; species Sequoia sempervirens. The sequence continues at coordinate 148,477,521 of VDFB02168118.1, read as the reverse complement.
TAAGATGCCCATTACCCTTTTAAAAGAAGAAAGAGGGCACACAAGTTTAAATACTCAAAACTTAAGTATTAACTGGAGCTATGTGTTATCCATAAATGAAGGAACACAATTTGTGACTAAATGGCATCATTACAATTTATTGCCAAAGCTATATTATTAGTTCCTGCCGGTAGGCAAGAATACTTATGCATTCGCTTGGAATGCATTTAACTGGCAGCATTGACCAATCACATTTCGCTATTTAACATATTACTTATTTTTTTGTATAGTTTGAATTCGGGAAAATGTGAACGCATAAATTGATTAAATAAATTTTAGTAAAGGCATAGTTTAAAAGTTGGCGGCTAGAGGTACGTAATCCATGAATGTAGATTAAATGCATTAAAATATCAGGAAACTGTGAGTGCATAAATTGATTAATTAAAATTAAGCAAAGGCATAGTTTATCAAACTGGCGGGTAGATGTACGTAATGCATGAATATAAATTAAATGCATTGAATGGCATTTGGCTCGAGGTGAAGGCGCTAGAATGGCTTGGAGGCCATGCATGGCCAAGGTACTTTGGTCATTCTGAGGGAGAGTTTATAGCAACTAAGCAGGAGATGTTATAGTTGCAGAGTCTAGAACCAAAAATGAGTTATTTGAGGTGATAATTTGGTAATTTTTAGAGTTTTTTTACATTAAAGTGCATAAAGAAGCTATATTTCATAGTGGTCTATTGTGTGGCTGAGCAAGGTATTTTGTAGTTGCAGAGTTGCACACTGGACAGTGAGAGACAAATTGCTTGAGGTCAGAAGAGGTAGCTTTTCATTGTTTTTGTCTATTTGATACAAGAAATGCAAGTAGGGTTTCATAGTGCTTTAAGGCATTTGTATACTTTGATTATAAATTTGTATTTCAAACTACTTTTAGTATTGTTTATTCGAATTTCTTGTTGAAATGCGAAGGTTTCATCTGCATTTGATAGGAATTATGTAGAAATCCTCTTGTCCATTTTACTTCATGCATGTGAGCCCTGTAAAGTTTGTATATTTTTTATTACTGCAAAGCAGTCCCATAAAGAAGGCTTTCGAACCAAAATTATGTCAACATGTGCGATAATGAGAGCTTTCAACTAATGTGTCGACAGTGTGTTGCTTTGAGATTTTCCATTGTCATCAAAGCATAAAGGATAGAGTTCTGTTAAAAGTCATGGTTGTTGTCCTCGTAGGCATAAATTCATATATTAAACTACTTTTAGTATTATCTATTCAAATTTCTTGTTGAAATGTGAAGGTTTCGTCTATGTTTGATAGGTATTATGTAGAAATCCTCTTGTTCATTTTACTTCATGCATGTGAGCCTTGTAGAGTTTGTATTTTTTTGATTGCTGCAAAGTGGTCCCATAAAGAGGGCTTTGGAACCAAAATTATGTCAACGTGTGTGATAATGAGAGCTTTTCAACAATGAGTCGACAGTGTGTTGCTTTGAGCTTTTCCGTTGTCATGAAAGCATAAAGGATAGAGGGATTCTGTTAAAAGTCGTGGTTGTTGTCCTCATAGGAATAAATGCAAACAATGGGAGCATAAAGAATGCAGTAGAAACCTTTTTCCTGCCAGCAAGCATAAAAATTATGTCAGATGTCGTCGTTACTATTTTTGTATCTTGGGGTTATAAAAAACTATGTCAAAAATGTTGTAGAATCCAAATTACAATGTTGTCATAGAGCAGTTAAGTAATATTGCTTGATAAAATAGTTTTAGGCTTCATGAAAAAGAGCAGTCAAATTTATTGCTAGAAGATTTGTGGTCCAAGAACCTGTGGCAATTAGTTTGTGTAGTTAATCTGATCTACATTTATACTTGTGTCTCTTGAATCTAGAAAAATGCTTGCTAGTGTTTTAATGGTTTTGGCTATTAGTATCCATCGCAGTAGGAATACTATATATTGCTATTCTTTTAGAAAAACAAACACATGGTTTTTGTTTTCTAATCAAAGCTTTTTACATGGTGCAATGGTTAGAAGAAAAGAGGTGGTGTAGCGGTCCAGCTATGGAAAATTCTCCAAGCAAGCAGTACAAGGTGAGTTTCTAGAATGAACCTTCTCCTTTGTTTACAATTGCATATAGTAGACAAAGAAAAAGGTTAATTCAAGATTCTCACTATATTGATTGTACTTGTAATCATATCGTTTCTTTTTGTTACAAAGACAATCTTTGCAAATGGGTATTGTGAGTGGCATATGCTATATGGTTCATAAAAATTAAGCAGTTGGGGTTCAAAAGTAAATCTTCGTTGTAGTGGCATGACCTCAGAAATGCAATAATTATCCAATCAATTTTTTGGGTGGCTGATTGCACTTTATAATTTAAACCTACCCTTTTTAATTTCGAGAGTTTGATTCTGAATCCATATGCATACTTTGATTAAAACTACTAGCTGAAGGTGCATAATTCATTGATGCAAAATCAATGCATTTAATGGCATCTGACTAGAGGCGACGCTGTTTGGATTGCTAATTAGTCTTTGAATATATAACAATTAAAAGAGATAAATAAGTATAATTATCCTTGGCCACATTCCATATTTTGACCTTTCAATCAAAGTCAATTAACAAAGTAGTAGTTAGACCTAAAGAAGGTTCAAGGACTATGCTGGTAGAAAAACATATTTTGGACAATGGCTAGACAATTTGTTGAAATTGCTTTACAAACTTTGAAGCAAATGCATTTTTCTTTCTGTTTTCTTTCATTGTACATATTAAATGGAAGCTGGGTTTCACATTGTTGCAATGCATTTGGATACTTTGATTGTAAAATCATAGTTTAGATAATTTTAAGTGTTATCGATTCAAACCTTTCCTTGAAATACCAAGGATTCATCTAAATCTTGGAGGCAGTGTACAACTGTCTATAATTATCCTTGGCCACATTTCACATTTTAACCTTTCAATCAAAGTCAATTAACAAAGTAGCAGTTAGACCTAAAGAAGGTTGAAGGACTATGCTGATAGAAAACCATATTTTGGACAATGGCTAGACAACCTGTTGAAATTGCTCTAGAAACTTTAAAGCAAATGCATTTTCCCTTCTATTTACTTTCATTGTACATCTTAAATGGAACTTGGGTTTCGCATTGTTGCAATGCATTTGGATACTTTGATTGTAAAATCATAGTTTAGATCATTTTAAGTGTTATTGATTTAAATATTTCCTTGAAATACGAAGGATTCATCTGAGTCTTGTAGGCAATGTACAAAAGCCCTATAAAGAGAGCTTTGGAACCAATGAGCTGTCATAAAGGATAGAGGAATATTGTCAAATATTGTGGTTATTGTCCTCATAGGCACACATGCAAAATATGGAAGCATATAGAAGGCAAGTTAACTCTTTAATAATCCCATGAAACATAGTCTTTGTATGCATCCATGCATACAGGTTTGCATGTATATATGTGTGCATGTAATTATGTATATATGAATGCATGTATCTATGTTGCCATGTATGTATGTGTGTATATAACAGATTACTATTGCATTTGCTTTAAATGCTTTTTTGTGGATGGCGCCAGCTAGCCATCCAGTCATATTGTGGTTGTTGTACATATTGCTTTTTAAGATATATGAACTCAATTTCGTGAGTTATATTTCATATTGGTAAATTGGCATTTATCTATTTTTGGAACCCATGGGAGTGGCTTTTTGAATCGTGATTGTTTTAAAATGCTTGTGAAAATGCAAATGCATAGGTTCATTGATGGCTATGTGCTTTCATGCATATATGCATATTTATAGGATTCATTGCTATCATGTAAAGGCCACATAAATATTCATTCCCCAAGCCCATGTAGTCATTTCAATATGTGCATATATTAAGGGATCTATTGATACATGGATATGTGCATCCATGGATACATGAACGCATATATAGATGTAAGTGTGTGATCATGTATGTATGTATACGTGTATATATGTGTACATCCATGCATGTATCTATGCATCTGTGCATTGAAGCATGTGTGCAGCTATGTGTCTATGAATACATTTTATCCAGTAATCAATGTCAATTAATAGACTAGCACTTGTACCTAGAGAATGTTCAAGGATTGTGCCGATAGAAAACCATATGCATATCAATATGTTAGAGAGCATGTATCTATGCATGGGTGTGTATAGATGCTAATTGTTCTGAATTCTGGTTGCATGTGATTGCATTAAACAATTAAGAATAAGTGCTAGATAATTGAAGTAAAATGACCCCATTCAGTTAGCAGATCAATTTTTCTTAGCCCTTTACATGTTAACTGAGAGTTTTGAAGCTTTTGCTGTTCATTGGCAGTCTTTGAAGCTTAAATGTCACAATATATGTAGCATTTTACCCAATAGCTCTATCATTCATGATGATTTAGGCAAGTTCATATTTCCTCATTCATCCTTGTATTGTCTCATATCTAAATAATTAGGCAACTACTAATTAGCCTTTAAGTACATAGCAATTCAAAGAAAGAAATAATTGCAATTAGCCTTGTGTACATTTGAACTATTAATCAAAGGCAATTAACAAACTAGCCCTAGAAAACCATGTGCATGTTAATGTGTTGAATAACATGTATTTGTGCATGGGTGTATATAGATGCTATGAGTTGTGATTTCTACCATTATGTAGCGCTTACTATTACTTGTACAGCCAAGCGATATGCAAGTAGAATTCATAGTTCATAGCATCCAGATACATTCAAGGACAAATACAAATCAAGGTTGTTGGCATCCTAACAAGAAAGATGACGAGATACATCCAATTAATGTATGTCACAACATCTTATTGAATAAAGATGATTTGGTTAGGTAGGTTACATATGAGAATCCTTATTGGTGTGTGGCTAATGTTGTTTTTGACTGAAGACTTGTCAAGAAAATTACATGCCAATACTATTAGAAAATAGGTAGAATTAGATTAATTGATTGACTATGATTGATTGACTATAATTTTGGTTCCAAAGCTCTCTTTATGGGACTACTTTGCAGCAATCAAAAAAATACAAACTCTACAGGGCTCACATGCATGAAGTAAAATGAACAAGAGGATTTCTACATAGTACCTATCAAACGTAGATGAAACCTTCGCATTTCAACAAGAAATTTGAATAGATAATACTAAAAGTAGTTTAAAATACGAATTTATGCCTATGAGGACAACAACCACAACTTTTAACAGAACCCCTCTATCCTTTATGCTTTGATGACAACGGAAAAGCTCAAAACAACACACTGTTCACTTGTAGTTCAAAAGCTCTCATTATCGCACATGTTGACATAATTTTTGTTCCAAAGCCCTCTTTATGGGACCACTTTGCAGTAGTCAATAATATACAAACTTTACAGGGCTCACATGCATGAATTAAAATGGACAAGAGGATTTCTACATAATTCCTATCAAATGCAGATGAAACCTTCTCATTTCAACAAGAAACTCGAATAAATAATACTAAAAGTAGTTTAAAATATGAATTTATAATCAAAGTATAACAATGCCTTAAAGCACTATGAAACCCTACTTGCATTTCTGTTTGCATGTACCTGGTTTAAACATTTAATTTTTGGTTCTTGAAAATGGAATGAAATGAACTTGGAAAAATGGAAATAGAATGACCCCATGGAATTGAAACATCAATGTTTACATGGCTTTAACATGATAGTAGATTTGCGTGCATGAGACTTATTTGAATCTCAAATGTCATACTGTATGTGGCATATTAGCTAGTTGGCTTAACATGATAGCTTTCAAACAAGTTAATTCAACGATCAATCAAGCTAATTGGCTGATGAGTTAATTGTGTTCCATGGTTAGTCATAGCTAATTATTAGTCATCTTTATCCTCCAAATTAGTTAAATCAATGTTGCTTATTCACATTCACAGATACACAATATTTCTAAACATTTTGCATGCTTTTAATAGGATAAGAGCTTTAGAATAGGATATGTACATTCATCTAAGCATCATAAGACAGAGATTTATGACAGATATAATGGTTTGAAATGCTGTCATGAATATGCATACCAAATATGGAAGCACAAGCAAAAACATTTAAACTGTTTGACAGAATTCCTCGAAGAAATGTTGGCTCTTGGTGTGTAGTGATTTCAAATTATGCAAAGAATTATTTGTCAAAAAAGGCTTTTTGCAACATTCAAGCAAATCAACTAAATAGTTGATGAAGTTAACTGTGAATCAAGTTACTTGACTAATCAATGAAACTAGTTCATTGATAGATCAGTTTTCTTGAATAGTTAATTATAGTTAATTAAAAAACATCTTTGTACACCAAATCAATTAAACCAATCATGGCCATTCATATGCAAAAAAAAGAATTTCTTGAAAAGGCTTTATAGACAAGGAAGCAAATGCAATTGCTAGGTGTAAACCAAAATTGCAAAATCCTTGCCAACATCTTCCTTTCTGTTTCTTATGCTACAAATATTCAATAGGCTATAGCTGTCCATATTAATTGTATCCCTTTGTCTATGTTGAAGCCATCTGTTTATTCTATTGCTTTCACTATTATTTCATGAAAGCTCAAGTATCATAGTATATGTGGCGTAGCAGCTAATAAGTCCATCTCACATTTTTCTCATGACAATTTAATTTGTCTCATCTATCTCTGAACCATTAATCAAAGTCAATTAACAAACAAGTCAATCTTACACTTGACTCATGCAAATTAAGTCAATTCTATCTTTTACTCATTAATGAAATTAACTAATCAGCTTAAAAAGATAGCTTTGAAACAAGTTAGGTCAGTGATCAATCAAGCTATTTGACTGATGAGTCAATTGAGTTCAATAGTTAATCATAGTAATAGCAAACAAATCCTTGTTAGATGATGTCATTGTTGAAACCCTACTTGCATTTCTGTTTGCATGTACCTGGTTTAAACATTTAATTATTGGTTCTTGATAATGGAATGAAATGAACTTGGACAAATGGAAATAGAATGACCCCATGGAATTGGATCAATGTTTACATGGCTTCAACATGATAGCAAATTTGTGTGCATGAGACTTATTTGAATCTCAAATGTCATACTGTATGTGGCATATTAGCTAGTTGGCTTAACATGATAGCTTTCAAACAAGTTAATTTAGCGATCAATCAAGCTAATTAGCTGATGAATTAATTGTGTTCCATGGTTAGTCATAGCTAATTATTAGTCATCTTTATCCTCCAAATCAGTTAAATCAATCTTGCTTATTCACATTCACAAATACACAATCTTTCTAAACATTTTGTGTGCTTTTAATAGAAAAAGAGCTTTAGAATAGGATATGTACATTCATCTAAGCATCATAAGATGTAGATTTCTAACAAATATAATGGTTTGAAATGTTGTCATGAATATGCATACCAAATATGGAAGCACAAGCAAAAACATTTAAACTGTTTGACATAATCCCTCGAAGAAATGTTGGCTCTTGGTGTGTAGTGATTGCAAATTATGCAAAGAATTATTTGTCGAAAAAGGCTTTTTGCAAACATTCAAGCAAATCAACTAAATAGCTAATCAAGTTAACTGTGAATCAAGTTACTTGACTAATCAATGAAACTAGTTCATTGATAGATCAGTTTTCTTGAATAGTTAATTATAGTTAATTAAAAAACATCTTTGTACACCAAATCAATTAAACCAATCATGGCCATTCATATGCAAAAAAATGAATTTATTGAAAAGGCTTTATAGACAAGGAAGCAAATGCAATTGCTAGGTGTAAACCAAAATTGCAAAATCTTTGCCAACATCTTCCTTTCTGTTTCTTATGCTACAAATATTCAACATGCTATAGCTATCCATATTAATTGTATCCCTTCATCTATGTTGAAGCCATCTGTTTATTCTATTGCTTTCGCTATTATTTCATGAAAGCTCAAATGTCATAGTATATGTGGCGTAGCAGCTAATAAGTCCATCTCACATTTTTCTCATGACAATTTAATTTGTTTCATCTATCTCTGAACCATTAATCAAAGTCAATTAACAAACAAGTCAATCTTACACTTGACTCATGCAAATTAATTCAATTCTATCTTTTGCTCATTAATGAAATTAACTAATCAGCTTAACAAGATAGCTTTGAAACAAGTTAGGTTAGTGATCAATCAAGTTGTTTGAATGATGAGTCAATTGAGTTCAATAGTTAATCATAGTAATAGCAAACAAATCCTTGTTAGATGATGTCATTGTTGAATTTGCTTTTGTGTCCCTATCTGCACTTTTGCTACAACTTGAAGCAATGATGCTTCATAGTTCAAGTAGTAAGTGTAATTGAAAACCTTTCTTGACTTACATTCATTGATTTTAATCTGTTTGGAAACCATACCTGCAGTGGTTCTTTAGGCTCGATGCAAAACAACAATATAGTTAAAATGCATAGCAAAAGCCTATAGAGAACCATGCTCGCACTTGTGCATTTGGAATTCAAGAACCTATGATAAATAGACTACTAGGTTAATTTGTTTCCAATTGATACTTGTTTCCATTGAATCTAAAAATAAATTAGCTGGTGTATTTCAGTGTTTTGACTATTAGTATCCATTACACTATCACTATCATCCATTGCAATTATAATTTTGGGAGTTGTTTGCACAAATGTGTTTTCATGCATTGGGAAACCCAACTTGCTTTTCTGGGATAAAATGAAGCAAAATAAATAAAAGTAGCAATTTTTTGCCTTGAGTAACTTGTCTCTTGGTATTCATTCAATGAGCACAGGAGCTTTTGCTTTGTCACTGTAAACGTCCCCTTTCTATTGATAAAAGCTGTCAGTTTTCTAATCTATGTCTTTGCTTAAATTTATGTGTATATGTCATCTTGTTCTGGACTCTCAGTAAAAAAAGAATCTCCATATTCTACCACCAAAGAAAATGCATTAACGTCAAAGGAGTTTGAAATTGAAGATAACAAACCTAATAGCACTCACTTGGATAAACTGTTTTCTATAGTGACAATTTTATTAGCTCCTAGTGTCAAGGCAAGAATACTCATGCATTCCGTTGAAATGCTTTTAACTGGCAGCATTGGGCAATCACATTTTTCCATTTAACAAATTACTTTTTTTTTGTATAGTTTGAATTTGGAGAGCTATTTTATATATTGGAAAATCAGCATTTATCTATTTTTCTATTTGTCTGAGTAGCTTTATAAATCATTTTCGTTTAAAAAATTTGGGAAAATGCGAACACATAAATTGATTAAATAAATTTAAGCAAAGGCATAGTTTAAAAGTTGGCAGCTAGAGGTACGTAATCCATGAATGCTGATTGAATGCATTAAAATATCAATAAAATGCGAGTGCATAAATTGATTTAATAAATTTAAGGAAAGGCATAGTTTAAAAAACTGGTGGGTAGATTTACGTAATGCATGAATACAAATTAAATGCATTGAATGGCATTTGGCTTGAGGTGAAGGCACTGGAATGGCTTAGAGGCCACGCGTGGCTAGGGTACTTTGGTCATTTAATATAGAGTTAAGTCACTTGCTATGCATTTCTATTACTTTGTGTGTGTTGTTTTTGTGTTTTGTAAGCGCTTGTTTCGAGGAAGAGTTTGTAGCGACTGAGTAGGAGATGTTACAGTTGCAGAGTCCAGACCTAGAAATGAGTTACTTGAGATGATAATTTGTTATTTTCCATAATTTCTTTCCATTAAAGTCCATAATGAAGCTGTGTTTCAGAGTGCTTTAGTTCACTATCACTATCACTTTGTGCCTAATGTGTCAGTGCATATATGTATGTATGCATGTCTCTATGTGCATATGCATTTACCTATGTGCATATCTATGTAGACATTTGTAGATGCATATATTCATGTATGCATGCGACTCTAGATATATCTATGCATATATGTATTTATACATATATGTATGTGTGTATAGATGCATCTATGTGTATATGCATGCAAGCATATGGATGCTATGGATGCATATATGTTTATGTCCATACATGCATTCATCTATCTTTACATGGATGTATCTGTACATATATATACATATGTACACATATATGTGTGTGTCGATATGTATTTTCTAGGAAAGAGTTTATAGTGACAGGGCAAAGGTTATCATGGTTCCAAAAAAGGACACTTGCAGACAAGCTACTCCAGGCAATAAATAGTTTCTTTCATCAATTTTCTTTTATTTTAACATCCATAGGTAGATTGAGTTTCACAGTGCTCAGCCTACGCTATTCTTCAGAGACTAGTTCCTTGGACAAGTAATTTTCTTTTGTCCAATGTACAATGTGAGAGCTTAACAATAACTTGGCGCTTATGAGTTCTCTAAAGATTGCATATCTTCAATTACTGCAGAACTGTTCCATAGTGCAAGCTTTAGAGCCACTGTTTTGTTAGCATGTCCCATAATGGGACCTTACAAACAATATGAGGACAATGTGTTGAGAGGACTTTAAAAACTGTCAGGCAAATGCAATTTATAGATATAAGCCTAAACTCCACAATTGCTTTCATCTCTCTCGTTGTCATTAAAGCATAAAGCAAAGAGGATTTTTTCCCAACTTCTAATTTTTGTACTTTTACATGATAATTCACCTTATTGATTAATGAATCAAATTATCTTAATTAATTAATTTTCTTTTTCCTTCTGTCATTTCATATCTAATTAATTAGGTAACTATTGAATAGTATTTATATACATAATAATTAAAACAAAGAAATAATTATAACTATCCTTGTGCACATTTGACCCATCAAACAAAGTCAATTAAAAAATATGATTCCACTTGTTCACTGATAGTATTGGCATGCAATTTCCTTGAAAAGTCTTGAAAAAGAGGATTACTTACACACCAATAAGGATTCTAATTTGTAACGTTCCTATCCAAATCATCTTCATTGAATAAGATGTTGTGGCATACATTAATTGGATGTATCTCATCATCTTTCTTATCAGGATGCCAACAACCTTGGTTTGTATTTCTCCTTGGGTGTATCTAAATGCCATGAGTTATGAATTCTACTTGCATGTGGCTTCATTGCACAAGTAATAGTAAGTGCTGCATAACAGTACAAAATAAACTTATGCATATGGAAATGAAATGACCCCATTTAGTTAGAAAATCAATATTTACCTGGCTATCACTATTAAGTGATAGCTGGTTTGGCATTAAACAATAGATAGAAATTGTTTTTACCATAACTTAACAGTGCTAGCACAAGTTTGTGTTGTTTTTTGGCTTAGTATTGACAAGTTGTCGTGGCCTATTTACACTTTTTTAGGTGCTTAAGAAAATATGGGATCTATTCCATTGATTGCTCTTAAAGAGCTTATGCCACCATTGCAATAATAGAATTACACTAGTGCATGCATATGCAAAAAAATGTTCTATATTATAGGGTACACAAATAGCAATAAGTATTTAAAAATTATAAAATGCAATTTGCATTTTAAGAAACAAAAGTTCTTACTTGGGTTGTTTCTCGTTCAAATGAATCTACATAAGAATTATGTTTTGTTTTTATGAATAGCATAGTATATGTCACTCACTGTACTCATTTGTCTAAATTGTCCTTGTAACAGGGATCAATGCTTTCAACTATATTTAAACAATCACACAAAAATTGCAACGTGAGGTTAGCATACTAACCTTCTCCCCTTTTAAAAAAAAAAAAAACAATGCAGAGTTTTCCAAATATGCGCTTCTAGGAAGATTTCCCATGGTTCTAGATGAAATAGTGTATGTTTCTACAGTTTTCTCACTTCTCAATTTTTTCATTGTACTAGGAAAAATTGCTTGTGCCTATAGTAACAGCCACAATTTGTACAATCCTACAAGTATACTTGATCATTCAATAGCAGATTGCAAGATCAATTTTCCAAATTGTCTTTCTGCTTTTCTTGAAATGCAATTGGAATTCTTCAATATAATAACTGCATAAAGTTCTTTTCCATGTATTCATTTTGTCATCTTGTATTCCTCATTTCTTTGAACATAAATTATTTAGAAGGCTGCTTCCACATATACAAACAGGAAAACGCATTTTCCACAATTGCAATAGTAATTTGTCTTTGGACAATAGAATTTTTTTTGCTTATGTGTTAATTAGTTATACTTCCTCTATACAATATCCATAGAATAGAATGAACTGCTAGCATGCAATTTTTAAACCCTGTTTGCAGTTTCAAATAGCCTATAGAGTCATAAGTCTTTGTTTTATGTCAACTTGTTTTTACCTATATGCATTTAAGGCAATTTTTTTCATAGGACTGCTTATATCTGTGGCAAGTTGCTATGTAGTATGCAAGTTAACGTATGCTTAATCTTCCTATATTGCAAACAAAAGCCCACAAAGTTAATTTCAAAAGTTGACATGGCACATGAGTACAATGAATGATGTACTATGTTACTCATAGACATGATGCAATATTTTTCCATGGTCTTCTTTACATGCAAAATGACATTAACCACAATTTTTTTTTTGCTCACATTGCCAATTTCACTATGTACTCTAAACCTCTAAAGTAAGAGAAAACTGAGGAAAGAAACTATTTATTTCCTCAAGTAACTTGTTTCTAGTTCTAGATACTGTAACTATAACAAAGTCTGCTCAATCGCTATAAACTCTCCCAGAACAAAGACTTGTAGAATAGAAAAACAATTTGCGCAAAGTAATAGTCATGCTTAACAGCTGACTTAAGTCTATAAAAAATGAACAAAGCAGCTTGGCTATACATTTCCACCAAGCCATTCCAGTAGTTTCTCATCCACCCACATGCTATTTAATGTATTTGCTTTGCATGTATGCACTGTGCGCCTGCACCTCTGAGTTTCAATCTCTTTCTTTAATTATTTAATCAATCTATGCCTTCACTTTTGCTTAATGGACCTATGCCTTTGCATTTTCCTCAAATTTTTAAAATGCAAATGATTTTAAAAGATATTCCCACAAATAAGAAAAGCCATAGATCTTCTTTGATCAAACAATGCTTTTGCATTTCCTTGATTTTCTTTAAACAGAAATGATTTGTGAAACTATTCTTTACATGCCACTTAATTCATTTTTATCTGAATAGCTTTTAAAATCATTTGTTCTTTGAAAAAAATTAGTCGCTTAGAAGTACATAGAAACAAAGCAATCCAATTACACAAAACATTTAAATACCATAGACTAAGATTGACAATGTGAGCAAAAAAGATTCTTGTCAACCATTTGTTGCATGTAAACAAACCTACTTGAAAATATTGTTTTGTGTTTGTGGCACTGAAAGTATACATCATGCATTGTACTCATTTATCCACTTTGTCAATGTAACAGGAATAAGTACATACAATCCTACTGGGGGACAATGGATAACAAGGTCAGGTTGAAGAATTAATATTATTTTCCCCTTGTGCTTCTATTAAATTGTTTGCTGTGTGGTATGTTACATAGGTTTCTGCTACTACTCAAGATCCATTTTCCAACATATATAGAGATTATTAACTTCCAAGATGCTCGACAACATGATTAATACTATAGAATGCTATTGAGTAAAAGCACATAGGTGATGATGTAAACAATTATAGATTTTGTAATCTAGATGATAGCATTTGATGCTATTCATACACAACATTTGTTATTCTCAAACACATTAGGATACACGAGAAACAAAGAAAATGATAGACATTGACACCTATGAATTAACAAAGTTCTCCCAAATATCAAACATTGACTACGTGCTTAAGGGTGAGGGACTTTGCAGATTGAGTGCTTTTGCATGCAATGTTGGTGATTGTTTGTTTGACTCATTACAACTATTGTTTAACAATTGTTACACATCAATTCAACTACGAGATGGAGCTATAGATTACTTCTTGAGTTGCCTTCAAAACAAGGACAAAGAAGCAATAAAATTATACAACTATGAACTAGACCCTGATACTCTATATACATTGCACAAAGTACATGATCTGCAAACATATTTCCACAAAATGCGATTATCTACAAAGCCACAAGCAGATTGCACAGAAAGTGGATTGTGGGGTGACCTATTTTGCATTCACTGGATATCCAAATAGTTGAATATACAAATATCCCTTTGGTCAAGAACAACAGCAAGAAGGTACTTACAGTTCAATAGTTCTGATTACACAGAATCAGTCTCTATACTATTTCATGACATGAATTCTTTAAGTGGACACTTTGAACCATTGTTAAAAATTGAAACACAAAATGTAACTTCAAAACAGCCCATAGGTTCACATGAAATAAAAAAACTATGCACAAAGTATCCTCGAATTTCAAACATTGACAATGTCCTTAGAGCTGAAGGCCTTTGTAGATTAAGCACATTTGCATACAATGTTGGCGATTGTTTGTTTGATTAGCTTCAAGTAATACTTAACAACCAGTACACCTCAACTCAATTACGCAATGGAGCTATAGATTATTTCCTAGCTTGCTTTCAAAAAAAGGACAAAGAAGCAATTAAATCATATAAGAATGAACTAAATCCTAATACTCTATATACATTGCACAAAGCACATGATCAAGAAACATACTTCTGCAAGATGTGATTGTCTGCAAGCACATGCAGAGCCCACAACGAATGTGGATTGTGGGGTGACTTGTTTTGCATTCACTGGATATCCAAATGGTTAAAAATACAAATAAGCCTCTGGTCATTGACAACATCAAGAAAGTACTTAGATTTCAATGATTCTGGATATACAAAATCAGTCTCTATACTGTTCCATGATACAAACCCTCTAGCTGGACATTTTGAGCTGCTTCTAAGAATCAAAGCCCAAAATCTAACTCCCCAATGCTCAACAAGCTTACTCCAACTAAAAAAGTTGATCAGAAATTGTCCACAATACAAAAATAATTACTTGACCAAGCCACATGCTTTGCCTAAAAACAAGGAAAAATTGATACCATTTGTCACAGCAAACAATTTTAAACAAAAATCAACAATAAGACTTAATCACCTGAAGAACTTGATTAGAAAAGAAAAAAAAAAAGAAAGTGTACCTAGCAATCCAAAGAAAAAAAAACATTGACACCAATAGAAATTTATAAAATAGCAATACAAGATACACCAAAATACCCATGTGCAATTTTCCAAGTGCTCTATTTGAACAAGGACATCAGGATATTCAAAGAAAAAAAAATAACTATACTATAAGCTACTACAATCAGATTCCTTACCATTCACAAATTTCATATGCCATGTATGCTACTTTGCATTGAAATAGTCCACTATTCCAAAGTATGCTACGCCACAGAAAATAAGAACTAATAGACCATTGTGCTATGTGCAAAATTTAACTCATCTAGAAGAACGACTTGTCTCACTTAGAATTGCATTTGCATAGATTTGGGAACTAGGGTTCAAAAGGTCTCAAATAGGCCTAACAGGTTCTATTATAAATGTCCCTGTTGACATGAACATTGTACAAAGAGCATTACCACAATCAATTAACAACACACAAAAAATTGTTGTTTCATTGAAAAGACGCTTAAAATACAAAAATGCATTTCAAAAAGGCATGGTGCACCCAAATGTCATCATGCAAGCTTTGACTCAATTAACAAGGACACCATTATACAAAATGCACAAAGTCCACATAAACCAAGATTGGAAAGAAGTTCTCCAATGCACTAAAGAAAATGAAGACAATAGTCCACAAAATACAAGTGAAACAGAATCAGATAGTGAAATGGAAAATGAAAACCCATCAGAAACATTGATACATGGATTCACTGAGTCTAGAAGTATCCATAACATGGAAGACAAGATTATTGAAATTGCACCTGCAGAGCACAAGTATCCAATTGGAATATTTAAGGACATCTATGCTGAAGAAATGAATTTCCCAACTTTATTCTTTGGCAAACCACGTGATAATGACATTGTAAAAAACTTTACGTATCAGAAAATAGTACGCTGGGAGCTCTTACAGTCACAAAGACAATTTTCATATCATACAACAAACATTTTTTTCAAAGCTATAAAGGTACTAATACAACAAGTACTGTCTACAATGACAATAAGAATCTGCAAGGGCCAGTTAAAAGGGCGAAAGCTATTTGCGAAAGACGTTAAACACAAACCAAACCTAGAAAAAATTCTTAAATCAGATATTGGATATGTTGATTTCAAAAGAATAAGAATCTCTCCAGACTATTCACAACAACTTAAGAAAAATGTATTTGCTATGATTGACAACTAGGACCACCAACATTTTTCATCACTTTCTCTAGTGCTGAGCAAAATTGGGATCCACTAATTCAAACATTACAAGAGCTGCACAATCTACACCAATCAGCACAAAACCATCAAGAATCTAATCACCCAACACACATTGACAAATTTGAACTAATCAAGAAAGATCCTATCACTTGTGCATGTTACTATAAACATAGAATCAATGCAATAAAAAAATTGATACTTATAGATGACTCTTTCTTTGGAAATGTCATTGATTACTTCTCAGTCACTGAGTTCCAAAATCGAGGAAATGAACATGATCATTTCCTCATATGGGTTAAAAATACACCAATCTACACAGAAAATAACAACACGGACATCATAGCTTTTGTTGATAAGTATATTACTTGCAACACTGAAATTTTCGAACTTCCTTTGGCAATGCTACACAAACACCATCATACAAAGAAATGCAAGAGATCAAGAAAACAACTTTGTAGGTACAATTTTCCTTTCCCACCAATGCAAAAGTCAACTATACTTTTACCAATACTCCAAAAGACTGAAGCGATAACTGCAAATGCCATTGACTTCTTTTCAAAACTCCAAAAAGCAAACTATGACGAAACATTCACTTTTCAAATGTTCTTAAAAGAATTAAACTTAACTGACAATGAATACATTGAAGCTTTGAGCTCAACATTAAACAGGCCTACGCTTTTCTTACAAAGAAAACCATCACAAATATGGAGCAATAGTTTTTCAAGGAAAATTCTAGATCTTTGGAAGGCTAATACAGATGCACAATTGTCCTGAATGCATATGCTACTGTAATGTACTGTAGCTCATATATTGCAAAAGTAGACAAGTCAATGACATATGCATTCAAAAGAATACGTACATACCACAAGCAAGACAATATTGATGCAATATGAATGGTAAGTAAACTTGGAAATGCCATGCTTAACTTGCAACAAATGTCATCACAACAAGTTACACATATTGTTCTGCCATTGCCATTAAATTACAGTTCAAGAAAATGTATATTCATTGATACACGATCTAACAATGATCACACATTTATACTCAAATATGTTAAACAATTGAGCAATGAGCTAGATGAATCAGAAAACATTCGTGTGAACTCTATTATAGACTACTATTTAAAACGTCTGAAAAAAATGGAAATATGTCTTGCATAATTTGTTTCAAGATACAACAAATACGGTGCTACAATTGAACCAAAGTCCAAACCCAATGTGGTACGGTTTATCAATTTCAACAAACACTTTGATATAGAGAATCATTGTAGAGAGCAATTGGTTCTCTATGTTCCATTTACCATTAGTGAGCATACACTCAAACAAAACTTTGACTCTTGGGAACATGCATACATGTACCATGGACAAACCATTCAAACAAACAGTGCAAAGTTCATCCACAGCACAAACTCCACATGGGGTGACATTGACAAAGCTATAAATGATCTTCAGTCTCTTGAAGATGAAAAACTCATTGACCTGCCAATGCAAGCAAAGCTTTCCTAGAAAGAAGTATATGACATACAAACAAACCTTCCAAACATAGGTCATTCTAACCCAAATACCATGTACTCCAATGGATTTGAAATTACAAAGCACCCACAGATTATAGATAACAATGAATACTACAAGTTAAGACGAATGTTAAATAGAGAACAACAAGCAATTGTTAAGGATGTTCTCATAAAAAAGATGAAAAATCCACAAAAGCCATTGCACTTGTTTTTGATTGGGGGAGCTAGAATAGGAAAGACTTTTACAGCAAAAGCCATCTACCAAGCTCTCATTCGCATGTATAGCAATTATGTTGAGAATAATCCAGACAAACCCAAGGGCTTATTAACTGCATATATAGGTAAAGCAACATATAACATAGGGGGATTCACATTACATTCAGCATTTCACATACCTTTTAATACATCAGAATTCCTACCACTGAACACTAAAGTGCTTGACACTATGTCAAAGCACTATGATCAATTGTGCATACTTCTTATAGATGAGATATCATTAGTTGGCTCAACATTTCTACATGGTATATTGATAGAAGACTACGAGACATAATGCAAATGCCTACAACATACTTTGGAAACCTTGATACCATATTTTGTGGTGACCTTTACTAGGCACAACCTGTCCTTGACTTTGTGGTTTTTGAAAATAGGCCTACTCCAATTGAATTAATGCCTTATAGTTTCTGGAAAGACCACATAAAATGCTATTCATTGGTGACTACCATGAGACAAAAAGATGAAATATTTATTTCAATCCTTAATAGACTATGAGTAGGCATTCAGACAACTCATGACATAGACTATATCAACAAAATTTTCTTTCGTCCTATACCATTAGATCCATTGCTTCCACGCCTTTTCTATATAGGAGAATAGATGTTCAAGCACATAACAACAAAATGCTATCAATCATTCTAACCCAAATGATTGTGCTAGATGCAATAGATGAACTTCACAAGGACCTTAATGCAATATGAGTATACAGTCACATGACACTCCCATCACAAATATGCTTGAAACCAAACATTCTTGTTGAGCTTTATGCAGACAATTACAATGTTCAGGATGGTCTTGTCAATGGTTCAGATGGAATTTTTAAAGCATATATAGTACAAAAAAATATTGATATTGTCAGGATTAAATTTAATGACCCATCAATTGGACATCTCCAGCGCACAAAACTAGCACACTGCTATTCTACTATCATTGACAAAGACTGAGTGCCTATACAACGCATTGCTAGGCCAATCCAGAAAATAACAACAAACAAGAAAATTACAACTAGAAAACAATTCCCAGTACAAGTAGCATGTGCACGAACCATACATCGATCCCAAGGATTAACGATGGAGGCCTTGGCTTTTGATCCCATAGGCATTAGATAGCATGGACTAACCTATACAGCTCTGTCATGAACAAAATTAGTAGAATCATTATTTCTGTTACAACCTTTAACTACAAAAAACTTCAAAGTTAAAGACAAAATACAACTAGAAATGTCTCATCTTCAGACATGTGCACAATGGCAACTTGATAATCTAAACACATGTTCAAAAAACAAATCACATATGCTCCTATGTACATTGAACACTCGTACCTTGAAAGCACATGTAGAAGACATTGTCAATGACTATGGCATAATGCAATCTAATATCTTGTGTCTCCAAGAAACACATATGCATCCCTTTGAGCTAAATACCTTGCTACAGTATTTTGATAGCTTCTTTGTACATAACATACATGGCATAGCAACTTTAACCAGGAAACATTTACTCCTGTCAAAAACAACACAACATGAAACCTCAAATATTGAAGCCATCACATCAACAGTAATGCTATCTAACAATGAACTCAATGTTTGTAATATTTATGCAAGACCTACAACTACCATAGATGAATTAATCGCAATCTTGCAAATAATTATTGGATCCACAAATTCAGAAAACATGTTGTACATTTTAGGCAATTTTAATGTCGACATGTCTTCAGAAAGCAGAAGCAAAAAAATGCTTCAGAGTTATATGCAGGAGAACAATATACAATTTATGTTGAACCAACAACACAGCATGGGCAACTCAGTCATTGATCACATTTGGTCCAACACGACTACAAATATATGCTCTATCTATATATCAAAAGCATATTGGACTTATCACAATCCAATTTTCCTAAAATTGCATGTTGCCCAATAGACAAATTCAACTTTATAGAACTTATAGCCTTATATCACCTTTATGCATTGCAATGTATTTTCCAATGCTATATCCATTATTTGCAGGAGTTCTATGGATGAAACTAAAAGACAGTCAAAGCAAATACAAACCACACAAGAAGAATCAACATAACAGTAAAGTGCTCATAGTATTATTCCTTCATACTCATTCACCCAAATCACAAATATTCAAATAACATTGTTCCAATTCTTTACAGGAAACCAAAAGATGTATCAAAAAGACAAGAAAAACAGGTGCAAATTGCACAGGAAGAGTCAGTATAATGGTAAAGTGCTTGGTTCTTCATTGTACTGCCATTTGCCTAGCTTGCTAATATTAAATTAGTATTCAATTGACATTATCCTTGTTCCTTGTAGGACAAGAGTCAAGAAACCTAAGATTGTTTCAATCGAATAGGTAAATGCAAAAAGAGCTGGAGACACCTTCCAAGGTGATGTGCTTGTTGTCTACAAAGCAACATTGGATAAGGCCAACAAAACACAGGAAATGCTACGTGCTGATCTGGCAGATCACAAAGTAGAAATGACAATCACGTTAAATGTTAGTGGAAACCTTGTGTATCAACATGAGCCTAAAATAGTCCTGGGGTCAGCTATTTCAATCTTAGATTTCCAAGTTGCACCTAGGACAGATTATGACAGAGGTGATTGTGATTGAATTTTGATTTTAACAGACATAAGCACCACTGAAAACATCCCCCGCCTCTGTCAAGAGTACAAATTCATTCCAAGTACGACTATTAGCCAATTGCTAACAACTGTAAATGAGTACTCAGTTGGCACAATAGCTGCGCTAGTAGTTGGTTCCAGGAAAATGGGTACCCAATTTGCAGTTGACATCAAAGATGGCCACACTAACATAGACAGAGCATAGGTATTTTGGTCTACAGAACTTTTACCTCTTCTTTCAATTTCAACCTTTTAATGTTCTACAGTGGTCTCTATAACAATTTCTGTAACAAAATCTGATTCTCTCATTGAATTGTAGCTGCTATTATGGTGAACATATGAGCAACAATACTTTGCACTCGAAGACCAGTTGCATACAAATAAAACACCTGAAATGCTTTTCAAGAATGTTGTAAGAAAAGCAGATCAAAAGAACACATTTCACACATGTCGATCAACATTCATCTATAACTTGAATGACAAAAGAAGCTTGGAAAAACTCAACAGCCTACTACATTCAACTTTCAAGGTAACAACATTCATTTTTTTAAAAACTAGTGCATCCAAACTTGTATTTTTGTCTCATCTAACAATTTTGAACCATATTCTATAGGTTTCTGGTACTCTAAAAGTAGCCAATGCATTTTCCAATCCATTTCATGCATGTTGTCCAAAATGCAAATTCAAATTCGCTACTTATGGCACACTCCAAGAAAAAACTGCTCACTGTAAATAGTGCAACCAGCAAGTCAATTATACATTCTGTTTACAACTTAAAACTACCATAACAACTTATGGAAATCAAACAATTCAATCTTCAATTGACCAAGTCACCATGCACCATCTATTGCCCACACTGCAAAGGCTCGGCTATGAAGACTATATCAAGGACAAGTCAGCAGTGATATTCATCCTACGGGACTTCAGTGCTGAAGGACATTTTAGCCTTGACCAAAACAATGCCATTGTTGAATCCATTTGCATTGACAAATAGACAGGAAACATCACCAGAAGGTAATAAAGTCATTCATATATAAAATTTTTCTCTTGTGAACCAGCACCTCAAATCACTATCCATACAAACTATGTTTCTAATACATAGCATTTTGTTGGCTTTACAGGAAACTAGGAATACAGGATCACAGATTTACATTGTTCAGACTTTTACTTTAGCGCCTTTCCATGCTCGAAGACATTTCACTGGTTTTCACATTTTAAAGACATCTTTGGTTTTAAAATACTCTATTGCTATTATACATTTAGACACTTTTATAGGTTACTATGTTAAAGTCTTCTCGAATATGGACATCTGAAACTCTAATTTTGTTTTTGCACCTATGAAGACAATGGTTCTCTATGTACATCTGACATATATGTTCAATAATTATTACCCCTCTATGCATAATGCCATTCAAACTATATAGTTTAAATGTTTCCTTTTGCATTCTGTCCTTCCTAGCTTTTCCAATATTTGCTTTCTGATTCTTACGTTTTCAAGAGTTTATGGTGACCGAGTAGAATTTGTTATGGTTGCACACTCTAGACCCATAAACAAGTTACTTGAGACAATAAATAGTTATTTCCCTCTGGATTTTTTCATTTTATGTTGTTAATGCAACCAAGTCTCACCCCTGCTTTTATGCATTGTACTTTACAGTCACTTTTCCATCACGCATTCTAATGTATAATGTACACTTCTATATACACAAATCCATACGTTGCTTTCACTGCATATATGCATATTTACATGTATATATGCCTCTATGTCCATATGCACATATGCACATATTCATCTATGCATGTATTCATCTAAGCTTCTACGTATCCCTGTATGCAACTGGGTATACATGCATCCATGTATTTATGGATGTGCCACTCTAGCCTTGTACCAATTTATTATGTTATATGGATATCAAATATAGTAACACTAATTAGCTCTTTCACCGTACATAGTAGTTGTTTTCATAAATGCCAGATCGAGCTTATATGTATCAGGATACATATATACTCACACTAAAAACTACTGAATTATGATCTCTATTGTTCCATTTTTGTAGACATCTTACTATTGCAATCAAATGTGTAAAGCATTAATGTCCAAAGAAATTAGATACAGAAATGGCAATATGTTACACAACCTTGTCTTATGCCTTTATAGCAGTTTTTTCATTGCATTTCAAGAAAACCAAAAACTAGAATTTTATTCATATTATTTCATCTATGGCATTTACAGCTTTTCCAATAATTATTACAAGCATAGAGTTCAGTGTTGAATAGTTCTATTGTTCATGTCATGGCTTCAACATTGTTCATGTCAAATTGCATTATCTGACAAAGTTAACATGCAAAAACCAAAGTGTCCATTGTGAACACTTATTGCATTCCATGGGACCACATTTCTTTGAGGAGTTTTTTTGAACAATTCGCTTCCCTTGTATATGCTTCCATATTTTGTATATGTGCCTATGAGCACATTGACTATAACAGTTCACAAAATTCCTTTATCCTGTATGCTTTCATCATAGAAAAAAAGCTCAAAGCAATTGGAGAATCTAGGTTTTGAGAACACAGGCTTACAAAACACAAAAACAACACACACAAACTAATAAAGATGCATAGCAAGTGGCTTAACTCTATATTAAATGACCAAAGTACCCTATCCATGCATGGTTACAAAGCCACTCTAGCGCATTCACCTCCAGCCAGATGCCATTTAATGCATTTAATTTGCATTCATGCATTGCACTCACATTTTCCTGATATTCTAATGCATTTAATCTATATTCATGGATTACGTACCTCTAGCCACCAACTTTCAAACTATGCCTTTGCTTAAATTTATTTAATTAATTTATGTGTTCGCATTTTCCCGATTTTTTAAAACGAAAATGATTTATAAAGCTACTCAGTCGAATAGAAAAATAGATATATGCTTTCCAATATATAGAATAGCTCTCCAAATGCAAACTATACAAAAAAAAATTAATATGTTAAATGGTGAAATGTGATTGGCCAATGTTGCCGGTTAAAAGCATTCCAGGCAAATGCATAGGCAAATTAAAAATGGGTTCACAAGAAAGAGCTTTTGATGCCGAATCCATATGCATACTTTGATTCAAAGTAGTGGTTGAAGGTACATAATCCACTGATGCAAACTCAATGCATTGAATGGCATCTGACTAAAGGGAACGCTATTTGCATTGCTAGTTACTCTTTGAATATATAACAAGGTTCAAGGAAAAACTCTCATTATCGCACATGTTGACATAATTTTTGTTCCAAACCTTTCTTTCTGAGACCGCTTTGAAATAATAAAAAATATACAAACTTTACAAGGCTCACATGCAACCATGCATCTTGCCCAGAGATACACATATACATGCATCCATGTGTATTGCAATACATGCATCTATGTACACATGCAGCCATGGATATATGTATCTATGCAACTTCATATGCAATCCATGGATATTTCCATACATGTATATTTAAGCATTTATGTATCCAGCTATGCATCTATCTATCTATCCATGCAACTATGTTTTTATGTATTCTTCTACCTATAGATGCATCCACGCATATATGTATTTGTCTTTCTATATGCAAATGTATACATGCATCTATCCATATATGTGTCAATGTATCTATGAATACATCTATCCATAGATACATGTATCTACACATCTATGGATACCATGATAGCTATCCACATCCATGCATCTATGGATACATGTATCAAGTAGCTCGGTTCCAGGTCTTGACTCTGCAGCAACAACAGCTCCTGTGACTACATAGATCTGCAGAATAACAAAAAATGAAATGCTCAAAGTAATCACAATGCATCTTTAGTCACTTAAATCTATATTACATGATAAATCCACATTCTGTTTAATGCATTCACTTTGAAACACAATCAAGAAAATAGCTAAATACCACTTTCCAAATTAAAAAAAACAACTTTGGAAACATCAACTTCCAGAATTAAATACCAATATGCACAAAGTGATCATATTACCCTAACTAGATAACTATGAACTACATGTTACCTATGCAATCTAAAATCTAAAGATACATCCCATCCTTGTGCACCTATGCACAAATACATACTGTCTAACATATATACATAATTACACATACACATATATACATGCAAACCTGTATGCATGGATGCATACAAAGACTATGTTTCATGGGATTATTAAAGAGTTCACTTGCTTTCTATATGGTTCCATACTTTGCATGTGTGCCTATGAGGACAATAATCACAATATTTGACAATATTCCGCTATCCTTTATGACAGCTCATTGGTTCCAAAGCTCTCTTTATAGCACAATTGTGCATTGCCTCCAAGACTCAGATGTATCCTTGGTATTTCAAGGAAAGATTCAATTGGATAACACTAAAAATGATCTAAACTATGATTTTATAATCAAAGTATCCAAATTCATTGCAGCAATGTGAAACCCAACTTCCATATAACATGTACAATGAAAGTAAACAGAACGAAAAATGCATTTGCTTCAAAGTTTGTAAAGCAATTTCAACAGATTGTCTAGCCATTGTCCAAAATATGGTTTTCTATCAGCATAGTCCTTGAACCTTCTTTAGGTATGACTGCTACTTTGTTAATTGACTTTGATTGAAAGGTCAAAATGTGAAATGTTGCCAAGGATAATTATACTTATTTATCTCTTTCAATTGTTATATATTCAAAGACTAATTAGCAATCCAAACAGCCTCCCCTTTAGTCAGATGCAATTCAATGCATTAATTTTGTATCAATGAATTATGTACTTTCAGCCACTAGTTTTAATCAAAGTATGCATATGGATTTAGAATCAAACTCTCAAAATAAATGCATATATAAATGTCTCTTTTTCTTCATTTCATAATGTATCTATGTATCCATAGATGCAATCATGCATATATCGATTTATGCGTATATCTTGTCATCTCTTTATGCATTTGTCTATATATGTATGGCTGTATCTATGGGTACATGTATACCTCGATTTATGTATATATGCACCTATGAATTGCATACACACATCCATGTATATATGCATCTATCAATATCTTGCATGGATACATGTATATATGCATCTACGGACTCATGCATCCATGTATATATGACAGGTCATTGGTTCCAAAGCTCTCTTTATAGGATAGTTGTGCATTGCCTATAAGACTCAGATGAATCCTTGGTATTTCAAGGAAAGATTCAAATGGATAAAACTTAAAATGATCTAGACTATGATTTTATAATCAAAGTATACAAATACATTGCAACAATGCAAAACCAGACTTCCATTTAAGATGTACAATGAAAGTAAACATAAGCAAAAATGCATTTGCTTCAAAGTTTCTAAAGCAATTTCAACAGATTGTCTAGCCATTGTCCAAAATATGGTTTTCTATCAGCATAGTCCTTGAACTTTCTTTAGGTCTAATTGCTACTTTGTTAATTGACTTTGATTGAAAGGTCAAAATGTGAAATGTTGCCAAGGATACTTATACTTACTTATCTCTTTTAATTGTTATATATTCAAAGACTGGTTAGTAATCCAAACAGTCTCCCCTTTAGTCAGATGCCATTCAATGCATTAATTTTGTATGAATGAATTATGTACCTTCAGCCACTAGTTTTAATCAAAGTATGCATCTAGATTCAGAATCAAACTCCCAAAATAAATGCATATATAAATGTGTCTTTTTCTCCATTTCATTATGTATCTATGTATCCATAGATGCAGCCATGCATATATCAATTTATGCATATCTTGCCATCTCTGCATGCATCTGTCTATATATTTATGGCTGTATCTATGGGTGCATGTATACATTGATTTATGCATACATGCACCTATGAATTGCATACACACATCCATCTATAGATGCATCTATCGATATTTTTGCATGGATACATGTATATATGCATGTATGGACTCATGCACCCATGTATTTGTCTTTGTCTTTGGCCAAATGGCCCCTAATGGCCAAAGTATCCTAGCCACCCATGGCCTCCAAGCAATTCTAGTGCCTTCCCCACTAGCCACATGCCATTTAATGCATTTTCTTCAATTATTTTGACCTCTCCATGTGTTCACATTTTCCTGATATTTCAATGCGTTTAATTTGCACTCATGGATTACGTATCTCTACTCGCTAGTTTTATAAACTATGCCTTTAAAGCTTAAATTTATTTAATCAATGTATGTGATCGCATTTCACTAATTTTCAATAACAACATTGATTTATAAATCTATTCTAAAAAATAGAAACAACTAAATGCTAATTTTCCAATATTAATTTATTAGAATAGTGCTAGTTTTCCAATATAACAAAATTAAAAGTTATATGTTGATATACATTTATGCATATTGTCCATACATGCATATATGCATATATGCCTTCATCCATATTTGCATGTGTTTATGAATACATCCTTCCACATAACATATGCATTTGTACCTATATGCAAATATGCATGCATCCATGTATACATGTGTTCATATCCCCATCTGTCCATGTAGTTCTATTCTCTCTGTATACATGTGTCTGTTGATGCATCCATGCATATATCTGTGAATAGCTCTATGTATTTCTCTCTCCATGTATTTAATGTTCTCCACTGCATCAGCATTTGCATGTTTTCAGTTTTATGATTTTCCATATTTATTTTTTTCATAGTATATGCATAAGAACTTCCACTTTGTCTTCTGTTTTGACTCTTCTATCCATAAATATCATTATATTTTTATATCCATTCTTCTATTGTCGCATTTTGAGGAAGCTCAAGAATCTCAGTACCTTTTTCAGTATGAAGGAGAGTGAGAAATGCAACATGGGTCTTTTTTCTATGTTTATATTGATGGACTCAGCCCTATGATGATTTTTAAAAGCATAACCAATACCAAACTAGACATTCTTCCACCCTTTGTTGGAATAAATAATCACTTCATACCCTATTGATTCCATTCATTTCCATTTCCACCACCCTATTGATTCCATTCATTTCCATTTCCACCCTTACACGTCCTTTCTTCTCAAATCAAATACATTTCAAAATCCATTTATTTGCTTGTGTTGCATCATACCAATGTGTTGCGTTCCTTTTTTCATTAAATCTAGCTCTCTCATTGAAATTTTCATTTCTTGCATTTAATTGTAAGCATATAACTTAAAAATGATAAATTCATACCATTTACATTCCATTCATTCTCATATCCACCATCCCATATCCTTGCCTCCCATATCAAATACTTTTCATAACTTATTCATACACCTTATTTGCATCTCACCATTCTCTCAATTCGCTCTCTTTGTTCCACTCGCATAACTCATTCTTCTTTTTAACCCTCACATATCTTTATCTATCTACACCTCAAATATACCTTCATCCATCACAACAAAATTCACACCATACCAAACAAAGAAGAAGATGAAGAAAATATCAAGGTTATGCAAATAAACACTAAGGGATTTGAAAATAACACTCATAACATAGAGTTGTATTCAAGAGTTATTTTCAAAATGTCTTTTCTAAACCTTGTTTATTATAGATCCCTAAAAGCGCGTATAACAGTTTCTTCAAGCCTATAATGTGTAATAAGATTTAACAGACATTTACATGTTTCCATGCATTCAAATGCATCATTAGGTATCCTTTATACACTTGTTCAAAAAACAATATTGTATATGTTTCAAATGCAAATTGTTCCTAACATTTCTCACTTTATGCACACATGCATTTATAGATTGTTCTTTATGTACCAAATTACATGGACACATCTATACATCCATGCATGCATAAATGTTTACATGGATCCATATATTTATGCATTCCTTCTATATATGTATTTCTAATATATAGTTTGTTTTCCTTGTTTTTCTTTCGCTTACTACTGCAAATGCTACTTGAGCCTCAATGTGCTTTGACAAATTTGTATTTCTACTTGATTTTAGTGTTTTCCATTCAAATTTCTCGTTCACATGTCATGTATGCTTTTCACTCTTCTTTGCATTGTGTGCACATGGATAAATGTATACATGCATGCATGTATACATAGATGCCTCAAGCATTGTTACAAATGTTTAAGATTATTTGCATTTAATACTTGAAACAAAATAATAATACCTTTTGGCTTCCTAAATAAGATCATAAAGGAAATTTGTTACTGCAAATGTAAACATACACCCATGTAGAAGTACTAGTATTCATTGGTGTTTCTCTTTTGACTCTTGTATCCTTAAATATCATTATATTTTTATATCTATTCTTCTCTTGTCACATTTCAAGGAAGCTCAAGGATCTTGGAACTTTGTTTAGTCCGAAGGAGAGTGAGAAATGGGACATCAGTCTTTCTTTTCTATTTTTATTGAGACACTCACCCCTATGATGATTTTAATAAGCATAACCAATAACAAAATAGACATTCTTCCACCCTTTCTTGGAACAAAAGTTCACTTCATACCCTATCGAATCCACTCATTTCCATTTCCACCTGTGCACATTGTTTCTTCTCAAATCAAATACATTTCAAAATCCATTTATATGCTTGTCTTGCATCACACCAATGTCTTGCATTCCTTTTTTCTTATAATCCAGCTCACTCATTCAAATTTTTATATCTTGCATTTAATTTTAAGCGTAAAACTCGAAAATGATAAATTCATACCATTTACATTCCATTCATTCTCACATCTAGTTTCACATATCCTTGCTTCCCATATCTAATACTTTCCATAAAGCATTCATATACCTTACTTGCATCTCATCATTCTCTCAATTCCTTCTCTTTGTTGCACTTACATCGCTCATTCTTCTTTACCACCCTTACATATCTTTATCTATCTATAGCTCAAATATACCTTCATCCATCAGAACAAAATTCACACCATACCAAAGGAAAAAATGAAGAAAATATCAAGGTTATGCAATTAAACACTGAGGGCTTTGAAAATAACTATCACAACATAGAGTTGTATTCAAGACTTCCTTTCAAAATGTTTTTTCTAAATCTTGTTTATTGCAGATAACTAAGAGCACATATCATAGTTTCTTGGAGGCTAAAATGTATAATCAGATTTCATAAATATTTACATGTATCCATGCATTCAAATGCATCGTTGGATATCCTTAATACACTTGGTCAAAAAACAATAATGTATTATTCTTTTGTTTCGATCATAAATGTTTTTTGTATATCTTTCAAACGCAAATTATTTCTGACATTTACTAACTTTGTGCACATAGGCATATATAGATTCTTGTTTACTTACCAACTTACATGGAGACATGTACACATCGATGGATGCATAAATTTTTGACTTCATCCATACATTTATGCATTCCTTTGATATATGCATTGCTAATAAATAGTTAATTTTCCCTATTTTCTTTCATTTAATACTGCAAATGCAAATTGAGTCTCATTGTTAACATACAGTTGTATTCAAGAGTTCTTTTCAAAATGTCTTTTCTAAATCCTGTTTCTTACAGATTCCTAAAGCACATATGACAATTCCCCGAAGGCTATAATGTATATTCAGATTTCACAAATATTTACATGTATCCATGCACTCAAATGCATTATTAGATATACTTTATACACTTGTTCCACAAACACTAATGTATTGCTGCTTTGTTGGAATCAGTAATGTTTTTTTAGTTCCTGTTTAAGATGCAAATTGTTTCTAACATTTCTAACTTTATGGACGCAGGCATATATAGATTCTTCTTAACATACCAAGTTACATGGACACATGTACACATCTGTGCATGCATATATGTTTACATGGATCCATATTTTAATGCTTTCCTTTCATATATGCATTCATACTAACTAGTTTATTTCTCTTGTTTTCTTTCATTTAATACTACAAATGCAACTTCAGTCTCATCATGCTTTCAGGCTTGCTCAGGTGCCAAGGATGCTTTTCACTCTTCTATGCATTGTGTGCATGTCGATACATGTATACATGCATCCATGTGTACTTAAATGCTTCAAGCATTGTTACAAATGTTTCTCTCTCAATAATTTGGATGCAAAGTGCTACAAACATGTAAATTATTTTACTGTACCTACATTTTATCTTACCTAATAAGATTCTTTAAATCTTTTCAAATTATTTTTTGTTTAAAATATATACACAAAAAAATATTCATTTGTATTACATTAACAACATTCAAATCTAATTTATAATAAAATCAATACCTTTGTACTATTTCATCTAAGAATTTATCGTAATATTTATTCCACTTATTACATTTTAATAAGTTAAATTATTACACTTTATTTTATATATACACAAATTTAATCTTAGGTAGTAAGGTTCTTTATTATATCTTTGCAAATTACTTATTGTTTATTATATAAACACAAACTTTTATTCATATTACATAAACAAGATTAAAATCTTATTTATAATAAAATCAATAGCTTTCTAGTGATTCATCTAACAATTTATTGTAATATAATTACATTGTTCTATACACGAAAAATATCTTATCGTATTACATAGACAGGATTTAAATCTTATTTATAATAAAATCAATAGCTTTATATAATAGTAACCTTCATACTACATTAAAAAAAAATATTGATTAATCTTACAAAAGTTTATACGCAAATGAGCTACCCCTATCAATCTTCCACCTAACACTACTGTTTCTATTAGCACTTGCATATTGTCATATGATAAACTAAAATAACTCAGTTGTATTAATTAACATAGCATGTGTTTTACAATAGTACACTAAACATAATTTTATTTACAAATAGACATAGAAGCAAAAAAAGAGATATGGTAAACTTTGTTTCACCATGCATATAAATATGGGTCATGTAAAGAATGCATTTTCCTTTTTTGCCCACACACATGTTTTTTGTAAATAGTTGCAAATGATGTTTGATGCTTTAGAAATATCCCTACATCAAAACTTTGTTCCATTTAAAATGACTAATGAATTTTTTGATCAAAAGGTTTTAATAAAAAAAAAATTAAAAACATTGCACTGGTCATAAATAGTTTATTTCTCTTGTTTTCTTTCATTTAATACTCTAAATGCGAGCTGAGTCTCCTCCTGCTTTAAGAATCGTTCACATGCTGACGATGCTTCTCACTCTTCTATGCATTATGTGCACGTGGATACATGTATGCATATATGTCTCAAGCATTATTACAAATGTTTTCGATTGTTTGCATTCAATAATTAATACAAATTAATAATGCATTCTTGCTTCCTAATTAAGATCATAAAGAATCTTCCTTCTCACAAATGTATACATACACAGATAAAAAAACAAGTATTCATTGGTATATCTATAAAAAAGTCCATGTATACATGGTACCCATAAATAAAATTTTCCATGCATCCATCCACACATGTTACCTGTTCACATGTCTCTATGGACCATGTTGCCCATGCACCCTAAAAGTTCCATGCATTAGTGTGCTATTAAAAATTACTTCAAACTTTTCTAGCTATTTTTAATACATTTATATTCCTATCTGCTATCTAAATACTTTTTCTAACTCATAGCTACATGCCTTTTACCTCTCGGTAGGAATTCGACGCTTGTGTCACTTGTTTCAAACATCAACTCTTTACTAATTAGTGTAGTATTAAATAAGAAGAAAACCTACGTTATACAACATCTTACGTTATGGTGATAGAAGGTAATACTTTTTTTTTAAATTTATTTATTTATTCATTCATTTATTTTTTGGCAATGATCAGCTACATTTGTATTTATGAATGGATTGATAGTCGTATTGAATCTCTCTCTCTCTCTATATATAAATTTATATTATAATCAGAGATACTGAGCTCTAATCAAAATCACAATCAGCATATACCCCCAACAGATTATATATAATTATAAATAGTTGAATGCCATTTGCAATTTACAATCAGAAATGAAAAGAGCTACCAAGCAACTGCCATGAAATAGAACCAGATGTCTTCCAGAAAATTTGAAATGAGGTAAGGAATGAAAATCAAATGCTATGCCAATAGCATTGAGAAACATAAAGAAGGACGACGATGACAATTGTTAAGGGAGTTTTCTTTAACACAAGGATTCAGGCACATCAACTGTGTGGTAATTATGACTATCTCCCCACAGTCGTTCTACAATAAAGAAAGAACCTAACAAAAAAAAACAAGAGAGCTATGCTGGTGTCCTAAAAGTTTATACAGACGCCATGACAGATTCAAGCAAGGAGGATAGGGGAAATTTTCCAAAAGAAACTGATGTATGATATAATGTGTTTTTCACGCACTCCAAACCCTATGGAATGAACCTACACCTTATAGGGAGATTAACAGAATGTATTTTATTTCGTATCATTCCCATTTTTTTAATAGTGTGTGGATGTTTAATTGTTACCTCAGAATATTACAAAAATAAAAGGGTAAACAAAATTTAATTTAATATTTACTTCTCTATGCCCTCCTTTCTGGTTTATAAATACCGATTCTACTGTTCATAGCGCTTCTTTTTCTGTAAGTTCTTGTAAATTAATTTTACTCTCTAGGTGGGGAAACCTCTTGATATCTACACAATTCAACATCCAATTCTACTTTATAGTTATGAACATATTTTACCAAGTGAAATGCTAAAGTGATTAACTAAGCAGATGATATCAGATTGGAGTGATTGGAAATCTTAAGGCTAAGCTTGGAGAATTGATCTCTCAAACTAATAGGATTTGTTGAAACGGCCTTAGAAACTTTAGTAAATGTAATTTGGTAGGTGAAGGCCAGACTACAACCTTAGCCACCATCCTCCCAGCATATGCTAAACGTGAGCTTTAGGAAAAATTATTGACATCCAACCAAACCTCATGAATCAGATTCTAATAGTTCACACGTCTCATTCACAACAATATCATATATAGAGATAACCATAGATAAACCCAAAGAATTAATGCCTTCATTTAATAGATAACAATAGAATGGTTTTAGAATAAATATACAACCAAAGGTGATCAGCCATGTACATATTAGTAAAAATAAAACTCAATAAAACCATGGCAAGTGACTTACCTCAAGATTTAGATTCAACAGTAGAATGTGGATGCATAGACAAACTCGTGCGCTATTTGGTAGAATGCCTCCTCAAATGGTTGCACTGAGTACTCTGAGCAGATATGTGTTTCAGGTGAGAGCTAAACATGTGACGCATAGTTCTAATGGCTAGAAACCTTTGACAGCCATAATTTAATTGCATGTAGCCCTATCACAAATGTCTTCTCTATATACTATCTTTGTTATTTGCTAACACCATCCCTGCCCATGCTAGAATGGGAACTTTGGAGCAATATGGACATCTCCAAGCAAACAACTGTAATTGAAAGGTGTAGAGATAGTCTCCACCACTTTTCCTTTTTTTTCTCCCTCCTCAACCCTGGAGACTTGTCTTCCAAAAAGAATGTGAATCTCCCCAAGGTGCATTACTCTCCTTCCAGGTTAGGTGTAGTTTCCTTCCCAAGGACATGCATGCAGAATGTGGTTGAAGGACAAGGCACGTGGATGAGGGAGAAAAGGCTTGAAGCAAGGATAGGTGACACCTTAGCTGGTTGCCCAATTTTCTTATTATATCATATATATATATATACAATACTTATTCTCATCTATCATTCCCTTAATTGATCACTAAATAAATAGATAATTCACAACATATTTATTCATTTGTTATTTATTTATTTATTTCTTTTTAAACCATCTACTTTATACTATTTTGGTAAGAATAATAATAATAATAATATTTTTATTTTACTTATATTACTCTAATAATTTTTATAATTTATTATTAATCCAGCTGAAGTCATAATAGCGAGAACAAAATATGGAATTTTATGAAGAGATTGATTCAACGAAAGAGTAATTAAATAGATATTATATATAGATCCGACCGAATATTAAAATTAATTTTGCATTAAAATTTGTTTCATCATCGAACCTACAGACTAATCTTAAATCTGCCACGCTAGTTAAAGTTAACAATTGCATTTGGTTGGTTAACCAAGATCAGTTATGTTCTAAATGTCACGCTACATTTAAATTCATCTTCATTTAATTATTATTTTACCCCCAATTAACTAAGTCACCTTGTAATCAATTTAATTTAATTAAATTGATTCATCAAGGCTAGATACAAAAGTTTCAAAAGTAAATTTAACAATATAATATTGAACATAGCAGACAACTCAAATTAATCAAACGAACTCACTCAAGATCAAAGGACAACTGAAATGAAGGGACACTACAACTAGGCTCTAGTTCAATTTTCTCATTCCTTAGTCTTGTAAAATACACTAAAGGAAACAATTATATGGATGACCTGTCGATATCCATTCTCATGTGGACACAAAAACAAATGAAAATTGTTTTATCTACATAACTAAATACTCTATAAGATAAGCCTATTATATGTTGGATGAGTAGTCCTATCATGCCCCCTATAAAGTCTATTTAAATCTATCATTCGTTCTTCACTTTTGCTTCATTCCCATAAATTCTTTAAATTTTTTGAATCTGACACAATCCAAAGGCTTTGCTCATATTTTTCCCATTTGGGCATGGGGAAACTCACCAACTTCTTGTACCTTTGAATTATCTCTAATATCTTCCACCCAATAAGATTGAGATGAAACCTACTTATCATCTGAACTAATAGTATTTACATCACTAAAACTAGAATCAATGGAATTTGAATTAAGTGAACCAATCACTATACTAGTGACCACCATTTTGACTTAATGATTTTGGATATCTTTCATTTTTCGTCCAATCCATAGTATATCAAATTCTTCTTACTGGGATGAGCTTTCTTTCTTTTCTCACTCTCTATTTTATGATTTTTTTCTCAACCCTTATCACATGTGTCTCAAGTTGAGAATCATCCATATTATTTAGTTCATCAAAATAACATCTCTAATGATTATGAATTTCTAATTGCAACCAACTTACTTCAATCTATAGCCTTTCATCTCATTAGAATAGCCAGTGAAAATACATTTAACACTTTTGTTTCTTCCTAAGCTTATTTGGAACTAGTGCATAGTATTTGGTGTTTCTTTGTGTTGCCTTAATAGGGGTATATTAAAAATATATAAAAAAGGCCATAATTTGCACAAAATGTATAATATTAAGTAGAGAATTGAGAACACAACTGCTAGTTGATAATCCAATGTCAATTGTCAAATCATAAATGTTAAAAATAAGTCAAAATGTTGCACTCAATTTATTTGCTAGTTACAATGTTCAAATGAAGTATCTATAAGAGTGCAAAAGACAATTTTTGATGTGACTTGTCATAGTTCTATCATCTACTTCATCAAACTTGTTTTGGCAATTTGTGAGCAAATTTTTTGCATTTTAGAAAAATAGTCATTAATTCTCTATATTTGGCAATTTTTGATTGTACAACTCTAGCACTAGATGAACCTGCTTGTTTTGTGTTTGCTTGTCATACAAACCAGTAAGTGTGTTCCAAACCTCTCAACTAGTTTGTAATTATCCTATGAAAATATGTCTCTATGTGCAAGAGCATTGAATAATTACATGTGCTTTTTGATTTTTTAAATCAAATGTGGCCTTGTCAGTAGCATCGCTAGGAATAGTTGGCGCACTTTTATCCTCTACTAACTCCTACAAATCAATTAAAATTTCAGTTCCTTTTAATATCCCTTTCCATTCTGTGTAGTTTGTGCCATTTAACCTATATAAGTTGGTGAATACCCACAAATCAATGAAAATTTAAGTTCCTTTTAATATCCTTTTCCATTTTGTGTAGTTTATGCCAATTAACCTATCTAAGTTGGTGAATACTTGTGAAATCTTTGACATTGGTAGGAGAATAAATGAAGAAACAATGACCCAAAAAATCAAAGACGCCCCTAAAAAAACCTATTTATTACTCCCACTTTATATTACTAACAATTTAGTATTTATTTATTTGATACCAAAATTTCATATCAAAAACCACATTCTTGAAGCAATTTTCTATGTTTTTACTTTTTTTCTGAAGTTCTTTTGTGTTGTACAAATTTGTACAATCTTGAAATGCTCTGAGATCATTGGTGTAGATAAATATATGTGTTCACTTTCATTTGCATTTGTTTTGAAGTGCTAAATCACTGCTTTGTGGGAGAAAACAATCAAATATAGGGACTACCCTATTTTGCCTATGTAAGGGTTTGATGGATAAAATCAAATGACATCGACCAATCCATCAACTGTCCTAGAACTGTAACTCAGTGGATTGGTGTGCAACATGGGAGGATATAATTTCATTCAATTTAGGGGTCTATTAAAGCAAGAAACTTGGCATTGAAGTGATGCCCTAGGGCTGACAGGGGCAATTTTATTGTGAATTTGTGGTTGTTAAGTTAGGGTTTGTCAATTTGATGGATGGAACAGTATGAATGAAGTTTTTTTTTCCTATTGTAGGATTATTTTAATCTGTTTAAGACAATAGTTGAGCTATGCAGGTTAGGTATATGGTGTTTTTCTAAAAGCCTAGTGTATTGAGGGGAAATGGAGGGTTTTGTAGAATAGTGACAAAAGGGCCATGGCGTAGCCCAACAATGTTGAAAAATCAATTAAGCTCAAATCCATGGATATTCATCTATAATCTTTTAAATTCCTACCAACATTTTTTTAGATTTAGCTATATAATTTTAGATTTATGTGACAAAATGGTTTTATCTATATCTATATAAGTTATATTCACTTAAGAAACTACAATTTCTCATCATAATATTTGAAATCTTAGAAGAACAACATGGGATTTAAATCACTTACAACACTCATTGTCCCTTGGTCATTGATTTTCCTTGAGTGCCCTCAACCTTGTCGCTCTAGCTTTCCTCCTGCCATGTGCACTAAGCTATGTGTGCTCCTACATGCATGTATTGATATGCAAGGTTTTTGCTCCTCCAAACTCTTCCTGATCATTGGTATTGACCTTTCACTTCTCCAATTTGATGAGCTACAACCTGAAAATAAGGTTTCAATGAAGGTTTTAGAGTATGTTAATTAAAATGAAATTTATGGCGCCATTTAGGTTTCAATATTATACATAGTTAAGTATATATTAGCTATATTTTACATAATAAATAATAAAATTATTCTACTTATTATAATTATATATTATATTCTTTAACAAAATTATTAAATATATAAAATCATTATAATTAATAATTAATAATAAGTATATTTTTATATAATACAAAATATAATTTATATAATATATATTTAATATAATAGTAATATTAGATTAAATTATATATAATATAATTATATTTATTATTATATAATAGTATATATAGGCTTTTACTTGATATTTTAGAGGATTTTACCATTACACTACAACTGTTTTACCATTAAATGGCAGTTGAAACTTTTTTTCTAACAACACAATAGTGGTTTCCAGGCATGAGATTTGTTTCAAGCTCAAATCTCACAATACATGTAGCCTATTAGATAATACAAAGAGAGAAACTCAAAATATAGAGACTGAGAGAAAGAGATGAACTTAGATAGATAGGGAGAGAGAGAGAGAGAGAGAGAGAGAGAGAGAGAGAGAGAGAGAGAGAGAGAGAGAGAGATACAAAGGAAAAGAGAGAGGGAAAAGAGAAACTAAATTTTGATTGGTTGTTTCATGTCAACAATCCACACTTTTTTGGTGTACCCATTACATGCTAAGGTGTTATTGCTAGTTAAGTTTGATTTGTATGTTTTATTTTAGAACTAGAATGGTAGAGATAGGATAGAATAATACCATTGGTTGAAAAGTCATTGTAAGAACCTTAAATTCATACCTTCAACCTACAAGATAAACCTTATAATCAAAATAGAAATATAACACTTAAAACTAAAAAATACTGTATTTTGTGATAAAACAACCTTGTTTGACCTTAGTAAAAATGACTTATCTACTTGTTACATGATCAGGGCATAGTATTTGATGGGACCTACAATAAAACCCTTATGAATACAATGTGGGGTTTGTAGAAAGAGAAGAATATGTATGTGGTATTTCTAAAGTGGTACTTGGTTCAATTATGTGATGGTAAAGTAACACAAATAAATGCAAGATGATATCATTGGATGAGTATTAGCTGGTTAGTATATTATTACTAGATCAATATTCAAGAGAAAATTGATAGCTAAGTATTTGAATTTTATGTTATTGGTAGCTGATAAATGAAAGATTATAGAGGTATTATGTTTCTCAATTGAAGTAAAGAAAGTGGTTGACATGAAAGTAAAATACTTTTGAAACTCATAAATGATACATATATAAATATATCTTCTTTATATTATCCTTGTAATTAGTTATGTATCTTCAAATATAAAAGATTAAAAGGAATCCAATATGTATCATCTAATAATAACTTATAGAAAATATCAAAAAGATCAATAATAAAAATATATATATTAACTAAGAAGCCATGAAAGCATACAATAGTATATGTTGGTAAAACTATAATATATACAAGAAAGCAATATATGCATACAATGTCACATGTTAGTAATACAAAACACATGTCACTATGCGGGGTCAACATGAGGAAATGCTATTTTTTTGGGAATGAAATAACCAAAGATATGATCAAAGAATATCTAATCATAAATAGTCATAGAGAAATTAGGATTTGATCATATTGAAATTTCTAGGGAAAATACAATAGTTCGTTGAAAAAGCGATGAAAATCACTGTTCGTCGAAATTTCGATGAAAATCACTGTTCGTGAAAATTTCAACAAACGTTGGGAATTTTTATTTTTATTTTGAAAAGTACACATTAAGTACCAATGTACCTGATGATTCATATAATTGTACATCTTTCATCAAAAAGTTTCATCATATTTTGCAGTCAAATGAGTTAGTGAAAGAAATTAACAAGAGCTACAAATTTATACAAATTTTCCAACATCTAGAGCATGTGATAAGAAATGTGTTAGATATTTTGGAGTAGGAAAAAAGAAGAGCGGGGTGGATTTCCTTCTATAAGATGCAAAGAAAGATAAAGCAAGAAGAAATTGACTTCAAGGTTCTCCCAGAGACTGAAAATGTAATACAAAAGGTTGAGCATGTATCAAGAAATTTTGACTCAATAGTGGGCCACCTTGAAACTAGAGGGGTAATAAGTAAAGATAAGGGGAAAGCCTGAATTGTAGAGGAAAATAATGGAGGAGAAATCCCTACTATAGGAGAAAAATCTACATCTCAAGCCCCTAATGAACCAAGAATAAAGTTCTTTGTAAGGAGAAAGGGCAAGGCAAAG
The DNA here is from genome assembly GCA_007258455.2 of Sequoia sempervirens. NCBI lineage: Eukaryota > Viridiplantae > Streptophyta > Pinopsida > Cupressales > Cupressaceae > Sequoia > Sequoia sempervirens. The sequence continues at coordinate 148,437,579 of VDFB02168118.1, read as the reverse complement.
AAAATTGATGTAGCTTCTGATCCTTCTCAACAAGAGGAATATAAGCCTCCTTCTCCTATGCCACAAGTACCATCACCATCTCCTCCAAGGCTAGCAGATCCTGAAATTGTGGACATTGATTCTCCACCACCTAGTGAATTATCACCAAGGGAGCCACCATTGAAAAAGCAAAGGGTTGAAGTGACTAGTTTGGTGGACTATGTTGATGAAGGCTCAAATGATGATATTTGGGTATTAGAGCAGTAAATGCAAGGAGTTCCCACTGCACCAGTAGTAAGGGTGACACATCAATTGGATATGAGATTGAGTAAAGCTAATCTCACTGGAATCAATGGTAGAGATGATATGTAGGTTGAAGCATGTGCAAAGTTCTTGGATGATGACTCATTTGTAAAATCTCAGGCTTTTATAGAATTTTCATACAGAGCTAAAATAGATAAATTGTCTATAGAAAGAAGCATTCATCTAGAATTTTCAGATGTCGTCATCCAAAAAAAACAATTCAATGAAATGAGAGCTAGATTCTAAAAGATGACTACAAAAGAGGGTCAAGAATTGGTAAGGAATAGTGGTATTTTGTTGCTTCCAGAGTGGGATTTAGCTTCTGCCATAGCTTTCAACACAATAAAGAAATGTGATGGGCTTCTCTATCATACAAAAGAAGAAGTTTCACTTGCACAATAGGGGTCTTCTTTCAATGAGCAATGGGAAGCCTTGGCTATCTGGTCTTTAGCCCCAAACACAAGAAATCCTGATATTGTTGAGATGCACCTAACTATAATGGAGGCCTAATAATAAAGAGAGTGTCAAAAACATCAGCTTTAGAGGAAACAAATATGTCAGTTCATGTTGCACAATTTACAAGGGCCACTACAAAATTTGTGACCACAGAAAAGGAGAAGCTCAAGATAGATTAGAATAATATGCTAGTTAAATATGGAGGGCTTGAGTAGTATAATATGCAGTTGCAGAAAAAGGTAGATGTGACAGAAAATTGGATTCTCTTGGAAAAATAAACAATTTCATGCTTAATTTGGATCTACTTTTGAGTACCCTTGCATTAATCATTCTTGAAGACAACATTTATAGGCCCCTAAGACCCATTATTATTGATCTAGAGGCCTATTTCACTTAAAAATCATACAAATCTTGAAAATAATACTTAATTCATTCATATCACAAGAAAACACCTCGAAAAACCATAAGTGGGACCCATTCGCCACCTTGGGAGAATGAGTCCCCTCTGGTGGGACCCATTCACTAAGGGTAGCAAATGAGTCCCTTTTGGGACAAAATTCAATTTTGAGTGGGAATTTCATCAACTTAATTTAATTTTTTAGTGGATGTCGGCCTCTTAGGTCTAAATAATGGGAAATTTAGGTATTGATGCCTATAAATACACATTTTAGGTCATTTTTCACATCTCCTAGTCATTTTTACAAATCAAAATCAAGAGTCAAGAGAAAAATATCTTCCACAAGAAGTTTCATTAGCATTTTTACAACAAAGTTGATGCTTTTGGACAGAAAGATAGGGTTTTTGCAAGTCTTCTAGCTCACTTCTCATTCAAGATCCAAGAATGCAAAGATTTGATCATGGATGCCTATGGAGAATCATGGAGAAATCTAGGTTGAGGAGATGCAATGAGCCATCAAATCACACCTTCTGAATTTTTTTCAAAGTGATCCCATCTTCCATTTTCTCTCTATCTTCAGATTTAAGGTTTACATGTCATTTAGATTCATTTGAAATGTTGTAGGGTTTCTTGTATTGAAGTCTTGCATCATTCAAATCAAATTTTCTTATATTATTCTAGCACATTAGAATAGGGTTTTTTCTTACTTCAAATTTTCCTAGTCTTATACACACAAAGGGCTAGGGTTTTGTGCATATTTTATCCATTCAAGGCTTAACTACCAAATTAGGGGTTTGACCAAGGAAAATCCCCCATTAGAAAAAAAAATTAAGCTATTTTGCAAGTATTTTTCAAAGATTTAGATCTAGGTTTCTGTCAAGAAGTGTTGTGCAGGTGATAAAGTGAAGATCTAAAACTTTAAGTTTTAGAAATTAGAAAAAGGCCTAATTCACCATGGATGGAAAATGAGTTCGACTAGAGGTGTCTATCAAAGTAGAGTCCAGGTTCTAGTACCCTTTTGGCAGAAATAGGATTTTGGGTAGAAATTCTAATCTAGGACTAATCCACCCAGGGTGGTGAATGAGTCATAGTCAGTTAAAAACTCAACCTTTCCAAATTTTCAAAGTCTTTTCCAATCTCCATTAGGTTTATAGGTGCACATATTCAGTCTTGTAACTTTCTTTTTTGTTCTATTTGCATTTTTATTCACCTTTTTATACTTGTTTCCATATCATGCATGTTTTCAAATACTCCATATTTCTTAGGTTTTTCATAAATAATCAATCCATTTTATTAGTTTATTGCATTCAGGCATAAATTTTCATTATATTTGCATTAATTTGAGTGAACCACCTAGATTTTGTGTAGCATCTATCTCTCTCCTTTAGGTGAAAAACCCTAATTGAGTAAGAGAGTCATAGCACCTTACACCCCTAAAATCTATGGTTCATTTTGGTGAACCCGCATATTGAACATATCCTTTCTAATTTTCATTTCATTTGCATCCTAGGGGCTATCTTGCATCACTATTACATTAGGTTTTCTAATTGTTATTACATCCTAAGGGGTTTACAAAATTGTGTTAGTGAAACTATCATATAGATGTCATTATTGCATTTCATTTTATCAAATCATCACAAAATTATGCATTTACATTGATTCTCTACATTGTACAGACCTGAATACATAGAAAAGAGTTTTAAAAAATCTAAAAAATCTTCAAAATACCTCTCCTAGGACTCATTTGCCATCTTGGGTGAATCAATCCCAATACACTTTTTGCATCACTGTTTTCAGAATTCAGTTTCCTATTTTCCATTTTTTGGTTGCCATAGTTACTTTTCTATTTTTGTTTGGTTATTTTCTATTATATTCAAATCATTTGCATTAGCATCATTTACTTTCATGGCATTTATGGACAACCTAAAATTTTTGCAAGTTTCATTTTGTACATTAGTTCCTAGTCATTTCAAATCACATTCATTAGTAAATGAACACAAAAAACTAAAAAACTCAAACCAACCCTTACATAAAATGCTTCAATTTAGAAACACCATCTCATCCAAGCCTCTTAGTAGTGATTATTTAGATAAGTTAGATGAAGCCCTTCAAGACTTCCTCTCACTCACTTCATCCACTAAGGCTTGCCATGAGAAGCCTAAACCAACTGACGATAACTTAACTCTCAAACCTTTTAGTCATGATGACTTTGACATGTTATATGAAGCCCTTCAAGACTTCATCTCACCTAATTCATCCACTAAGGTTTGTTGTGAACAACCTAAAACAAAGGACGTTAATGTGGTTCAACCTCAACTCATTCTTTACCCACCCTCACATAAACTTCACCCTTCAAATAGACTCTAGTTTACTCTTTACCCACCTAAAAAATGATGTGTTGTAGCAATCTAGTAATATTATTGTTGCTCATACATATAATACCTGAAACAATCCACAACCACAACAACCAACCCCACCCTCTTTACCTTTACCTAATCTGCATAATGCTCGTCATTTTCCCTTACACACAAAGGAGTACGATCTTGTTGAACAACTCAAGAATACTCTTGCAAAGATTTATCTTTGGGATTTGCTTTAGAATTCACCAAATTATCACACCATCCTTTAGACAACATTGCAACACACAACGGTCCCTCCTGGTACAACTCCAAATGATGTGGCAACTTTAATACACGAAATGAATGGAGTTAATCTACACATTACTTTCCATCAGGATGAGCTCCCTCCTTTAGAGTTATGAAAACAAAATGAAGCCCTTATGATAATTTCTCAATTTAATCGAATAGGTATCAAAAGGACCCTCATTGATAATAGTTCTTCCCTTAATGTGTGTAGTGTGAATCTCCTCAATAGATTGTTTGTTAACAAGTCACAAATAAAATATGATTCCTTATCCATTCAGGGATTTGACAATACAACAAAGCAACCACTCGGTGTAATCACTTTTCCTATTACAGTTAGTGTGGCTACTATGTAGACTCCTATTCATGTTGCACCCTATGATCTTTCGTATAATATTCTTTAGGAAGACCATGGATTCATGAGATGAATGAAGTACCAACCCTTCATCGTATATTGAAATATGTCTATAACAACAAAATTTATCAAGTTGAAACAGACCCCAAGCCTAAAATTTTCTTACACCTTGAAAAAGGAACCACAAGTCCTTTGAACACATTAATTCCAACATCCCATATAGAACCTCTTGAAATTGAAAAACAAGATGAGGAATTGGTGTCTAAATTATTTAGTGATGATTGGGGATCCTTAGAACTCACACCTTCATTAATGGTTGAATATATAATCACATGAAAAGAGGATGAAAAACATGAAAAAAAAACTATTATGTCAACTCAAAATTCAGAAAAATATTCTCAAGCATCTATCTCCTCTACTATGGAAAAAACTACAATGCACAAAACAAATTTTGATGAGATAGATTATCAAAATCTACGAAATTGGAAGGAAATGGAAAGAATTTATGTGAAAGACTATGAACTTGTGAAATAATTGGGATATACTAAAAAAGGATGTGGAAAGAATGAACAAGGTATTTGTGTCCCTATAGAACCTATACACAAGAGACAAAAATTGGGTTGGGATATTCTTTTTATAAGACAACGAAAGCCAGTCAATGACCATCTTTGAATATGAACACTATTACATGTCAACCAAGACATAATCTCATAATCAAACATCCTAAACTACTTGATATGAACCTACCACCATCATGGGAGTATGTTAAAGTGATGAGGTTTTAAAAAAAATGTTAAGAGTTTATGATAACACATCCTCTACTCCTCCCATAAAATGAGTCACTTGTGCTATGATAAGTACCTAGTAAAAAGATAGTAATATTACAGAAGGACCATATGATCTTGACATTCCTAACTCTAATGCACTCCCCTTAGGAGATACAATTGATATTCCAATGGACATAGATGATAAAGAAAAAATTAAGATTGGGAAGTGACTTGACGATGAAGAACAAGAAGACACTACAACTTTACTTCATGATTTTCCTAATATTTTTGCTTGGAAATATTCCAATATGCCAGGAATTGACCCGAAAATCATAACACAAAGCATATTTCTTGCTAAAAATGCTAAAATTGGGGTGATCCCATAATAGTGGTTTACAATTTTTCGCCAAACTGGACACTGAAATTATTATTTTTAACTAAATCTTCACATTCAGGCACCTATAACGGCTAAACTATGAAGAATTTGAAGATGGTACAAACTAGAGTCTCATCAAATTTTCTCTGTAGATTCTAAAAAAAAATTTAAAAAAAATTTTGGAATCAAATTTCCTTTTTCCATCTCCACGAAAATTTATTTTTTAAAACAACATTTTTAAAAAGTGACACCGTATACATAACTTTTTTCCATGAAGGATAAAATTATAATTCTTTCAAATTTAGATTTGTAACTCTGATATCTAGTGCTTCCACTTGGTTAGATAGTTTTTATTGAATATTTTTTCCTTAATCAAGTTTCAAAGTCAAACAAATTACAATTCAGGCACATGCGACCGTATAATGCATAACTTTTTTTGTATATGTCAAAATTTTATTTTATTTTTTTTGTTGGATCAAGGACTTCAATATCTGGTGCACTCATATTTTTCAATTTTTTTTTGATAACCTTCTATTTTTCCACATGTGAAGAACAAAGAAATTCATTTTTGATGAAAAACCTATGTTTAATAAAACTTTAAAAACAAATACATAACAAAACCAAAACATATTAAAATTATATTAATTGGATAGCTTGTTCTAAGGAATACGATAATCATTTGAAATAAATTTTAAATGAATTCATTTGACCTCCAAAAGCTAAATCAAAAGTGATTTTTTATCAGCATTTTGATAGGTGTAAAGGAGACATATTTATAGGTATGGTTTAAAACTAGCGAGGTTCTATCCAAGGGGGTTTGATCTAAGGTGATTTGATCAAACCCTCTTCAATTGGAATCCTTAAAATATAACTTTTTCGGGCTTAAATCATTATATTTTCTAAAAATATGTGATTTCAGCAAAAATTCGTTCCTCTCAGGAATTGTAAACCACTATTATGACAACACCCCTTGTTCGCCAAAAGATATGAAAAATTCATCCTAACATAGCCTTGCATGTTAAAGGAGATCTTGAAAAAATCCTTGACGTAGGTTTCATTTGACCTATTGATTATTATCATTGGATCTCAAACATTGTCATAGTTGCTAAACCTGATAATCATATTAGGATATGCACGAACTTTCAAGACTTGAATAAAGCCTCTTTAAAAGATAATTTTTTGATTCCTAATATTGGCATGATCATGGATTCAGCTACTAGGTATGTGGCTGAAGAATTTTTTTAACCCAAAATTGATGATTAATGAAAATCCTTGCTTTCAAAGGAGATGAATCAAACAAAACCAATATCAAACTGCTTTACTTTGATTTTGTTAAATAATGATTATTTTTTTTAAGGAAAACTACGATTAAAGTATCAATTGATAGGTTGATTGATCAAAAATGATAGCTTTCAAAAATATCACATTTTTTTTGATTCAAACATGCATAAATCCTTTATGTTTCACATACTATGGAATAAAAAAAAATGAATTTCATGAAGTTTTGACCAAGTTAAGGTGGTCAGACATATGAGTTTTTATATTTTTAAAAAGTTTTAATAAAAAATTCATAATTAATTATTTACTTGGAAAAAAATACAAAAAAATATGCATCACATCAGGACATAAGTCCTCTACTTATATATAAAATCTTATAAAAAAATATTATCATTTTATTGTGGTTAGGGTGGTCAAATATATACCTACTTATTTTTTCCTTGAAATTAAAGTACTGTTGCATTGAAATTTCAAATTTTCACCAAATTGATATTTTTTTTAAATAAACCCAGTAGTTTAGAAACTACTTTCAATTTTATACGGATTCTATCCTTACATATTTTTGAGATAATATAGATAACTTATACAAATTTTTATGTCAAGTTTCCTAGCTCTGATTTTTCTAAACTTTTTGCCACTTAAGGGCCTATTTTTTCCATGATGATCCTACACATACCTTACTCACCAATCGAAAAACAATGTTTGGCTCTTGTATTTGCTACTAGTAAGTTGTGACATTATTTACAAAATGTTGAAATACAAGTCATCACAAAATTTGATCATCTTAAACATCTTTTAAATAAAACAGACTTATAAGGACGCCTCACTAAGTGGGTGATGTTAATTCATTTTGACCTTAAGTTTGTTTCATAAAAATCAATAAAGGACAAGCCTTGACCAATCATTTAGTTGAAGTCCTTTCTACTCTCACTTTAGCTAATCATGACTCTTTTCCTGATGATAGTGTCTTAACAATAGATGTTAAAACATGGGAATTGTATTTTGATGGGTCTAAGTGTAGAATAGGTTCTGGTGTTGGAGTGGTATTAATTTTGTCTAAAGGAAAGCCTATTCCCTTGTCGTATTGATTAAATTTCCTATGTACAAATAACACAGCTAAGTATGAGGCATTAATTGTTGGATTGCGAGCTGCTTTAACCATGGGTGCCAAAGATATCAAGATCTTTGGTGATTCACAATTAGTGATCAAACAAATAAATGGAATATATCAAACTAAACATGAAAAATTATCAAAATACAAGGATCTAATGATGTAATTATTAGAGAAGTTTGAATCATTCACCATTGATAACATCCCACAGAAAGAAAATTGACATGCAGATGCAATGGCAAGTGTAGCCTCTCTTATATCTCTACATGATCCTTCAACATACTTCACCTTTATTATTCATTCCATCATGAAACCTTCGATTGATGCCCAATTAGAAGATGTTTTAACAACAACTCAAGAAGACTCATGAGAATGGTATGATACAATATATAATTATTTAAAAGATGGTACCATTCCCCAACCCACAGTGACAAACACTCGAAATAATTTACGCAAATTGGAAGCCAAATACATAATCCTTGTTGATGTTTTGTATAGAAGATCCTTCAATGGTCTCTTACTAAGGTGTCTTAGGGACTTTGAAATTCCTCTAGCCCTTGACCAGGCTCATGCTAGTGCCTGCGGAGGTCATTTTGGAGGATGGTCATTAGTGCAAAAACTCATTTTTATGGGATACTATTGGAGACATGGAAAAATACTACTTTGCTTATGTTAAACGATGTCACAAATGTCAAAAACATAGCAATTTGATTAATGCCCCTACTTCTGAGTTGCGTGCCCAAATTTCCATTTGGCCATTTTTAGTAATGGGGATTAGATCTCATTGGAAAAAATTCACCACCCTCCTTTATCAGACATACAGTTATAATTACAACAACAAACTAATTCACAAAATGGGTGGAAGCTATTACTCTTAAATCTACAAGTTTTAAAGTAATTTGTCAATTCATATTGGAACACATAATTGCTCGTTTTGGCTTCCATCCATAATAGTTTCAAACAATGGAATCTAATTTAAGAATATAATGACGTAAAAAAATTTCTTGTAACATTCAACATTGAACATTGATTTTCCACACCATACTATCCATAATCAAATGGACACACTGAAAGCACTAATAAGATTCTCAAACAAATCCTATAGAAAATTGTTAACAAACATTAAGGATTGGCATACATAGTTACATTATGTGCTTTGGGCTTATTGAATGAGTGTTAGATTATCCATGGGAACTACACCCTATAACCTTGTTTATGGTACTGAAGTGATCATGCCCTTCGAATTAGAAATTCCTACACTACGAATTTCTCTTCAAGACCTTATTGATGATACCACTTATAAAGAACAAAGATTGCACCAGCTTGAGATGCTCGATGAAAAGTGCATCAATGCTCTCGAGCATCTCCAAGCTTACATTAAATAATTACAATGAAAACAAAATACTTAGGTCACTCCTCAGACATTTAGTAAGGGTGATTTCACTCTCTATGAGAATCAATGCAATACTCATGTTGACCATGAAGACAAAGGTAAATTTAGCCCTAATTGGTTGTGACCTTACATAATCAATACCAGTTATGGGCCTGGAACTTATGTATTAATAGATCTCAATGGAACACCCCTTAAGGAACCTATTAATGTTGTGAATCCACGTCGGTATTATTTCTAGTCCCTTTGAATAGTATGAATGATAAAGCGGTGTTGTCTAAAGTTATTTGGTTAATCCTAAATACTTTCACATTGCTTCATTCTTGACAAATGATCATGTGTATGTCTTGGAAACTAAGGTTATTATTTAATTTATTTTCATAATTACTTTAGGTTTCATACTATTCACCCTTGTGTTATGTTGAGTTAGATCCTTATATGAATTATAGGTGTATTTTATTTAACATACCTTCCTCAAAATAACAATGTTGTATCTCAAGTGAAACTGAAATATGTTTTACATTAGATCACATCAATCATGTTAAATTATGTAGACATTAATTAAATGATTTTACAAAAGTTATTTAATTAATCACATTTCCATTTAGCATTCAAACACATTATACCAAATTGTAACACATCAAATGCTCATATATATATATATATATATATATATATATATATATATATTGTTGGCCTTGTCGTTGCACCAAAAGATCGACATGTTAATGCTTGATACAACGTCCAAAGTTAACAGATCCACATGAGATGATTAGTCCATGTCGCGAATCTTGAGGGGAGCACTGACCATCTACCAGCAAAGTCCCCCTCAACATTACCTGACGGGATTCAAATTTAACACCTTTGGCTCTAATACCAATTGTTGGCCTTGTTGTTGCACCAAAATATCAACTTGTTAATGCCTAATACAACTTACATAGTTAATATATCCATGAGAGGTGATTAGTCCATGTCATGAATCTCGAGGGCATAACTGACCATCTACCAACATATATATCTAAAAAATTTATGTACATCTCATCACAATATACAACATCACCAAGGTCTATGAGAATTAGACCCCTCAGGCTTTGGTGTTCTTGATCTAGTACCCAGACACCATGAGACAATCGCATGTGATTGTGATTGTGATCCATTGAATCTAAGTAAAAACTCCAAGCCCTATGCCCACCCAAGAGTCACATGACGCTCCTTTACTATCTAGTCCCTCTCCTCTTGTAGCTGTGATACCTCTTCCTATAATCTCTCTACCTCTACTGGAGTCTAGGATGACTATCCTTCAATATCAACTCGATGGAGTCATTTCCTCACACACTCATATGCTGCCCATAGCCTCACAAATGGTCTGAGTGACTCTAGCTCCTTCTCCATGATTGGTGGGGGCACATAATTAGGGTGCATCTCCTCCTCATTGATGGATGTAGGAAATATCTTTGTAGTCGCCTGATGATAGAACTTTCTCCAGTCTCTCATTGCTCTTGAAAGGTAGAAATAATACACAATCAGTAAACATTATCATGATATATATATATATATATATAAAGTATAATCACTAAAATATATGCATAAAACCAAATATCATCACCTATATCTCTAGTCAGCTAAACAATATCAATATCATCATGTACAGGGGGCATGGAGGATGTGCTAGCCTCTCCATGACTGTGAGTATTGGTGCCTCCTATAGCTACTTCTCGAGATCTCTTAATAACATTGGGAGAGGGATCTCCCCACTCATGTCAATCTCTAGCTACTGCCTCATCACTCTCACTCAATGGTGGCTCCTCCTCCTCATACTCCTCCTCCTCATCCTCCTCTCCTTTTTCCTAGCCACCATAGTCAAGATTGACATATAAATCATACTCATCATCTATAACATCAGTGAATATATTTACAACCATGTATCATACCTCCTCGGCCTTGTCTGCTACCTCATCTCCCTCATCTTGCATTCATCATGCAGACCTATGGGAAATATAGGAGTTGGTTTTTTCATTAACCACCACTCCTCATGCTCATATGTGCTATTGACACCATCAATTTCCAAGACCAACAACTGATTGTGATCTAAATCATCAGAGTCATCTGGACAACATGGTTATAGGGAGTCGTATGTAATCACCTCACCTCTAGGCACTCTGTACTAATCTCCTAATAAAGGGGCATGCCCTCAATGGTGTCTGCACTTGCCCAAAATTTTGCATGACTCGACCATATTAGAAAGGATGTATTACATGGTCATGCCAACCAACCAAAAATATATCTACTTGCATCCTCCTCAACTATCATGTAGGATTTGGCCACTGTACTGCAAGTAAATAATGTCTCCAAAGGATCTCATCCTCCTCCATCAGGTCAAATCTCACTCTCCAAAGATGCAAGTCTCCATACTTCCATAAGCATTATAGAGGATAACTGAAGGTTTGTGGATACCCTATGGTTGTAGCACATGGGAAACCGATAGGCCTAGTGCATGTAAATGCTTAAGGAACCACACCTATAGGAGGATGTAGTGCACCATACTATCTATCTCTTGAAAAAAAAATTGACCTAGATCATAATAATGATGTGCCAAGATATAGCATCCCCAAGCATAGATCATCTTATGCTCTTCCATCCTGCAAATCAAGTGAAGTAATCCTCCATCAAAATGTGTTGCTCATTCATCTGGATTGAGTACCAATGCCACCATGTGCATCATAATCCATCTCACTACTAGGGCTCCCAAATATAGTAGCATTGGTAGCTCGATTCATGCTCTCACACGCTCATTATGGCCTAGTCCATCAAGGAAATACTCCATGTCAACCTTCCACTGGTGAAATGACTAATCTCCTCAGAAGCATACCTGTTCTCCCTGAATAGGAACTTAGAGAATCCAGTGTAAATCCTCTAAGGTACTGGTCATCTCCCCGGTTAGGAGGTGAAATGTACATGTATCAACATTCCAATGCTCACACAGAGCCATCAACATGGAATCATCATATCTCATGGGAGGCATAAGGTATTCCCAATAGACTCCTACCGCCTGAAGGTGCTTTATCTCCTCTACTAACAGTGTTGGATATAGGTCTCTCAAAATGCTTAACTATTTCCCCCCTAGCCATTGTCATGATTAGGTAGGTACTTATCAAAATCACAACAATATGCTCTAAAAATTCATCTAATATCTTTAATTTTTACATTATTCACCATGCAAGTGTACTAAAGTTCTTCTAGTGTGCTTTCTTAAAGGCCCTAGACACTTTAGAACCCTTTTGGGACACTATGCAAATAAATGAGACACTTCACGAAGAAATGGGACACTTTGCAAACAAAAGAGACACTTTGTGAACAAATGGGACACTTTGTGAAGAAAGGGGACACTTTGCAAATTTTTTTCCAAGATCCTAAATTAACCTTTGAATCCATTAAAATTCATTAAATCATTGCAAAATCACTACACAAAGGTCACAAAATTGAATCACCTTGTGATATAGCTCACCACGTGCCACCTGCTCTTGAAGCGCATCCAATTGTGAAGGCTTGTAATCCCATCTACTTGACATCTTATCATCTCACTCATCACTCTCAAGCTACAAGAAGGTAAAATGAAATAGAAAGTAACAAATTACTCTCCTTTATCTTTTTAAACCTATTTTCATTACTTTTACTCTTATGCATTAAAATAGGGTTATTTTCTATCTTAAGAATAATTAAGGTACTTTTTCTTCAAAACAACATAACAGGAGCTATGGAACTCTATTTTTGATGTTGTTTGATGCATTGGAATCATAATTCTACACCTAATATCATTGATTGTCTATTGTTATGTGACATGGTATTTAGAAATGTCCTATGATATGAAGTTTCTTATTTGATTTGGCTAGATTGCTACATTGATTCCACCTCAGTAAAGCAAGTGGAATCAAGGGGGGCATACATCTACCCTCAAATTTGATTTGTAGAAGTTAGACAAAAGGATTTTTGGACAACTAAAAAATTCATGTTGTAGGATGTTGTTCCTAATGCTATGGTTTTGTAGGTAACTATGCTTGGCGATTCATTCTACTATCTTTTGAATGAGTATCCTTTTGTACAATAAAGTGTACTTGTTCAAGTCCTTTAACTTACATATGCAGGTAGAGTCATATGGGTGCTAAAGTGGGGGCTAAATGTGGTGTAGAATATTGGATGTTCTTGGAAAAAGAGACAATTTCATGCTCAATTTGAACCTACTTTTAAGTATCCTTGCATTAATCATTATTCAAAACAACATTTATAAGCCCCTAACATCCATTATTCTTGATCTAGAGGCCCATTTCACTTTAAAAACATATATATCCCAACAAATAATACTTAATTCATTCATATCTCAAAAAAACACCTCAAAAAAACACAAGTGGGACCCATTCGCCACCTTGGGAAAATGAGTCCCCTCTGGTGGGACCCATTCTCCAAGGGTGGCGAATGAGTCCCTTTTGGGGAAATATTCAATTTTGAGGGGGAAAAAATCAATTTTGAGTGGGAATTTCACCGACTTAATTCAATTTTTCAATGGATGTCAGCCTCTTAGGTCTAAATAATGGGAAAATTAGGTATTGATGCCAATAAATACATATTTTAGGTCATTTTTCACATCTAGTCATTTTTACAAAGAAAAAATCAAGAGTCAAGAGAAAAATATCTTCCACAAGAAGTTTCATTAGCATTTTTACAGCAAAGTTGAAGATTTTGGATAGCAAGATAGGGGTTTTGTAAGTTTTCAAGCTCACTTCTCATTCAAGATCAAACATTGCAAAGAGTTGATCATGGATGCCTATGGAGAATCATGGAGAAATCTAGGTTGAGGAGATGCAACTAGCCATCAAATCACACCTTATGAATTATTTTCAAAGTTATTACATCTACCATTTTCTCTCTATCTCCAAATTTAAGGTTTGAATGCCATTTACATTCATTTGAAATGTTGTAGGGTTTCTTTTATTGAAGGTTTTATCTTTTCCTAGTCTTAGACACACTTAGGGCTAGGGTTCTATGTAGATTTTATCCATTCAAGGTTTAACTACCAAATTAGGGGTTTTACCAAGGAAAATCCCCCATTAGAAAACAAATTTTAAGCTATTTGCAGGTGTTTTCAGAGATTCAAATCTGAGTTTCCATCAAGAAGTATTGTGCATGTGATAAAGTGCAAATATGAAAATTGAATTTTTAGAACTTAAAAAAAGTACTAATTTTCCATGGATGGTGAATGAGTCCCACTAGAGTTTTCTATCAAAGAAGAGTGTAGATTCCAATACCCTTTTGGCAGAAACAAGATTTTGGGTAGAAACCCTAATCTGGGAATGATTCGCCTAGTGAGAAGAATGAGTTCTAGTTAGTCAAAAATTCAACATTTCTAAATTTTTAGAGTCTTCCAATCTCCATTAGGTTTACAAGTGCACACATTCAGTCTTGTAACTTTTTATTTAGTTCTATTTGCATTTTTATTCATCTTATACTGGTTTGCTTATCACATCATGTTTTCAAACACTTCATATTTCTTAGGTTTTGCATAAATTATCAATCCATTTTATCAGTTTGTTGCATTTAGATTATTGAAATTAGGAATATCTATTTGTATTTACATTAATTTGAGTGAACCAACTTGATTTTGTGTAGGTTTTATCTCTCTCCTTTAGGCAAAAAACCCTAATTGAGCAAGAGAGCCATAGCACCTTACACCCCTAAAATCTATAGTTCAGTAGCATTGTTGGAAGATAAGTTGTAGAGTTTACAACTTGAAAAGATTAAGCAGAATGATGTTGACTCCCCAACCACTTCACAAGAAGATATACCCCCAGAGTTTGTTGTTGAAGTAGGTTCTTCATGGGAAATTGTGCCATACACCATCAGAAGTGTGCCCATTTCAATATTAGAACCCAGTACATTAGAAGGGCCATAGGCTGAAGAAGATATCAATAGGGAAGAGTTGCTTAGGTAGCTAAATGAATATAAAGAGAAATGTGATATTCATTATGAGGATATTTTCAAGAGAAACATGAAGATTGTCACAAAAGTATTGAAACATTTGAACAAAAGAGCGAATAATAAGTTGAATAGTATTCACTATAGTTATTCATCCATGGTGGCTGCTATTAGGAATTTGACAATGACAGAGAAAGAGCTATTCCACTCATGGTAATTTGGATCACTAGGAAGAAGGAATTGGCATTGATATCAATTGGAGTTAGGCAGGATGCCAATCCACCTAAAAAATTTAAACCTACTATTGCTCTTGTAGGTAAGATTGAAGGATACTAGGGAAATATTGAACCATTGGAGAACAAAATAAAAGAGATGGTTAGATCCTTCCATGAATCACATCATAGCCTTCTTCCATCCATTTTAAGGGATGATGATAGGATAAAAACTCTACAAGAGTGGAAAAATGAAACCAATAAAGTTATTTCAAATCAAGCAGTGTCAATTTGTCAAAAAATTGATATGCGCACATTGAAGATAAACATGGATATGTTAGCTCTTCTAATACTCTCTTACTATAATTGGATAAGGAGGCTAACCAAATTGTCACCAAGTATGCACCTTATAGAGAAAGGGATGATGAAGTCATGAATTTCATTTGAACCACTGAAGATGAATTCCTAGCAGGAAAAGGAAGATACTTGGAAGGAGTGGTGGATTGATATGAAATGGTAGGGTTGTGATTTGAAATTTTGAAGTATGCAACCATGATGAATAATATATAAGTGAGAGTTGCACTACATAGCCTGAATCTATTACAGATTAGGCTTTTGATAAAGTATGTAAAATATAGTGTGTCATCTTCAAGTTGAATTGATGACAATGCTACAAATGTGGACATATCTTTTGTCTTTTCTTTTCTATTTTTGTGATGCTTTCATTCTTTCACTTTGTGTGTGTGGGCACAAATTTTGAGGTAACTATTTGAAGATACCTTTTTGAAAATTGGAATGGATCTCAAATGATGAATGAAGACCACCTTCATTTCCCCACATGTTTCCCACCTCTTGGGAATGCAATGCAATTGAGTAGGGGAATCTTTATTATAAGTAGTCCAATTTGATATTGACATGTGTACTTTCTGGCCCGAGGCTTGTTTTGCTCCCTTGTTTCTATAAGAAGGAATTCATGGCTAGAAAGTAGGGATTTGTTGTTTTGCATTCAACATTGTGAATTGTAAAAGGAATATCAAGCATGTGTTTAGAGTTTTGCCTTAAGTTCAAATTTTGGTTATTATGTATGTAATTTTGATAAGAATATAGCAAATACAATACAAAATGATACCAATTTCATGGCTATTGTCTCTCCTTGTACTCGTTTTATGAGTTATGAATGAAAGTAATCTAGGATTCTTTTTGTTTGTCTCTATTGTTTCTCAATGAATGTTTAATTTCATTCTTGCTTATTAGTTGAATTAATTAATGTAAATGCTTGGATGAAATTGTTAACTCATAAGAATTAGGTGTTCGGATATTTGTAATCAATATTGATCATGAATGTAATAGGGTAATACTATAAAGCAATGTTTCATGATATTGTAGGTTGCTATTGATAAGATGTTTGGTTGCATAGGTTGATACTAACTCCGTGCTTGCAATATGACACTGACTCATGCAAAGTATTCATAATTCATTTTTTGAGTTGATTCAATAGCTAACCACTTTTATTTTATAAGATTTCAAATAAATACCACTATAGTTGTTTTATGTTGAGTTCTATCTTCTCATGCTCTAAGTGTAGGATATCAATAAATGAGCTGCCAACTTATTTGATGTACTACGCTATTGAGTAAATTTATGAGAATTATCTATTGTTGACCTTGTATCTTAGTAGTAGTCATATAAATTCATTAGTATACATTGTGGGATTACCCTTCTAGGTTTAGCAAAGCCCAAAGTGTAGGAGAAGAATCCTCACAACTTTTACTTGTTCATTGGTCAATCCCTTTGGACTAATAACTATTGGAAATGGAAAATTCCATAGGTATTTCTTAAGATCATTTTTGTTCTAAAAAAAAATAACCAATAGATTAGCGACTCTACAAGGGACTAACTAAGTCCAAAGTTTATATGTTCATATCTGGTACAAATAGAGTCAAGTAGTTTATTATATTATTCCTTACTATCTGAAGAATAATTGGTTTAAATTTTGTTGCAATAAGTCACGTCATACCCAGTCTTATACGTTAGGTCTTAGTTCATTCTATCACCTTATGTTAGGTTATGCTTAAAATATTTTTTGAGGTTACAAATACAAAATCAAAGTGTAATCACTTTTTATTTTCCAGTATTCTAGGTGGCGACTCTAAGGCCTCTAATACCACTATAGCGATAATTTCTTAAAAGGAACACAAGAAGAAGGATTCTGACATATTTGACATCATGAAGAATACCAAAAGTTATGCAAAAGAAGCATCTTGAGCATAAGGTAGAATCTAAACCTGTAAAAGAAAAGCAACCCCCTTGGGTTAAGAAGAGCTCTGAATCAAGTAAGTCTATTGATTCCTCTGTTGATGCATCTCCTACTTGTACTCTTAAAGTAGTACTGATATCTAGGAAAAGGCACAAAAAGTTGAAGTGTCTAACATAGACCAAGGATTTTTTCTTGTTGAGCAAGTGTTCGATAATGAGCTTACCATTTCAAGAGAGGAGGATAGGTGGGAATTTTAGGGTAAGAATATGATGTTTTCAAATCCTTTAACCCCTCGAGTTGGCTCTATTTTTAATGGAAATAATTTTAAGCCAAGAGGTGAGTCTCTTAATGTACAAGTGCACCTTTCTCTTGAGGAAGATCCTATTGACTAGCCTTACTATACTCCTACACCAAGTGAGAATGGACATCTTTTAGAAAATGAAAAAGGTATAGATAAAGATATGCAAGATATAGAAGAGGAAAGCTAACAATTAAAGAAGAAGAGAATATATTGAGAGTCTTAAAGGAGAAGGAAGATAGGATTATAGCTAAGAAACTTGAGAGAGATGCTTGAAAATAAATATGTGAGAAGATGTTGCCAGGTGTAAAGCCTTTGAGGAAAATTTTGTTGAATTTTCTACTAAAATTACTCGTGATACCCCTAAAGTAACAATCCCGATGCAAAACCTTTGCTACTGATACATATACCACATCTATTTCAACGACCAGAGCCTTAGATCCTTCTTCTAATGTAAAGAAAACATTATTTATAAATCATGGGAAAAGGCCCATTGATCAACCAAAGAAAAATACCATCAACACTACTACCACTACCCATACTTCATCTATTGAAACCCCCATACATAATGCCAAAGTTGATCCTACTCATCTACTGCAACTTTAAATCTTGAGATTTTTAGATTACAGTTGGAGAATGAAGAATTGCAAGAAGATTTGAAAAAAGCTAAGATAGAAGCTTCTAATACAGAAATGACTGGAAGATTTCTTTTCTTAAGATTTCCACACCCACTCTCAAGGCTTCAAGTTCTAGAAATACCAGTTGTGAGTTCCAAAAGAAGAAGTTTGAAGGACAAACTACTAGTGGAGGTAGTGGTGGGGATCAAGGCAGTGGAGGAGGAGGAAATAATAAGAGTAAGAATTCTTATTTTGAAGATGATGAAGGAAACAAGAAGGGAGGTAGTTATGGTAAAAGTGGAAAGGGGAAGGATAGTAGTCAACTTAACAACAAAAGAGATGTTCATAGGGATCAACACACTAGGAGGCTACTCCAAGTAGATAGATACAAGCAGTTATGTTTCACCAGAATACCTGGCTACCCTAACCCAATTCATTAAGATTTCAAACCTACTCTAGTCATATTCTCTAGTAATAATGCCTTGAGTGGTGAAGACCATCTCAAAGCATTTGCTAATGTTATGGATGATTTTTAGGTAGAGGCAGAGGATGTCATGATGAAGTTGTTTATGTAGTCTCTCATTGAAGATGCTAGAGAGTGGTATAGGAGTTTTCCTACTAAGAGGATTAGCTCTTGGGAGGAATTCAAAAGGATATTTAGAGAACAATACGATGACAAGACTGATTCAAGTTTCTTATTGAGTCAATTTAATAATATTGCTAAAGGTCCTAATGAATCTATAAGAATGAGAATGTGTGCCTAGTAAATTACTACAATGGCTAGGAAGAGGTTGCCTCTTTTCCTACAATTGAATGAGAATGTGTGCCTGGTAAATTACTATAATGCTTTTGATACAAAAATGAGTTACCACCTGCTAGATAAGAATCCTTAGACATTGATGGAAGCATACAAGATGGAGGATCATATCGAGAATATTAGCAGAGCAATTGGTAAATTTGGCATAAGAGATGATTCAAAACTCCTAAAAAATTCAGAGTACAAATGTTCAGGTGCTAAAGGGGGCACTCTTGAGGATAAGATTGATACTTTTATGAAAAATATAAATGAAAAAATTATAAATAAAAAAATGGTTCAACCAAAAAATTATCAAAGGAATGAAAGACCTTCTAGGTTTTAAAACCACCCATATAATACCAATTGGTATAATGGGAAGCCTATTCTTAATAACCAAAGAAATGCCCAAAACAAGGTCCCTTTGAATCCTTTGTAGAAGAATTCAGGATATTTTGTTGAAGATACCCCTTGGTGCATGGTTTTCCATATGCCACACTCTCCTCAACAATGTGAAATTGCATAGATGGTTAAGGTGGAAGAGGATATGCTTGAAAATTGTGATCAATGAAATGAGGAGGATATTGATGTACTTATGGTTATGGTGATTTTGATGTTGCTGACAGTGAGTGCTCTTTTGATATGGACTCCTATGAAGTGGATGTAGATAATCAAAGGAAAACTGAAAGTGCATATCATCAACAAGTCCTCTCTAATGAGGATGTTGATAGTGATATTGGGGTATATAATTTGGAAGCAATTGAATATGGTGTTTCACTAAGAAGGCCCTTATATGAGGAGATTGCAAAATATACTATAGCCTTGGCTGCCCAAGCTAGAAGTTCCTATCATCTAAGGAATAGAACAATTGGTGGTGAACAAGGTAGTCCTGCTAGTCTTTTCATATGGGAACAAAATGCCAAAGGTAAAGAGCACAAGCCTGATGAAAAAATGGAAGCATTCAAAGCTAAAGAAGGCAGGGGAGATAAAATTTGGGCTAAAAGGGTAGGTAAACCAAAAGCTACTGAATAATTCAAATATCCTACTGTGAAGATAAAGACACAAAAGAAAAATATTGAAGTTACAAAGAAGGACACCAAGCATAGTGATGAGGTAACAAAAAATCAACAAAAGGATAGAAACAATTAACAAGGTATGGTCCCAATTGAATTACCCAAGTATACTTCTATTGATATGTTTCAATTACTTAGCAAGTAAAAGTATCTATGCCTTGTCTTGAAATGATGAGAATAGAGGAACATAAGCATAAGATAGTAGCCATTATCAATGGTGCTACTCTAGCTTGTAATGATTTAGTGGCGCCCACTCCACCTCAATTGAGTGAAAAATATAAGAAAGGCAAGGAAGTTGAGGGAGTCATCACTGAGATTCCCCATATTTTCCTAAGGAATTCAATAACTTTTTGTCCTGGGAACATAGATCCATTTTTCCTCACTTTGAGTTTTGGGGTAAATTTTATAAAAAAATGTATTATTGACTCTAGAGCATCAAATAATATCATGCCAACTAAAATCATGGAGGTGCTAGGATTGAAATTTGACAACACCCATGGTAAGTGCTATGCCATGGATTCAAGGGAAGTCCCTATTATTGGTGTGATAAATGAACTTCCATATAGATTAGCATCCCACCCAGGAAAAGAGTTTAAAATGAGTGTCGTGGTAGTGGATATTGTTGGAAGACTGAAATCACTGAGAGGGGGGGTGAATCAGTGATTTATAAAAGTCACAAATTTTTCAGAAACAAGAATCTATGTTTTCTTTTGAGCCAAGGGGACAAATGACAATTTGTGGAGAAAACGTGACTTATGCATTAATCATGAGTTAGGCATATGAATAAAAACATTAATATGCATTATGATCTAGACTGGACCAAATGAATACTTTTATATTCCTTCTTGTATCAAAGTTCACAACAATATCAGAACTTTTGTGCATGATATTTTGATATAGACATTTTTAGAAATGAAGAAACAATTATTAAACTATGTTCAAACTAATAGGGGACAATAACTCACAAAATCATCACATAACACAAAATTTTGTCCTAAGTGGAAAACCCTCTTGGGGAATTAAAACCACTCAAAAAATGTCTCTTTATTCACTTAGAGCACCAACTCTTTACAATTTAGGAGCACCAACTCCACAAAATTCAGGAGCACCAACTCCATAAAACTCAGAAGCACCAACTTCATAAGATACAGGAGCATCAACTCCTTAGTCAATGCTTAACAATTATAGCATTCTATTAGAGCCCTAGAAGTGCAATTTGTAGTCCTAGAATTTCAATAGAAGACTATAAAAATTTTCAATAATGACATTGAAGAATGTTGTATGAGAATGACATCTTCCTTAAGCACAATAATCTAAGTATCAATATAAATATTTTCAATGAAATAAAACTTTTTTATACTATATTTGAAGCATCATATTCCTCTTTCGGGTAGCACAAAAAAATGCTTGAAATCCATCTTTTAAAAACACTGAAAATAATAATATCTAAAAGCAGTTTCTGTAACTGTAAACCAACTTAGGTTAGGTTTTAAATGGAAAGCCCTAAATAGTCCTTCTTCAAAAGAAAACCTTTGTTGTAGTGCCCCTCCATCTATGTTGTCTTATGTTGCTATAAATTTGTGTGTTGTTTGGTATATATTTGAAGTTATTCAATTTGTTTGATTTGTGTTTTAATTCAACGTTGCATCATAATAAAAGATTATCTTGGTTAAAAATATTGTGATAAATTAAATAAAAAATTTAATGCATTTGTGATTTTGAAAATAAAAAACATTATTAATGTTTTAAATCAAATTAAACATGAATATTATAATAAAATAAAGATAGTGGGCAATAAATAAGTCAGTTTGTTTCATGATAGTCACGGCTTGCATGTAGTAGAAAAATTAATTATTTTCTTATGAAAGAAATTGGGCATGACTTTTAGCAAGGATGTATAGCTATATGTCAGTTACTTTTTCCTTTGTTTGTCATCCAATCATTGCTTTTTAATTTTTTATTATGGTGGTTGAAATGGTAATGAGTTCATTTTGGATTAATGCTTAATGGAGTGAGTTCTTTGTGACAAATGGTTATTGAGAAGATTTTGATTTCGTGTTTTATTCTGTATTGAGTTAATTATATCAATTTTGATTATCTCTTTGTGATGTTACCACACACTATTCTACATTTATTGTCTCGTAATGGTGGACTGAAGTAGTACTTTGAGATTTTGTTATTGTTGTCATTTCTCTAATGAGGGAACTCTTGTGATAGTTTTGTCTCTTGTGATAGTTATGTGAGTCTTCTAGAGGTTAGAGGGGATATGATTTTTACTTGCAAGAGCTGGTATGGGGGCCAGTGACCTAGGAGGGTCCACCTTGGATAACCCATATCAAGCCTAGATTATTTATTTGAGTTTTATGATGTTCACCTGAAAGTGGGTGGTTTTGCGATTATATTACTTTGATGATGGTTGATCTTACACTTGGTTGATTTTATGTGGCTTGAGCCTTGCACTTGAATGTAGTTTTCATTACTCTAAAGTTCTAGCATGAGATGGTGCATGCCTCACCTGGTGTAGTTATTTTGTTAGATTTGGTTTCTTGTGCAATTTGGCTTGCCATTTGTGATTTTGAGATATTGTTGTTAGTTGGGGGTGTGGTTCTCAATGGGGGCCAATGTCCAAAGTGGTTGGTCTAGGATAACCCATTGTGAGTTTAATCAAGTGATAATTAAATTAATTAACTAGGGGGTTTGTGTAGTTCCACACAGTAATTCAGATAATGTAGCCTCACTCATGGGCCCAAGTGCTCGTTTAGGATTGGGATGAGTGGGAAGGCCTGGAATGGAAATATCAATTGTCTTGCCTTTGCATAGTAATTTTGCAAGGTATGTCGATCCCACATAGTGAGCATGCGTGGTCAACAGCTGGTAGAGGTTACCAAGAAAATCCAGAATGGGGAACGGCAGCCTAGGAAGGTTATGCCAAGATAACCCCTAACTACCTATGTGATGACACTCCACCCTTTAACAACCTTGTGTGTTGTTTTTCCCCTCTTGTTGTTCTTGAACCTCTGGAAGCAGATGTTGTTGTTTGTTCGTTGATGCTTGGTTGTGTTGCCTTGGATTGGTTATTTCTTGTGATGATTATCATCTTGTGTTATTGTTGTTGATGTTGTGAAGTCTTGTAATCTTTTCTTTTTTTGATGGTATTTGTTGAGATACTTCTTGTCTTCTCCTAGCACGGGGGGTGGGCCTTCAGGCCCACATGGTCAGGTGGAATGTGCAATGCACCCCATTGTGTCCCCAACCATTGATCGAGTTCTGCAGAGATGTACCAACTGTAGTGACACCAAAGTTGTACCAGTGTTGGATCTTGATATGGATCTTTGTATTCATATGTTCTAGATGTATTCATCCATGTCACTGTACTCTTCCCAGTTCATGTTGGGAAGTAACATTGTAATATTGTAACCCTTGATGAAAGTAACTTCATGTTTTTTATGTATTGTCTATGTTTATGTTATATTATGGATACTTGTGGATGCTTATATTTCATGTGATGTAGTAATGATGTTGAATTGAAAAGTAATGCAATCATGTAGCCCCAAGGTATTTTGTCATAGGTTGTACATGTATAGTTTTATTTCAGGTGTTGTATGCTAATATTTGCACATTATTTTAATGAAAAAAACTTGTGACATAAATGTTAGATGCATTAGTTCTTTTGGGGTTTTGTGGTAGCATGTTACACTAGCAACAAAACAATTACAAATATCACCACCAAGAAATTATTCAATTACAGCTGAATCTTGTTATCTAAAAACCCTAATGGGTTTAAACACAATCAACAACCATTGATCCCTTATCAATAATATTACTTGCAAAAAATGTTACAATCAACTGCTATAACTGCCAAATATTTAGGAATGATGTTAGCATAAAACAAATAGTTTCATTCCTTTAAAAAAAATCCTTTCCTTAAGAAATTATCTCAAGGCCAGTAAGAATCAAGATGGTTTTTGTATTACCTATTTATAGTGGAAGATGAACAAACAAATACCAGAAAAATTGATCGAAGAGATCCATAACTACCTAGCTGAAAGCCTCCAAAGTTGACCTTTGCCACTTCACTTTACTACCAAGCTTTGACACTTCAAGTCAACACCATTCCAGTTTATCATTACAAATCTTGGCTACCACACCTTCCATGTGGCATTCTACCCATTATAACATAATGAGGGATTAAAAAAAAATGAAATGTAATCCTTTTACCATTGGTATGTCAGGCCTAGGTCCACATGTTTTAGAATACCTGATTCCAAATGAAATGACATTTATGTCACCTTTATTTTCTGATGTTTTTAGCACTTTACATTAAACATTAAACCATATAATAAACCACAAAATTATTGATAGTGCCACAAATAAATATGAGCAAAAATCATTGCCTGATCCAAATAAGTATTGACAAGGTAATGTGAATAACCACTTAGTGCTTGATCACTTTACAAGGAGTTTGGTAATACCCAAACAAATATCATTTCCCCAATGGGTTGTCAATGATGGTTGTCGACAAAGATATCTGATATCACATGGTACCTCATGAAAAGATAAGATTAATAATTTGTCGATTACCTATTCACTCCCATGTGACTTTTATTAACATCATCTTCCTTTGATAATATGAAATGCAATGAGACTGATAGTATTCCACGTGCCAAGTTAATCAACAAACATTGACACAATATAAACCCTATAAACCTACCTGATACCTCATATGGTGAAGATATAAGATACTTCCAATGTTGAAGTTAACCCTTTATTATAAAGCCCTTAAAATATTTTAAAATTAAATGTGATACAAATAATGAAACATTCAAAGCCTCAATATTATATGTGATGGAGATAACAAGGTCTATGGACCTTCTAAATTTTACAATGTAAACATAGAAAACCACTACTTTTCAATATCACCATATTCACATTATGACTTTAATGATCAAGTCAAAACATTAGGAATTCCTTTAAAAATTACAATAGTGCAATAACTTAAGATTGACAATGCACTAATATATCATTCAAACACAACCTGAATATACCTTGGTAAGCAATATGACATGAAGTCTTTGAGGAATCAAACTGTCATAACACAAGTAATAAACATTGTCAGTCTCACCAAATATATATATATATCAAAGATTTGAATCAAAGACCTGTAGCAGTAAGATGTAACTACAAATCATCCATATGATAAATTAATGTGAATTTCAAATCATTGCATAGCATATATCAACTAATCAGAAGTTGAGCCAAAATCTGTAATTTCATATGTGTAATCATCATAGTAATCATCATAGCATATATCAATCGACAAGAACCAAAACCTGTTTCATATGAGTAATCATGTATGAAATAATTAAAAACCAAACCTCAACCATATAACTAGTTTTTTCATCAAGGAAAAACATGATAAACAACTAAAAGCCAACAAACTCCCCCTTTGTCCTTGATGGAAAAACACATATCATCTCTCCCTCTTTTTGCTTCAATGAGAAAGAATGAAAGAAGAGAATGTGAGATGCCATGAATATAAACAACTAAGAAGCCAACACAATAACTCGCTGCAAGTAGAGCAATATAGCAACAAATGAAAATATATAAGATAGTTGGGAATGAAAACATATAGAAACAATCTCTGCCTGCAAAGAGGCTCCATACAATCAAAACTGGTATCATTACTCCTCTCTAAGTACCACATTTATTTTTCCAGTTAACATTGAACCATAGTTCATCACTCCTTTTCTCAAACAACACTGTCATTACTCATTTTCACTAAGCAAGAAAAACTAGGAAGGAAAGAGCACTATCAAATAATCCAAATGGGTCATTGAAGTCCAATTCAATTCATTACAAGCACACTATAAATTCACCACCCATTTGCAAACCTTATTGTAGATGTGCAAATTCTCTATGTTGATCAATGATAAACAATAACAAATCACACTCCTGAAGTACTATCAAAAGAGATCTTTCCCACCAAAAATACCACTAAAATACCACGAGAATACCTCTGCACACCAATGGAAAATAGTAAAAAATATCTTTCCACTACATACCAGTGATCTAGAAATCCATTAACTAATTGCCATGGACCGTTGAATCTCTAATATTCACTGTCCTACTACCACCATGGAAAATAATCTATTGGTGCAATATTTATGAGCAATATCTACTTCAACAAAGCACTACAAAATTTGATAAGCTCCTAGTTTGACATATTATAAGAATGCTGATAGAAGTTGCAGAGTCTACCAACTATCACTCTTTTAAACATTTTTAACAACAAATCTTCATTCTTGAGACTTTGATGGATGTCATTTCTATTACTTAAAAATAACCTTGCTAGCTAACCCAAAATATCTTTGTACTTCACTAATTGTGCTAACAATCAATATACAAGCACAAGAAGACTTGAAAACCACTTCACCTGATACAAGTAGTAATAGATCAACACTAAGAATATATCATCTCAAATATTAACCAATAACTAAATTGTTACTATCTCATCATCAAATATTGCCAATGTTGGAGTATTGTACTAGTTTAAATAAATAGACACTGTCTAAATGAATGAAATGCAACATAATGTTACCATATAGAAATAGTTTGAGTAAAGTGAAGATACTCATCAATATGGAAGAATACACCAGATTAAGTAGCATCCCTAAAAAGTGGATATTGGAAGCCAACTCGCAAACTACTATCAAGTAAATTATTATTGCAAGAGTTCCTCATCAAACAACTATTATTTTGGCATCAAATGGAATAACTAACTTATACACCTTCAAGCACTACCGCTAAGTGTTATCACTATACAACTTAGCAAAGATCACTAAGTATTTACTTCTTGTAAACACTTTGCAAAAAGAATTTTATAGAGTATTGTCAATTGACAAACTAAAATATTTTTCCATTGTCAAATATAATTGAAAACTTACCAAACAATTGTATTGAGCAGAGACACTGAATATATAGTCCAAGAAAGAATCACATGCACATAGCCATTATATGACATAATATGGGATACTCAACCATTGAGTTCAAGCAATGCCATCTTCATAAAAAATAGCACCACTTTCATATCAGAATAAGAAGCATGACTAAATAGTATATAAGCAAATGTGTAAACTCACTGTCATTTGAAGTTGTAACATAGAACAACATTATCATCTTTTGCTCATTATGTTGTCAAATCACAATCCAAAATAAAACTATATTATTCAAACAAAAATGCCAAAAACCAAAACTATCCTTTGAGTCTTCCTAGAAACCTCAATGATAGAATCATCACTTCATTAATTAGAACTAAACCCATAGAATCCAATGCATCAACTAATCATATGGATGTATATCAAAAAACTTGAAATGCACCCTAAAACTGCAATATAGAGGATTTAGTGATGATAAATATGAGGAAGAACATTCACTATCTCCCTCAACTGAGCACCCATTTTCACACACCTTGTTTCTTGTTGAAGGTAAACATTCCCTTGAGTTCTTGAACCTGCACAATTTCACCTGTTATCTTTTTGATCTCACACCCTAGATCATTAAAAAGAACATAAAATCCCTGATCACATATTTAAGTTACACTTAGAAGATTATGCTTGAGTTCTTCTGCATAGTACACATCCTGCAAACATAGGTTATCGTTTAAAAAAATTGTTCCTTTCCCAATGATATGAATACAATCATCATTTCCAAACCAAACTAAACCACCATCACAATATTCAAAATTGATAAAGCTATTTTTGTCACCTGTCATATGGTGTGAACACCCATTATCCAGAATCCATTCATTGTTTACCTTAGAATGTAAAATTTCTTGACTAATTATACCTTCTATCTTTTCATTAATTTTCTTTCATTTCCAAATCAACCTTGTTTGAGTAGTATCAATAAGAATTTTGGACTTGTAATTATTTGCTATCTTGTTATGCTAGAACCTATCAGAATAAGAACATTGACCTTCCATATTTAACCAAGACCTATTTTATCATTATAATTTCTTTATTTACCTAAAATTTCTACAAGTTTTTTACTACTATCATACAAATCAAGTTCTTTCCTTAGGTCAGCAACCTTTGCCTCTAAAGTGCAGCATTCCTTTTCTTTAATTTGTAACTACACTTTTGTAATTTCTAGTATTTCAATTTGAAGTTTTAGGTCAGCAATTTATTTCTCAAAATTATTCTTCTTTACCATAGATTCCTCTTTTATTTTCTAAATTTCTCTTAAAGCACTATTTAATTCCCTATCAAGATTAACATCTTCACTTCTTGATGTGCCACAATCTATATCAAATTTTTAGTATTTTCCTTCCTACAACTCATCATTTTGATGCATTTCAATCAATTTGTTCCAAACCTCCTTGGCATCCATAAAATAAATAACCTTAGGAATAATTTCATTTGACAAGCTATTAAAGATAGCATCCATAGCCCTAGCATTGAATACAAGAGCCTTCTTTTCTTCTAGTGTACGAGTAGATGTTGTAGATACTGAACAAACTTTTTCAACTACTTCCCACACATTAAATCCTACAGAAGATAAATAATTCTCCATCCTACGTTTCCAAAAAATAAATTTTGTGCCTTCAAACTAAGGTATTCTAACTATAGGATATTCATTTCTTTTTGAGTCACTATTCATAACTTTATCAATCTCCTTAGTATGATCTTGATTTGGGATAGTAAAAGTCATAAACAGTGTTTCATTTCCTTCCTCAATAAATGTATCTTCTAGAACTACTTCACCATATTTTAAATCAGTCTTGCTATTTATATCCTCTTGCTATCTGACTTTAGAGATAAATAGAGTCTCTTCTTCTTCATCTGAAGGGTCTTCTAGTTTAGTGTCTATTTCATCTTTATTGAACAAACTCTTTTTCTTTTTGAAATTGGATTTATAGAATTTCTTCTTAGACAGTTTGTCATATTTTTCATCATCATTGTCTTGATCATCATAGGGGCATTTAGCTGCAAAATGTCCAATTTTGTCATAGTTGAAACATTTAAACGAAAGTTTTCCTTTGTATTTTCCTAATCCCTTTTCAAGTTTTTTGACAAAGTGAGACTCTTTTGTATCTGAGTCTTCTAACTCAATTTCAACTACATTTTCTTTTCTTTCAGCTTTAAAAGCAATTTCTTTTCCTATTTGATTGCCTTTACTTGTTCTCATTTCAAAGGCAGTAAGGGTTCCTTGTAGATCATCTAAGGTAAGTTTGTCAAAATGTCTATTTTCTTCAAGGGCTGAAACCTTAGTTTCATATTTAGGATGTAAGGTTCTAATGACCTTTTTTACCACATCAAACTCTTCTACTTCTTCTCCTAACCCTCTCATTGCATTAACAACTTCATCTATTCTCAAAAACTATTTAGCCACTTTTTCATCATCATTCATTTTCATTTCCTCAAACTGAGTCTTGAGAGTAAGAATCTTTGACTGTTTAACTTTATCATTACTTTAATAAATGATTTCAAGTTTTTCCCAAATTTCTTTAGCTAATTTGCAATGCATAACTTTAACAAATACATCTTTGGTTAAGACACACAAAAGAGCATGTTTAGCTCAAGCATTAGTTTCATACTTCTTCTTCTTAGTAGAGTCAGAAGGAATTCTAGATGGAACAACATATCCACTTTGATCTATGCTCCATACATCAATATCAATTGAAATAAGATATGTTTCCATTCTGATTTTCTAAAACACATAGTCCATACCATCAATAGTGGAGTTGTAGTCACAAAAGTACCTTCTTGAGCTTGTGACATGTTTGAAAGACTTCCAAAACTAGAATCTATCCTAGGTGGATTAGACCTATATGAGGACCCTATGCTCTGATGCCAATTGTTGGAAGACTGAAATCACTGAGAGGGGGGGTGAATCAGTGATTTATAAAAGTCACAATTTTTTCAAAAATAGGAATCTATGTTTTCTTTTGAGCCAAGAGGAAAAATGACAATTTGTGGAGAAAACCCAACTTGTGCATTAATCATGAGTTAGGCATATGAATAAAAAACTTAATATGAATTGAGATCTAGATTGGACCAAATGACTACTTTTATATTCCCTCTTGTATTAGAGTTCACAACAATATCAAAACTTTTGTGCATGATATTTTCATATAGACATTTGCAGAAATGAAGAAACAAATATTCAACTATGTTCAAACTAATAGGGACAAGAACTCACAAAATCATCACATAATACAAATTTTCTCCTGAGTGGAAAACCCTCTTGGGGAATAAAAACCACTTGAAAAATATATCTCTTTATTCACTTAGAGAACCAAATCCACAAAATTCAGGAGCACCAACTCCACAAAAATAAGAAGCACCAACTTCATAAGATATAGGAGCATAAACTCCTTAATCAATGCATAACAATTATAGCATTCTATCATAACCCTAGAAGTGTAATTTGCAGTCCTAGAATTTCAATAGAAGACTATATAAATTTTTAATAAGCACATTGAAGAATGTTGTATGAGAATGACATCTTCCTTAAGAACAATGATTTGAGTATCAATATAAATATTTTCAATGCAATACAACTTTTGTA
Organism: Sequoia sempervirens; assembly: GCA_007258455.2. Lineage (NCBI taxonomy): Eukaryota > Viridiplantae > Streptophyta > Pinopsida > Cupressales > Cupressaceae > Sequoia > Sequoia sempervirens. Next base: position 148,406,739 of record VDFB02168118.1, on the reverse strand, counting down.
CAATATATCTGAAACATCATATTCCTCTTTCAAGTAACACATAAAGATTCATGAAATCCATCTTTTAAAGACGCTAAAAATAATAATCTCTAAAAACAATTTGTGTAACTATAAACCAACACAGGTTAGGGTTTAAATGGAAAACCCTAAGTAGTCGTTCAAAAATAAACCCTTGCAAAAAAACAATTACAAATATCACCACCAATAAATTATTCAATTGCAACCGAATCTTGCTATCCAGAAACCCTAATGGGTTGAAACACAATCAACAAAGATTGAGCCCTTATCAATAATATTACTCGCAAAACTTATTACAATCAACTGCTATAACTACCAAATATTCAGGAATGATATTAGCATCAAACTAACAGTTACATGCCTTTAAAAAAAATCCTTTCCTTAACCAATTGTCTCAAGGCCTGTAAGAATCAAGATGGTTTTTTTATTACCTATTTAAAGTGGAAGAGAAACAAAAAAAATACTAGAGAAATTGGTCGAAGAGATCCATAACTACCTAGCTGAAAACCTCCATAGTCAGGCTTTGCCACTTCACTTTACTACCAAGCTTTGTCACTTCAAGTCGACACCATTCTAATTTATCATTGCAAATCTTGGCCACCACACCTTCCATGTGACATTTTTTCCATCATGCCCTAATGAGGGCATCAAACAAAATGAATATAAAAATTCCTTTTACTATTGGTATGTTGGGATTAGGTCCACATGTTTTAGAATGTCTGATTCCAAATGAAATGAACTTTATGTCGCCTTTAATTCCCAATGTATTTATCACTTTACAATAAACATTAAACCATATAATAAACCAAAAAGTATTGATAGTGCCACAAATAAATATGAGCAACAATCATTGCTCGATCCAAATAATTATTGACAAGGTAATGTGAATAACCACTTAGTGCCCAATCATTTTACAAGGAGATTGCTAATACCAAAACAAATATCATTTCCCCAATGAGTTGTCAATGATGGTTGTCAACAAAGATAGTCGATACCACATGTTACCTCATCAAAAAATGAGTTCAATAATTTTCCAATTGCCTGGTCACTACCATGTTACTTTTAATAAAGTCATCTTTCTTTGATAATATGAAATGCAATAAAACTGATAGTATTTCATATGCCAAGTTAATCAACAAACATTGACACAATATGAACCATATAAACCTACCTGATACCTCATATGGTGAAAATATAAGATACTTCCAATGTTGAAGTTAGCACTTTATTATAAATGCTTTAAAATATTTTAAAATTAAATGTGATGCAAATAATGAAACATTCAAAGCCTCAATATCATATGTGATGGAGATATCAAGGTCTATGGACCTTTTTAATTTTATAATGTAAACATAGAAAACCACTACTTTTTGATATCACCATATTCACATTATGACTTTAATGATCAATTCAAAACATTGGGAATGCCTTTAAAAAATACAATAGTGCAATAACTTAAGATTGACAATGCACTAATATATCATTCAAAGACAACCTGAATATACCTATGGCAAACACTGTGACATGTAGTCTTTAAGGAATCAAACTACTGAAACACAAGTAATAAACATTGCTAGTCTCACCAAACATATATATATCAAAGATCTGAATCAAAGAACTGTAGTGGTAACATGCAACTAAAAATAATCCATATGAGAAATTAACGTGAATTCAAAAGCATTGCATAGCATATATCAACCAATCAGAAGTTGAGCCAAAATTTGTAACTTTATATGTGTAATCATCATAGTAATCATTATAGCATATATCAACCAACAGCAACCAGAACCTATTTCATATGAGTAATCATATATGAAATATGTAAAAACCAAACCTCAACCATATAACCAATTTTTTCATCAAGGTCAAACATGATAAACAATTGAAAGCCAACAGATATCCCAACTATTTATGGAATGTTGTTATCTTAGAAATGGAGTGCATCTATGGGAGGTAGTATGCAATGTGACATGTCTTATGCCACATTTCCCATTGATGGTAAGGATATTAAGGTGGTGCGAGAACCAAGGGTACCACATATGTTGGAGCATCCTCCTGAAACTAACACAATTATTTTCATAGAAACTGATATCAGTGATTTTGAAATGGAAGAAGTACCAAGAGAAGTTGATAGGTCCCCTACACCAATAGAAAGTGAATTTTTAATATTTTTTGACAATAATGGACTTTGGAAAATGCACTTTGATGGTGAAAATTCCAAAGAAGGGTCTTGTGTAGGGATATTATTGGTATCACCAAGTGGCAATACGTATAAGTTTTCTTTTACATTAGCTTTTGTCTGCATGAATAATGTGGCAGAATCTAAAGCATTATTATTGGGATTGAGATTGGATGAGAAGCATGGAATAAAAAATTTTAATGGTAATTGGTGATTTTGAGCTTGTGATATCCCAAGTAAGAGTTAAATATGCTTGCAAGAGTAATAGGCTTAAGCAATATATAAATGCTCTCTAGGATTCCATTGAGCAATTTGATGCTTTTGGAATTGATTGGATTGAAAGAGGACATAATAGAGTAGCTGAATTACTTGCTAACATTGCATTGAGACCAAATGATATAACTTTAATAGAGATCTCTAAAGTTGAGGTGCAGACATACCTTTTATTTTTTACAATGTGCACTCAATGATAATGAGGATATTGTCAAATTTTTAAACTGTGTCGATGAATATGAAGGTTAGGAGATTGACTTTGGTGGATTTGTTGAAAATATTGATGGAAAGGATATAGTATTTGGAAAGGGGGTTATCCAGTTAAAGACAAATAAAATCCCCAAAGGCCTTGTAGCACTTGAATGGTTTTTGACATTCAAGATAAAAGCAAGATTAAGACAATTGTTGCTCACCCAGATGACCTGGAGGAAGTAAATTTGTGGACTAAAATACCCCTAAGAAAGTGTATGTAGGAAACAAAATGAAGCCAAAGGTGAAGGAAATGTTGATTTCCTTGCTTAAAAAAACTAGACATGTCTTTGCTTTGTCATACAATGACCTAAAAGCTTATAGATAGGAATTGTTTTAGCATGAGATTCCTCTAAAGGAGAATGCTAAACCTTTTAGGAAAATGCAGAGACCCATCAATCTTACTATAGCTCCCAAGATGTAGGAGGATTTGGTAAAGTTAAGAAATTTTGGAATTATAAAACCCATTAGACATTCTTCATGTGTATCCAATCTAGTACCAATGAGAAAAGAGAATGGTGATATAAGGGTGTGTGTTGATTTTAGAAACCTGAATATATCCTCATTAAAGGACAGCTACCCATTGCAAAACATGGAATCCATTTACTATATAGCCTGAGTAAATTTTCACCCCATTTGAAAATCCCCCTTTTGTCCCTCTACACTTTAGAAAACCAAGTTTGAAGGATTAATTACACCTAAGCCTGCTGCTTGCATCCCACTTGGCACCTATTTTGAGCATCGTTGGAGGAATTTTTTTTTTAGTGATGCTCACATGGTGCACAAAAATTTGTACGGCATGCTTATGTACCTAGAAGATTCCTATGGATGAACCTACAAAGGTGTTACACTTCTCATTGGGAGTTAAGTTGTAATGCCCACTTTGGCCGACTGACCTAAATATGGTCGTTTCTTTCACTCCCTTCTTCAAATTCACTCCTTCAACAAGCATTTCATCTTCTACATTCTCTAAGCATTCAATATAACTTCTCCATTCCATTCACAAGCTCACTTTCACTCACTCCAAGCATTTCAAGCACCTCATTGTAGCAAACACATCACTCCATCACTTTGGTAGAGCAAGTTGGGGACAAATAGTATTTTCGCAGGGGCTTGAGTACTCTCATTTTCTCCCCCAAGCAGCCTTGAGTGTTCTTGTTGGAGGTGGTAAGCTTTCATTTTCTTCTCTCCATCACTTGGTTGAGTTAGCTCACTTACTACTTTGTAGTTCTTTCATGCTCTTTACTATATTATTCTCTTTATCTCACTTTCTTGGTTGTTCGTGGAGGTGGAAACACCTAAACAGGGGTCTGATTGAGGCAAACCCCTATACAACCACCCAAAATTTTCCTCTCTCTATGTGTAGGTGCACGTGCTTTGCAGAGCTAGCTAGAAAATAAGTTCTACAAAATCATCTTCATCACCCTAGCTTTGGTATATTTGTTTTATCATATTCATTTGTACTTCTCATATTTCATAGTGTTGTTTTTCTATCTTAGAAGTCACTAGCTAGGCTACTAGGTTTTTTTTTGATAGTTCACATTATACTTTTTGCCCCTTAGTTGTACAATGCCAGTGCACCTAAGAGATGCTAGTGCATCACACTATCATCCTGGAACTGTGCTCTCATCCTTGGATAGAGAGTTATTTGAGATACAATATTGAGCTCAAAAACTAGATCACCCAGCCCCATTTAAAATCCTAGGATTGCAAAGTGGTTACAGGACCTTATAGTCCTCATCATTCTCATCCTCATATCCTAAACATCTCATTAAGCTGAGGTAAGTTAGGGAAGCCTTTCGCATCTTGGCCCTTCATAACTTGAGGCCTTGCACATGGTGGTCCCCCTATCTTACATTTTGGTGAACCTGCAATGAACCATTTTGGTTCCATTTTGTGATACTGACAATTCAATTCCTTATAGTCTAGGAGTGTTGTAGGTGTGAGTGTTGTGAGTTTTCTACCTTACAACCCAACCTATGACCCATAGCTAGCATAGTTGGAAGGTTCCAAAGGTATTGCATAAAAAAACCTTAGTTGGGTCACTATCTTATCCTTTTACCTTTAGGGACTCTAAAAAAGCATTGTCGAGTGTGTGTAATGGCCTCCTTCTTGCATCAACCTATCCCTTTTATGCAACCTATGGATAGTGGTGTTGGTATAACCTTCACTTTGTAGGAACTACTGATGGGTTTTAACAGAGAACCATATCCTCTCTATATCCCTATGCGGATAAATGGAAACATCGTATCTGGTGTTCTTGTTGATCCAACATCACAAGTAAACATCATAACCGAGGAGATTATGCTAATCAACTTCTTACATAAAGATGGGTATGTTGAACCTATGAGCACTATCCTCACACATGGCAGGCTTTCTATGCCCCCTATGGGTACTATTGTCCCATCTATCCTAGGGGGACCTAAAGCTATGAACCTCTTGTTTGATATTATCCATGGGTCTGAGTTCTTTAGGGTGAAATTGGGTATCCCTTGGATGGTGGCGATGAGTGTGGTATCCACAGGGGTTCTGTACACATAATCCATGACACTGATTTCTCGTGGTAGCTACTTCTTAGACTACTCTTGGCCCACATATGAGGGTCCTCTTCTAACTAGGATAGACCTTCTGCACTGAACATATTAGAACTATAAGAAAGAGTGCTTGAGGCCGAAAGTGAGATATCCTCCCTCACCTTATGCTATTTCACATAGGGCTTGCTTAAAGGCTGACAACGATGCTGCTAAAGCATGAAATAAGGAAGAAGAGAAGTGGTCTCATGACCCTCCTTCATCTTACACTGGTCTGTCAAAGGCTTCTTCTCACTTGGTTGTGGTACCATCAAGTTTTGCTCATCTATAGGAGAATCCTATGGTACCCACTTGGTGAAAGCCTAAGCATCCTGCGTTCAAACTTCATATTCTGGCAATAGAACCTAGACCAATTTGGTATGACAAGGTCTCCCATGGAGAGTCCTCTTTGTCTTGGCCTTCACGGCCTCCTATTGCTCCTACTCCAAAAGTAGTGAATGGGAAGAGGCTCATTGTCAAGGCTCTTGAGCCGACTCCCCCTGCTGCTCCTCAACCTGTCCCTCTTGCTCCTATTCAGGAATTTGTTCCTCTGTTAGAAACAACTATAGTGGTTGTCCCAATGGTTGAGTAGGAGCCTTATGTTCCTTCATAGCCTCTAGCCTCCAGTTTAAAGAGTTAGACAAAACACATTGCATGTGAGTGCAAGCATAAGTGAAAGGATCTCTTAGCTGAGCAGGCCGCCTCACAAAGGAAGGAGGAAGAGATGACCACCCCTGCTTCAGGGCCTCCTATAGTGTTGCCTTCATCCCTTCCTTCTGCTTCTCTCTAGTCTAGTTTCATGTTGCTTCCTGATTTTGCTGCAAGTGCAAATGAGCTAACCCAAAGGGTTACAGGTGTTCATCACTCATTCTATGGAGCCACCTTTGCTGATGTCTATTCTAGATATTCATCCTTTCCCAAATCCCATGGATGTGGTTAATACTTCAGTCGTATCCACTATGGCTCTTTCCTCCTCTCCCTTTACACCTCTGGCCTCATGTATGGGGAGTTCATCTCCTCCAATGAAGAAAAGGGTGGAGTGTGGCACTTCTAGCAATGAAGAACGTAAGAGGAGCCCACCTTCTCTGCAAGGTGGTCCCATGCTGATTTGTTCTGTCCTAGTGATGGAACTAGTCTCGGTTTCCCTGATTTTACCATTGCTTCCAAGTCACTCAGAAATCCTAGTGGTAAATCTTAGGTATAGCTTGCCTCGTCCATTGAAGTTAAACATGATGCTCCTATGGGGTGCATTTTTAACTCTGTGGATGATGTTTCGGCCTTGTTAGCAATCTTTGTGAAATCACTAACCCTAGCTCCACAAGAGCTTGGTGGAGAGGACCTCGAGGGGCCCCCTTCCTTAGCTCTTATTGCAAGAGGTTCAGACACTCCTCCTCTTAACAACCCACCATTGTAGGCTCATCCTCCTTCCCCCTATGCTGATCTAGAGTGGGAAGCGGATGACCTCTTTGCTGATCAATGTTAGGAGGAGGCCTTGTATTGATCTTGTGTGTGTTTTTTTTTTGTGATGTGTTCCATGTGATCATGCTATGTGTTCCTAGATGACCCTTGTCACTCTCATTGTTGCTTGGATATAGGCGTGGTTTTTGTGTCGTAAAAATTCTTGTATTTGTATCACCATTCTTCCATGTTTATGCTTAATTTTTGATAAATTGGGGATGATGCAAAGCATTGGGGGAATTTAGGCTTCCCTTCCATGTTGACCCAATTTTTTATTTTTACTTTGTTTTTCATGCATTCTTCCTGATATAGTTGGGGATTGATGATCTTTTTCCTTGCATTGTGGTTACTTATTATTTATATAAGCTTGGATAGATCTCACCCTGCTAAAATAGATCCCCCATCCCCTTTGTTTATTTTTTTCTCTTTTTCTTTTTCTTTATGTTTCTTTCTTCTTTTCTTGAGTTGTCCCTTTCATGTGTGACAATGTTCTTTCTTCAACATTTCAATTTTTAGAAAATGCATTTGTTGGAAATGAATATTTTTCTCAAAAGTATTTGAAAACCTTTCTTCAGAATCACATTCTCAACTTGGAACCCTAATAGAACATGTTACCTTCATCATGGGTTCGTAAAGAAAGGACTTGAAAACCTTCCTCCAAAGCAGGAACAACTTTGACCTTCCCCTCGAGTGAGGGCACATTCATCCTTTTGAATTCCTTGAGGAAGTGAACATCTTTCAAAAGAATCCCTTGATGATGGATTGATATGGGAAAGAGAACATCTACTTTTAAACTGTGCATCCTTTGAGTGGACCCACTCTTCACAATGGGTTCCCTAGGGACCCCTTTGAAAAAATTTCAAACTGATGATGGTAGCGCTACTATCCACTTACTCGCCTATGTGGCCTCTTCTTGACTCTGCAAAGTCCACTTTCCTAGGTTTCCTCCATGTGAGAGATCTTGGGGGCTACCTCCCTATAGGACTGAAAGCCTATAGGGGGTACTTCCTTTGAGTATCCTCCATGTAAGATATCTTGTGGGTGGCTCCCCTGTAGGTCTCAAAGCTTGTAGGAAGCTTTCTTGGGTTTCCTCCATGCGAGAGATCTTGGGGGTTACCTTCCCTACAAAGTTGCAGATCTATAGGGCACTTCCTTGGGTATTCTTCATGCAAGAGATCTTGGAGAATACCTTCCCTATAGGACTTAGAGCCTGTAGGGAACTTTCCTCGATATCCTTCATGCTAGAGTTCTTGGGGGAGACCTTCCTTGTAGGACTGAGAGCCTATAAGGTGTTTTCTTTCTTCAACTTCATAGTTCTGAGCAGCTATGGAGTCCTTCACTTGTCCTGCACCTTCAGGTATGCCAGATCGTGGTCTGCTTCTTTGATAGTTTAAGTATACATTTCTAACCTTATTGCTTCCTTGATCTACTTTACCAAGCACTCATCAGTATTCGTGCTCACTAAAGTGGGGGAAAAATGTATAGGAGTGAATTTACACCCCATGTAAAAATCCACATTTTTTCCCTCTCCACTTTAGAAAACCAATTTCGGAGGCTTAATTTCACCTAAGCTCACTGCTTGTATCCCACTTGGCACCTATTTTGAGCATTGGTGGAGGCATTTCTATCAAGGACGCCCACGTGGCACACAAATTTCTATGCGGTGTAATTACATCCCTAGCAGATTCCTATGTCTAAACCTATAGAGGAGTTACACTTCTCATTGGAAGTCAAGTTGTAATACCCCCTTTGGCCGATTGACCCGAATATGTCCATTTCTTTCACTCCCTTCTTCAAATTCACTCTTTCAACAACCATTTCATCTTCTACATCCTCTAAGAATTCAATCTAACTTCTCCATTCCATTCACAAGCTCACTTCCACTCACGCCAAGCATTTCAAGCACCGCATTGCAGCAAATACATCACTCCATCACTTCGGTAGAGAAATTTTGGGACAAACACCATTGTAGCAGAGGCTCGAGTACTCTCATTTTCTCCCCCAAGTAGTCTTGAGTGCTCTTGGTGGAGGTGGTAAGCTTCCCTTTTCTCCTCTCTATCACTTGGTTGAGTTAGCACACTTACTACTATGTAGTGATTTTGTGCTCTTTACTTTATAATTCTCTTAATCTCACTTTCTTGGTTGCCTATGGAGGTGGAAACACCTAAACATGGGTCTAATTGAGGCAAGCCCCTATATAGCCACCCAACATTTTCCTCTTTCTTTGTGTAGGTGCATGTGCTTTGCAGAGAGAGATAGTGAATAGGCTCTTCTACAAAATCATCTTCGTCACCCTAGCTTTGATATATTTGATTTATCATATTCATTTGTACTTCTCATATTTCATAGTGTTGGTTTTCTCTATTAGAAGTCATTAGCTGGGCTGCTAGCTTGTTTTCTAATAGTTCACATTGTACTTTTAGTCCTCTAGTCATAGGGATGTTAGTGCACCTCAGAGATGCTAGCGCATTGTGCTATCATCCCAGAACTGTGCTCTCATCCTCAGACATAGAGTTATGTGAGATACAATGTTGAGCTCGAAAACAAGCTTTCCTAGCTCCATTTCTAATCTTGGGATTACATAGTGGTTTTAGGACCTTATAGTCCTCATCATTCTCATCCTCATATCCTAAACATCCCATTAAGTTGAGGTAAGTTAGGGCACCCTTCCGCATCTTGGCCCTTTGTGTCCTAGATCCTTGCACGTGGTGGTCACCCTATCTTATAGTTACAAAAGGTGACTAGCTATGAGTTGTTGTCAATTATGGATGGTTTTTTAGGTTATAACTAAGTAAAGGTGGAGTTTGAGTAATATAAGAATGCATTCACTACTCCATGGGGTACCTACGTCTATGTAAGAATTCCTTTTGGCTTAACAAATGTAGGTGCCACTTTTCAAAGGGCTACGAATGTAGCTTTTTTTTTAATTGATTTTTTTATGGCTATATATTAGGATGACCTAACCACTTACTCAGAGAAAGAGGAAGATCATTGTATGTAGTTAGAAAAAGTATTTGTCAGGTCTCTAGTGTATGGGATATCTCTAAATCCAAAAAAAATATTCTTTTGGGGTCACTGAGGGTAAATTATTGGGGAAATTTATGGCCAAAGAAGGAGTAAGGATTGACCATGAAAGGGTAGCAGCCATAGATTGAATGCCTTAGCCAAAAAATGTGAAAGGTATTTATTTATTTTTGGACAAATAATTTTTTTAAGAAGGTTTGTGACTAACTTTACAGAAATCACAAGATCCATTTCCAAGATTTTGAAGAAGGGAGAAAAGGTGCTTTGGAGTGAGGAGCCTAGCTAGGCATTCAAAATAATTAAACAAGATATCAAGGAGACTCTAGTATTGAAATCTCATAATTTCTCCAATCCAATGAACATTTTTTCTTTCACTTCTTTTCATACATATGCTGCTATTTTATTACAAAAAAATGAGGAGGGCTATGAACAACCCATTGCATTTTTTAGCAAGTCTTTATAGGCTACAAAGCTCAAATATGACATGATGGAAAAGAAAGCATATTCTCTAGTTAAGGTTGTGAAGAATTTTAGGACATACCTAGTGGTAGCTATTGTCATGCCTTTATCCTAGGTGTTGTTGTAAAAGATATTTCCACTCAGCAAGAAACTATAGGTAGAAGGTGTAGATGGATTAACAAGATCCAAGAATTCAACATTGATGTCCAAATTACCAAATTAGTAAGAGGACAAGGCTTGTTGTATGTTTTGGTTATGTTGATGATATGCGATTTTCATTGATGTCAACACTATTAGCATTTGGTGTATTGAAGATTGTATATGTCTAGGATATTGAGAAAATTGTAAAAGAAAGTATTCCAGGTTGCCAGTGGTTCAGTAAAGGTCATCAAGGTGTCTTATTTTGTACGTTGAAAATCAGTTGTTGTGTATTAAATGGTTTTCTATTGAGAGTATCTAGTTCATTTACTGAAATTTTCATAGGTCCATGCGAAGATTTGATCATGCTATGAATAGTTGTGTTTTGATAGTATTTTTGTGGGTTTTGTCAGTGTTCTTGAGTGAAATTTATGTGTTTTTGATAATTGTTGTTCCTACGAATATTTCTTTGTTAGTTCCTATTGCTTGTGGATGCTTCTAGATCATTCTCTATTATTGTTGTACATCCGTGTAGATCAGTGTGCTCGTAGTCAAAGATTTTTCTCTATATGTTTGGTTTTTCATGTTCTTGGCCGACACGATGACTGTAGCGTGTTGTGGATCTTCAAGGTGAAATAAATTGAAGTCTTTTTTAATTGGAGTTGTTAATTTGGGTATCCACTATGTTTTGGCTAACCTTGGTGGATTCACATTGCAAATTTATTTGTAAAATTGGGCCAACATTGAAAATATATTTTATATTTTTGGCCGACTAAGTTGTTGATGTAATCTCATGTTGTGGATATGTAAGAGTTATTGTTTCATTGGTGTAAAGTGTGCTTGGTGTGCTCCTATGTGTGTATGTGTGAATATCATTTGATTGTAGAGCATAGTGTGAAGAAGATTAAGTGAAGTGTGAAGAAGTTTGAGCGAAGAGTGAAGAAGTTTTTCTGTGCTTAATTGGAACTATAATCAAGCTTGTGTAGAAGCTATTTTCTCAATTCACAATTTGGATGGTTTTAATCCAAACCTTTCTTTGGACAATGAGTCCTCTTTTTTATTTGAGTAGTGTGCACTAGACAGTGTGCCTGAATGCATGTGCAATCCCTTTGTTCTTATACTTTTAATAGGGTATAATATTGTGGACTAACATCCACCGTGGTTTTCCCCCTAATAGGGTTTCCATGTAAAAACTCTTGGTGTTATCTGTGTTTCTGATGTGTTGATTTTTTATGGTTTACTTTTCATTCATTAGATCTAAGATTGAGTTAAGTTCAAAAAATTTTAAATATTATGTGACAATTGATTCACCCCCCTCTCAGTTGTCTATTCTAGTTTTGTCAACAATTGGTATCAAAGTAGGTTCCTCTAAAGAATTTTAAAAGATTGAGGTGATCTGAGATGGCATCATACAAGAAGGATAGTCCTAGATTTGATGGAACAAATTTTTCATTGTGGAAAGCTAGGATGGAGTGTCATTTGAAGTGTATTGGTGAACCTTTTTGGAAAATTACAAAGAATAGATATGTTATTCCATTGAGTGGTCCTTCCACTATTGATGAGGTTAAAGAGGCTAAGAATAATGTCTGGGCTATGGAAGCTTTATTGAGTGCTCTCATAGATTTGGAAATGAAAAATGTGTTAGGTATGAAGACAACTCATGAGATGTGGATGCAACTAGAAACTTTGTATGAAGGAGATGCACATGTGAAGATGGCTAAGCTAGAGAGTTTGAAAGACAAATATGAAAATTTGAAGATGGGTGAAGATGAAAATATTTCTTCTTTTATGCAGAGAGTAAATGAACTGGGGATGGGTATTAGATGTGTTGGTGCTATTTTGGATGAGGAAGAAATTGTGGCGAATGTGATCAGATCATTGCCTCCCTCCTAAAAAGGAAGGGCTCATTCTAGTAAAGAAACTAGATCATTGACAAATGTGACAAGGGATACACTAATTGGAAAACTTGTTGCCTTTGAGTTGAGCGAATTTGGTGATTCTGTTCCTAAGATTGAAACTACATTCAAGGCTACTATATCTAGAAAAAAAAAGCAAAGATATGGTCTGGGAGAGAGTTCCAGAAAGACATTTAAGTATGAGGAAGAAACGAAACAACTGGAAGATGAAGAAAGAGAAGTAGAAGAGTTGGAAGTACTAATTGTAAAGAAAGAAGGTAGAGGACAAGTATAAAATAAAGTTGCCTATCAGATGTTTTTATTGTACTAAAATAGGTCATTTTGCATCAAGGTGTCTTGAAAGAGTCCCTAGATCCAAGCCTTACAAACCTAGATTCTAAAAGAAATGTTACTTTGCTTAAGCAATGACTAATGATGAGTCTGATAAAGATAATGGAAATGGAGATGATTGGGTTTTCATTTCTATCAAGGAAAACAATCCTGTGGCTATTGAATCTGCTAAAGTTGAGAAATCTATTACAGCCCAAATTGAAGAAAAGGATCAGTGGGTCATTGATAGTGGATGCTCACATCATATGACTGGTGACAAAAGAAAATTTGTAATTCTATAGAAGTGTGACAATTGGGTTGTGAGATTTGGTGATAAAAATGATGTGTGATTCATGGAAGAGGATCTATTTGTCTTGGCGGTAAGCATAACAGTGATGATGTTCTTTATGTTGAAGGCTTGAAACACAACTTGCTGAGTGTTGGAAAGATGGTGGACAAGGGTTATGATCTTTAGTTCAAACATGGAAGATGTAGGATATTTGGAAGCTATGTAAATGTAATTGCTTTAGGTAAATAAACAAAAGGTAATATTTTTCACTTGAATTCTACTTGTGAAATTTTTTTAATTGTTCAAATATATGAAAGCTAGTTATGGCATAGAAGGCTGTGTCATGTGAATTTTGATAGCATAGTTAAAGTAAGTTCCGCTCAAGCAGTAAGAGATCTACCTAAGCTAGTGAAGCCTGCGAGCACAATTTGCAAGGAGTGTAAGATGGGAAAACATACTAGAGTTTCTTTACAAAGAAAACAACATAATTCAAATGGATTACTAGAGCTGATACATACTGATCTATGTGGTCCCTCTAGAGTCAAAAGTCTTCATGGAGAAAGGTAATTTATGCTGATTATTGATGATTACTCTAAAATGATATGGGTTGTTTTCTTAAGAGAAAAATGTGAAGAATTAGAAAAGTTCAAAAGTTTCAAAGCTATGGTAGAGAATGAGAAACATCTAAAAATCAAATGCTTAAGGTCAAATAGAGGTGCTGAGTTCACCTCTAGGGAGTTTAATTCTTTCTCTTAAGAACATAGAATCAGAAGATAGTTATCTGCTCCCCGAATCCCTCAACATAATGGAGTTGTAGAGAGGAAAAAAAAAAAGTTTTGTATGCTGCTAGAATAATGATGATTGAAGGAAATGTGCCTCACATCTATTGGAGTGAAGTTGTAAACACTGTTGTATACACTTTGAATTGAGTAAATATAAATGGTAATTTCATTAAGACTCCTTTTGAACTATGGTTTGGTTATAAGCCTAATGTTAGGTATTTCAATATCTTTGGAAGCAAATGCTACATCAAGAGAGATGATGATATAGGAAAGTTTGATGCCAAAAGTGATGAAGGAATCTTTCTAGGTTACCCTACTAGAAGCAAAGCCTAAAGGTGTTATAATAGAAGACTGAGAAAAATGGTTGAGAGTGAAAATGTTAGAGTTGATGAGGATTCTATTGAATCATCCATATATTGTGGATATGATTCAGATGAAAACAATACGAACAAAGGGAAGAATGTTCAATCACAAAATCAACTTCAAATTATGCCATATGTTCCATATGTTCCTTTTGTTCCAATAAATCAAGGTATTTAGAAAGTAGAGCCAAGTGCAAGTGCAAAAGAAAGAGCAGAAGAATTAGAAGTTCGAGAGAATCCTAAAACTCTAAGGTATGTAAAGCTAAATCATTCTAAAAATCAAATTATAGGAGACAAGAATAAAGGTGTGCAAACTAGAAGAAAGATTGCAGAAGAGTATTGCCTGATGTCCAAGATTGAACTTAAAGATGTTAGTGAAGTTTGCAATGATGAACACTGGATGGAAGCTATGAAGGAAGAATTAATGAAGATTGAAAAGAACAATACATGGGTATTTTTCCTATACCTAAAGATAAAAATGTGATTGGTACTAAATGGGTCTTTCAAAATAAGTTGAATGAACAAGGTGAAGTGGTCCAAAATAAAGAAAGACTGGCATGTAAAGGATATTCACAAATGCAAGGTATTGATTTTGAAGAAACTTTTTCTCCTATTGCTAGAATTAAAGTTGTAAGGTTATTTCTTCCTTATGCTGCATATAAGAACTACAAATTCTATCAAATGTATGTGAAGTTAGTGTTTCTAAATGGTGAGCTAGAAGAAGAAGTATACATTGAACAACTAGATAGATTTCAACTAACTGATAAGGAAAACATGGTTGGAAAATTAAAGAAAGCTCTATATGGACTCAAGCAAGCCCTCAGAGCCTAGTATGCTAGACTAGAAAAATACTTATTAAACCTTGGATTCAATAAAGGTACTGTTGACAACTTGTATTTCAAATTGGATCATGACAAAGAGTTAATTATTGAGGTCTTCGTTGATGATATATTTTTAGAGGAGATGATAATATATGTATGAATTTTACTAATGAAATGAAGAATGAATTTGAGATGAGTATGATTGGAGAGATGAATTTCTTTCTGGGATTGAAATTTACTCAGTTAGACAAGGGGATCTTCATATCTTTGTTAAAATATATGAGAGAGCTATTAAAGAAGTTTGGTATGAAAGACTCAAAACCTGTTGGTACTCTCATGGTAATTAGATGCAAATTAACATAGAATGATGATTCTCCTAAGGAAAATCAAACAAGGTATAGATCAATGATTGGTGGATTACTCTACTTAGCTCAGAATAGACCAGAAATTATGAATGTTGTGTGTATGGTTACTAGATTTCAGGTTGATCCAAAAGAGTCTCATGTGACTGCTATAAAGAGAATCTTTAGATATTTATAAGGAACAATTGATTTTGGGCTTTAGTATCCTAAGGATGATGATCTTACTTTGAATGCATATACTAATGTGGATTGGGTAGGAGATGTAGATGATAGGAAGAGTACTAGTGGTGGTGCCTTCTTCCTAGGGAAGAAGTTGGTGTCTTGGTTGAGCAAAAAGCGTAATTCCATTTCTCTATCTACTGCTAAGGCAAAGTATATTATTATTGAAAACAATTGTACTCAAGTGATGTGGATGAAATAAATGTTGAAAGATATTAGAGTAGTATATGATGAACCTATTTCCATATACTGTGACAACTCAAGTGCTATTAACATTTCAAAGAATTTGGTGCTACACTCTAAGACCAAGCATATATCAATTAAGTTTCAATTTCTGAGGGAGAAAGTAAGTGAGAAAGAAGTCAGGCTGGAGTATGTGCCTACCAAAGAATAGATTATAGATATTTTCACTAAGCCATTGCCGAAGGATACTTTTGAGTATCTAAGAGTGATGCTAGGGGTAATTACCCCTCCTAATATGAACTAGTATTCATTAATTTGCATCAATCCATGCATTTCATGATCATATTCTAATCTAGATTGATGTTTTTGTGGCTGCTACTCAGGGAGTAGTCAGATGTGCAGATGTGTGGTTCAAAGCTTGTATGTGGAAAGATAATGCTTATCTTTTCCAATGATGTCAAAGGGGGAGAAGATTAATGTGAAAAAATGTTTCTTACCTAGAGTGAATAGTCTTGTAGGGATAATTTCATGCAAAAGTGGTCAAGGAAGAAGAGTTAGAGTCTGAGGAGGAGTAAGTGTTGATTGAGAGTTGGGTTGATGGTGTTTTTCACATCATGTGTTGCCATTCCAAAGGGGGATATTTTTGGGTGTTGTAGTTGTGTTGCTGATATTTGGTTGTCATTGATGTCAACACTATTATCATTTGGTGAATTAAAGGCTGTATATGTTGAGGATATTGAGAAAATTGTAAAAGAAAGTTTTCTAGGTTGCCAATGGTTTAGTAAAGGTCATGAAAGTGTCTTGTTCTAGACGTTGAAGATAAGTTGTTTCCAATTAAATGGTTTTCTGTTGAAAGTATCTAGTTCATCTACCAGAATTTTTAGAGGTCTATGCGAAAATTTGATTGTGCTATGAATAGTTGTGTTCTGACAGTATTTATGTGGGTTATGTCAGTGTTTCTGAGTGAATTTTATGTGTTTCTGATAATTTCTATTGCTGTGGATATTTCTTTGTTAGTTCTTATTTCTCGTGGATGCTTCTAGATCATTCTCTATTCTTTTTGTACATCTGCATTGCTTGGTGTGCTCGTAGTTGAATATTTTTCTCTATATGTTCATTTTTTCATGTTCTTGGCTAACATGATGGTTGTAGTGTGTTGTGGATCTTCGAGGTGAAATTAATTGAAGTCTTTTTGTGTTGGATTTGTTAATTTGGGTATCCACTATGTTGTGGCTGACCTTGGTGGACTCAGATTGCAAATTTATTTGTAAAATTGGGCCAACATTGAAAATATATTTTATATTTTTGGCCAACTAAGTTGTTGATGCAATCTCATGTTGTGGATATATAAGAGTGATTGTTTCATTGGTGTAAAGTGTGCTCGGTGTGCTCCTATGTGTGTATGTGTGAATATCATTCACTTGCAGAGCATAGTGTGAAGAAGATTGAGTGAAGTGTGAAGAAGTTTGAGTGAAGAGTGAAGAAGTTTCTATGTGCTTCATTGGAACTATAATCAGGCTTGTGTAGAAGCTATTTTCTCAGTTCACAATGTGGATGGTTTTAATCCAAACCTTTATTTGGACAATGAGTCCTCATTTGTATTTGAGAAGTGCTCTAGGCAGTGTGCCTGAATGCATGTGCAATCCCATTATTCTTATACTTTTAATAGGGTATAATATTGTGGACTAACCTCCACCATGGTTTTTCCCCTAACAGGGTTTCCACATAAAAAATCTTGGTGTTCTCTAGGTTTCTGATGTGTTGATTGTTTATGGTTTACTGTTCATTAATCAAATATGAGATTAAATTAAGTAAAGTTTGAAAAAGTTTAAATATTTTGTGACAACTGATTCACCCCCCCTAGTTGTCTATCCTTGCTTTTCCAACAAGGCCTAGCTAAATTAATGGCAAAAACTTATTTGGAGGCCAATCAAGTTAATCAGGCAGAAATGGTTGATGTGGCACCTGTCTATGATATGCAAACATGTAGATGGTATAGAAGAATTATCCAATATCTACAAACTTTGTAGTGTCCTGCAGATATGGATGAGAATGATAAAAGGACATTAAAATTGTATGCCATCAAGTATGTGATTATTGACAATGAGTTATGGTGGAGAAACCTGGATGGTATATTGCTTAAATGTGTGGATGGAAAGCAGGTATTAGAACTCTTGCAAGAAATGCATAATGGAGTGTGTGGAGGTCATTACATGGAAAATACCACTGGTCACAAGGTGTTAAGTGCACGATTTTGGTGGCCTACTATCTTTAAGGATTCTCACAATTTCCTTAAAACTTGTGATGCTTGTCAAAGGTTTGCAGGAAAACTAAAGTTTTTTAGGAAATATACCACTTAGGCCTATTTATGTTCATGCCCCTTTCCAAAAATGGGGAACTGATTTCAATTGAGAGATACTAGAAAAGTCTAGTGGAGGGCACTCATGGATCCTTGTTGCCACTAATTATTTCACAAAATGGGTAGAAGCAATGCCCACAAAAAAGGAAACAAGCAAGGTGGTGGTGGATTTCCTATTGAATAAACTTCTCACTAGGTTTGGAGTCCCAGAAAAAATCATCTCAATTAATGCTATGTCTTTTAGATATGAGGAATTCATAGAATTTTGTGATAAAAATGGTATGCAATTTTCCTATTCTTCACCTTACTATTGTCAAGGAAATGGTCAGGCTGAGTCTAGCAATAAGAGCTTAATGAAAATCATAAAAAGGGTATTGGAGAAGAACAAAAAACTTGGGATTCAAAACTAAAGCTGGCACTCTAGGTAGATAGAGTGACTATGAAAAAGGCTATTGGTATATGGTTTGGATGCTAGGTTGCTACCAATAACCTATTTAATATGTATACATTTTTACAAGAATATGATGAGGATATATGTGAAGATATGTAGCAAAAAACCAGTAATCTGATGCAATTGGATGAAACTAGAAGAGAAGCTCATGCTAAGAATACAAAACTGCAATTGCAAGTCAAATGCTTGCATGACAAGAGAGCTTCTCCTAGAAAATTTGAGGTGAATAGTATGGTGCTAGCCTAGAATGAAAGGGCTCGAGATAAGGGTAAACATGGAAATTTTGAAGTGTTATGGTTAGGCCCTTATCTGATAGCCGGTACACATGGTGAGGATTCGTATTTCCTCTAAATCTTGAGAGGTGAACTTTTTGAACTACTAGTACATGGATAGTTCTTAAAGCCATAATTCTCCTAAGTATGTTATGTTTCCATGTACACTATAGGTTTTGCATAATTTGTATAGGTTTGTTTTCATTGGTTGTGTTTGGTTCGGTCTTGCTACCTAGTCTGGGTAGTTCCCTGGTTTTTGGTTCAATGTGTTTTGACTGGTCTACTTCAGCCATTGATTCTAGGATCTTGTCATGCCTACAAGAGACATGAATCCCCAGCTGGAGCCACTGGTAGAACCCCTAAATTTTTTCATGTTCCATCTCTAGTCTTGCTTAAACTTGGGTTGAAATTGTATCTAAAGGCTTGAGGTTTTCTCTATTGTCATTGTTTAAGGGCTTTAGTTACTCAAAGTATTATTTGAAAAACCCTTTGAGTTTGTATCCTCGCCAAGGTTTTAATTCTCTATTGAACCCTTGCTTCCTATTCTCAGTATTTTAAGTCACATCTTGTGCGATCAAAATCCATTAAATAACCAGCCCTTTGGTATTAATTTACCAATTGTCATGTGTTGGGCCATTACTTTAATTTTTCCTAATTTAGGCTAGGTATTTTCGATTAAATTTGTTTTGGGTTTTAAGTCATCTTTTCCATGGGTTTTATTTCATTGTCATAGTCAGGTCCCTCTTTTAAGATTAACAATTTCAACATTTGTAGATATGAGGACCCCTTACTATCATTCAATTGATGTAAACAAATATCCACCATTCCTCATGCAATCATTCCATTTTATTGCTTATTATTTTATTCCCATGGGTTCATAGGTGAAGGCCATGTGTCTTGTACGATTGGAAAGCCTAATGTATTTGATAAGGCATGTAGCTGGTTGTCAGATGAAATCAATGGTGGGAGATGAATGATGTGGTTGCATTTGGACCATTCTCCACATGTCCATTTTTTTTCTTTCCCATTAAAATAATCACATGGGTTGTTGGGTGGATGTTACGTGTCTGGTCTAAATAGTGGGCCCAGTGGTTTCAAGTGGTTTGTCACAAATTTTTCAATTGAATTAATGGTCAATAGTGGGTGACATGGATTAATCTTGACCACTCCCCACTATCTCATATGGGTATGACCTTTACTGACATACTCCCAATGGGGAAGTGGGAATTTTCCATGTGGAGCGATCCAAAGGATGTGGAAGCATTAGAGAAAGGGAAAATATTAATTAAATATTTCAACATGGGGCATGGAAAATAAACTATGTTACTAATGATATATTGCACATGTTTGAAGATCTTTTAATCTAGGTCGTGGATGTTGTAAGAAGGATAAAGCTATGGGCAATGGTTTTGAATTAAAAAGTGTGTATGAAGAAGCTGAGAGATTTAATCTCGGCCTTTCCTCATGTCTCTGTTGATAAAAGTTACACACAAGTTATGACTCATGGGAGCAAGAGAAATAAGACACATGGATCTTGGGTATAGCGACAAAGAGATGGTGGAGCCTGCATACCACTAGTAAGTGGTTCCATGTGGCTTTCTGTCATTTGATAAGTATTGTGGCTATGTACAGTCAGATCTTTCATATTAAGCTGGCCAAATCTGGATCATTTATCAATTAACACTCCAAGGAGATCAATGACTGGAATTCAAAACTCAATTGAGGGAAAGTGAGCCATTCTCATTCATGTTAGTAAGCCTTAATAGTTGAAAGGACATCAAGCTACCAAAGTAAGTAGTTGCATAATTATTAATACCTATCTTAAAGGAATAATTCAATATTGTGAAGTATACTCTACACATTCAAGGAGCTTGTGTTATGGTTTTTCAATATTTTCTGACATTGGAACCTGTGAAGAAAACTAGTAAGTGAATTATTGATAAGTTGTGGTTTCTCAAACTTTTGAGTTTGTTAGGGTTTTCTTGGTTTAGAATTTTTAAGGTTTGATGTTCATAAAAGAGAATTTCTTAGTTCTACATTGCATAATTCATGTCAAACCCTTACAAAAGTCATAAGCCTTGTTCAAATAAACCAAAAGCCATACCTTGTAATACCTCTTGTGTTAATGATCCTAAAGTAAAAATGTCTTCATCTAAAGGGGAAATTTTTTCTCCCAAAATACCTTTGAATAAAAACCTCATAGACCAGTTACCACCCTTGACCGGTGATAAACCTAAGGGCCAACTGTTTCTCAAAGGTCTGCAAGTAGTAGAGGGTTTGATTGGTAAGAACTGCTTTATTAAGGATGACAACTTGCTTTAAATTGGATGAGAACTATTTTATAGATGGTTCAAGAATAGAAACATGGGTATTGGGTATGTGCAAGATCATCACATGTGGAAAAAATAGGCTCTTAAGTGGTAAAAAACTTAGAAAAATTAGAGTTAAGAAACTTGATGTAAAAATTTGAATAAGTTATTTATATTATTTCAAAAATATGTAAGAATAGAATCTGTAGAAAATTGAATTTAGTTTCTAAACTACTAGGTTTATTTAAAAAAAATAAAAAATCTATTTGGTGAAAATTTGAAATTTCAATGCAGTAGCACTTAAATTTCAAGGAAAAACTAAGAAGTAGTTGTATGTTTAACCACCCTAACCACAATAAAATGATAATATTTTTTTATAAGATTTTAGATATAAGTAGAAGACTCATGTCCCAATGTGATGCATATTTTTTTATAATTTTTTTAAGTAAATAATTAATTATGAATTTTTTTATTACAACTTTTAAAAAATATAAAACTCATATGTTTGACCACCTTAACTTGGTAGAACTTTAAATTGATTTTTTTTTAATCCTATAGTATGTGAAGCGTAGAATGTGACATATGTTTTGGATTCAAAAAATGTGATACCGTTTGAAAGCTATAGATGTTTTTCAATCAACCTATCAAACATGACTTTATTCTTAATTCAAATAGAAAATGAATAATAATTATTTATAAAATTCAAAGTAAAGCATAATTTATATTGGTGGAAATTTGAGAATCTCCTTTAAAAACCCTTTTTGTTTCATCAATTTTGGGTAGAAAAAAAGTCGTCAACCACATACCCTACACATACCCATCATATCGCCATTTTTTGACCCATCATGATCCTGCGCATACCCTATCCTAGTAGGTAACCCTTGGAACTGTGACATGGGAAAGTTGATTGTACCAAATTTCTATATGAATGTTGACTTGCTTAAGGAAGTAGCTGACAATTATGACCCAGTCAAAATAACTATAAGAACATATGATGGGAAGGAAATAGTCAAAATCACCAAGGAGGAATTTGGTCATCTCTTCAGGGTCACTAGATGGAGTGATGAAATGCATAAGATAAATGTGAACATTCTTAAGCAATAGTATGATAAAACTAAGATTTCATTCAGAGTCCACATCCCGTCTAGATATCTAGCAGAAATTGTAGGTCGAAGGATTATAATAGGGACACATGATAAAAAAGCCTTTCCCTATTAGTTATTTTTCTCCCTACTTCGAAATAACCTTTTATTCTATTTTCCAAACAATTGGTTATGATCCTGTCATGGGAATGCCAATGGCATGGATGTATATAGCTGCCCATATTCAACACCCTCAATATTGTACAGTACATGATTATGTGGGGTTTCTTTCAAAAATAATGTATGAAGGACTAATAGGGTTGAAGAAAGGTGAATTGGGAGTGAGATTTAGTTGGTATTCATTATTGATGCATATGTTTTTGTTCAAGGGTGCACCTTTCTTTGGGAAATAATATGACTTTGGAAAGATGATAGGGTAACTTGGAGTTTCTCATGCAATGTTGGACTACTGTTCTAGACAAGGATGATAAGACATATGATTATGTGACATTTCTAAACTTTTTTGCTTTAGAACTAAGGAGAGTCTTAATTCTAAGTGTACCTAAAATTCCCATAACTCTACATGATTTCTTGAGACCCAAGGAGACAAGGCCTAAGCTTGGATTTGATCATAATTGGGGAGATGTTATCCCTTACCCTAATTACACTAGCTTAAGAGTATATGGTTCCATGGTCGTAGCTCACTTGCTGTGAAAGTTTGTGCTAGAGAGAATTGGTTTCCTTGAGGTGATGTGGCAAATGGGAAGTGTAGAAAATAAAGATCTATTGAATCAAGGAAAAAGAACATTATTTCCATTGTACACTTGATTTTTTGATTTTGTAATGACCAAGGGAGATTGGAATAAAATTATTAATATACTCAAAAATTATCGCATGCAGAGGTCAATTAAGAGGGTCAGATATGACCCTGAAGGTTTTATTGCCTAGTTGAAAGAAAGAAACAAGACCTACAAATTTATTCACATTTTCCAATATTCGAAGGATGTGATAAGAAATGTGTTCGATATTTTGGAGCAGGAAAGAAGAAGAGAAAGGTTGGTGCAGGAGCACCCAAGGCCTTCAAGGAGCACTTCAAGAACTAGGAGAATGAAAGGGTTAGGAGGACCTTCCAAACAAGTCAAAGCATCAATTATGACCTTTAGGAGCCTATACTGGCATTTGGGATGAATAAATGTAATGGGAATGTTAGAAGTTCTAAGGTTCCTGATAAGGATCCTAGGTTAAAAATGCAATGTAAAGGGAAAGTCATTTTCTAGGGGTTTGATTAATCATATAGTGCTTTGGGTAGGTCAAATAAACTTGGATATTGAAGATCCAATAGTTTTTAGGTGGTGGTTTTTAATAAATTTCAAGTTTGCAATTTCAAATTTTTGAATTTTAGTTTAGGCGGGAAAAGGGATTTTGAGTGTTTTGGAGTTAATTAAGCAATGTAATCAATCCAAACCGGTTGGATCAGTTGGGGAATGGGTTCATAAGCATAAAATATTCATTTGTACGGAGGTTAGGCATTTGGAGAAAGTACTGTACGGACTATTTTCTGGAAATAGTGAAAAACACAATTTTTTGGCATTTTTATGGTGTTCTTTTGTTAAATACTTGATCTCTATTGAATCTATGTCTAGTAGAATGCTTTAGGAGTTTTTTTTTACATATTTTGACAACATTGAAGGCTCTGAAAGTAGTGATAATTAATTTCTTTGCATTTTATATTGACTGTCCTAAAAAAGAACATAGAATTTACACTAGTTTGAGGGTTTTTCATGGATAAATGATCCATTTCATGGGATATTATGACTGTATCTTGTGAAATGGATCATATTTAACATGTACCATACTGGAATAACAATATAAAGTGTAGGAAAGAAGAATCAAACGGTGTACACCAAGAATTCATTGTGAAAAGTGCTTGAAGATGGAGGCTAGGGTGTAGCAGCAGAAGATCTGCCTTAATGAGGGGCATTTTTTTGAGTTTGGATCGAATAAATATTTTTTCCTAATGGTGTAGAGTCAATGATAAAGTTCTGGAAGTGATTGGAAGGTTAGTTTTCAAGAAGCCCTAGTTTTTGAGGCAAGTTAAGGAGGGGTTTGTGCTGGAGCATGCTAGAGGTGTCATAGAGGTCTAAAAACTTGGATTCCTTGGTTTTGAGTCATTTTAGGAGATTTCTGAAAGTTTCATGGTCAAGGGTTGAGTTTAAAGAGGGTTTGCTTTGAAAAGGAGGGCTAATTAGGCCTAAATTTGAGGAAACAATAGATTTTTGATTGGTGTGCTCCAAAACAAGTGCCATCAAGAATCTAGTATGTTATGTATCATCACAAACCACATCTGTTTCAATCATTATTTTGGAGGTTCCTTTGGAAAGTTTGAGTGCAAAGTCAAAAAAATCACCACAGGAGGCCTAGTTGGGCTAGTAGCCTAGTTAAGGTGAAAAATTGGTTTTGTGTCTAAGTCAGAGGGTTGGGCTTTGAAATCATTCAAAAAAAGTTTGCTTAAGTCTCTTAAGGGTGTTCCAAGGGTTTGGGTCCATAAAGAGAGCATAAAAGCGATTAGTGCATCATTAAGCCTTGTCTCCATTAGGGTGCCTGGGAGATAGCTTGAGATTGCAACCTTTAATCCATGAAATATTTGTGTTTCTTTCAAAGTCCCTGACCCTCTGCATCAGAGTGGTATCAGAGTAGTGAGTAGGTCCTTTAGGGATTGGAGAAAGAACAATGGCACCAAAAAATCAAATGCAAGAGAGTTGGAAGAGTTAAAGGAGATCTTGGAAAGGGAGAGAAGAGAAAGAAGGGAACAAGAAGCAGCAAGAGAGCAGACCAAAGAAAGAGAAGAAAGGAAATGGAGAAGGGAGAGAGAGACCATGCAAGCAAGGATAAATAACCTTCAGAGGAGTAGGAAGAGAGAAGACCAAGAAGACCAAGAAGACAATGATGAAGATGAAGAACATGTGAGGGTAAATCAAGAACAAGCAGCAGATGAGATAGAAGACCCTAAGGAAAGGAGGTTACTGAGATTGTTGAAGGCAGTACAAGGTCATGGAGGGAAGAGTCACATAGACTTGCCTATCTTTCAAGGGAAGATGGATAGTGAAGAGGTGTTGGGATGGCTTGATGCCTTAGAAAACTACTTTGAGTTTGAGGAGATGGATGAAGAGAGGAAGGTTAAGTTTGCTAAAACCAAGTTGAGAGGCACAAAATTGACATGGTGGACTAGTTTCTAGAATGATAGGATGGCTAGAGGATTGGCAAAGGTCTCTACATGGGCAAGGATGAAGAGTTTGGTCAAGGAGTAGTTCCTACCATCTGATCATACCATTCATGTGAAAAGGATGAGGCAGAATTTAAAGCAAAAGGACTTGGATGTGATGTCCTATACTGAGCAATTTCACAAGCTTAGTATCAGAGGAGGTTATGAAGAAGAGGATGAGAAAATAGCTAGGTACATCAATGGCTTGAGGTGCAATCTACAAGATGAGATTGGTTTGCAATTGCCAAGGACATTGGGAGAATGTTTTCAGTTGGCCATTAGAGCAGAAGAATAGGTGAAAAGGAAGCAAGAAAGATCAAGCAATGGTGGAAGAGGAGGTAGTTCAAATAGGGGTAGAGGTAATAGAGAGCAAGGACAAGGCAGTAATGATAAGAGCAGCAATGACAAAGGCAAAGAGATATTTTCTAATCAAAGAGGTGGATACACTCCTAGAGGAGGAGGCAGATTTGGACAAGGTAGAGGACCATTCATAGGTAGATGTTTCAATTGCAATGAACCAGGGTATCCTTCCTTCATGTGTCCTAAATGGGAACAAGTTGATAGGGGCAGAGAAAGGAGAGCTAACTTGGTGCAAGAAGAAGAAGATAAGAAGGAGGAACCAAAAACATTCATGGCAGACCCTGTGACTGATGGTGAGTTTCTTATGATCAAGCAAGGAGAAAGACTTCATCAAGAACCAAAGGTAACTATTTTCAAAACAAATTGTCTCAGTCATGGTAAGATCTGCAGATTGCTCATAGATTCAGTGTCACATAGCAATTTAGTTTCACTTGATATGATAACCAAGTTAGGGATTGAAACTTTTGATCACCCTACTCCCTACAAGGCCACTTGGGTAACTCAAGGACATCATGTAGAGATTGGTAAGAGAGATTTTGTTGATTTCTCAATTGGTTCATATCATGATAGGGTGATTTGTGATGTCATTTCAATGACTTGTGGTCATATCATCTTGGAAAGGCCATGGCAGTATGCTAGAAGGACATTGCATGATGGATTTCTTAACACATATTTGGTTCACAAAGGAGATGTTAGATATCAGTTGGTTCCTTTACCTTTGGAGCAGTCTAATGATAGTTTTGTGATTTTTTTTTAGAAGATTTTGCAGGTGAATAAGGAGGGTGAAATAGGGGAAGACATTGGTAGGCAAAAAAAACACAAGTTGCAGCAGGGTTATGTGGTGGACAGTCCTTCAAATTAGACTTTGTGGGATTTGGATAGTATTAGGGTTGGAGGCATTGAATTCCCTATGATTAAGGGTGATAATGGTGGAGTTCTTTCACAAAGGAGGTAGTGGAATGAGGGCAGGAGCAGGGCACAAGAACCTACTGTTCTCAAGTAGCAAAGAGGACACACTAATCCATATTTTGGTTCTATCAAGAATGCAGATTGGCAGAAGAGAAAGACAGTGACTTTGGGGGACTACATACCTGCTCATTGGAAGATGAAAACACATGAGAGCAAAAGGTCTTTTGGTGGCAACACATGGGACACTTCTTGGGGCAAGAGTTCTTTCTTTCCTAGAGAGAATGGTGCAGGAGCACCCAGGGCCTTCAAGGAGCACTTCAAGAACCAGGAGAGTGTAAGGGTCAGAAGGACCTTCCAAACAAGTCAAAGCATCAATTATGACCTTTTGGAGCCTATAATGGCATTTGGGATGAATAAATGTAATGGGAATGTTAGAAGTTCTAAGGTTCCTGATAAGGATCCTAGGTTAAAAATGCAATGTAAAGGGAAAGTCATGTTCTATGGGTTTGATTAATGATCTAATGCTTTGGGTAGGTCAAATAAACTTGGATATTGAGGATCCAATAGTTTTTAGGTGGTGGTTTTTAATAAATTTCAAGTTTGCAATTTCAAATTTTTGAATTTTAGTTTAGGCGGGAAAAGGGGTTTTGAGTGTTTTGGAGTTAATTAAGCAATGTAATCAATCCAATTCAGTTGGATCAGTCGGGGAATGGGTTTATAACCCTAAAATATTCATTTGTATGGAGGTTATGCATTTGGAGAAAGTATTGTACGGACTGTTTTCTGGAAATAGTGAAAAACACAATTTTTTGGCATTTTTATGGTGTTCTTTTGTTAAATACTTGATCTCTATTGAATCTATGTCTAGTAGGATGCTTTAGGAGTTTTTATTTTACATATTTTGACACCATTGAAGGCTCTAAAAGTAGTGATAATTAATTTCTTTGCATTTTATATTGAATGTCCTAAAAAAGAACACAGAATTTACACTGGTTTGAGGGATTTTCATGGATAAATGATCCATTTCATGGGATTTTATGACTGTATCTTGTGAAATGGATCATATTAAACATGTACCATACTATACTAACAATATAAAGTGTAGGAAAGAAGAATCAAATGGTGTACACCAAGATTTCATTGTGAAAAGTGCTTGAAGATGGAGGCTAGGGTGTAGTAGCAGAAGATCTGCCTTAATGAGGGGAATTTTTTTGAGTTTGGATTGACTAAATATGTTTTCCTAATGGTTTAGAGTCAATGAGCAAGTTTTGGAAGTGATTGGAAGGCTAGTTTTCAAGAATCCCTAGTTTTTGAGGCAAGTTGAGGAGGGGTTTGTGCCGGAGCATGATATAGGTGTCATAGAGGTCTAAAAACTTGGATTCCTTGGTGTTGAGTCATTTTAGGAGACTGCTGAAAGTTTCATGGTTAGGGGTTGAGTTTAAAGAGGGGTTGCTTTGAAAAAGAGGGCTAATTAGGCCTAAATTTGAGGAAACAACAGATTTTTGATTGGTGTGCTCCAAAACAAGTGCCATCAATAATCTATTATGCTATGTAACATCACAAACCACATCTATTTCAATCATTAGTTTGGAGGTTCCTTTGGAAATTTTGAGTGCAAAGTCAAAAAAATCACCGCAGGAGGCCTAGTTGGGCTAGTAGCCTAGTTAAAGTGAAAATTTGGTTTTGTGTCTAAGTCAGAGGGCTGGGCTTTGAAATCATTCAAAAAAAGTTTTCTTAAGTCTCTTAAGGGTTTTCCAAGGGTTTGGGTCCATAAAGAGAGCATACAAGCGATTAGTGCATCATTAAGCCTTGTCTCCATTAGGGTGCCTGGGAGATAGCTTGAGATTGCAACCTTTAATCCTTGAAATCTTCGTGTTTCTTTCAAAGTCCCTAACCCTCTGCATCAAAGGTGGATTTCCTTCAATAAGATGCAAATATAGATAAAGCAAGAAGAAGCGGACTTCAAGGTTCTCCTAGAGACTGAAAATGTAATACAAAAGGTGGAGCATGTATTAATGTATTAAGGAATTATGACTCAAAATTGGGCCACCTTGAAACTAAAGGGGTAATAATTAAATATAAGGGGAAAGCCCCAATTCTAGAGGAATGGAGTGGAGGAGAAATCCCTACTATGCGAGAAAAATCTACATGTCAAGCCCTTGATGAACTAAGAATAAATTTCTTTTTAAGGAGAAAGGGAAAGGCAAAGAAAATTGATGTAGCTTATGATCCTTCTCAACAAGAGGAATATAAGCCTCCTTCTCCTATGCCACAAGTACCACCACCATCTCCTCTAAGGCCAATAGAGCCTTAAATTATGGACATTGATTCTCCACCACCTAGTGAATTACCATGAAGGGAGCCACCATTAAAAAAGCAAAGGGTTGAAGTGACTGGTCTGGTGCACTATGTTGATGAAGGCTCTAATGATGATATTTGGGTTGAAGCATGTGTGAAGTTCTTAGATGATGACTCATTTGTAAAGTCTTAGGATTTTATAGAATTTGGATATAAAGCTAATAGAAATGAATATGTCAAAAACCTGGCTATAGAAAGAAGCCTTCATCCAAAATTTTTGGATAAAATCATCCAGAAAAAAGTTTTAAATGAAATGAGAGCTAGATTCCAAAAGATGATTGTAAAGGAGGGTTGATAATTTTGGAAAGGAATAGTGGTATTTTTTTGCTTCCAAAATGGGATTTAGCTTCTACCATAGCTTTCAAAACACTAAAGAAATCTGACAAGCCTCTCTATGATACATAAGAAGAAGCTACACTTGCACTATAGTGGTTTTCTTTCAGTGAGCAATGGGAAGCTTAGCTATCTAGTTTTTAGCCCCAAGCATGAGAAAGCATGATAATGCTAAGCCTACACCTAACTACAATGGAGGCCTAATAATAAAGAGAGTGTTAGAGACATTGGCTTTAGAGGCACCAAATATGTCCAATTCATGTTGCACAATTTACAAGGGACACTAAAGAATCTATGACCGTGGAAAAGGATAAGCTCAAGATGTATTACAATAGTATGCTAGTTAAATATGAAAGGCTTGAGCAGTATAATATGCAATTGCAGACAAAGGCAACATTGTTGGAAGATAAGTTGCAGATTTTGCAACCTCAAAAATCCTAAGCAGAATGATGTTGAATCCCCCACCACTTCATAAGTTGTACCCCCATAGTTTACTGTTGAAGTAAGTTCTTCATGGGAAATTGTGCCATATAACATGGGAAGTGTGCCCATTTCAAGAATAGAACTGAGTACATCAGAAGGGACATAGGCTGAAGAAGATATCAACAAGGAAGAGTTTCTTAGGAAGCTAAATGGATATAAAGAGAAATGTGATAATCATGATGATGATATTTTCAAGAGAAACATGAAGATTATCACTACAATATTGGAACATTTAAATAGAAGAGTGAATAACAAGTTGAATAGTATTCACTATAGTTATTCATCCATTGTGGTCACTATCATAAATTTTGACGATAGAGAAAGAGCTATTCCACTCATGAAAATTTGGATCCCTAGGAAGAAGGAATTGTTATTGATGTCAATTTGAGTTAAGTAGGATGCTAATCCACCTGAAAAGTTTAAACCTATTATTGCTCTTGTAGGTAAGATTGAAAGATACAAGGGAAATATTGAACCATTGGAGAATAAAATAAAAGAGTTGGTAAGATCCTACCATGAATCGTATCATGGCATTCTTTCATTCATTTTAAGGGATGATGATAGCATCAAAAACCTACAGGAGTGGAAAAATGAAACCAATAAAGTTATTTCAGATCAAGTAGTGTCAATTTGTTAGAAAATTGATATGCACACATTGAAGATAAATATGGATATGTTAGCTCATTCTGAGATTGTCTTACTAGAATTTGATAAGGAGGCTAACCAAATTACCACCAAGTATGCACCTTATAGAGAAAGGGATGATGAAGTCATGAATTTGAATTGGCCCACTGAAGATGAATTCCTAGCATGGAAAGGTAGATATGAAGGAGTGGTGGAATAATATGAAATGGCAAGGTGGTGATTTGAAATTTTGAAGTATGCAACCATGATGAATAAAGGATAAGTGATAGCATAGCCTGGATTTAGTACAAATTAGTCCATTGATAACTTATGGAAAATGCATCTTCTTCAAGTTGAATTGATGACAAGGCTGCATATGTGGACATATCTTTTGTCTTTTCTTCTCTATTTTTTTCATGCTTTCCTTCTTTCACTTTCTGTGCATGGGAACAAATTTTGAGGTAACTATTTGAAGATACCTTTTTTGAAAATTGGACCAGATCTCCAATGGCGAATGAAGGCCACCTTCATTTCCCCACATGTTTTCTACCTCTTTGGAATGCAATGCAACTTAATAGGGGAATCTTTATTATAAGCTATCCAATAGGATATTTACATGTGTACTTTCTAGTCTGAGGCTTGTTTTGTTCCTTCATTTCTATGAGAAGGAATTCAGTGCTAGAAAGTAGGGGTTCATTTTTTTTCATTCAACACTCTGAATTGTAAAATGAATATCAAGCATGTTTTAGATTTTTGTCTTAAGTTCAAAGTTTGGTTATTATGTATGTAATTTTGATAACAATATATTAAATGCAATACAAAGTGATACCAATTTCATGGCTATTGTCTCTCCTTGCACTCGTTTTATGAGTTATGAATGAAAGTAATCCAGGATTCCTTTTGTTTGTCTCCATTCTTTCTCAATGGATGTTTAATTTCATTCATGCTTATTATTTCAATGAATTAATGTAAATTGTTTGATGAGATTGTTAACTCATAAGAATTAGGTGCTAGGATATTTGTAAGCAGTAATGATCATGAATGTAATAGGGGATAGTTATAAAGTAGTGTTTTGTTAGATTGTTGGTTGCTATTGATAAGATGGTTTTTGGTTGCATAGGTTGATACTCACTTTGTGCTTGGATTAAGACACTGATTTGTGCAAAGTATTCAAAATTTCGTTTCTAAGTTGATTCCTTAGCTAATCACTTTTATTTTATAAACTTTCAAATGAATACCATTGTAGTTGTTTTGTGTTGAGTTCTATCTTCTCATGCTCTAAGTGTAGGATATCAATAAATGAGCTACCAAGTTATTTGATGTGCTACGTTGTTGAGTAAATTTAGGAGAATTATTTGTTGTTGACCATGTATCTGAGTAGTATTCATATAAATTCCTAAGTATACATTGTGGAGTCACCCTCCCGGGTTTAATAGAACCCAAAGTTTAGGAGTAGAACTCTCAAATATTTTACTCATTCGTTGGCCAATCCCTTTCAATTACTAAGTATTGGAAATGGAAAATTCCATATGTATTTCTAAAGATCAGTTTGGTTCTTAAAAAATATAACCAACAACACCAAAACAAAGTGTGTGTTTGTCTTGTTCTTTTTAAAGCACCAAAATTTAAGCATTCTTAACTTTAAGAAAGCTTAAAATTTGTTCAATTTAAAAAAAACCAAACTAAAGTGTTTGCTTGTCTTGTTCTTTTTTAAAGCACCAAAATTAAACATTCCTAACTTTAAGAAAGCTTAAAATTTGTTCAATTTTAAGAACACCAAAATAAAAAAGTTTGTAGATCTGGAATACTTGGACCGGTTGTCTTCCCTACAAAAAATTAGTTAAAGTCTTTCAAATCCCACATACAAACTTGTTAGTACTTGTTACACATTAAAAAATAAGCAAATGTTAGCTAAAAAATAATTACAATAGTGAAAATTCTGTGCATT
Source organism: Sequoia sempervirens (assembly GCA_007258455.2). NCBI lineage: Eukaryota > Viridiplantae > Streptophyta > Pinopsida > Cupressales > Cupressaceae > Sequoia > Sequoia sempervirens. The sequence goes on along the minus strand of VDFB02168118.1, from coordinate 148,374,378 downwards.
GGTCTATCAGAGCAAATCATCAATTTTCAAAGAAAATGCTCAGAAAATTTTGCTAAAACACCCCTATCAAAATCAGATGCTCAATTCTCAGAGCAAATGTTACCCCTATTAGAATAAAATGCAAGGTTTTTAGAGTAGATGTGAATTTTTTTTTGTAAAAGTGCATTTTTTGTGTCAGATGCATAGTTTTCAAAGCAAATTCATAGTTTTCTTGATAGGAAATTGCAAGATTTTTCTAGGCAGTGCGTGAAAAATTCTTCAAATGTGATTCGGGGACCTGCAACTTCAAAAATAGATCATACAAACATTAGGTTAGGGGAAAAGGATCCCATCGAGCATGCTAGAATGTGTGGGTTGAATCATTAGATGCAAATGTGAGATTGATGAAATGAATTGAGAATCCATCTAATTCAAAACATTTAATCTAAGATCTTATTCCATCACTCATGAAATGAACAATCTAAGCTATTGAAATCACATAATGAAATCCTAAGATTAACATAATAAATTTGAAGCAAAGGAGAGATCCCATGTTGGAGTGTGTTCACATGATGATGGATTGTTCATATCAATACGAATCCTCCATTGTTGCATCATGGAAGATTGAATAAGAATGTTGATGTTTGTTGACCAAAGGTATTTTGAAGCTCTATCAATGTGATCTTGATAACAGTTCATTGCATAAGGTATGTTGATTCTTTGATTCTTTTTTGTGAGGAAAAAGCTTTGTTATATAGAAAATGAGATTTGAAATGGATGATCAGGATTCAACAATGTTGGATTAAGATCAACGGTAGAAAGGTGTTGAGAGAATTTAGAAATGAGAAGATCGTGCAAAGTTGATAGCACAATTTGTGTGATTGAGGAATAGATTAGATAGTCAAGGATTAGATTGATCAGCCAGGATTTAGATTGATCAGTTAGGAAATTGATGGCTTAGTTAGGAAATAGATTAATTTGTCATCGAATTAGATTAATTAATCAGCAAATTAGATTGCTCAATCAACAATTGTAATTTTCTCAATTAGAAAGGGGGTAAGAAATATGAATTAATTGATTTAATTAATTAATTCCTTTTTGGAATTGAATGTGCAAACCAAGTTTGAATTTTGCAAATAATGTCGCATTAGTTTGTCTAGAAGAGGGGGATTCATTACTCACAAGTTCTCTTTATTCAAAGAGCCTCATGGGGAAAACTTCCCTAAACTACCTCAAGCAACAGTGGCAAGAGTTTTAGAATCCAAAAGAGCAAGTCATAGAGATTTTCTACACCAACTGACAAGCTCTCGTCCAAAGGACAGCAAACAACAATGTGGCGCGCTGGCATCCTAGAGGAATGCTAGTGTCTCGTATGGATGAGAGAATGAGTTTACCACAAAAAAATCCTAAATGATTACTTCTACTTCGATTATTGATAATTTACAAAATATGATAAAGAAATAGAATGTGACAAGATCGAGGTAGAATGACATAGAAATGATAAAGGTAAGAAGAAGAAAGGAAAGAAGATACTCACAATGATCCAATAATGAAGCCTCCAACTAATAGATATCTTCAGTACCTACAAGTGTAATATTTGGAGAAAGTGTTGGGGCTATATAGGGGTTTTCCTCAGTCAAACCCCCATTTTGTTGTTCCCACCTCCATAAACAACCAAGAAGATAGAGAAAGAGAGAAATGAACAAAGCGTGTGGTGAAAGAAAAACCCACCCAGGAGTAGAAACTACACCACCAAGTAGGAGTGATAAAAGCAATCCCCACTTGAGGAGGAGAACCCATATCATAAAAGAGTGATAAAATCAATCCCCGCTTAAGGAGGAGAACCTGTATCACAAAGTATGAGATGCAATAGTTGAGGGATATGGAATCTCAAGATGCTCACAAGCATGAAATGAGGGAGATGAAGTTGCAAGAGTGAAGCTAAGAGAGCTTGAAAGCAATTGAAAGTGTTGTGACAAATAAGGGAGTTGTGCAAGCAAGAGTAGGAAGAAAGAATGGAGCTAGAAGTAAGAGGCAGAAAAAAAGTCCCAAATGAGGTGAAAAAACTACTTTTAAGGAGGGAAAAGAAGCTTCCCGAGCCATTTCAAGGCATCTCGAGCTGCTACCACTTACCAAAGAAGGTGACAAGTGCAAAAAATGCACAAAAATAGTCATTTAAATGTTGAAACATCGTAGGATGCTAGCACAGTGTGCATACATCTGTGCGGAACACTAGTGTTTGGACACATCATGCTACAAAATGATGAAAATGGGAAAGTGACAAAGTTTGATGTAAAGCTGACACACAAGGGTAGCTGTTGAAAAGGGTGTTGGAGCATCCTGAGAAGGGAAAAGAGGCTGATGCAAGGATAAAATGATCCTACTCAAGATGCTAAGGGAGTGGAGACTAAAGTGGGTGCAAGAATGTATGTGAAATTACAAGGGGTGCAGTTTTATGCCTATACAATTTGATTTTATTTTTGATAAATGATTTGAATAGTTTGATTTAATTATTCAAATTTTGGAGGGAAAGTATCATAATTCAATTATTATTTTTTAATAATTTAATCAACTTAGGGGAATAAGGTTTTTTCGTGATGTAATTAAATAATTAGCATTATTTAATAAATCAAAATGAAATAAAGTGGAATTAGGACTTCATTAAATAAAAATGTAATTTATTTAATTGGTCAAAATGAAGAAACATGAATGAATCAAATAATGTCATTTTATTCAATCAATAGCAGAAATAGGATTTTCAAGACTTTATTAAATAAATGAAATTTATTTAGTTTGTCAAAAAAGATGAAAAGTTGTCGGTATTGGCATGGCGTGATGGTTTATTGGTGGCACTGTTGTTCTTGCCACCAAGGTTCAAACCCCATTGGGGTGGTATTGTTGAATGGTTGTATCTGGTTCATAGCTCCGGTAAAAAGCGTTTACCCCTTGAATAAAAAAAAATGATGAAAAGTTAATTAACTAAATAATGTTGTACTATTCAATTAATAGAGGAAATTGGAGTTTTGGATGTTGTTGATGTGAAATGTAGCTTTGTTTGATGATAATGATGTTGATGTTGTATGATGTTATGGGATGTTCTAAGGATGCTCTGAGATGTTTTGAGGATGTTCTAAGATGTTCTGGGATGTTCTGAGGATGTTTCAAGATATTTTGAGATGCTTTGGGGATGTTTCGAGATGTTCTAAGATGTTCCAAGGATGTTCTAAGATTCTTTGAGATGTTTTGGGGATGTTTTGAGATGTTTCGAGATGTTTTGAGATGTTCAAAGGATGTTCTAAGATGTTTTAAGATGTGTGATAGGTGTAAGGTCAATTCTACATGTCTACATTTTTCCCTTCTTTGAGACAAAGTACTAGTTGCTTTGTTTCAAAGATTCTATTTTTAAGATCAATTTTTTTGAAACAAATATGCCCCACCATGCCCCGATGTTCAGTGGAATGATGGTAGGACACTGTGCTACCCCTTAGAGAGGTTGGCCAAAAAAGGTCAATTTCAAGGTCAAGCTCACGGCACTGTCTTGTTTCAATTTCGATGTGTTGAGAGTGTATAATTAGTTCTATAGGTCCCTTGGTCCTCGTTCTAATGTTTTTGGGAGCTTCTAATTTAAAAGTAGAAAGGTTCCCTAAGTAAAAATTAGGGTTTCCTAGGTGAAATTAGGGTTTTTTGAGGATTAATATTAGGCAATTTGGCTTCAAATTGGCTTGTTTGTGCTTTGACTCTATAGCTAATTCTTGTCTCTAAATTTTCCATTCTATCAGTTGTCAAGGAGCAATGTCGAGGTTTGAGGTAGCCCCACATTTTTCTAACCTAGTTCGGGAATTCAGATGGCCTGCAAGTGTCTGTGGCCTGATATGTACCTTGTCCCTTTGTGTTTTCATCTTGTTACATTCACGTATCGCGTGTGAAAAGTTCAAGTCAATAGTGAAGTTTTGGTAATTTCTAAGCATCTACATTGTTTTTCTTGCATTTTCTAGGTGAGAACCTTTCCTTTGACCTTTAAACCCTCACCCTTGACCTAAAACATCACTTTTGAATTAAACCCTAACTTTTGATTCATGCACTTGACCTAAAATGTCTCCCTTGCTTGAAATCCTTGCATTTGATTGTTGTTTTTCCTGAAACCTCACCCTTGACCAAGAAGCTTCCACTTGTCTTAAAGTCTTTCATTTGAAAACCTCACATTTGCTCTAAAAGCTTGCACTTGCTCCTAAAAGCTCACACTTTCTCTTCAAAGTTCACACTTGCTCCTAGAACCTCACTTTTGTTTTTTGTTTCATTGTAATTAGGACTTTTTTTACCCTATCTTTGAAAATGACCACATCTTGGTCATACAAAAGTATTTTTCAGTGCTAATTTTTTTGAAAGAATGGGCTAGAATTTCCCAATATTTGGAATGGTGTAGGTGGTTTTTAGTTTTTGTACAGTTAAATTTTCCATTGGTGTCATGAGCTTGCATTTTCTAGGTTAGAAAGCTTTCACTTGACCTCAAAACACTCACTTTTGACCTAAAACATTGCATTTGTTTCATGCACTTGATCTAAAAACTCATTTTTTCTCTAAAACCTTATATTTGATTGTTGTTTTTTGAGCATCTGCTTTAAACCCATGCATTTGATTCATGCACTTGCTCTAAATATTTGCATTTGACTTAAAATATTTCCCTTGTTTCATGCATTTTCCCTAAAATATCACCCTAATTCTCATTTTTCATCATTTGTGTATTGTTTTGCGCATTCAGAGTGAAACCCTAACATTGTGAGTTAAAATGATTGGAGGTGGTCATTCTGTTAGACAATCGGATCCAGATGGTGGTCTCCAACTTGGTCTATAGAGTGTTTTCCTTTTTGCTAGGTAGTGTACTTGATCTTTATTATGTTGTTGTTTAGAGAAATATTGCAGACATAATTTTTGTATATATATTCATAGACCTAGTCGAGGCCTCGTATATATGTATCATTTTGTATTATCCTATCACACCTTTTTTCATAGATGATGATGTACTATGACATTCTCCCTTTTTTGATGATGATATATATATGATATACCTTCTTCCATTCAACTCATTTTATGCTTCATGGATGATGATGTATGATAATGTATGCATATGATATGGATCGATGGATCATACTTTGTATCATATGATGTTTTATTATGGATGATCAATATACTATTGTGATATATGATGTTTATGTGCTATTGACATATGATGGACTTATGCCCCATACCTGATATACTATTTTTTTATTGGTTTATTATCATCATGATGTGTATTGACAACATTGTGAATGCAAAATGGTACAAATGATATTGCTATGCAGGGTGGATTTTAATTAGAAGAAATGTGATGTTAATTAGAAGAAATATCGATGATGGATAGAAATATGACATCAGTAGTTGATGATTTTCTTTTGCTTTACTTGGAGGCTTCACAATTTTGAACAATCATGTTTGATGTAGCAAATAGATACGATGCACCAAGGTATTAATGACCAAGGTGACTTTGTATCTATTGTGTGGACTTTGACTCTACAAACAAGGAGTATTCTTGCTCATACTAGACATATGGAAACCATGTTAGAGTGTATGGGTGAAAAGATTTAAAACATGTAGGATCAATAACACAAGAGGTATTAAGAACCCAACATGCCATCGCTACACAAAATGCTTGAAAAAAACTTCCACACATAGAACAAAGTAAGTATTTTCCATGGTACTATAAAAAAATATTCACAAACAACAAATCAAAATGATTCTCAACTTCCCCCATTCCTTCTTCTCTAAATCCTTATGGACATCCTTGAGAGATCCTAGGAATGATTCAATAAAATAAATCATAAAAATAAGACTACAAAAAAATAAAAACAAAGTTGTATCACTTTCCATATCTATTTGAGGTTTCAGGACTATTATCCATTGTTGATCATGTCTTTTGTAGGAATGGATCTATTAAGGCATATCTCAGGATGTTGTTGGTGAATTGTCAAAAAGATAGGTAGCTGATACTTGTCTTTATTTTAGTATATTTATAGTTAGAGCTTTTATGATTGTTTGCTTGAAGGTTCTAGCTTTTGATGTTTTCTTTGTTTGTTTTTCTATTTTTTCTAAGTGTGAATGTGATGATTTTTTTATTACATGGATGAATCTTTATTGCAGATTTTGATGACAGGATGGGTCCTTTTTTTAAAAGTTATGTGATGTTTTTTTTGTTTTTTAGGGGACTAACCTAGGGCCTTAGGGGCTCATCAATGATAATCCTTACCTATGTTGTACACATAGAGGCTCGTAATTCACTTGGTTTTTTGAATGTTTTGACCTTTTATTTTTTATGAATGTTTTTTTAGATTTTATATTTTGCAGATGTTTTGTTTGGATTTTCAATAATTGACTAAGTTTAAAATAAAGCATGTTGGAAACCTAAGGAGGCTAACCTAGGGTCTTGGGGGCTGTTAGGCCTTGCCTACGTTGTACATACAGAGACCACGTAGTTCAACCATTTGACTCAAAGAATAAACTATTTTTTGATAAACAACATTAATAATCTAGATTGATATTCCACTTCCGTTTCTAGAGGATATGTTGTGGGAAATCTACCTGAACTAGCTGTGAGGTTCGAGCAAATGTTAATATCTTAGACTATTTGATTGAAGGAATAACCTAATCATGTTGTTTTTGTTTTGGATTATTTTCACATTTTTTTGATCTATTGTTTTTTTTGAATGTTTTTTATTTTTATTTTTCTTTTCTTTTATTTTCTATATTTTTGGACTTTTACCCTCTTGCCTAGGGTGTAAGATATTAACAACTTGGATTGATATTTCACTTTACTTTTCTAGAGGATATGTTGTAGAAAAGCTTACTTGAGGTAATTGTGGGGTTCAAGCAATTGTTGATATCTTAGAATTTTCAAGCGAAGGAATAATCCATGTTGTTGGTATCTTTGAAGGTTTCCATGGTATAGTGCATTGGTGGTACACCTTGTTTTTGGGATGAACTATTTTGAATCTTTATTTTTTATTTTATTTTTGTATTTTCTGTTTTTTCTATTTTTTTAGATTTTTACCCTCTTTCCTAGGGAATAAGATATTGAAAACTTGGATTGATATTTTAGTTTGTTTTCTATAGGATATGTTGTGGAAAAGCTTACTTGAACTAGCTATGGGGTTCAAGCAACTGTTGATATCATCAAATTTTCAAGTGAAGGAATAATCCATGTTGTTAGTATCTTTGAAGGTTACCTTGGTAGTGTGTTGGTGGTATACATTGTTGTTGGGATCAATTGTTTTGAAGACTACCCTGGTAGTGATGTTGGTGACATACCTTGTTGTTTGGATAATTCCTAGATCACAATGTGAGCTAGAAGGCATAGATCAAGATTTATTCTGAAGCAAGACATAAGTACTTTCCCCCCTAGTGTTTGGATAGAGTATGGACCTTTGGGAAATGCCTCATGGCTTAGACAATGATGGATAGGATAGGATCAATGATAGTGACCCATGTCGATATTTTTTTCATAAGAAAGTGTTAATTGTACACCAAACATTTGTCAAGATTAAGGTACGTTGGATTGGGATAAAAATGGATTGGATTTATTTTGGATAGGATGGGATGCTTTGACTTGAAATGGGACACATAGATGCTTGATTCTACACATGACACTTGTTTTCAAAGTTTTCACTGGAGGATAATTTTTTTATTGATTTTTGATGTGACACAAAATGCCTGTTTACCAGGTTTTCATCATGGTGACAATTTTTTTCTCATGTTTGAACCACCTTGGTGGTGCTGATGTAGATGTAATTGGCATTGATATGGATGTTGTTCTTGTCATGACGTGCCAATGATATCCTGCTTGGAGGAGTTATTTTTCTATGATACCAAAGTTAACCTTACCTTGATGCTTATATCGCATTAGGGTGCCCTTAGAATCCTTAAGATAAAGAGTTTCTACCAACACACGGTTGATGCAAGATTTCGATATCTTGGATGGGAAAATGCATTGAGGGATATGATATTCAAATGGATTGATTGACAGTTTGGAATCTTTGACTTTCCAAACTTGGGATGATGAGAAATAATGGGTGGATATGGAGATTTGATTGGGACCAACATCTTGATATACCTTGTAGGTCACTCTTGAAGCTGTTTTTTGCATTACTAGATTATTTTGATGGATGAACTTTCCTTTTTTTATTTTTTCCCATATTTTCTTTGACTGATGGAGTTTCATAGGGATGATTTTCTTGTATTTTCTTTTGTATCCATTTTTCTTTTTCTTTTTCTTTTTTTCTATTGATTCTTTTGCTTCACTGACTTGTTTCATTATTAAGTATAGATTTTTCTCTTATTGGTGGTCCTAATGAGAGGGTGAAAAAATATGTGGATAACGATTCATGATATGGCTAGTTGTAGTATTGGTAGCAATTTCATCACAAGGACTCTTTGTGCTCTCTATGTTGATGCTTGCATTAGAAAAATTTTCCTAGAGTATTATATAGGTATCCTTGATATGTTTAGATCCTTTAATTGTTGAATAACCAAGACCTTGATGCTTATGATTGCCAATAATGTGTAGTGGTTCTAGGATAACATGTTCATGTAGGCCTAATCCTCTATATTAATAATGAATCTATTGAAAAATTTTATTCGCAATAAAATATTTCTTACCTTGGAAACAAGGTGCTAATCCTTCCCTTCTCTGTTGTGGATCTTCAAATGTGATAGCTTTATCACTAATAGGACCCTTCATATGTGGGATAACTTCTTGATTTATATCATTGGCTTGATTCTATGAGATATCAAATTTTGATGCCCTTCAAAATATATTGATGCTTCTTTGACTTTTTATACCTAATGCTATGTTGCTCAAGATTGTCCATTATCTTTGTTATTTTAAGATACTATGCCCCATATTCTGATGCTTGATGTCTTCAACCTGCTTGGAGGATTTTTTTGATCCTAATGCTTCTTCTTGATAAATTTTAGATATGTTTATAGATTCTGCTATGCTTTGATCATGTGTAAAGATATTAAGATTAGGTGACTCTCATTCCTTTTTTGTGATATCAAGAGTATGAGACTCTTGTCTTGGATAAAGATCATCTACATGTTTGTTAGGAGTAAGCATCTCTTGGGTAGATGCCTGTGTGTTTGGTATATTAACATTAGGTGACTCTCATTCCTTGTTTGTGATATCAAGAGTATGAGACTCTTGTCTTGGATAAAGATCATCTACATGTTTGTTAGGAGTAAGCATATCTTGGGTAGATGCATGTGTGTTTGGTGTATGGATATGTTGTTCTTTTGGAAAGTATTTGATGTCTTGGAAGATATCTACAAGTCATTGTAGTATTTTGATGATAAGGATTATTGATCTTGACTTTGTGTGGCATTGTCTTTGACATGATTTGGATCACATTCTTCACATGGATCAATTTCAAAGAAGGAATTTCCTATAAAGGATCCTTGGTTTTTCTCAAAATGTGGACATAGCTCTTTGCTTCAATTTTCTGCATTGGGTATAAGTGTGGGATTAAGAGTCTCTTGATCATCAATATATACTATCATGAGGTTTGATGATGTCAATATATCTTGGACTAAATCATTTCTAGACTTGGGTGATTGAGTTTGATCATACTTGGGATTAAATTATTTATTTATGTCCCCATTCTCACTAGATGATGTAGAGACATTATCAATGTGATCAGTGATAGATAGCTCTTGATCATTGTTTTCAACTTTTGAGGTTGAGAAATTGTCACTTTTGTCATTGGTAGTTGGGCCTTGAATGTTAATAGCCATTTCTCCTTGATCAATAAGGTCTTGGATGAAATTTTTGAGTGTAACACATCTATTCATTATGTGACCCTTGATTTTGTGGAACTCACATCATTTTTACTTGTTATACCAAGGGAGTTTAAATTTTGGTTCACCATATGTTGGACTATCCTTTATTTTGATAATTTCCTGTTGTACTACTTCATGCATGGTTACCTCTAAAGTATCTACCAAAGGGGTGAATTTACTTCTTGTTTGGTAAATTTTCCTCTATGGCTTTTCTTGATTGTTTTGCTCTTGATTTTGTGGTACTTGATACTATTTTTAAGGTATATTTTGATATTGCACTTTAGGTACACCTTGGTGTTGCAAAATTTATTGATACTACAATTGAGGTACACCTCAGTGTTGTGGGACTCCTTGATACTGCAGATATTGGAAGTGTTGTTGATGTGGATATTGAATTGTTTGTATAATAATGTCCATTTGTTGTGGATATGTAATGTTCTAGCATTGCACATGGCATTGATGATACATTCGATTTCAATTTCGTTTAATTCCTCAAAATCTCTCTCAATTTTATTTAGGAATATTTGATGTTTTGGACTTATTCCTTGATGGTGATTTTGAAATCCCTGATGTTGTTTCCCTATTTTATGTTGTGACCCTTGATAAGAGTAATTTGGGTAATAGATCTACATGTTTTGGGGATGTTTTGATACTCAATACCCTATCATAAGGTCACTCAATTTATATTTCTAAGAGGATCATACCTATTGCCATGTGGGAGGTGGTAACATAGGTCTTCTGGCTGCTAGGTCTACTTTCTCCTCTTATTTATCTAAGATGATTGATGTGGTGAGAATCTGGGGGGTGTTTCATTCTTCTCAAATATGAAGGTTCTCAAATTTCTTATGATATCAATTTGTTCACCTTCAATGTGTGTGAGACTAGATTGAATGATCAATGCTACAAGGTCTAATTGTTGAACTGGAGTAGTTGGTCACGAGATGGTCATAAGGTGAGTGGTGTTTTGAGATGGTTGGCATGAAGCTCAAGACCCTAAGGTTTGAATGCTACTTTGGAATGGTGCTACATTTTGGAAGCCAAAATGTTGAAGGACTAGAGTCGATATTTCACTTCCTTTAGTAGAGGATATGTTGCGGGAAAGCTTACTTGAACTATTTATGAGTTCCAAGTAACTATTGATATCATAGACATTTGAGTGAAGGAATTATCCCAATGGTTTGTTTGATTTTGATCTCTTACAAGTAGGATGGAAATATTGGATGAGATACTATGTGACCTATCTAGTTTTCCAATTGTTTTGTTTGAATAATGAGCCTATAAAAAACTTTGGTTTATTTTCCCTAAGTGTCAACAAAATATTTAAGACTATGAGTCAGAATGGAAATTGTAACTTCTATTTGTTTCTGTCAAATGTTAGGACTACTCAGGAAAAAGTGAGCATCTTTTGGAAAATGCAAGGATCTTAGTAGAAAGTGTGTTGTTTTCTCAAAAGAAAATGCAAGGAAATAAAAGAAAGTACATGGATCCCACAGTAAGTGCTCAGTTTTTGTCACAAGCAATTGATTTTTATCAGTGGAGTTTATGGGAGAACAAGCAAATGCAATGAAATTTTGGCTATTGCTCAGAAATTGTTTGAAAGTACACTAATTTTTTTTTGCAAATGCACTGGAAATGATGCAACTACTCAAGTTTTGTTAAAAATGGTCTTCATGTGTTTTGTTTTCTCTATGTTTTGGAGTATGGAAAATGATAGAATAACATTGGACTGACTCAAAAAACATGGATTTTGTGTGACTTGAATGTCTATAGCTTAAAGTTGTGAAATCATGATACCCAAGCCATAGTTCCCAAATGTTTACTTTGATCTAATGTAGCTTGAAACAAAAACTTGAATATCTAGAAACCTTGAAGGAAATCCTCCAAGGAGTGAAAATAAGGGGCTTCTCTCAAAATCATACACTATTAAGTTCAAAGGGTTTGTGATTTAACCATCATGTTTAGTGCTTGTTTTGATGTGTTCTTTTCTTTAAATCAAGGCACAAAATTTGATGTCTAGATTGTTTCGAATGTATTTGACAAGTTTAACATAAAAAATAATTTACAACCCTAGTGGATAGAAACCATTCTCTTAGGTAGGCTTACCTCATGCTCTGAAGAGATGATTTTACATGTAACTTATGGCATGGGCCTGTAGTCATACTTCACAAGTAACTTCTCAGAAGTAAATTCTGATGCACCACTTTCAAAGAATTTTTGGGATAAAAAGGGTAGCTTCTTAACAATTTGGATCTTAGTAATGTACTAGCCTATATATTATTTTTAGGCCCCTATACATGCAACATTTTGTTCAATTAAGAACCTCCCAACCCTTGCAAGTTTTTATGTATCATGAGGATACTGAGGGAGAATATGTTGGAATAGGCCAGTAGCACCCAACAAGATGATGAACTTTCCTCACACCCACAAATTATTTATATAATGGTCCAAAACTAAAGTATAGCTTGGGTTACCTATAAGTTCTCCAGCATGGTATTTTCCTCAATAGGTAAGCCCTCTAAAAAGGTATGCTTGAAAATAAAGATACAAAACTCAAGATGTTTTTTCTCACCCAAGATTGCCAAAAGGTGTGAAGGGAGAATACAACCATCTAGTAGCTTTCCAAACACTACATGCACAACAAACACTTCATAGCAGTTTGATTCTTCTTAAACACCTCAAGTGATGTTAGCCCCAAAAATATGTAAATAAAATAAACAACTTGTTCTTTTGAATTACACCAATATGAAATATTTGGTGATCCCATAATAGTGGTTTAAATTTTTTGGCCAAACTAGACACTGAAATTATTATTTTTAACTAAATCTTTGCATTCGGGCACCTATAGCTACTAAACCGTGAGGAATTTGAAGATGGTACAAACTAGAGTCTCATCAAATTTTGTTTGCAAATTATAAAAATATTTTTTTCAAAATTTTTGGAATCAAATTGCACTTCTTTATCCATCTCCCATGAAAATTGATTTTTTTTCAGAAAACAACATTTTTAAAAAGTGACACACACTGTATAAGGCATAACTTTTTTTCCATGAAGGATAAAATTATAATTCTTTCAAATTTAGATTTGTAACTCTGATACCTAGTGCTTCTTGGTTAGATAGTTTTTATTGAATATTTCCTTAATAAAGTTTCAAAGTCAAAAAATTACAATTAACCGCGACCATATACGTGTAACTTTTTTGTATATGTCAAAATTTTATTTTATTTTTTGTTGGATCAAGGACTTCAATATCTGATGCACTCATATTTTTCAATTTTTTGATAATATTCTATTTTTCCACATGTGAAGAACAAAGAAATTCATTTTCGATGAAAACCTATGTTTAATAAAACTAAAACAAACACATAACAAAACCAAAACATATTAAAATTATATTCATTGGATAGCTTGTTCGAGGAATACCATAATAATTTGAAATAAATTTTAAATGAATTCATTTGATCCCCCAAAAGCTAAATCAAATTGATTTTTTATCAGCATTTTGATAGGTGTAAAGGAGATGCATTTATAGGTATGGTTTAAAACTAGCGAGGTTCTATCCAAGGGGGTTTGATCGAAGGTGATTTGATCAAACCCTCTTCAATTGGAATACTTAAAATGGAACTTTTTAAGGCTTAAATCATTATATTTTCTACAAATATGTGATTTCAGTTAAAATTCATTCCTCTTAGGAATTGTAAACCACTATTGTGATAGCACCTTATGGATATCAATCAGTTAAGATAGCAATGGTGCAGGAAAAAAAAAAAACTTGTTCATTTTTAATCCCAAATCTGAGTGTTTCTAAGAAATCAATCCTAGTTCTAACTTGGTCAACAAAAGTAAAATGAGCATTCATCAACAAAAGGGAAATCGTTTTGTGTTCTTTTAATGCACAAAAATTAAAGTTCCTAATTATGAAAATTGGAAAGAGTTCATTTTTAGAGCACCTTAGTTGAAATGTTTTTGTTCTTTTTAAGCACTAAATGAGAGTTCCTAATTTAAGAAAGCTTAAAATTGGTTCAATTTTAATAGCACCAAAACAAAGTGTCTATTTTATTTGTTCTTTTTAAAGCACCAGAATTTAAACATTCCTAACTTTAGGAAAGCATAAACTTTGTTCAATTTTAAAAAAACCAAAACAAAGTGTGCATTTGTCTTGTTCTTTTTTAAAGCACAAAAATTAAAAATTCCTAACTTTAAGAAAGCTTAAATTTTTTTCAATTTTAAGAATAGGGTATGTGCAGGATCATGATGGAAAAAACATGCCCTTAAGTGGCAAAAAATTCAGAAAAATCAATGTTAGGCAACTTGACATAAAAATTTGAATAAGTTATCTATATTATTTCAAAAATATGTAAGAATAGAATCTGTAGAAAATTGAATGTAGTTTCTAAACTACTACATTTATTTAAAAATAAATAAAATCTATTTGGTGAAAATTTGAAATTTTAATGCAGCAGTACTTAAATTTCAGGGAAAAAATAAGAAGTAGGTGTCTGTCTGACCACCCTAACCATAATAAAATGATAATATTTTTTATAAGATTTTATATATAAGTAGGGGACTCATGTATGGATGTGATGCATATTTTTTTGTAATTTTTTTACAAGTAAATAATTAATTATGATTTTTTTATTACAACTTTTAAAAATATAAAAACTTGTATGTCTAACCACCTTAACTTGGTCAAATATTCATGAAATTTAATTTTTCTTTTTTCATTCCTATAGTATGTGAAGCATAGAATGTGACACATGTTTCAAATTTAAAAAATGTGATACCATTTGAAATTTATAGATGTTTTTCAATCAGCATATCGATGAGCACTTTAGTCGTAATTCTAATAGAAAATAAATAATAATTATTTATTAAATTCAAATTAAAGCATAATTTATATTGGTGGCAAGCTGAGAATCTCCTCTAAAAACCCTTTTTGTTTCATCAATTTTGGGTAAAAAAAAAGTCGCCAGCCACATACCCTACAAATACCCATAATACTGCCACTTTTTGGCCCATGATAATCCTGCACATACCCAACACCAAAAAAAAAATATTTGTAGATCTGAAATACTTGTACCAATCATCTTCCCTACAAAAAATGAGTTAAAGTCTTTCAAATCCTGCATACAAACCCGTTAGTACCTGTTACACATTCAAAAACAAACAAACATTAGCTATAAAACAATTACAATAGTGTAGATTTCATGCACTAGTCTGTCAGAGCAAATGCTCATAATTTTTTTGCAAAAGCGCCCTTTTTAGAATCAAATGCTCAATTCTTAGAGAAAATGCTACCCTTGTTAGAATCAAATGCAAGATTTTTAGAGCATATGCCTAGAATTTTTTGCAAAAGTGCAGTTTTCATGTCAGATGCTCAATTTTTCAGAGCAAATGCATGGTTTTAATGACTGCCAATTGTCAGATTTTTTTGGGTAGTGCTTGAAAACTTCTTCAAATGTGATTTTGGGACTTGCAACTTTAAAAATAGCTCATACAAACATTAGGGTAGGGGACAAGGGTCCCACGGGGCTTGCCATAATTTGTGAGGTGAAAAATAATTAGATGCAAATATGAGATTACTGAAATGAACTGAGAATATATCTAATTCAAAAACACTTAATCTAAGATCTTATTCCATCACTCATGAAATGAAAAATCTAAGCTATTTAAATTATGTAATGAAATCCTAAGATTAACACAATGAATTCAATGCAATGGAGAGGTTACTATCCCATGTTGGAGTGTGTTCACATGATGTTGGATTGTTCATATCACTACGAAGCCTCCATTGTTGTGTAGTGAAAGCTTGAAGAATTATGTTAATGTTGGTTGACTGAAGGTATTTTGAAGCTTTATCAATGGTGATCTTGATAGTACTTTGCTGCATAAGGTATGTTGATTCTTCAATTCTTTCTTGTGAGGAAAGAGGTTTGTTATATACAAAATGAGATTTGAAATGGACAATTAGGATTCGACAATGTTTGATTAAGATCAACGATTGAAAGGTGTTGAGAGGATTTAGACATGCGAAGATTGTGCAAAGTTGATTTCATAATTTGTGTGATTGAGGAATACATTGGCTAGTCAGGGATTAGATTGATCAGTCAAGATTTAGATTAATCAGTCAGGAAATTGATGGCTTAGTTAGTAAATAGATTTATTAGTCATCAAATTAGATTGATTAGTAAGAAAAATAGATTGCTCAGTCAACAATCGTAATTTTCTCAATTAGAAAATGTGTGACGAATATGAATTAATTGATTTAATTAATTAATTCCTTTTTGGCGTTGAATGTGCAAATCAATTTTTATTTTTTCAAATAAAGTTGCATTAGTTTGATTTTATTTTTGATAAATGATTTGAATAGTTTAATTTAATTATTCAAATTTTGGAGGGAAAGAGTTGTAATTAAATTATTATGATTTAATAATTTAATCAACTTAGGGGAATAAGGTGTTTTAGGGACATAATCAAATAATTGGAATTATTTAATCAATTAGGATGAAATAATGTGGGATTAGGAATTCAAAAAATAAAAATGTAATTTATTTAATTGGTCAAAATGACGAAATGTGAATTAATCAAATAATGTCGTTTTATTCAATTAATAGCAGAAATAGAATTTTCAGGACTTTATTGAATAAATGAAATTTATTTAATTTTTCAAAAAAGATGAAAAAGTGAATTAATTAAATAATGTTGTATTATTCAATTAATAGAGGAAATTAGGGTTTTGAATGTTTTTGATGTGAAATTTAGTGTTGTTTGATGATAGTGATGTTGATGTTGTTTGATGTTATGGGATGTTCTTGGGATGTTCTAAGATGTTCTGAGACATTCCAAAGATGTTTTGAGATGTTCTAAGATGTTTCAGAGATGTTTCAAGATATTTTGAGATGTTCTGGGGATGTTCTAAGATTTTCTAAGATGTTTTGGGGATGTTTTGAGATGTTCCAGAGATGTTCCAGAGATGTTCTGAGATGTTCTAAGATGTTTTGAGGATGTTTTAAGGATGTTCTAAGGATGTTCCAAGATTTTCCAAGATGTTTTAAGGATTTTTTGTGATGTGTGATAGGTGTTAGGTCAATTTTACATGTCTACAAAAGTAACCAACACTCTTATGAATCTAGAAGAGACATATTGAAAAGGATTCAAAATATTAAGCAAACAAGGATGTGACACAACAAGTGAACATGGAATTCATCAACTCCTAGAGAAAATACCAACTAAAGATGATAAAGGATTAGGATATCAAGACCCTCCTCTTGACATAAGTATCCTTCTTCCTAAAGAACAACCTATTCCTTGTAATAGTGATAAGGATGATAGGATCATTTTAGGTCCTTCTCAACATCTAACTCAATAAACTGGTCAATCTCATAAGTAATGAATTCCTTACAAACTAAAGAAACTACAATTCACTTATCTCCCATATGCAACTAAAATAACCTTACACATACTTCTAAGTCAAGCACTTATTACATTACCACCCATGTGAGAAAACCAATTTCCAAATCCTAAGAACACAAACACATCACATTGCAAGTATCACAAAAATTTTGGACATAGTATTGATGAGTGTTGTGCTTTAAAACCAGTATTTAGAAAGTTTGATATCAGAAATAATCCCTTAAAAATGGTCGCTTTTTCTCCTTTCCATGTAATAGTTGTAGGATCACATTATTCTCCCTACAACATGCTTTAAATTAATTGCAAATCATTTCAAAATGTAAGGATCTCTTTCTCATCACCCAACTTCTCTCATTCTTGTCTTGCACACATTGGGGGCAAGAATTTGATAGCCGTGTCCTAGTACCACACTTGTTGTTATCCCTTTGGCTTGTTGTCCTCCTTCTGTATATATTGAACAAGATTGGGATATGGATGAATTACTAATAGGTTGACTTGCATGTGCCTTAATATTCTTGTCTTTATACTCTATTTCATGTTTCTTTTATTTGATTGCATGTGTGTAATGTGATCTCCCTGTACTATTATGTTTGATGTGTCTCTCTCTTTGTGACATTCCTTTGTTTGTACCTACATTCTTCTCTATGTCATAAAACTTTATCTTTTTATTTTTCTTGTGTTTTCCTTTTGGGGATGATGCAAGGCATTGAGACATTTTGGTCTCTTCCATGTTGACCTGAAAGCTTTTTCCTTTATATTTTCATTTGTCTTGTGTTTTTCCTTTTGGGGATGACACAAGGCATCGAGACATTTAAGTCTCTTCCATGTTGACCCAAAATATTTTCTTTTTTTTACTCTCTTTGTATCATTCTTCCCATTGCATGAGTATTTGGGGAATGATGATAGTTTTGAGCTCTCTAAAAACATTGAAGCATAGACAGACTAACCCTGAATCCATGGATCCCTTATGTGTTATTTTGGGGGCAACCCATTTTCATGATGTAGCTTCATTTGGAAACATATGACTTCACATAGGGTTTACCAAATAAGCTCTCATGTCCTCTTTATTTTTTTCATTTATCATTTGCTACTTTCAAGTAATTGCTCACAACATGGTTTTTAGTAATTTCTTTAAAGTGGGGGCATACATTGGAATTATTCTTTTTGCATTTATCATGCTTCATTATGTAGTCTTCTTACTTCATGCGATGCATCTTTCATTTTGTGGTGACATTGGGTGTGATGTCCTCCAAGAGCATGATATCTCTTAGCATATTATATTCTTCTTAGTGGCTGAATGTGATACACTGCATCCCCTAAGTTGTGAATATTCTATTCTTCAATTGGTCCTCTCTTGGAGACATGAGTGTAGTGTAGAAAAATGTATCCCTTTACATTTTCACACTTTTTTGGGCTCTCCTTGTGGATTTTGGATTAATGTTGCCTTGATTTAGTGTTTTAATGTGGATGACACATTCACATTAGGTCTTTGAACCTTGTGAACTAATGGATTTCAATGACACCTTACTAAAGTGTTGTAACTCACTTTCACACTTTTCTAGGGTTTTATCAAATAACTAAGCATAAAACCTAATTTAATTAAAAGAAACATTAATCTTGCCTTGTTTGGAGTGTTGAAAAGTGTTGTAACACTCGTTCACATTCCTCTAGGCTTGTCATTAATAATTGGGATTTCTTATGTTTTAATTCACCCTATTTTGAATCCACAAGCCTCATTTATTGCATCTTTTTAAAGATAATCCTGAAACCAATCAGTACCCAATCATAATTCAGGTGTTTTTGGCTCATGTGGCCTATATTTGGTGATTTGGGACTCATTCACCACTTTGGGAGAATGGGTCCCACCTAGATATTTTGGCCCCAAACCGGTTTTCACATATTTCTAAGCACTTTTGGTTTTTGCTCCCATACATTATGTCAAATGGGACTCATTTTCCATCTTGGGAGAATGAGTCTCGTGTGGCCCAGAATGAACATTAATTCAAATTTCTAGCAAGATTTTATTCTCCTAGATCTGATGTCAGCTTGTAGTGTTGTAATTTTGGGAATTCTTGCATAATTAAATATAAATACAAGATTTTTTCACTCATATTCAATACCTAGCATTAAATAGAGTTCACAAGAGCATTCAAGAGCTTTCAAGGGAAGATTATCAAGCATTATAGCGGAGCATTCAAGTTCCAATCATCATGTCAAGGATTTCATATGTCATGTTTGTTATTGTGCTAACAATTATGATGTAGGGTTTATGATTCAAGCAAGTGTTTCAAGCAAGATCAACATCATTCAAGCAAGAGTCAAAAAGCACATATATTGTAGCCATTTCAAGCATACTTGCAACACCTTATTTCTAGGCTTTGGTGAGTTACAACATTGTTTTTCGTTCATTCATCATTCTCCATTCATATTTGCTTTCATTTCAAGGTTTAATTACCAAAAAGGAGTTTGAACAAGGAAAACCCCTATTCACTAACCCAACAACATTTTCCACTCTCCTTTGCATGTGATTTTCAAGTTTAGGTTGCATATTTCATAAGGAGCAAGATTGGAGAAATTTTTTCAAGTAATCAAAGTTTTCAAAGTTGTCATCAAGCCTTGGAGATACTTGGAGATCACCTACAGATTGCAAATCCGAGATTCAGATCTAGAAATTAGTCAAGAAGAACAAAGAAAATAGTGAAGAGTAGAATCAACTTTGAAAGTTGTAAAAATATCGACTGTATTGATTCGCCACTTCTAGTGAATGAGTCCTAGTTCTAGTACATTTCCAATATTTTTCATATCTGAACACCCTTTTGGTAGATTCTTGTTCATGCACATTTCCTAGAAACTGGACTGATTCACCTAGCTTGGAAAATGAGTCTCAATTAGCCTTGACAACAAATTTTCCTATGATTTAGACCTCTATTTTTTCTTCTACAGATTCCTAGGTGCACATTTTCTATTTTCTATTTTTTTGTTGCATTTCATTCACTTTTCTAGGTCATTTAGTGTTAGTTTGCATTGAATTAGGGTTTTACATTTCATCTTGCATTTCATTGTCTTTTCCAAGTTTTTGCTTGTTGTTACTGTCTTTCAATTTTAGTTTCTAGACTTTCAATTATAAGCATTTCATTCTCATTAGCTTACATTGCATTTGCATTCACCCTACATTTAGTATCTTTTTCATGAGTGTTTGGTGTCCTATTGCTAATACTATAGTGAGATGAAGTTTGAGACTCATGTCATCCCGTAATAGCACAATCATTGTGGATCTTGGGTTATCTAGCTCTTTCACTCCTAGTATTGACATATTAGTACACTAGGCATGGACAACACTTTTAAAAACTTTTTTCCTTCAAGTAGTGTGATGCAAATTGAAATAAGGAATGATAGTATCCTACAAGAAAACATAATTCACATGCATGAGAACCTAGCAAACCTACAACATCAATTGCAAAATTGTACAAGCTAGATTTGTATTTTCTAATTATAAGCATGGCTTTGTTGTTTCCTTTTATGTACTGAAATTTCCTTATGCATGTAGATCCTATAGCTTGGAAATATGACTGTATATTACCTTGTGATATTTTGAGGCTATCATCATTATGCTTAGGTTGCATGTATTCCATTTAGATAGCTCATCACATGGCTATCAGGGGATTCTAATAGACGTAAAATTGGAACGATGTGAATTGTAAATCGATGTCAACCTTTTAAGGGTAGGCTGAATCTATCACAAATATATTATGATATATATATTTTATTATGCTTAATATTATCCATCTGATGGTTTCCAATATGTTTTGAATCCATCACCTCCGATCTTGCATCAGAGGGTATTATAATTCTATTGTTTTCCTCATCATCGAGGGCAATGGTGGGCTTATGTTGCCCAATATTGCAATATGGGTTTTTGATATTTCTTGTAGATTGTAAATACCCTATTATGTTGCCTAGTCCATTTAGGATAAAGGTTAAACTATGAATTCATTCCCTAAATGTATTTGCATGTGTATTAATGCAAACCACCATTCATTATGAACAACACCCATGTCATCTTTGGGGCGATTACACCCAAGTCAAGGTTAGGTGTTATGTTTACAGTCTCAGCCACCATGTTCAAAGTAATAGTCAATGACCGTGGGTCATTTTTAGAATGATAGAAGTATAATATGTTAACTATGGATGAGGTTTTTCAACCACGGCCTAGTAGAGATTGATCCCATGGTTCTGATGATTTTATCATTGTTGATAAATGGTTAGCATGTTGTTTTGATTCTTTAAATAACTTCCAAAAGTTACTGATGGCTTCATTTGGATATTTTCTTACATGAAATTTTATATACAATTGTTCAGAATAATAAATATTGGATTAATGAAGCATTGGAACTTGAAGCTATTACTATAAAGCATTATAAATGACATCATTTGGTCATAAACTGTAACTATTTAGCTATAAACAACATTGTATTATTGTAAATAGTGAATGTTTAACTGTAAATGATATTGTTATGTTACAAATAGTGAATGCTTTACTTGAAACAACATTGTTTGTAATTGTTTAGCTGAAACAACAATGTTCTATTATAATCAGTAAATTATTTATATGCAAACAATTTTGTTATGTAATTGTTTAGTTGAAACAACAATGTTCTGATATAAACAGTAAATTTTTCATATGTAAACATCATCATTCTATAACCTTTTAGTTGTAAAAAACACTGTTCTTTTATAAACAATGAGTATTCACATGTAAACAACATCATTCTATAATTGTTTAGTTGTAAACAACACCATTTTTTTATAAATAGTAAGTATTGATATGTAATTAGAATCGTTTGGATATCACAACTTGTATGATAAGCGAAACAACAGTATGTGAGAAACTGCTAATACAAACTTGTTCTAGATTCATTTATTTCTTGAATTTCTGATGAATGAAACATCAAAATGGAACATTATTAAATAATAGTAGCTTGATTTAATGTTTTATTTTATAATGTATGCATAAATCAATAACTTAAGTAGGCACATATATGTGTATGCACATAGACCTTTGTCTATGTACATACACATAATTGTGATATACCTAGAACTTTTATTTATTAATTCATTCTTAAATGGATAATGATTTATGTTGAATGTAATCATGGGTCATGTGAATGATATGACTGAATAATGTATTGAAATTTTTTAATTGAATCATGTATTTGATTACTTCTTAGTGAGAAAATAAGTAGTCTAATTTATGCTTCTATAGATATATGTGAGAAGAATGTTCTTTTATTTTAATAGAACAATGACACCTAAGTAGACTAGAGCACCTCAGGGTAGATGATGCTAAAGGTAGATAGCTATTATGAAATATTTATGTAGTTGAAAGTCACCTTCCAAGATGGGTGCCAAAATGGAGTTCAGAGAGTATAGATTTGCTTGACCAAAACCTACTATTTGTTGTTGCAACATTGATATTATGCTTTTCCAAGCAATATACTTCATTACGTATGTATGGAATTTGTGATAACACTCTTTTCCATTCCTAGCACAGATATTGCATTTTCTTTTCTAACTTGTAGATAGAAATTTCATGTTGTTGTATCGGCATGCACCAGATTCCACTTTGTAGATTGTTCTCTTGCTCAAATTTTTGTGTAGGGTCAAGTATTCATCAAGTTTGAAGAATTCAGGGAAAGCATAAGCTTCATGGTTGAGCGATAAAGTGCTTCAACCATGTTCTTGTCCACTAATGGAGGTGAGTGTCAAGAGGAACCTTCGATGTTTACAAGACTCTCTTAGTCTATGTTGTAACCTTGATGTAAAAGTTATAAAATGTGTTGACTTTGTGGCCTTTTGAGCTAAGTCAAACTTAGATATTGTAATTTGACATTGGAATTAAATATAAAAATATTTAACTCATTTTAATTAGACATGTGTTGCTATGATTGACTATAGCTACTTAGTTATGTATTTTTAATTTGAATATATTAATATGTCACTTGTAATATTATTATTTAAGTAATAATTTAGGATGGGTTATTACATTTGGTATAAGAGCTTAGGGTTCAACTCTAGGCCTATTGCATCTAATGTAGCCTTGACTAGGGGATAGTTGACCCTTGACCAAATTTAGTTTTCCTAAAAAATTGACTGAACCAAGATTGAATGTAGGTATGGGAAGGTCAAAGGTAGGATGAAAGAGAGGAAAAACCATTAGAACCTCACATAAGGAAGACATAATGGAAGAAAAAGCTTAGATGGAGGTTCAACCCGAGATTCCCAATGAGGAGACTCTAGCTTAGGCCATTACACAACTTAAGCTAGATAGAGGCATGAATATTGAGGAGAAGCAAACAAATAAGATCAAAAATCTTTCGATAATCAAGGACTCGACTAGGGGGTGTGGACCTGTTGATGATGATTTTGGCACCACAATAATGCAAGTAGAATATTACTATTCTACTTCTCCTGAAAGAGAAAGGCAACCCATGGATGCCTTAGCTCCCAAGGTCTCTCTAGTTGGGTCTCAATTGTGTTGATGTTACTCAGTGGTCAATGCAACAATAATATTCAAGAGGTATTGTTCTAAGATCAAGCATGAAATAAAACCTAATTTAACTAGGGTTTTTAAAGAAACAACAAAAGATAAATCAAGGTTTTGAAATAGAAAAGAACAATAGCTCATCCAATCTTAAACAAACTTGTTAGCTTCAAGGAATTATAAATTAAAACTACAGAAAAAGATAAGCTTGTGATTGAAACACAATCTCTTTCATTCTCGGTGCTAATTCAAATAACAGATTTTAAGTTACCATTTAAATTAAACACAAAATAACATTTTTATTCCTTGAAGGCTTCACAAATCAAATGATCAAATTAAGATAAATATCATTCAAGAACACAATACCAAGTAGATTAAACTTTGATTGCTTCTACTATCAATAAAACAGATAAGCAATATTTACAAAGCTGGCACAATCATCAGTGTACAGAGAATCTGTTTCTCCAAATTGTTTCCAACTACACTAAGAGAACTTAGAAAATACATTACAGTCTATACTGAAATCTAACTACTAAATAAGAAGATAAGAGAAGCTCTCATTACTGAGAATCAAGATGCAACTCTATCTCCTTCTGCTAACCGACTAACTCCTAACAGTTCTAATTCTAAATAGTTCTTAGTCTAAAAGTTCTCTAACCCTAGAAGTTATAATCTAGAAGTGCTCTAAAAATTCTAACTCTAAAATTTCTAACTGTCAAAGTTCCAACCTTTTCAAAGAGGCAAGAATTCCTTATATACAGAATGTACCAACATGAATGTGTTCTCCCCTACACTAGGGTTTACAAAAATATCTGTTGACCACAGAAGAGTCGGCACTTAGATCTTTTTTTTTTAAAGAATCAAAGTTGCATTCAATGTGAATCCCTCCTGTCCGAGTCAGTGATGGTTTGACCTTAGGAGAAACCTTTAGATCTTTTTGCAGCTGTAACATTAACTCATTTATCTTCATGTCCAGCTTTGAACTCTATCTCAAGTTTGCCTTGAATGTTTAGAATATCTTCATCAATATTGGTCTACCCCTTTGCCAGTAGCCGCCACAACTATTCCTATGAGTCACAGATCCTTGCTTCGGTTGCCCTTCCATTCTAGACTTCTCTATTCATTGACCATCCCCTGGAAGCACTATCGGGATACCTTGCAGATCTGAACACCATTTCCCGAATCAGTCTATCATCATCTGTTCTCAAAAGGAGTCTATCTTACCTGCCTTCTATTAGCCTCCTCCATAGGGGCAGTCAACTAGTCAAAGGCCCCGCTTAGCTCCCCTGATTGGATGGTCACTTGCCACGTAGGATCTCGAGTGGTCAAAAGGTTGTTTGCTTGGTAATCGCATGCCGGTGAGACACCCCTAGTGTCTCCCCGATGCAATTTCATCTCACAACAGTTATCGGCAAGACTTCTTGTTCGGCAAGAGGTTGTGGCGAGTCCCTATCGGTCATACCGATATCCTTCTTTACATGGGGCACTGATCTTCAATGTCAGGGAGACCATTATTTTTCATTGTGACCTCATGGTGAAGTCCCTCATTTCACTTGGAGTCTCCTTGAGTTCCTTTTACTCTCGCTGGGCTCACTCCATTCTTTCGATGTGACACTGGCAAGTCGGCGGGACATTTTTCCAAAGGAAAAATATTTGGATGAGCTTCCTAGTGTCGGTGAGGCACCCTTGGATTGGGAAGACCTTACCCCAAACTCCCCTTCTCTTACTGAGCCCTACTTGTCATCAAAAAGAATCCCCAATATCGCTGAGACCTCTTGGTGAGGATGCACAACCTTCAGCAAGCCTCTCCATGTCGGTGAGACTATCGCCTGTCACCATGACATGATATCGAAGCCCCTTCATTCGTTCGAAGTCTTCCCGACCTCCTTGAGCTCTGGTCTTCCTGCTTCGATGTGAACTTCCTCCTTCACCGAGACTTTTTGGTAGAGGTGTGATCCTTCGCTGAGCTCCATTTCTTTTAGTGGGGCCCATATTCTATCGGCAGGACCAAAGTACATCAGCTAGACCTCTTGGCACATACCTTTCCTCTCCCTAAAGGGACATCCAATCGGTGTGACCTCCCTGAGTTGTCAAGACTTCCTAGCGAGCTCAAATTGCTATGCTGATGGTGCTTACTCTTCGGCAGGCTCCTTCATGTCGGTGAGAATTGCTGTGGTTGGGGAGACCTTTCAGCGATCTCTTTTCTCGCCGAACCCACTTTGCATCGAGAAGACCCTATCGGGTTGGTAGGGCATGATGCTGAGCTTTTGTTTTCTTTCATCAAGCTCGTTCTGTGTCGGAAAGAGTTACGGCGATGCCAGACTCCTTGGGTGATCATTTCCATGTTGGCGAGACTTCTTGTGGTTGGGGAGACATGGAGCCTTCGCCGAGACTTCTTAGCAGAGAGAAAACCTTATGTCAATATATGAATCCATTTGACAGCAATTGGCAAGACTTTGATATTTTGCCAAGACCACCCCTCGAAGGGAAAACTCATGCCGATAGAAAACCCTTCTTTCCTACGATGATGACCTTGGTCCTGCCGATAGATGCCTATATGTAAATTCCACTCACCATGAGATCCCTGGGGTCTTGACGATAGGCATCACAGACACATATTTGAACAAAGAGAAATATGGGTCGGGGAGATCATGATAATCCTATGCCGATAAGATCCATAACGGGGAGTATTCTGATTCTTTGGATTTCAAATGGTCAGAGCCAAGCCACCAGTTGGTAAGAGTCTAGAAAAGTCTTGTTGACCTTTGACTTAGCTAATTTTTAGGACCAACTAGATTGAGGGATGACTTTCAACTGAGCTCTCCTAGCAAATATCATCTAGTGTAAAATTTAATCCTGCATTCAACAAAGAAAACTATAGTGAAAACCACACAAACAGAAGTTAAATAATCAAAATCATCATTGAAATGAATCCTATGTCATTAAGGTGCCATTAAATCTTCAAACAAACTGATCATACAAACAGTTTGAGTTTCAGGTCAACCCACGAAATCCAAGCCAGGGAGGAACTTTGGAGAATTCTAAGTAAGGTGGATTCCAGTGGAATAAACATGAAAACACCCAATAGAAAGTTAATCTGATCATTATCAATCAAGGAATAGCATGTGGATCTCAAAATAGCATCAATTAATTGTAAAATACATCATCATTTACTAACCAGTCCTACTTCTCCACACTTCTCCACACTTCAGCAGATTTCGAGGAAATCCCTGCAGGACGGATTTCCGTGAAGAGAGAAAAAAACTCAGGAAAATCCAATTCCTGCAGAATTCCGCAAGGACCACAAATCCCGAACAACAGTGCTTAGCTAGAGTTCGAGCGAGATCTAGGAAAATCCTGAATTCAGGAGAAAACCCGAATTCCAACTAAGGCAGAAACAAAAATTAGATCAGACAAAACAAAAGATAAAATATGGAGAAACAGAAGAACTCCCAAAAGCAAAGTAAATAACAGAGGCAAAGAAACCAAAAGAGAAGGGGGACCCATTTTGTTCCAAATCAAAATGGGGTGGTTATGCAAGGCATAACAAATGTCAACTCAGCTGGGGAAATGGTTTAACCATTTCCAAGAAGCTAAAGGATTCCACTACCCAGAACTCCTGGTTCATGAACACCACAACTCTAGTTGGGTTAGTTGTAACAAACAAGGTTGAGCTAGAATCTCAAAATGTAAGCCAACAATAGCTACTCTCGAGTCTATGTGTGTGTACTTGATTCGATCTTTTAGACAACAATGTGCAAGATTTGAGCTACATGAGTTGATTTCCTTCATTCAATGGTATCCTGGGAATTGCTCCGCTACCAGTCAGGCATCCATAGCCCCGACAGAGATACCTCTAGTTCTCTCACAGTATTGCTCTACTGCCAGTCAGGCGTCCATAGCCCCAGTAGAGATACTGGAATCACCCATTCATATTGAATCCTCTTTTTCTTTTGATAATTCTTTTATTTTTTCTTTTGAATTTTTAGATATTTCATTTAATTCTCTTTTTATTTTCAATATGTCAGATGTTTAATATTTGATCTGGGTTGAAAACTACAATGGACCTCATAACAACACTTGGAAGATCAAATTTTTCATTCAAATCGTACACACTATCACCCTAGAACAAGTGTACCAATACAAGAGGAGATGATCTTAGTGATTTGTGATAGATTCAAGGGGAGCTAATGAAGGATCTCTTACTTGGCACCTTGTTATCAAAACTTTCCACAACTTTTATTGACAACAAGCATGAAACAAAAAATTGAGGACAAAATCATCTGATCAAAAAACCTGAAAATATCTAAACCACTTCTCTCCTAATGACCAAAGTATGCTTCAAATAACAGCCCATAGTTTCAGGTGAAAAGGACAAATCGACCCCAAAGAACTAAACAAAAAAAAGACCAAATAGCAAAGAAAACACAAAGGACAAAAGGAAAGAACAAATAAATAAGTAGCAAACTATTTACAAGAAAAAATTAAATTACCTACGCAAGGAGCAGTAGATTATTGACAAGAAGAAACACATAAAGTATTTACCAAAATACAAATTATTTACAAACAAGAGACAAAATAAATTATTTACATAAAGAACAATGAATTACTTATATACAGAACAAAAATTAACAAGCCTCAAGATTCAAAATAGTGCTTAAGGAATTCCCCATTAATAGGCAAAGGAACAGGTTCTCCAGTTAGGCTACTCAGTCTAAAAGCATTTTCCCCTAGGATCTCAGTAATTTGATAAGGGCCCAACCAGAGTTTGTCAAACTTTTGGTGATTTCCTTTCTTTTCACTAGCCTTGTCCCAAAGCAACACAAGGTCTGATATCCTAAAATCCTTTATCTTGGCTCTTTTTTTCAAACCACCATTTGACAACAGCCTGATGCCTAAAGAATTGTTGTAAGGCCACATCTCTCTGCTCTTCTAATTTCGACAAAGAAGCTAACCTGACCTCTATCCTATTGTCATTGGAGTAGAATTTTTGCATGAACTCAAGGATAGGTATTTGTAGATGGATAGGAAAGAAAGGCTCTTGGTCATATACCAGCTTGAATGGTGAGGTGTTTAAGGCAGTCTTAATCCTAGTCCTATCTGCCCATAATGTGAATCTAAGCTAGGTACTCCAATCTCTAGGGTTATGCTCTAACAGTTTCTTAATTACCCCTAATAGATTCTTGTTTGTTGACTCTGCAACTCCATTGCCTTGTGGGTAATAATTCGAAGAATATTTCAAGACAATATTGTGATCATATGCCTAGGAAATAAATTCAGCAGAAGAGAAGATAGAACCATTATCACATACCAGAGTGAAAGGTACCCCAAACCTTGTAGTGATGCATTCGGTGAGGAACTTGATCACTACTTTTGTTGTGCTATTCTTGCAGGGTATGGCTTCTATCCATCTTGTGCAGTAGTCAATAGTAGTCAAGATGAATTTATGCCCTGCAGAAGAATTTGGGTTAATCACTCCAATAAAATCCAATGCCCACTGGGTGAATGGCGTTACCTCGTAGATAGGCTATAAAGGCATGGTTGGATGGCATTCCCTTGGTGCAAAAATCTGATATACGTGGTAGGTTCTTACGTTTTGATGAGCATCCTTGAATACATAGGGCCAATAATAATCAGACCTGAAGATCTGGTGTGCCAGAGAATTTGTAGAACCATGAACTGTGCCGTGTTTTCCATGAAACTCAGAGATCACCTGCTTGGCCTCTTAATGATCAAGGCATCTCAGGTATACTCCTTCGAAATTCCTTTATATAGCAACCCTCCTTTGATCATGTAATGAGAACTTTTCAGTCTCAGAGCTCTCCTTTGAGTAGCATTCATTCCTTCTGGACAGTGATTGTTGAGCATCAAACAAATCATATCAGCATACCAAGGGTCATTGGAGAAAGATTGGATTGTGTACTGTTGATAGATGATGTTGTCGCCAATGTTCGCCATGGACTGGGATAAACCCATGCCCCTGACTAGTTTCATGGGATGTATCTCCAGATTGAATTCTTGCAAGATGACCATCCATTTCCCTCTTCTTTCTCCTAGCTCGCTCTGCATCAGTAGGGACTTCACAGCTGCATTAGGAACTACTACGACGACTTGGCTCCGAAGGATGTAATGCTAGAACTTCTTGACGGCCTGAACCAGTGTGAATGCTTGCTTCTCAAGAGGTGGGTATTTGATTTCCAAATTTTTGAATGGAGAGCTCATAAAAGCAATCGGTCTCTCCTTTGCCTCCTCTTTGCACTGAGTTAAAACAGTTGCGCATGAATGCTTAAAGGTGAAAGAATAAATGTAGAATGGCCTGATGTAATCGAGGTTGGTAAGGACTAGTGCTTCTAAGATGGATCACTTGACTTGTGAAAATGCGTCTTTTGTTTCATCAGTCCACTCTATTTTGGCGTCCTTCATCATTTCGTTTAGAGGCTTCACTATCTCTACAAAGCCCATGATGAACTTTCTCACGAAGTTGATTTTCCCAAAGAAAGACCTCATTTCTTTCTTGCTTCCTGGCCTGGTGATCTTCAGAATGGACTCAACTCAATCTGGGTTGATTGATATCCCTCTTTCAAATATCACATACCCCAAAAACTTTCCCTCTGAGACTCCAAACACGCATTTTTTTTGGATTCAATGAGACTCCATACTGGATGCATCATTCTAGAACCTTGGCCAAGTCAGTAGCATGGTCCAATTGGTCCCTGGAGAACACTGTCAGGTCGTCTATGTAAACAATAATGCATTTACCAATTAGATCCTTGAAATCTATGTCCATGGCACATTGGAAAGTGGCTCCAACATTTATCAGACCGAAAGGCATCCTCCTATATGCAAATGTTCCCCATTTTGTAGTGAAAGTCATCTTCATCCTGTCTTCAAAGTCAACCATTACCAGATTGTATCAAGAGTAACCATCCAAGAATGACATCATCGAGCTCCATTGACAGTCTACAAGACTTCATCCAGAGAAGGAAGCAGGTAGTTATCCTTTTCTGAAGCTCTATTCAAATTTCTAAAGTCCACGCATAGTCTGATCTCCCCATTCTTCTTATGGACTAGAACTAAGTTGGCTACCCATGTTGAATGGTGCACAGGAAAGATTACCCTTGCAAACAGTGACTTCTGAACTTCTTTATAGATCAACGGCTAAATTAGGGTATTGACAGGACGTTGGTTATGTCAAAAGGGCTTAACCTCAGGCTTCAAGGGGATAGTATGAGTCATAACAGAGGCATCAAATGTCTGGAGGTCTTCATACCCCTAGGCAATCATAGCAATATCCTTTTTAAGCGCCTTCAGTATGTCTTCTCTAATTGCTTCAAGGTAGGCCTTCCCTATATAGACATTCCTTTCAGGGCCAGAATTGGCCAAGTTAACTATTTCATATTCTCCTCCCTTTTCTTTAGCTAATATTTTCTCTTGAGCCCTTGGATCTAAGTCAAAAATTCTCTCCAAGGCCACCATTCCCTTGGGAATACTATTACTTCTCAAATTGATGACCCCTTCTGCATCAAAATCCTCAGGGCTCCAATCCCCTTGATCTTTATTGGACTCATCAATAATTTTCCCCTCAAAGACATCCGAGCTTGCTAAGAAGGCCAGAATATGTCAATCATCATCAAAGACCTGGAAATTCTTGATATTGTCAAGAACAGCTAGGGTGGACATCAGTTCCACTGAGAATCTTTTGAATTTGGAGCCCTGCATAGGTTCCAAGGTACTTGCAGCAATGGCCAATGAATCAACTACCTGATTTTCTTCTCTAGGGATTAGTCTAATCCCAAAGGAATCAAAATCTTTGATCAGGTTCCATAACCTGTTCCTATATGCTACTAGCCTCTTGTTGTGGCATGTATATTGGTTGTGCACTTGTCTAATAACTATTTATGAATCTCCCTTGACCATCAAGGAAGTGACCTTCTTCTTATGTGCAAACATCAATCCCTGTGCTAGAGCTTCATACTTTGCTACACTATTTGTGCATCCAAATTGCAACCTGTAAGAAGTCAAGAAGGTTTTCCCTTTAGGGCTGGTTAGTACAATTCCAACACCACTACCTGTCTTGGATTTGGATCCATCAAATGCAAGGGTCCATAGTTGATCGTGTGTTGGGGTTGGTTCTTTTGGGGTCATTGTGGCAAGTTGGATAGAATGAGCCAAGGGTGGGGTTGCTTGATCTTTTAGATTAAATACAAGGAATGGGTGTTTAGTAGGTTCCTCGGGAGTAATTCCCAATCCCTGTATAGATGTATCATGTGGTCCAAGGTTATCTTCTTGACATTCACTTGTCTCTTTGGTTAACCCCTTGGATTTTCGTATATCTGTGAGTGCAAGGGCATCAAACAAATCTTGGGGCTTCTCCTCATCAATATGCTGATTTGGAAGTGTGTCTAGGGTAGGTTCAATTTGAGAAGGAACCTCCTTTGACTGTATCTCACTTCTGGTTAACATTGTTGCTTCCTTGGCTTCAAATGGGAAGTGATTTGCTATAGTCTCAGGGTGACTTGAGCTAGCTTCCTCAGCTTGGGAAATATGATTTAAAAGGTCAATGCAGGGCTGGCAAGACAATCCTGAGTGGATTTGGTAATGTACCCTGCACCAATTAGGGAGCAAGAGACTTTACAGATCTACATCCTCTCCCAAGACTAGCTAATCTTGTTGCAGCTTTCTGATTAGTGCCTGATGATTTTCATCAAGCATAATATCAGGGGACTTTTGCATGGGTAGTTCTTTAGGATCAAAAAAAGAAAAGGTTAAAGCTTCTCTTTTATAAACACCTATCCTAGTTTTGAAATAAGCTACCTCATTAGGGTAATCATATTCTATGATGATATGCTTGAGGCGAGGCTCACTTTCGATCCTAATCTGATTAGGAATCCCTTTCCATAATAGCCACATATGTGAAAAGTCAAGGGAAAGATATCCCCCTAAATTTTTCATCAAATTTCGGCTTAGCAGCATACCATAGGTCTCGGGAATATCTGCCACTTGAATATCTATGTTGGTCAGGATCCTAGTATCTGATCCTACTTGAACGTGTATGTTTCTTAATTCCCCTACCACATTAACCTCTATTTTTTCAAGTTGAATAACCTTCTTATTGGTTTGAATGGGGTTTAATTCTAACTTCTTGCATATGGAAAACAACATGAAATTCCCCGAAGCCCCTGAATCCAACAAACAATTGTGTAGGTTCTTCCCAGAAATTCTTAAACTTAAAAGGAAAGGTGGAGTACCTACCTTGTTTTTGTATAAGGTTGCATTCACATCCCCAGCAGGTGCCACCTTGCTCTTTCCTTTTGACTTATCAGCTTGTTCTAGCACTTTCAGCACTATCTCCCTTTGAGCAGGGCACCACTTTAAAATGTCAAAATATGACAAAGAATTTTTTTGTTTCTGCATCTCAGAAGCAATGTCAAATTCTCCATTATAACTTGAATTACTTTTGAAAATAGCAGAGGAATTACCCTTGTTATGGAAGTCAAGCGGGCCTTTTGGTGGAGCAGGATTATTATCAGCACTTTGATTTGGAGGCACCATGTGATTAGGAGGTGCTGATGTAGTAAATGGACCCTTACCTTGATTTCTTAGAAAGTGTCCTCTTTTTGTTTGAAAAGCCTAGGCATCATATGAATCCTCCTCTAGTTCATTCTCCTCTTGCCTTGGGAATGAGGGCTCTTCTTCAAAGATGTCATAAGCCATTGCAGTATTCACTGAGTCACCTCCTTTGCTTGAACTCCCCTAGAATGTGTGGGTATCCTCGTGTGCCATCTTGACAACTTTCTCCATTTGAGGGCAGTTTATCTTAGAATGGGTTGGAGTATCATGCAGTCTACACCAATTGGTCATGAAGTTGAGGTTAGCCACATTTGCATTATGTGCTCTTTCCTCATTTGCCTGATAGTTGTGAGAGACTCTACCATTATTGGGCCCTGTATTCCATTGTTTGTTATTATTTGGCCTTTGATTATACCCTCTGTTTTGGTTTTGGTACCCTTGGTTAGAGGGATTTTGGCCCTAATAACCACTTTGGTTGTAGTTG
This sequence comes from Sequoia sempervirens, assembly GCA_007258455.2. Classification (NCBI taxonomy): domain Eukaryota; kingdom Viridiplantae; phylum Streptophyta; class Pinopsida; order Cupressales; family Cupressaceae; genus Sequoia; species Sequoia sempervirens. Next base: position 148,340,530 of record VDFB02168118.1, on the reverse strand, counting down.
TTAGGATTTTGATAGCTACCCTAATTTTTCTGGGAGGGGTTCAGTCAAAGTTGAGCCATGTCATTTGTAACCTGAGACAGTGTTTTCTTCAAGGTCTCTACCTCATTTGTAATTTGAACTATTTTCTCACGTTCCATAGCCTTGCCAACAGGTGGCTAATCAACATGACTTGGTGTTCCAATTTGGTTCTGATGACCATGGGAACTTTGAGGAAGCTGTGATTGTTGAAAAAGATCAGAAGTCCCAAGAGAAAAGAATGGAATAGGTGGTTTGGTTTGCAATTCAGACATAGGCCTATAATGGGAAGGAGGCATTCCTGGGATAGTATTGAATGGAGGGGTTGGGCTATGCATCTGATATCCTATTGAAGGGAACCCTCCTCCTAGGCCTCCTTGTTGAAAACTGATTTGTTGTTGCAGCTTGATAGCTAGGTGATATACTTTGGATAGAGAATCAATCTCAGTTGGTTGATAGGTCCTTTGCAAGAACAAACCATGCAAGGGGTCTATAACTCTAAAATAAGCTTGAATGGCACTATTCTCAGTGACTAGATAGGGATCTTGCAATCTCCTATACATTCATTGGAACCTGGTATTGAATAAAGGCAGGGGTTCACCTGGTTCTTTCCTGATGGTAGCAAATTAATGATATAGAAGAGATGGTCCACATTAACCCTGAATTGGTTGATGAAAGCATTTTCCAAATGTGTCCAGGTCAAAATGGAACCTTGAGGAAGATTAAGGTACCAATTGTATGTCATGTCCCCTAAAGAATAAGGGAACAACTGGAAGACTACATCCTGGTGAGCTATCTGAGCTCTAGTACAAGCATCCTTGAAAGCTTGTATCTGCTCTTCAACACTCCTTGACTCACCATGAATATACTTAGGACAAAATTTCTCAGGGTTCTTAGGCAGGTCATGAAAACCTCTAGGGATAGTCCCCAATGGAGAAGGATTATTCTGAAAGAATACCATTGGTGGCGGTGGTGGTGGTTGAGCCAGCTGTTGTATGGGTTGAACCAGCTATGATGACAATTGAGATGGATGTGATGGTGGATTAATAGGTATCCACTGGGGTATTGGTGAAAAACCTAGTGGAGTGAGCGGAGCTGATAAAAGTGGTATGATGGTTGCCCCGGTTTTATGACTCTTGTGTCTTATTGGGGTCTTGAGTTCTATCAAAGGTGGTGGATTTTTAGTTGATTGAAGAACTCTGTGGGAATTCTCTAGGGATGAAAACCCAACTTTATCCAGCTTGCCCTTCTAGGCCCTCCTTTTAGTGCCAGTTCCTGTTGATGATGATTTTGGCACCACAACAATGTAAGCAAAATATTACTATTCTACTTCTCCTGAAAGAGAAAGGCAACACATGGATTCCTTAGCTCCCAAGGTCTTTCTAGTTGGGTCTCAACTATTCTGATGTTACTTAGTGTTCAATGAAACAGTAATATTCAAGGGGCCTACTGGTGTGAGCTTCTGGATTGTTATAAGATCAAGCATGAAATAAAACCTAATTTAACTGGTGTTTTTACAGAAACAACAAAAGATAAATCAGGGTTTTGAAATAGAAAAGAACAATAGCTCATCCAATCTTAACTAGACTTGTTAGCTTCAAGGAATTATAAATTAAAACTGTAGAACAAGATAAGCTTGTGATTGACACACAACCTCTTTCATTCTCAGTGCTAATTTGAATAACAGATTTTAAGTTACCATTTAAATTAAACACAAAATAACATTTTTATTCCTTGAAGGCTTCACAAATCAAATGATCAAATTAAGACAAATATCATTCAAGAACATAATATGAAGTAGATTAAACTCTGATTGCTTCTACTGTCAATAAAACAAATAAGCAATATTTACAAAGCTGGCATAATCAATAGTGTATAGAGAATCTATTTCTCCAAATTGTTTCCAACTACACTAAGAGAACTTAGAAAATACATTACAGTCTGTACTAAAATCTAACTACTAAACAAGAAGACAAGAGAAGCTCTCATTACTAAGAATCAAGATGCAACTCTATCTCCTTCTGCTAACCGACTAACTCCTAACAGTTCTAATTCTAAACAGTTCTTAGTCTAAAAGTTCTCTAACCCTATAAGTTCTGATCTAGAAGTGCTCTAAAAATTCTAACTCTGAAATTTCTAACTGTCGAAGTTCCAACCTTTTCAAAGAGGCAAGAATGCCTTATATACAGAATGTACCAATAGGAATGTGCTATCCCCTACATTAGGGTTTACAAAAATATCTACTGACCACAGGAGAGCCAGCTCTTAGATCTTTTTTTTTTAAAGAATCAAAGATGCATTCAATGTGAAGCCCTACTGTCTGAGTCGGTCATGGTTTGATCTCAGGAGAAACCTTTAGATCTTTTTGTAGCTGCAACATTAACTCATCTATCTTCGTGTCCACCTTCAAACTCTATCTCAGGGCTACCTTGAATGTTCAGAATATCTTCATCAATATTGGTCTACCCCTTTGCCAGTAGTCGCCACAGCTATCCCTATGAGTCACAGATCCTTCCTTCGGCTACCCTTCCATTCTGGACTTCTCTGTTCGTTGACCATCCCCTAGAAGCACCATTAGGCTGCCTTGCAGATTTGAACACCATCGCCAAAATCGGTCTATCATCATCTGTTCTCAAAAGGAGTTTATCTTACCCACCTTCTGTTAGCCTCCTCCATAGGGGCATTCAACCAGTCAAAGGCCCCTCTTAGCTCGCCCTAATTAGATGGTCACTTGCCATGCAGGATCTCGAGCGGTCAAAAGGTGGTTTTCTTGGCAATTGCATGTTGGTGAGACACCCCTGATGTCTCCCCAATGCGATTTCATCTCACAATAGTTATTGACAAGACTTCTTGTTTGGCCAGAGGTTGTGGCGAGTCCCTATCGGTCATACCAATTTCCTTCTTCGCATGGGGCACTGATCTTTAATGTCAGGCAGACCATCGTTTGTCATTGTGACCTCATGGCGAAGTCCCTCATTTCTCTTGGAGTCTCCCCAAGTTCCTTTTACTCTCACTGGGCTCACTTCATTCTTTTGGTGTGACACTGGCAGGTTGGCAAGACATTTCACTGAAGGTGAAATCTTTGGGTGAGCTTCCTAGTGTCAGTCAGACACCCTTGGATTAGGGAGACCTTACCCCGAACTCCCCTTCTCTTACCGAGCCCTGCTTGTCATTGACAAGACTCCGCAATATCCCTGAGACCTCCTAGTGAGGATGGACAACCTTCAGCGAGCCTCTCCATGTCAGCGAGACTATCGCCTGTCATCGTCACATCATAGTGAAGCCCTTTTGTTCATTTGGAGTCTTCCTGACCTCCCCAAGCTCTGGTCTTCCTGCTTTGGTGTGACCTTCCTCCTTTGCCAAGACTTTTTGGTGAGGGCGTGATCCTTCACCGAGCTCCATTTCTTTTGGTGGGGCCCCTATTCTGTCGGCAGAACCTAAGCACATCGGCAAGACGTCTTGGCACATTCCTTTCCTCTCCCCAAAGGGACATCTTGTTAGCGTGACTTCCTCGAGTCACTGAGACTTCCTAGCGAGCTCAAATTGCTACGACGATGGTGCTTACTCTTCAATGGTATCCTTCATGTCAGTGATACTTCCTATGGTCAAGGAGACCTTTCAACGATCTCCTCTTTTCTCCCCGAGCCCACTTTGCATCAAGAAGACCCTATCGGGTCGGTAGGGCATCATGCCGAGCTTTTGTTTTCTATCATCAAGCTCGTTTTGTGTCAGAAAGAGTTATGGCAATGATAGACTCCTTGGGCGATATTTTCCATGTCGGTGACACTTCCTGTGGTCGGGGAGACATGGAGCCTTCATCTAGACTTCTTAGTGGAGAGAAAACCTTATGTCAATATATGAATCCATTTGAGAACGGTCAGCAAGACTTTGAGATTTCGCCAAGACCACCCCCCAAAGGGAAAACTCATGATGATAGAAAACCATTCTTCGCCAAGATGATGACCTTGGTCCTACTGACATATACCTGTATGTAAATTCCACTTTCCATGAGATCCTTGGAGTCTTTCCAATAGGCAAAACAGACGCAGATTTGAACAAAGCGAAATATGGGTGGAGATCATGATAATCCTATGCCGATAAGATTCATAATGGGGAGTATTTTGATTCTTTGGATTTCAAAAAATTAGAGCCAAGCCACCAATAAGTAAGAGTCTAGAAAAGTCTTGCCAACCTTTTCCTTAGCTAATTTTTAGGACCAACTGGATTGAGGGATGACTTTCAACTGAGCTCTCCTAGCAAATATCATCTATTGTAGGATTTAATCCTGCATTCAACAAAGAAAACTACAGTGAAAACCACACAAATAGAAGTTAAATAATTAAAATCATCATTGAAACGAATCTTATGTCAATAAGGTGCTATTAAATCTTCAAACAAAATGATCATACAAACAGTTCGGGTTTCAGGTCGACCCGCGGAATCCAAGCCAAGGAGGAACTTCAGAGAATTCCAGGTTAGACAAATTCTAGCAGAATAAACATGAAAACACCTAGTTGAAAGTTAATCCGATCATTATCAATCAAGGAACAACATGTGAGATCTCAAAATAGCATCAATTAATCATAAAATTCATCATCATTTACTAACTAGTCCTACTTCTCCACACTTCTCCACACTTTAGCAGATTCTGAGGAAATCCCCATGGGACGGATTTCTGTGAAGAGAGAAAAAAAATCAGGAAAATCCGATCCTTGTGGAATTCCCCGAGGACCACAAATCCCCGAACAACAACGCTTAGCTGGAGTTCAAGTGAGATCCAGGAAAATACGAATTGGGTGTAAAATCTCGAATTCCAACTAAGGCAGAAATGGAAATTAGATCAAATAGAACAAAAGATAAAACATGGAGAAACAGAAGAGCTCCCAAATGCAAAGTAAATAATAGAGGCAAAGAAACCAAAAGAGAAGGGGGACCCATTTTGTTCCAAAATCAAAATAGGGTGGTTATGCAAGGTATAAGAAGACCCAATGCAAACTTGTTAACTAAAGAGGAAAAGGAGAGCCTATGTGATCAACCATTGTCTTCTACAAAATTTGATGTGAATTCAGATGAGGACCCAAAGGAATGTCCTCTTTCTAATAATGAGAAAACAAAATAATGTTACAAGAACCCTTTGTAAATAAGGGTCTATTGACCCACATTTAATATAAATAAAACAAGATTTTTTTGGTGTGTTCAAATGAGAACTCCAAAATGTGTTTTTGATGCATGAATGTCTATGTCCTTGATGAATGAGTGATATATGCATGAGTATGTAATGAAATGTAGAATAAGAATGTTTATTCATAGAACCCAATGTTAATATGAAATAGACATTAATGTGATGCAAGTTAAGTGTGAGTCAACATGGTAACCACCAGGCAAGATACAAGTGGTAGTGGGTTAGATAATGGACCTAACAAGAGGTTGGAATATATTCTAGAAATCCTGAATATGCAAGAAGCTTGCATGGACAACATAGAACAAGAGGCCTAAGTTGCACGCAAGGATCGGGACCATATGAATGTAGAAGTAAATAAAGGAGATGGTGGTCCAAGAGTAGGTCCACAAGGTCAAATTTTTGATGAGCTTGGAAAATATCTCAAAAGAGTAGCACCACCTAGGTTTGATGGTAGGGATATTGGAGAAGGAGTGTAGGCATGGATTATTGATATGGAAAAATACTTTGGGCTCCATAACCTTTCTGACTAGACTAAAGCAACATGAGCTACATATTAGCTCTTAGGTGAAGCAACAACTTGGTGGTATAATGAGAAGTCAAAAAGGAATCTTTAGCTTGTTGAGATCACTTGGGAACTATTCCTCCAATATTTTAGGAAGAGATGGTTACCGTAGCTTTTCTTTGACAAGAAAGTGATAAAATTCCAAAATTTAACTTAGGGGAGCATGACTGTGACCCAATATTGGGAAAAGTTTACCAACCTATCAAAGTATGTGCCTCATTATCAAGGAAATGAATGTATTTGCATCCATAAATTCATATTGGGACTGAGACCTCACATTGGAGCTGAAGTGGATATGCATTATCCTCTTACCATGAACAAAGTCTTCCAAAAGTCCATCAAATACGTAGAGTATCAGGCTTCACCAATTCAATTGAAAGGTAAGCTCTATGGCTAATCTATCTCTATTTTAATTGATGTTGGAGCTACTAAATGTTTTATAGATAGTAGAATAATATCTAAGATACCTATTAGAACTGGATACGTGGAAAACTCATGGATAGTCTAGTATGGTAATCGAGTAGAGTGGAGGATAGATACTTGTCTCTTTTGCAATGAGTTAGAGATTCCAACCTTTCAAACCCAATTCAACTTGTATGTGGCACCTTTAGGTTCATATGATGTAATTTTTTGGATAAATTGGTTAATTGAGCACAAGGCTATAGTGAACTATGAGGATAAGATAGTCAATTTTCTAGATGATTATGGAAACCCAGTCAAGATTTGTGGAATGCAAAGACCCTTAGAGGTTAGACAAATTTATGCTATGTAGCTCAAGAAGGCTTATCAAAAGGGATGTGCAATTTATGTTGTGCATATCAGTAACCCTGATAGCAAGGAATCATATTTAGATGACTATCCTATTCTCAAGGAGTTCCAAGATGCATTCCCTAATGAACTTATGGAGTTGCCTCCAAAATAGGAATTTGACTTCTCTATTGACCTTGTCCTAGGAACTGAGCCTCAATCCAAGGTACCTTATTAGATGACCACCATTGAACTCTATGAGTTGAAGGCCTAGTTAATGGAATTTATGCATAAAGGGATCATAAGACCCAATGTCTCATTAGGGAGCACTAGTTATCTTTGTGAAAAATAAGGATAGAACCTTGCATTTGTGTATAGACTATTATATGTTGAACAAGGTGACCATCAAGAACTGATATCCAATCTCAAGGATTGATCAGTTGTTTGACCAAATGAAGGGATTGATAGTGTTCTCCAAAATTGATCTCAGGTCAAGGAACCATTAATTGAGAATTAAGGAAGAATATATTATGAAGACTTTTTTCTGAACTCAATATGAACTTTATGAGTTCACTATGGTACCTTTTGGTTTGACTAATGCACCATCAACTTTCATGAACCTCCTGAATAGTGTATTGAAAGACTACTTAGATGACTTTCTTTTAATATTCATTGATGAAATTCTAGTTTACTCAAAGTTAATCAAAGAGAATCATAGGAACTTGATGATAGTTCTTCAGTGGCTGAGAGAAAGGAAACTATTTGGGAAGTTATCCAAGTGTCCATTCTATCAAGAGAGGGTGCACTATCTAGGTCATATTATTTTAGCTAAATGAGTCTCTATAGACCCTAAGAAGATCAAGGCAATCATGGAATGGCTAGTGCCTTAGAATGTATCATAAGTTCGTAGCTTCATGGGCTTAGTACAATACTATAGGAAGTTTGTGCAAGTTTTTTCATGGATTTCATCTCCTATTACATCACTCCAAAGAAAAGGAACACAATTTGAATGGAATGAGAAATGTGAATAGGAATTCTAACTCTCGAAGAGAGACCCATGACATCACTAATGTTGACCATCCCTCATCCTAATGGAAGATTCAAAATAATCATAGATGCTTTAGGAGAAGGATTGGGAGCAATATTGATGCAAGATGGACAAGTGGTAGCATATGAATCAAGGAAGCTTAAGCAACATGAGGTGAACTATGCACCGCATGATTTAGAATTGGTCATAGTAGTTCATGCCTTATAGATGTGGAGGCATTATCTCTTGGGAAACCCATTTTAACTCAAGACATACCACTTGGGATTGAGATACATTTTTACTCAACCAAACCTTAATGCATGGAAAAGAAGGTGGTCAAAATTCCTTAGTGAGTATGACTTTAGAATTCAGTATATAAAAGGAAAATAGAATAGAGTGGATGATGCTCATAGTAGATGAATGCATCTGGTAGCCATGATCTCAACAAGGTCTAACTTGACAAAATAGGTGATACAACATCTGCCAAGGGATGAGCACTATGATAGAGTGAAGAGTACCCTAGCAGAGAATCCCTCAAATCATCGATTTGATGGGTACAAGATCAAATCGGATGATATTTTGAGATACCAGAGAAGAATGTATATTCTAGACTCTAGAGAGCTATGGAAGTTGGTTTTAGAGGCGAATCATAATGTACCTTATTCAAGACACCCTGAAGTATCTAAGATGATCATTGATTTGAAAACTTTGTACTTTTTTCCTAAACTCAAGAAGGATCTAGTAGATTACTTAGCTAGATTCCTAGAGTGCCAATGAGTCAAGGTTGAGCCTGGCTACTGTATTCTCATGACATACCTATGTATAAATGGTAGGTGATCAATATGAACTTCGTACAAGGATTTCCTTTGAGCAAGAACATGCATGGCATTATATTGGTCATAATTGATAAGTTGAATAAGGTTGCACACTTCATTCCAAGAAACCTTAAGGATGAATCGTTGATCCTAGTCGAGAAATTTTTCCATGAGATCTTCTGCTTGCATGGAGTGCCAAATACTATCACTTTTGATAGAGACACTCAGATGACCTCAATATTTTGGATGACCTTGAATGCCGCATTGGGAACCAAATTGAATTTTAGCTTGGCCTATCATCCTCAAACTGATAGATAGATAGAGAGGTTGAATCAAGTAGTTGAAGACCTCTTCTAAATGTATTGTATGGACCAACAATATAAGTGGGAAGAATATTTACCATTGGTATAATTTCTTACAACAATTCTTATCACACATCCCTAGGTATGACACTGTTTGAAGCTCTTTATGGGAAAAAGTGTCATACACTGATCAGTTGGGATATATTGGAAGATAGGAACATAGTAGGACCTAAAATGCTTAAGGATATAGAAGAACAAATGAGAGTCATTAAGAGCATACTGAAAGAGGTGTTAGACCAATAGAAAAGTTATGTTGACAAGAATAGAACCCTTAGGTAGTTTGCGACATGGGATAAAGTCTTCTTAAGAGTTACACCCCATAAGAGCTCCATTACCTTTGGAAAGTCTTCCAAGTTGGCCAGAAGATATGTGGGACCATTTGAAGTATTTGAAATGATTAACCTAGTTGCTTATAGACTAGCTCTACTACATGCTTTGGCTCAACATAATGTTTTTCATATTTCTTTGCTTAAGCCATATCATCCTGATGTAGCTCATGTACTTGGTTGGAAACCCTTGTTGGTACATGATCTAGGAGTGGTGATAGTGGATCCCATTAGAATATTGGATAGACACAATGTTAAGTTGTGGAGTAGAGATATTGCTCAGTTTAAGGTCCAATGGGACCAATACTCAGAAGATAGTGCTACCTCGAGGATGTAGAAGAAATAGAAAACTCCTTTCCACATTTTCTTTCTTAAGAAAGAGACTTTGAGAATTTTTTTTGAAAATTTTGGATTGAAAAATTATGTTATTTTGGTTTGGAACAATATGATGTGATGTTGAAATAGACATATATTCTTAAATTCTGATTAAATAGACATTAGGATGATGCCTCTTCCAAGAGGGGAAGGATATCATAACCCAATTTTATTATATTTTTAATTATAATATGGTAATTTTAATTATTGAGGAAATTCAATATGTTAAATGTAAGTTTTTAACTTCTTGAAAAGATTGAAATAAGTTGACTAATGTTGACTATGTGATCTTTTTGAATTATCTAATATATTATCACGAATTGAGCGTTACTAATGAATTTTGCAAGTGCAAGTGTGTGCAGTTGTAGGGTGACAAGTTGAAGGATGAGAACACAGTTGGAGGAGGATCATTTAGCTAGATCGAATGGTAAGCTAGATGGAATTTGGGTGCACACACCACAATATGGCATGATATCTGCATTTGAAAATTCATATAGGAAATTATATTAAGCTGACTAAAATGACTCGATGATTGAAAAGATGTACTTGTGAAATGTAAATTACATGGAATTTATATTTAAATGTCAATCTTGTACTTGTCTTTTGAGAATTTAGAGTAAAAATAAAGTGAGATTTGGAATGTGAACGAATGAATGAATTTCAATTATTCATTTAACATCATTGTTGAAATGAAAATGAAATTCCATTCTTATTTAAATGATGAATATGTACATGAAAACATTTACATTCAAATACAAATATAAATTTATACATAAAAATACATATATAAGTATATATATATATATGTGTGTGTGTGTGTGTGTCTCAAGAACATACATATGTGTGAATGAACATGAATATAAATATAAAAGTATATATATAAGTGTGTGTATATATATATCTATTTATTTATTTATACCTCTTAACAGTTGAACTTGAAATCGATAATCACCATTATTGAATTGATAAAATTTAAATGATATCATGAGAAAATCCCATGAAGGTCATGGTATGCCATCAATAGTAAGGCAATATTCGAATTTAGAGTATGGGGTAGAAAAATCATTAATTCCCATTATCATTCAAAACAACCCCTTAGTGGAGGGAAGTGAAATGTAGGAAAGTTGCTTTTCTTGAAGGATAATATCGACAACAACACACAGTGAATGGGTTGTTGAATGAAGCACTATGGGAAAAAGCTAAAGGACAATTCTCATTTTCAGAGGTATTTGGTGGTTTTCATTAAAATATTTTCTTTCCATTTAATTTTACAATTTCATCTATTATAAATGTATAGAATAAATCGTTACATTGTCGATTCTATTGATTTGAATAAAATTTTATCATCAAAATTTTTATGCAAATTGTATGAATTAGATTTGTATTTTTTGATTATAAGCATGGCTCTATTGTTTCCTTTTCTATACTTCGATTTTCTTGTGCGTGTAGTGCATACAACTTGGAAAGCCAACTATATATTACCTTGTAAGATCTTGAGGCCATCGTCATTGTGCTTAGGTTGCATGTATGCTATTTAGATAGCTCATCATAGGGCTATTAGGGGATTCTGATAGACGTAGCGATGTGAGTTCTAAATCGATGCCAACTTTTTAAGGGTAGGCCAAATCTATCACATAATAATTATGATATATATATGTGTGTGTGTGTGTTTTTATGCTTAATATTATCCATCCAATGGTCACCTATATGATGTGAAGCCATCACCTTCAATCTTGCATTGAAGGGTATTTCTAATTCTATTGTTTGCCTCGTCACTTAGAGAAATGATGGGCTTATGTCGCCCAATATTGCAATATGGACTTTTGTTATTTCTCGCAAATTGTAAATACCTTGTTATGTCACCTTGTCCATTCATGATAGAGGATGAACTATGAATTTGTTCCCTAAATTTGTTTGCATGTGTAGTAATGTAAACCATCATTCATTATCAATGACACCCATGTTGTCTTTGGGGATATTACAACCAAGTCGATGGTATGTGTTATGGATACGACCTTGGCCACCATGTTCAAAGTAATAGTCAATGACTATGGGTCATTTTTAGAATGACAGAAGTATAATATGTTAACTATGAATGATTATTTTCAACCCAAGCCTAGTAGAGATTGATCCCATGGTTCGTATCATTTTATCATTGTTGATAAATTATTAACATGTCGTTCAAGTTCTTTAAATACCTTACAAAATTTAATAATAGCTTCATTTTGATATTTTCTTACATGAAATTTTATATACAACTATTCAAAGTAATAAAGCTTCGATTAACGAAGCATTGGAACTTGAAGTTGGAACTATAAACCATTCTAAATGACATCATTTGGTAATAAACATTAACTTCTTAGGTGTAAACAACATTGTATTATTGTAAGAAGTGAATTTTCTATTGTAAATGATATCTTTATGTTATAAATAGTGAATGTTTTACTTGAAACAACATCATTTGTAATTGTTTAGCTGAAACAACAATGTTCTATTATAATTTAAGTAAATTCTCTATATGTAAACAACTTTATTTTGTAATTATTTAGTTGAAACAATAATGTTCTGATATAAACAATAAATATTTCATATGTAAAAAATATCATTCTATAACTTTTTAGTTGTAAACAACACCATTCTGTTATAAATAGTGAGTGTTCATATGTAAAAAACATCAATTTATAACTGTTTAGCTATAAACAATGTCGTTCTATTATAAACAGTGAGTGTTCATGTGTAATCAACATCTTTTGGATATCACAGCTTGTATGATACAAATGGAACAATAGTATGTGAGAAATTTTTAATACATACTTGTTCTAGAATCATTTATTTCTTGAATTTTTAACAAATGAAACATAAAAATAGAATATTATTAAATGATAGCAATCTAATGTAATGGTTTTATTTCAAAATATATGCACAAATCAATAACTTAAGTAGGAACATATATGTGTATGTACATAGAACTTCGTCTATATACATACACACATTTTTGACATATCTTCTTTTGCTTCGTACTTAATTCATTCTTAAATGGATAAAGATTTATGTTGAATGTAATCGTGGGTCATGTGAATGATACGATTGAATAATATATTGAAAAGTTTCATTTGAATCATGTATCTAATTATTGCTTAGTGAGGAAATAAGTAGTTGGATTTAATTTTCTGTAGATATATGTGAGAAGCATACTCTTTTACTTGAATAGAATAGTGACACCTAACTATACTAGAGCACCTCAGGGTAGATGCTGCTAGATGGTAGATAGTTGTTATGAAATATTTGTGTAGTAGAAAGTTACCTTCTAGGACAGGTGTCAAAATAGAGTTTAGAGAGTATAGGTTTGCTTTACCAAAACCTATTGTTTGTTTTTGCAACATTGTTCTTATGTTTGGCTAGGAAATATAGTTCATGAATGGACTCTATGATATCACTCTCTACCATTGCTAGCATAGATCTTGCATTTTATTTTCTAACTTGTAGATAGAAATTGCATGTTGATGTATGGGAATGCACTAGATTCTGTCTTGCAAATTGTTCTCGTGCTAAATTTTTTGTGTAGGGTCGGGTATTCTTCAAGTTAGAAGAATTCTAGGCTAGCATAAGCTTTGTGGTTGCGTAGTAAAGAAATTCAACCATGTTCTCATCCACTACTGGAGGTGAGCATCAAGAGAAATCTTGGATGTTTACAAGACTCTCTTAGTCTATGATGTAACCTTGATGTAACCTTGATGTAAAATTTGTAAAATGTATTGACTTTGTGGCCTTTTGAGCCAAGTCAAACTTATATATTGTAATTTGACATTCAAATTGAATATATGAATCTTTGACTCATTTTAATTAGACATTTGTTACTATGATGGACTATAGCTACTTAGGTCTTTTCTATTTGAATATATTCATATTTTTATTGTAATAATATTATTTAAGTAACAATTTAGGATGGGTTATTAGAGAAGTTGGTTCCTCCTCTCACTAAAGTGGGACCTAAATCTATTGTATGAAAATGTATCCCTTTACATTTTCACACTTGTTTGGGCCCTCCCTGCTAAAATTGGGATTCTTTATACCTTATTTGGTCCTATTTTGCATCCACAAGGCTTATTTAATACATCTTTCCAAGGAAAATCCTAACACATATCAAAAGACAAATCATAGTTTAATGTTTTTGGTTTGTATGGAAAAGATTTAGTGATCTGGGATGAATACACTGTAACTTTGAGTGAATGGATCCCACCTAAGTTTCAAGGCCTAAACCTGAATTTGGAATTAAACATAACATTTCTTGAATTTTTTGTCCCAAGCTTAGCCTACTAGGACTCATATGCCCCAGCTGGTGTATGAGTCCCGCTTAGCTTGGACCTAATTTTGAATTCAATTCTTGGTGGTTTCTTCTTCTCTTAGATATAATGATATCTTGTAGTGTTGTAAAATTAGGAAATTTGGTATAAAAAACTATAAATACAAGGTTATTTCACATATTTTCTTGTAATAAGATCTAGCAAGTAATAAATGGCCTAGCAATTCAAGTATTCAAGCATTGTAGAATTGAAGATCATTCAAGGGTGATTATCAAGCATTTTGAAGCTACATTCAAGATTTAAGCATCATGTCAAAGTCATCATGCATCATGTTTGTTTTTGAGCTAACATTTGTGATGTAGGTATCTTATGATTCAAGCAACCATTCAAGTCAATACCCATAACATATAATTAAGAGTCAAGATCCACATTCATGCTAGCCATTACTTACAAGAATGCAACCTTTGATCAAGGGTTTGATTTAGGTTGAATATCAATTCAAGAGCAATATTGGAGAAAAGTTTTCAAGTTGTCAAAGTTGTCCTCTACATTGCAAGATCATGGAAAGTCATCTACGGAGAAAAATTCAATGTTTTAGACTTAGAGATTTGATAGGAGAGAAGCTATAGAAGAACACTAAAGGATATAATAGTTTCATATCAACCTTGATACTAGGACTAAATCACCACAAGTGGTGTATGAGTCCTAGTATACAAGATTTCAAGCATTTTCTATAGATCTTGGTTTAGCAGTTCCAAATTCTATTTTTAGCCCAAAACCCTAAACCAAGACTAAATCACCCCTACTAGCGTATGAGTCCCAGTGTGCTTTAAAAGTCAAATTTTTAGGAATTCAGACCTTGTTTAAAGCCTCTTCATTTTTCTAGGTGCACCTCTATTTACCCCTAATTTGTTATTATGATTTAAGTTAATTTTCTATATCATATCATTAGGTTTTGCATGTTACTTTCATTACTTGTCTTTCTAGGACTTTTTCATGGTGGTGAACCCCCTTTTTGTATTTAATCACACCCTAGGATACCTTATTGCAGATATCGTTCCCTAATTCCATCGCTCGATTGAGATATTTAGGGCTTCCTTGAATGGAATTTGAAGGGAATAGGAAGAAAGGTTTTAAAACCCTTCTTTTGTGTGTTCCATCTCCTAAAAGGTAGAACTCATCCTATTTTTCTTCTTTTCACATGCTTTGGGTTTAAATCATATATATATATTGATAAAGTTCATGAACAAATAGGAATTCTTTGTTGATGACATTCTCTCCATAGATGGGATCAAATAATATCCCATTAGTGGTCTTGTCATTGATTCTTCCAGCTATGTAAAGAGGGCCATCAGGTG
This sequence comes from Sequoia sempervirens, assembly GCA_007258455.2. Lineage (NCBI taxonomy): Eukaryota > Viridiplantae > Streptophyta > Pinopsida > Cupressales > Cupressaceae > Sequoia > Sequoia sempervirens. The sequence continues at coordinate 148,325,457 of VDFB02168118.1, read as the reverse complement.
CATGTTTAAGTATTTCTTTTTGTGAGAAAGAAATATCAAAAGGATTTTTGGTTGATCCCTTATGAGGTTTAGCTTTGATAAATGCTACCACTTTAGATGTTTCATCCACATTTTCATATTTTATACTTTTTGTTATCCGTGTCAACATTCATTTCATCATTCTTTGTTTCACTAGCTTTGACAAAGAAATAGTGTGTGTTAGCATGGGATTTGTAAAGATTTCTAATTTTTTGTTAGGAGGAGCTACAGGCTTATTACATTGATTGTTCACACCTCCAATTAGGAGTTTATTATTATCAATAAGGTCTTGCAAAATATGTTTAAGATGCTTATAACATTTCGTACCATGTCCATTTTTTTAGTGATAATGGAAATAAGAATTCAGCCTTAAGCATGTGAGAAATGGTTTAATAGGATTAGGAGCTTTAATAGGAGGTTAAGAAACCATATTCTTTTTCACAAGCTACATCATGATATTTTGAAGAGTATTGGGTAAAGGGGTAAATTGTCTATTCCTATTCCCAAAGGAACAAGGATTTTTCATCTTTATGAAAGCCACTTGGTTATTAGTTTGTTTACTTGGTTAACGGGAGTTAATTTGCAAAAAGCTCCTATTTTACTTCTTGAAAGGTTAGTAAGTATTCTGAGTTGTTGATTCAGAATTTTTAGGACGGTTAGGAGGATTTTTCACATCACAACCATAAGTTTTATTCTAGTAATCATGAAGGGTTGTACATAATTGTGTAAAGGATGGGAATCTCAACATCTCAAGTTTTTTTTTGGAGTTTTTTTTGTAAGTTGGAAATAAAAATTCATTGAAGGTCAGCATTAGGAATCTTAATGTTTACTTGTGAATAAAGTGTTTGGTATCTTGCTATGAAATCAATCACTTTCTCATGTCCTTTTGTTTGCATGTCATTAAATCAACTAAGGTCATCTTGGGACCCATGTGATTGTTGAAGTGATTGTAAAAGGCATCAAAAAGTCATTTAATGAATCAATTGAGCTATTTGGTAAGGAAGAGAAACACTCTAAAGTAGTATCCTTCAAGGATCTAGGGAATACTCTAGCCAAGATCTTATCTTCAAAGATGAAATCACTACATAGGGTCATAAAATTGGAAACATGGCTAACAAGATCTCCTTTCCCACCATATTTCTCAAATTAGGGAACTTCTATACCTTGTAGAATTTGTGCTCACAATATCTCCAAGGATAGTGGTTTGGTTTTGATGTAGTGAGAAGGTTAACCATTTTTTTTTTATTTAGGGTTGCAACTTGTTGTTGGAGAGATGACATGATTTTTATAAGTGTGTTAAGGATGGCATCATTGCTATTAATGTAAGGTGGAGGGGAATAATGTGGAGTGGTGTATTTATGTGGAGGGAAAGTGAATTATATGTTTGTGAGGGAGGATGGTTGAGGAGATATTGTATTTGAATGCACAAAGCTAGAAAGGTTACCTATGGAAATACCTAAGGAAGTGGTTACATTTCTAGTAGGTCGAATGGTTGTGGAAACTTGAGTACTAGTGTATGTAAGAATGGAAATGGGAATTGTAGAAGGAGGAATTGAAGTTCCACCTTGGATATGGGTACACCCCAAAGCTTGAGTACAATTATTCATGATAGGGATGGTTTTGTCAACATTAGGAACATTACTTATAGGAGGTGAGGTCATGGGAAATTAGGTATGCATACTATGATCCATAGGGGGTTGATTATCAACACTATTAGGAAGAGAGCTAGAAAACCCAAGATCCATGATGAATGGGATATCACGGGATGACATGAGTCTTGAACTACATCTCACAATAATATTGCTAATAGGACACGAAGTTGTAAAGCTCATACAAGTTTTACAAACTTAGTGTGCAAACCCAAAATGGAAAGACTCTTGAAATGCAATGAAATGATTTAGTATGAATGTAGTTTTTAGATTCTAAACAAGGCAATTTGCTGATTACTCTATGCAACAATTTAAAACTGAAATTTTGTAAACGAAATTTACAAACTAGAATATGCACTAAATGAACCAAATTAGGCTATATCCAATGAAATTAATGAAATAGAAATTCAACAAACTATAACAGAGATCTGAAAATAGCAAATAGAAGGACAGAATAGAAGATTTCAATTTCTAGAAATGTAGATTTAGGTTTGATCAGGGACTCATTTTCCCTAGGGCTAATGAGTCATAGATTAGGGTTTTGAAACTATTTTTTATAGATTTGTAAGCTCTTTTTAATTATTTTTAGATCCAAGTCTGCTATAGTAAGTTTTAGGTTCAAATTTCCATAAATGCAATGTAAAATTTAAGTGAAAATTATGACAAAATGATGACCTAAAACACTTAGCTTGATATGCAATTTATTTTGATTTTCAAATGCAGTTTTATGTGATGCAAGATGATACTCAAAATGACTTATTTTTTTGTTTTTTTCAAATTTTAAAGATTGCAAACAATGCAATCCTAAAACCCTATATGATATGCAAATTTGAATGCAAACTAGGACACACTAAATGAGATCTAATTCAATGCAAATGAAAGAAAATGAATGCAAGATCTAATATAAGATGAAAATTAACTCAAAAATCAGAAAACTACAATGCTCAAGAATGGTGGGTTCACTAAAATGAAACAAATAGAAAGAGGGTCCAATCACCAAATGAGATTAACAAATGTGTACACCCATTTTTTGACTAGTTGTTTCACTCAATTATGAGGGGTATAATGCATAAATAAAAACTAGAAAACAAACCTAACTATTATAATAGTAAAAGGTAGGTTTTAATATGATTAAATTATTTCTACCCTTTTGAAAAGTGTTGTTTTGGGCCCCATTGAGGACTTATTTGCCTAGTGGAAAATGGGTCCTTGCTAGTGTTATGGAAAAGTGATTTTTGCATCTTGTTATTTAATGTTTGAACTCCCCAAAGGTGTTCAGCTCCCAAAATTCATAAATAAATTTTGTAGCTTAGTTTTTGTGATCTTTCAATAAATATGACAACTTTGTAACTTTGAAAAATTTTGTTCTCCAATTGATCTTCAATCTAAAATTTGCAATCACACATCAAAGAGGAGAAAAAATGGATTATTAGGGAATAGGGATTTGCCTTGGTCAAACCCCATTTTTGTAATTAAACATTGTAATGAAATAGTACATAAAAGGAAAGATGAATGAAAAATGTAATGCCACAACTCACCAATTCTCAGTTGAACCTTGGAATAAAAATCAACAATCTTGCATGAAGGAGACTCAAAGAATGTAGATATTGATCACCACTCTTGATTAGAAACAACACCTTCAATATGCTTGAATTGGATCTTCAATGCTACATTAACATATTAGCTCAACAACATACATGATGCACTATGCCTTTGGCATGATTATATGGTCTTTGATTATTGTAATAAACTCCAATAATATACCCTTGAACACATTTGAAATGCTCTATAATGCTCTTGTAAAAGTACTCTTGATTGCTTATGAAAACTATAGAATGAAACTATGTGAAATAAGCTTTTATTTATACTTAATATGTAATCCTAAAATTCAAATAATGCAAGCTAACATCAGATCTTAGATTTCAAATTATTAAAATCTCACCAAAAAATCATCCTAAGGGGCATTTCCTAAGTTAGATAAGACCCATTCTCCATAGGGAAAATGGGTCCTAACATACCTAACTAGGACATGTTTTGTGGAATGTGAAATTTCATGTCAAAAGGGGGTCCTACGACCTAGTGAGGACCCATTCGCTAGGTGGAAAATGGGTCCTAGGTCACTATCCTAGGACACAAACCTTGCAAAATTAAGTGTTGTGAAATATTATTAATGAGTGTTATCCCTAAAAAAATGTAATAAATTAGGCTTGAATTTGAAATTAAGGGGGTAATTAAGCTCAATTACCCTCAGTTAATTAATAAAGCCCTAGATTAGTGTGAAAGTGTAAGGATGCACTTTACAACACCCTAAATAAGGAATCATTAAGTACATTTTATTAAAAAGGGCCCTAGAATTAATGTGAATGTGTAAAACACATTACAACACTAAATCAAGGCAACATTAGGCTCATTTATTATTGAATATTCCCAAATTAAGGAAAAAGGGGTACTTTTTCCTTTACTACATTAATAAATTGCAAGCATTTAATAAATGTATCTAAATCATATGTTTTTTTGATAAAAAGTAGGGCATGCGTACAATATATATTATTATAATAAGATATTTATAAAATGATTATATGAAAATTTATTTTTGTCAAAAGCCAACATTTTAGCAATCAAACTTACTCTATAAACAACTAATTTGCATGATATCTAGAAGCCCCTACCTAGATCCAAACACAAGATCAACCCTTACAAAATACATGTTTGCCTCCCTTTGTAACTATGCTTACTCAGAAATAGACTATCCACGCATTCAAAATGAACAAGGCTATTTGAAAAAACCTCTTACAAAACATATATGTGTTGTCAATAAAGGGTAAATAGCCTGAATGAACACACAATGAAAATGTCATTCATATACAAAAAACCTTGAAAGATGAGAAAATTTAGTCTTCTTCCATGCGTGGCACATAATTCTCTCCTTTCCCTTCTTTGATGTCTGCAACCAATTCCTTTCCTTTTCTTTTGAATCTTGAAGCTGAAATCCCTAAAGCTTGACTGATGCCATGTTTTGCCACTATGCTTGGAGAAGGACGCATACTCGGAGCAAAGTAAACCCAATTTTCCCTAATTAACTCGTCCATTCATGGATTAGAAAAAGAGAGAACACATAAATGCGAATGGAGGAAAGACATTGCAAAGTATTTTTCTTTGAAATCAGCCTCCATAACTGGGCAAATAAACTAATATTTTTCACTCAATGCTTTAAAAAAAATCTTATCATTTTTATACTCAAAATCCATCTTAATACCATCATAAATTTTTTGAAGCCCTTGTTGTTGCTTAAGGAATTTCCTCAGAAAAAGCTGACCTATGAACCCTTTTTCCCTTAAATAGATTATACTTTTGCATAGCTAGTTGCAATGCATCTGCTTGAAGAAATTGTTCCTTTACAAATCTCCTTGCTATTCTCTCTACATCACCTAATAATTGGAAAAAATCCATTACTTTTGAGAAAAAAATTGACAACACCTAAGATGGTTGAAGAATCCTCCTCACCTTGGGGTTAATGATATGGAAATTGATGATTGGGTGGATGAAGTCTTCAACCCTTGGGAAATTCAGCGTAAACATGATAGCTAAATCCTCCCTGTTAGATGGGGTTAGAAATCAAATAGCATAGACAAAAGTGACAGCCAACACTTCTAAGCTATTAAACCACATCCAAACAAGAGAAAACAAACAAATGGAGATTTCAAAATGAAAGAAAATAAAATAAAGTACTCCCCATATTGTAGTTGATTCTTTCTCTTGCTCTCCTTCTTGTTATGCAACTTTTCCCTCAGATTTGTTGAAACACTTGTGCAAAACCTGCAAATGGTAGCAAGAAAGTTGGAGAAGAATAGCTGTTAAAATCAAAATGGAGAAGGAAGGATGCTTTTATAGACAACCATTGGAATGGACGGTTGAGATTAATCTTCTAGAAAGATTCCAAGATCAATGGATGAGAATGCATGAGAGAGATGTTACGAAATGGATGGTTGAGATTAAGTCTCAGAAAAGATGCCAAGATCAATGGATGAGAATTGATGCACCAAGAATATGCCATGCATGGAAAAGTTATGACATTGACGGCTATGACGCCTGACAGCTATGACAGACATGCAAGGCATGCAGGCTATGACAGAAATGAATGTTATGACAGAGGATTATGATAGAGCATCTTTGACTAGGTGGAGGTGCATAAATAATTTATTTTAAATTATTTATTCAAAATGGAGGAAAATGACAAGTGGAATGGAAAATAAATAATTTATCCAAATTATTTATTTAGAGAAAATGAAAAGAGGAGCATTTAATTAAATTTATCAATTTAATTAAATGGAGAGATGGAAATTAGACATGGATAATTAATTTGAATTATTTATCCAAAAGAGAGGAATGAAACACAATTAAATAATTTTGACAATTATTTAATTATAGAAGAATAAAAGGTCAAGTAATGATTATTATTATTATTTGACTATAGATGAAAGATAAATAATTAAATAAAAAATGATTTATTTAATTATTGAAGAAAGGGATATATTAGCGACGCAATTAAATAATTTTAATTGATCAAGATAGAATAAAGATGAGAAGGTGAATTAATTAAATAATTAAAAACTATTTAATTAATAGAGGAATGCAGTCACACCTAATTGAATAATTAAAGTTATTCAATTATCGAAGAACAATGACCAAGAAAAATGACGCTCGCGGACTTAGGACATTTTTTAGTGTCCACATTTTGCCCCTCTTTGAGACAATGCAGCTTGTCGCGTTGTTTCAAAGAAAAAGATTGATCAACTGATACATGCCCCAAAGATATCTTAGTAAGGATTATGATAAGAATGATATGCCCCCTCGAGAGATTGATCAAATAGATTGTAAGAAGATTAATCTCTCGATAGATGTCCAGAAAGTGATTAGATACTTGATATTGCGTAAGTGATAAAGCAGTGATGTACATTTTGATGAAAATGCACAGTTGATGGGTGCAACTGAACAATTGATGGAAATGATCAGTATAGCCAGGTTGATGAGCTGATAAAGCTGATTGAGCTAATTAAGCTGATTGAGAATTATGCTTACGCAAGACAAGTTGTTGCAATGATGGATTGATTGATTGATTAAGGGGACATGAAAGTTCAAGAAGCCAGTTGATTGATTTGAGATTTGATTCAAGAGACATATATCAGTGAGTTAAGCAATTAATTGATTTCTCCACAACAAGAAAGATGAAGAAAATGAAATGCAAGATGGAAGAGAATGAAGGTGATGAAGCTTCTTGTACCATTTAAGTGTTTTTATCATCATCGGACTTATTATGTCACAAATTAGTATAAGCATCTAGATAACATGAACATCTAGATGACCTGAATACTGTTTGCATTTTTATTTAGTAATAAAATATAAGCATCTAGTTATAAGAACCTTAGATGACCTGAATACTTATTGCATAGAAGACACTATCAAACAAGGAATGCTCTCATCCACATTAGACTCATAGGTCCTTGATGGTTTTAGACAACCATGTCCTAAGACAAGTCATCATGTGAATAAGAAACAATCCGTAAACAACAAACAAGTGAACATGCCCCATCCTTGCCTCTCTAGTCAAAGACATCCTGAAGAAGCTAAAAGACATGTCACCAAAGATAAAATCATAAAATAAGCAAAGATCAACAAACAAATAGGGGTTTTGCTTTGATGTAAAAAATGATTCTCGTTACAGTTTATGTGTTTTGGTTGGATTTGTAAGATGGGTTGATATTTATGTTATAATGTTTGCTTGATTGTCAACATTTGCATGTTTTGATTTTGTTGAAGTTCAAAGTTGTGTGGTGATCTGAAAGTGTCACTGTTTTTTGGAATTTTTGATTTTTTTTGGGATTTTTGGAATATTTGATTTTTTTGGGATTTTGGAATATTTGATTTTTTTAGGGATTTTATGATTTTTTTGAATTTTTTTCGGACATTTTATGATTTTTTTTTGAATTTTTCAGGACATTTTATGATTTTTTTGAATTTTTTCAGGACATTTTATGTTTTTTTTTAAAAAAAATTTCAGGACATTTTATGATTTTTTTTTTTTGAATTTTTGGAAGTTTTAAAGATGGAGTGAAATGAAATGTGATATGACTGATTGAAGGAATAAGATGCCCCACACTAAAGGTAGTGCAACCATGGATAAATGATAGATCAAAATGAAAGATTCATTGTAAAACATGTCACACAAGCAACATATCCTTTGTCAAAAGATGATAATGGTTGGTTGATTAGATGCCAGGAATGATCAATTCCATAAGGCATGATGATGATAAGTACTTAGGATCACTGATTCCTCTAAGTACGATAAGATTGATGATTGTTTATGATTGATTGACAAAAAATATGAGGATTGGATAATGTTTTACAGCTAGGCTTAAATATGATTCACATGATAAGATTCAAGGTTGCAAAGGGACATGATGTCCAACTTTGGAGGTAATTTAAGCATGGATAAATGATAAGGATGTAAAATATGATGGAATGGTAGCACATAAGGATATGAAAGGGAATCCAAAGCATGTGTTTGTAATTTTTCCCCTAATCTCATCAAGAACAAAGCAAGGAAATGGGACATGGATTTTGATAAGCTAGGAGATATGGAATGGAAGAATGCAAAGGTAAGGATAATGAATAGGATGACCAAGATCGATAAGATATGGACACAATGCCTAAGTATTTTGTTCCTATTCCTCATCAAGACCAAGGAAGGGAAGAAAGGATAAATTAAGATAGGATGGTGAAATATGGATACGGTGAAGGATATGGTACGAAAGATATGGATAAAGTGTATAGGATAAGATATACGATGTTCAAGAAGATCCTTAACCTTGTCAAGATCAAAGGTGGAAAGGTAAAGGATGAACGCAAAGAGGATCATGAATATGAATGAAAGGATGGATGAAACTTGCCCCCAAGTGTAGAGTACAAGAAGAATATGGAAGATAGGATATGAATAGGGATAAATGAAAATGGAAGGTAATATATGCATGATAGGGAGATGGAGGAAGGAATCAAGCATCAAGTTTCACAACTAATATCCCTTTAATATGTGCTCTAACAAACCATGGCAATGAGGATTAGGCTCATAAACGTTGGTATATTAATGGTATGATGGAAGAAGCTAAGGACTTATGCAAAGGTTTGGATTAAAGGAGGATAATGGGGGATGGATGTTGGATAATGGATAGGAGGTTGGAAGGCTTGTTGATGGATAGATGAAAAGGATGTAAAGGATGGAAAGATCAACATTGGCACACACCTTGAAGGGTGGTGGAGTGATGGAGGAAAATTGAATTTGGAAGGTGATATGTTTTTAGATGGATGATAGGAGGAAGCTTTTGGATTAGCAAATTTGGATGCCAATTTAGATTTTATTGCTTCTACGAGACTTTTAGGAATCCACATAGCTTTTGACTTTGATTTTTGATTCATGGGCCTTTGTGGCCTTTGAGATTCTTCTTTTTGCTTTATGGGCCTTTGTGGCCTTTGAAATTTTTCTTCTTGATTTATGGGCCTTTGTGGCCTTTGAATTTTTTGCTTTTGACTTGATGGGCCTTTGTGGCCTTTTGGATTTTTCTTTTGACTTGATGGGCCTTTGTGGCCTTTTGGATTTTTATTTTGACTTGGGATCAATTTTTCTTTTATTTTTGCATGGCTCTTCAAGGAGACATGTTGATCCTTGATACATGTGGATTTTGATATGGAAGCTTTTGACATTTGGCACCCAAATTGCTTCCAAGAGCAATGGGATGGGTGGATGGAGATGAATGATATGGAGGTCTTATGGATGTATTAATGTAGGTAGAATTCTGAGAGGGCATCAAGGATGTGTGCCTTTGTTGTTCTTGATGAATAGGAGATGGAGGGATGTAGGGCCCCAATATGGATGGAAGGGTTGATGAACTAGGGTTTGGATGATAAGGACCAAGGATAGATGGAAGATTTGATGGACTAGGATACTTAGGTTTATTTTGATGGAATCTGGACTTACGATGGATACTAATGTCTTGAGCGTGAGGTGTATAACCAAGGCCATGATAATATGGATTTTCTTGGATAAAGAGGGGTTCTAGGATACCTTGTTCATGAAGGCCTAATCCTTTGCCTTTGTAGTTCATACTTTGACACATTTGTTTTCCAATAGGATATATATTGTTTATGAAATAAGATGCAAGTCCATTGTGAGTTGGTTGTGATATGGAAGGAATAACAAGATCTTCGAGTAAACCACCTTGGATAAAAGTGAGAGAACCCATTTGATAGGTAAGAGGTTCATGGATAGTTTGAATAGGGGTGATAGACTCTTGTGGAGGATTGTGGTCATGAGGGGAATTAGGATGTGTGATAGGATCTTGACATAGGGATGATGGGGTACTTTGATCTTGACTTGGAAAAGGATCACAAGGTGTAGGAGATGGATTAGCTTGCTCTTTATTAGGTATGGAATCATCACGAAGTGGTATGAAAGGAATATCTTGATCATGAGAAGGATGGACATAATCATGGAATGAAAGGGTATCCTTGAATGGAGGTTGATCTTGATCTTGATGAGGAAGGGAATCCTGATGTTTTGTGGAAAGCATATCTTGATCATTGGATATGATGGAATCATGAGATGGTATGGATTGATTAGATGAGGTGGAAGGAGGACTTGAAAGGATACTTTTCTCTTGAGATGGAAGGGAATCATTTTGGATGAAACAAAAAGAGCTAAGGGGATCATCGTGAGGTTCTTGAGAGATGGGATCTTGGTCAAAGATTGGAAGGGGTTGCAGAATTTTGGTATCATTGGATGGAGTGGAAAGAATGCTTTGATCTTGATGTGCAAGGGAGTCGATGCTAGCATGCTTTGGACTAAGAGATTGACATGAATAATTGGATGTAGATGGTATGATAGGAGAGGATGGTTGGATGAAATTGTTAACTTGGGTGGAAGACTCATGAGGTTTATTTTGAATTATGGGAGATGAAGATATATGCATGACATGGTAGGATTGCTCAAGATTATTTGTGTTTGAGGACATAGATTTAGGTTTCTCATTTAGCCTTTGTAGAAAATCATGGATATTGAACTTGGATGATGTAGTTTTGGGTAAGGATAAAGGCTTATGAGATGGTTGCATCACTTCATTCAAATGTTGGGATTCAAGTTGTTTTTCAAGCTTTTTCAAACGATGGTCAAGATATTCAATCCTTTGGTTTCGTTCATAGGTTGTGGATGAATATGGAGGATAGCAGTTAGACATGTTTGGTTGATGGTTTTGGAAATGTTTTGAGGTGTTGCAAGTTACTAGGTGTGATGTTTGTTTGAGGTCGATTGTTTGTGTTCAGATTTGTGAATGTGGTGAATACTGTTTGAAAATCTAGAAAACACTTGACAAGCACGATGTTTTGGTGTATGCAAACGCACATGAGACAAGCACAATCCTAATAGGCCAAGGGTTTGTATACTTGATATAGCCCACCGATATACCCCGGATTGGTGCTAAACACCTTTCCTTCTCGAGAGCGGATAGCTTAGAAGTTTGGTGGCATTGGCTCCCCTCCACGGCTCATTAACGTCATTCGAGCACACCAACTTTGAATTCTTGGGTCATCACTTCCCAAGAACTGCTATCTCTACTCAAGGGAGTCAGTAGTGAGTATCTTCGGGCATGATACTGTACCCTGCACTATACCAAGCAACGGCTGAAAATGGTTGGCTTCTAAAACAATAGGTGTCTAGTTAGGGCATCCGTTCGAGTGGCCACACATGGGGCGAGAGATTAATCACCAATTAGGTGGCACTCCAGCCTGAAGAGGTTACGCTCAATAGGGTTTATGGGAGTACTACTCCGTCCGTGTGACACATCCGCACTCGTGGTACTTGAACTTTCCTCAAGCACCCATTTTATATCCCGGCTGGAAGTGGCTTGGCTTTAGCCTGTTACCGGTCGAGTCGTCCCTTAAGGTGAGTACTTTTTCCCTTAAGGCAGGCCCATTTCTAGAAATAATAACCGTTTCTCTTACACCCAGGATCACTCGAAAGTGCAAGGGGAGAGGATACTTCGATTATTAAGTCGTGAAGGTGACAAAAAATAAGGTGGGTCTGGTTTTCTGATCACCTAGTTTTCACAAGGTGAGAGCATAATCACCTACCACCTTCAAGCACAATCAGACAAAATCAAGCACATGTTCATTTTAATGCACCAATGGAAGTGTTCCTAAACTAGAAATCACAAACACCTTGTTTGAGAAATGAGTCTTCGACTAACGGAGCTGCAAAACCACAAATTAGTAGTTTCATGCCTCCTTTCTTTGACAAGCGTATGTTTTGATTTTCAATTCTTTGTCAAACGAACCTAGCAAGAGAAACCAAATTGACAAAATTAGTCACAAAACCAAAACTTGACCAAAATAAAAACCAACATAAATTTAAAGAAAAACTAATCTAGGAAAAAAAATGAAGCTAATCTAAGATAAAAAGCTAATTTAAAATTAAAAGTTAATCTAAATTAAAAATCTAAAGTTAGAGATTAAAAACTAAACTAAAAGTTAGTAAATAACTAAACTAGAAAATGAAGAAACTAAACTAAACTAAGAAAAATAAGTCAAAGAAAACTAAAAACTAAGAGCTCAATTTTTTTGTTACTCCAAAAGAAGCAATTTTTGGGAGCTCCATTCAAAAGCCACATGCTACAAATAAAATATTAGTAAACCAAAAAAAAATTGAATGAAAACAGCAAATTAAAAAAAATGATAACTTTTTCAAAATTAAACAAAAATTTAAATTGTAGATATCTATGGAAAGCTAAGATATAAAGCTTCAAAACTTAGAAAAAGTTTTGCAAAATTCTACATAATAAAAGTATTATAAACAAAAGAAAAAAATCGGATTTTAACCACTAAATCTTAAAAAACTGTGATCAGTAAAATAACCATAACTTTCTCAAATCTTAATGAAATTTCAAACCGTTTAATGTTCTGGAAAGCTGAAAATGAGACCTACAAAACCCAGAAAATATTTAGAAATATTTGATGCGTCCATTTTTTTGTACTCAAATGAAGATGACGGGTTTGCGTATGCATTCTTGGCTGTAATCTGCAAAACAACCAAAACAAACAAACCAATTTCTCTGCAAGAAAACAAATGTCAGGTTCACCAAATGTTAGATGGGGTTAGAAATCAAATAGCATAGACAAAAGTGACAGCCAACACTTCTAAGCTATTAAACCACATCCAAACAAGAGAAAACAAACAAATGGAGATTTCAAAATGAAAGAAAATAAAATAAAGTACTCCCCATATTGTAGTTGATTCTTTCTCTTGCTCTCCTTCTTGTTATGCAACTTTTCCCTCAGATTTGTTGAAACACTTGTGCAAAACCTGCAAATGGTAGCAAGAAAGTTGGAGAAGAATAGCTGTTAAAATCAAAATGGAGAAGGAAGGATGCTTTTATAGACAACCATTGGAATGGACGGTTGAGATTAATCTTCTAGAAAGATTCCAAGATCAATGGATGAGAATGCATGAGAGAGATGTTACGAAATGGATGGTTGAGATTAAGTCTCAGAAAAGATGCCAAGATCAATGGATGATAATTGATGCACCAAGAATATGCCATGCATGGAAAAGTTATGACATTGACGGCTATGACGCCTGACAGCTATGACAGACATGCAAGGCATGCAGGCTATGACAGAAATGAATGTTATGACAGAGGATTATGACAGAGCATCTTTGACTAGGTGGAGGTGCATAAATAATTTATTTTAAATTATTTATTCAAAATGGAGGAAAATGACAAGTGGAATGGAAAATAAATAATTTATCCAAATTATTTATTTAGAGAAAATGAAAAGAGGAGCATTTAATTAAATTTATCAATTTAATTAAATGGAGAGATGGAAATTAGACATGGATAATTAATTTGAATTATTTATCAAAAGAGAGGAATGAAACACAATTAAATAATTTTGACAATTATTTAATTATAGAAGAATAAAAGGTCAAGTAATGATTATTATTATTATTTGACTATAGATGAAAGATAAATAATTAAATAAAAAATGATTTATTTAATTATTGAAGAAAGGGATATATTAGCGACGCAATTAAATAATTTTAATTGATCAAGATAGAATAAAGATGAGAAGGTAAATTAATTAAATAATTAAAAACTATTTAATTAATAGAGGAATGCAGTCACACCTAATTGAATAATTAAAGTTATTCAATTATCGAAGAACAATGACCAAGAAAAATGACGCTCGTGGACTTAGGACATTTTTTAGTGTCCACACCTCCCATGCCAAGTAACCCTCAAAAGGCCTCTCCCATGGTTTGTGACTCGCTCAATCTTAATATTGTGTACATTAGGTTATGAATAGTCACTTGTGGCTATCTTAACTCTCTATTAAGTCATATTATCATTAGTATATTGTTATTTAGTTTTTTAGGTTGGCCTAAGTCTTATATAGGTGTGTCTAAGTCGGCCTAGGTGATATCCTTGGCATAAATAGGTATATATAGGAGGTTGTGAGTCTTATTTCATCATCAAGTTGTGAAGTGTGTTCTCATTAGAGATATTTGGAGGATTTCCCCCTCGAAGTGGCTTGTTATTCTCAGTTATTATCAAGTATTTGAATCATATTTCATATCACATTCTTCTATTGTGCAAGTTATTTCATAACAAGTGGTATCAGAGCATGATCTTGGCACCATAGAGGCAAGGTTTTTCTCAATTTTGGAGGCAATTTTCGAAGTGCATATCTTTGAGTTGTGAATTTTTTTGATTTTTAAAGGGTTTTTGAAGAACATATTGAAGAAGATACAGTCCAGATTATAGAATAATTGGAGTAGAATTAAGCTAATTATTGCAGAATTAGGGTTTCTACACTATTTTTTTGGAATCTACATATCTCGCACATCTTGTTGAATTGGAGTCTGATTTTTATTGGGTTTTTTAAGACATAATAAGGAAGATTACAGTAAAAATTTGAGAGAATTTAAGTTTCATTTGTGTGATTTATTTCAACATCAGTGGTTTCCATCATGTTAGGGCCTTCAACAAGGGGTAAAAAGAATGTCACTCCGGGGAAGACTCCTGATAAGGATAGTGAAACAATCAAGGATATTACTCAAAATGAGGAAATAAATAAGGTAAAGGAAGACATTTCCTCAATTAAGATGGACATGTGTGACCTAAGAGGAGATATATCAGACATATGAAACATGTTAAGCATCTATAGGGCTGAATCAAGAAAGGAGTTCTCAAGTAGCCAAGGTGTAAATTCTAGGTCAGCTACTACTGACACAAGCTTTAGTACTCCTATGGGATCTAGGAAT
Source organism: Sequoia sempervirens (assembly GCA_007258455.2). Lineage (NCBI taxonomy): Eukaryota > Viridiplantae > Streptophyta > Pinopsida > Cupressales > Cupressaceae > Sequoia > Sequoia sempervirens. The sequence continues at coordinate 148,310,424 of VDFB02168118.1, read as the reverse complement.
TTATTTCCAAAGGTGGATATGCACAAGTTCGATGGTAAGGATCCTATAACATGGATAAACCAAATGGAGAATTTTTTTGAAGTATGCCAAATCCCAAATGGACAAAAGGTCACGATGGCTTCCTTATATCTAGAACCAAATCAATTCATTTGGCATCATTGGATTTTCACTCATCGAAGTAAAAAGGGGCTCACCATCTCATGGTCAATTTTTACAGAGGAACTCCAAGCACAATATAGCAATAGCATCACAGACAACTTCTTCAGCCAGCTAGCTAAACTTCAACAATTCAAAAATTTATCCTTAAGGGTGGATACAATTAAGGAGGAAAACTTGAATGACTTATTCTTGGGTGGTCTCAAGGATCCCATTCAACATGAGGTATGCATGTTTATCCCTAGTTCCATAAATGAGTCTTTTATCTTAGCACGTAAGGTAGAGGAGAAGTATTTGATTCCTAAGAAGCAAGGGGCTAATGTGACAAGAGAGAAAGGATATTCAACACAACCTACTAAGTTGACTCCACAACAAATTGAGGAGAAAAGAGAAAAAGGCTTGTGTTTCAATTGTGATAGAAAATACAGTTGAAGACATAAATGTAGTGAAAATAAATTGTTTTATATTGAAGGTCCAAATGAGGAAGAAGAGGAGGAACCCATAATAGAAGATGAAAGGGAGTCAAATGAGGAATCACATGATTCTCAAACAATCATTTTTTGCCATGCACTCTCAGGTTTCAGCGCTCCACAAACTCTCAAGGTGGTGGGGTTCCTAAGAAATCAGAAGGTAACAGTGTTGATCGACTCAAGTAGTACTCATAATTTCATCAACAAAAAGTTAGCTACTCGTCTAAATTGTTTCATATATCCAGCTCCAGAGTTTCAAGTTTTGATTGCAGATGGTGGTGCAGTTAGTTGTTCAGGGAAGTGTCATAGCATTAAATTATCCATGGGAGATTATCAACTTGATACCCCAATGTATGCGATATCCATGGGTGCAGCAGATATAGTTTTGGGAGTACAATGGCTTACTACATTAGGAACAATTGAGATGAAATTCCAAGAACTATTCATGAGATTTCAATCAGAAGGAAGGCTAGTAGAGCTAAGGGGGTTGAAGGAAAAATCTCCACAAATGGTAAGCTCTCATCAAATGCAAAAGTTTCTTAAGAAAGGAGTGGATGGATTTGTGGCCCAACTATGTTCATTAGAAGTCTCTCAATCTAATACTCCTACTCATCTAGATTTGCAAGCTATAATTGATCATCACTTAGTTGTTCTTGGAGATATGCCTAAAGGACTTCCTCCTAAGAGGGATCATGATCATGCCATACAGTTAGTCCCAGGGAGCCAACCACCGAACATCAGGCCTTACAAGTATCCACACATACAAAAGAGTGAGATAGAAAAGATTGTTGAAGAGATGCTAGAGGCAGGAATCATCAGGCATAGCCAAAGTGCTTACTCCTGCCTGTGGTGATGGTATGTAAGAAGGATGATACTTGGCACATGTGTCCAGATTATAGAGTGCTCAACATGTACACCATTAAAGATAAGTTTCCAATTCCAGTCATTGATGATTTGCTAGATGAGAAAGATGAAGCCTTATTTTGTGCCCTTTCAATATTACAAGAAAATTGGGTGGAGGAAGCCAAAGCAGAGTGGAAAAATGATGTTGTGACAAGTAATCTCATTGAGCAATTAAAAAGTGATCCTAGTAGTTCAGATAAGTTTTGTTGGAAGGGAGATACTCTTTGGTATAAAGAGTGTTTGTATCTCTACAAGAATTCCAACCTTAAAATCAAGATTCTCACAGAGTTGCATGAGTCTCCAGTGGGTGGTCATTCAGGATTCTTGAAGACATATCATCGAGTCAAGCAAGATTTCTTTTGGGAGGGGCTAAAGGGTGATGTTCAAAAATTTGTGGCTGAATGTTTAGTGTGTCAAAGGCATAAAGGGGAGACAATTAAGACACTAGGTCTCTTGCAACCCATATCTATTCCTAGCCAGTGTTGGGAAGAAGTATCCATGGACTTCATCACAGGGATTCCCAAATCTAAAGGTCATAATGTCATCATGGTGGTAGTTGATCGGCTCACTAAATATGCACATTTCATTGCATTAGCACATCATTTTATAGCAAGTGCAGTGGCTAAAGCTTTTTTGGAGAATATCCAAAAGATACATGGTACACCTAAAGTTATTGTTAGTGATCATGATGCTATCTTCACTAGTCACTTTTAGAAAGATTTTTTCTCATGTTTGGGTACTCAATTGGCTCTTATCTCTTCATACCACCCTCAATCAGATGGGCAAGCAGAGGTTGTTAATAAGTGTTTGGAAGGATATCTATGTTGTTTCACTTCAAGGAAACAGTCTCAGTGGGTAGATTGGCTACCACTTGCAGAATGGTGGTATAACACTTCTTTTCATAGCTCATCAAAAATGTCTCCATTTTTGGCACTTTATGGATATCATCCTCCTTCCATCACATCATCAATTAAGGTGTCCCCAAGAGTTTAGGCAATAGAAGACCACTTGCTTCATCAACAACAAGTACTTTTAGGACTCAAGGAGAATTTAGCCACGGCACAAAATCGAATGAAACAACAGGCAGACCAACATCATAGTGAAAGAAGTTTTGAAGTTGGGGATTGGGTCTTCTTGCGATTGCAGTCTTATAAGCAAATCTCACTAAAGTAGCAAAGAAAGAATAATAAGTTGTCTCCAAAGTATTATGGTCCATACCAAATCATGCAAAAGATTGGTAGTGTTGCCTACAAGCTTGAATTGCCACCAACAACAAAGATACATCCAGTTTTTCATGTTTCCTATTTAAAGAAGGTAATTGGGCATAATATTCCCACTCAAACAACACTTCCCGAGCTGGATGAAGAAGGAAGAATCATTTTGGAACCAGAGTGCATTCATCAAACACACACAAAGAAGCTGAGGAATAGAACTATCACTGAGTATCTCATCCAATGGAAGAAGTTACCAGTTGAAGATGCCACATGGGAAGACAAGGAGTTCATTCAAAAGTTTCCAAACTTGATTAGCATTGAAGACAATGCTTCTTTGAAGAAGGGGGGCATGCTATGCCCTTAATATTATTGTACATCGGGCTATGAATAGTCAGCTTGTGGCTATCTTAACTCTCTATTAAGTCATATTATCATTAATATATTGTTATTCAGTTGTTTAGGTCGGCCTAAGTCTTATATAGGTGTTTCTAAGTCGGCCTAGGTGATATCCTTGGCATAAATAGGTATATATAGGAGGTTGTGAGTCTTATTTCATCGTCAAGTGTGAAGTGTGTTCTCATTAGAGATATTTGGAGGTTTTTCCCCTCAAAGTGGCTTGTTATTCTCAGTTATTATCAAGTATTTGTAGCATATTTCATATCATATTCTTCTATTCTGCAAGTTATTTCATAACATGACTTCAAATGCACCCAAAAACTCCATGGATAATAAGACATTGTGTCCTTAAAGAGTTCACTTAATGTAGAGAACACAATAGACTCTACCACTTTCTGACCAAAAATTTTCACTCCCACTTGCTTGAAAAATAGTACAAGATATGGAACTATGAAGGCATTATAGTTTAAATAATGAAACCTCCATTCAACAACATACATAATAATGATACATTTTGTCACAAACATAATTGCAAAACCCCTTTAATCTATGGTCTCTCTATTTGGCATGTTTTGCACAAATTTTTTTCTCTTGCTAGGAAGTCCCATACTATAGTATCATTAAAATTCCATTTCCTAAAAGTTATGAAATCTAAGCCCTTGTCCTATCATCATTAAAAAATGCCTACAAAAGACATATGATAGAATAAAAAAAACAACAAAGATGCCACATGATGAGATAGCAGCCTTTGTTTACATGTTACACAAATTTTCAATCTGTATATAGTTCATCTTGACACACATTCCCAATGGAAATTTAATAAATAATCATGGAATTTAATGTTGAGATTTATAGTGTTGAACTATAAGATGACCATCCACCATAGCATACTTTATGATAAATATTGGACTATTGAAAGGTAAGTTGACCATCTTCCTAGCACATGAGTATTAAGATTACTTGCTCTATACCACACATACCTTTTTGATGCCATAATGTATACATGGATAAATTTAGCAAAATGCACCTGTGTTTCTTTAGACTATTGAAGATTTAAGGCAGTCTAATGTGCAATTTCCTCCAATTGAGGGTGTTCTCTAATTTGACTAGTGTCTTGGGCTAGAAAAAATTATTGATTATTATATCCCATATATTGCTAATTAATTTTCTAACTTGTTACCCTCCCGATATGTGTGAGTGATCTAGTAATTCTAAACATTTCCTAGAAATATGCACTAGGACCCATACACCCTTGGGCACATGGGTTAATCTTCTTAGCCATGATTGATTTTTGGGAATGTCGTTGGAAACATTTTAACATTCAAAATTCAAATTTCAAGTATCATCTTTTGAGATCTAATTTTTGGGAAATTGGATAAATTCTTATAAATACCTAGTATTTTCACTATTTAAAACTAGAAGGAAGTTAGAAGGAGAATTTATGAGCAACCACATTTATCAAGAGAAATAATTCAATATTCTATTACAAAAATTCAAGATCCAAGCATCATGTCAAAGTTTATGTGAGTTCATGTTCTCAAGTTATCATTGTTTTGTGAATACTAACCATTGTTGTAGGTCTCCAAAGCATTCAATAATTTAAGCAAAGCAAGATCCAAATCCTTAAAGTGATGTGTGTGAATCCCATCCTTCAAGGAAGCCATTGAAGGGTGATGAGTTGCAACACTTTATCATTTCATCATTCCTTCCTTTCAATTATCCATTTATCATTTCCATTTCCATTGTGGAAGTATAAACACTTACATGGGGTTTGACTAAGGCAAGCCCCTAAATAGCCCAACATTTTCCCTCTCTCTAAATGTGTAGGTTTCATGTTTGAAGAGGATCGAAATAAGATTGAAGAAAACTTATCCACTGTTGAAAGTGAAGCACTAAATCTTGTTAATTAATGGAAACTCACTAACAAAATTATCTAATATTGTTTAGACAACTTTGCAAGTAGAAACAAAAGTCTCAAATCTATCACCAAAGGACCCCAAAAGTTGAGCAAGATACCCCTACCTGGCCATAGAAACCCTTGGGGAAATAAGTCCTCTTATGCATATTAAAACCAACTTTTTTGGGTAGGTACATATCTCTCTTCACTTTCTAGATCTACTTGCAAACTTCTATTCCAGTCTATTAGTTGTTGAGATATTGCAATTTACATATTAGGGCACATAATCTAATAAGGCTAATCAGTCCAAATCATTTATAATCCATTCCCATTTTTCATTAGATTAGATCCATATCTAATTGTCTCACCTTCATGGTTGTAAGTCAATCTAATCACCTTCTTGATCTATATCTTAATGAAACATTAGTAAAATACCCCTAAACACTATCCCACACAAAAATTTGAATCCTAGGATTTCCACATTAAGACCTAGGGTTCCTATTTTTCTTTGTTTCATTTTGGTTAACATGACATTCAACATCATAACCTTCTAAAATTTTAAGCTTTTCAAACCCTAGATCTAGGTTTTGCATTGCATTTCTTGCATTTCTCATTTAGGGTTTCATTTTTGTATCATAAAAGCATAAAAATTAGAAAAAAATGTAATATAGGTTGCCTTAGAATTTTCTTCAATCATTTAGATTATATCTACATTCAAATTACATTCATCAGATCTAAAATTGTTCATTGTGTTTAAATTACATCTTTCATGTTTAGGTAAAAAACACATGAAATTTTGAATAATTTTTTTTCAAAATTACATCAAATCATTATTCTCAAAACTTTGTATCTTCAAATCAGTCAAATTTTGCATATTATATCTAAAAATTGCATTAAAAATTGTCCTTTATTGTTGCATATTTGAATTTCAATCAAATTATCTTAAATTCAAAGATATTACATTGTTTTGTTTCAAATTTGCATCAAATCATCATTTTGAGCAGTTTTCATCTTACAATCAGTCAATTGTAGCATGATCACATCACAAATTGCATTCAACATTGTAAAAAAAAATCAACATTATTGCACACTTGCATTTGGCATCACTTTGTCATAAACTAACCAAAATCAAGAAAAATAGTCATTGAAAAACCTATTTGTAAACAAAAACAAAAATATTAAACAAAAAAATACACAATCAATTTTTCACTTTTTCTAAGCCCCTGTCATGGACTTAGATGCCCTTGGGCATCCTTGTCCTACTACAAGTATCTGACAAAAAATTTTCATAGTGTTTGGTCTTTGTACTTTCATTATGTTTCTTCTTGCAGATGTTTGTTCTAAATTTTTGAAATAGTATATTATGTGTGCAAGAAAGGTGTCATTTTGCTTGATTTGTTGCAAATTTTGGAAAACTATTGCATATCAAATCTACAAGCCAATTGTTTACATCATGTTCTCATTGCAAAAATCTTGTGTTATCATAGTTCATTTACTATTATCAAATCTTGTTGAGAATTTTAAATAATTATTGTTACAAACATATGATATTGAGTTTATTTCCCCTCTTCTATTATTTTTAATTGATCCCTCTCCCAATATCTCTCTGATGTGTGAGGTTAGCATGGTGAAAGAGAATGCAATCCTTGGAAATCATGATAATCATGTTCATTCTTCTCCTGATACCTTGAATATTTGGGAGGAAGGTGTCTTTGAGTTAGAAGATCCAGTCATTGAGCATCATGAGAATCTCATTTTTTTCTCTCCCCTACCTCTCCTACTTAGGAAGAAATTATTGGAAAATATCGTGAGATCATTGATACTTTTACGAATTTCATAGATGAAGATACTAAGGTGACATTAGATTCCCCCTCGATAGAATATCATCAACAAGAACTTAAATCTATTAGGGTTATGAACACACAAGTGACTATTAGGTCTCCTTTATAATTAGACCTCCTAAACCTCCTTTTGGACCTCCTAAAATTCCTTTAATTATCAGACCTCCTAAGTCACCTCTCATTATAGGACCTCTTAAACCTCCAAGTTTTAACTTAAATTTTGAAACACAACTTATTAGTAATCATGTTTTGCAACAACCATGTTATCACACTGTAGCTCACACATATAACACTAGAAACAATAAGCAACCAAAAAAAACTCCAATATCCCTTCCATTTCCTCAACCATACCTCCCACTCGCACCTAATATTCTATAGCATAGTGGTAAATGATTTGATCTTCTTGAGAAACTTCATAACACTCTTGCTAAGATATCCTTGTAGGATTTTATTTAAACATCACTTGCTTACCATGGCATGTTTCAAAGTTCTTTGAAAAACATTGTGATCCCTGCTAGTGTGCAACAAAATGATGTGGCATCTTTCATTGATAATATGAATCCACCTAACTTGGAAATTTTCTTTCATAAAAATGAATTACCTCCTTTGGAAATGAAAAAGAGAAATTTGATGATAATGGATATTATAAAGAGGGTTGGGATTAGACATACCCTTTTTTAAAATTGTTCAAGGATTAATGTTTGTAGTGTAAATATTTTTGATAAAGTTGGAGTGAACAAAAATTTAGTTCAACCCATGGATTTTTCAATCAAAATTTTTGATAATGGGGAAAAAAAATCTCTTAGGGTGATAACATTACCTGTCAAATTTGGTAAGGTTACACTACAAACTCCTATCCATGCCATTACTCATGATCTTCCTATAGCATCGAAAAATGTCATTGGGGACATTTTCACGCTTGTTTGGGCCCTCCTTTTGAAATTGGGCTTAATGTTGCCTTGATTTAGTGTTGTAATGTGGTTGGAACATTCACATTAGGTATTGGACCCTTGTGAACTAATGAATTTAAATTGTACGTTGCTAAAGTGTTATGAAGTTTTGTAACACTTTCACACTTTTCTAAGGTTTTATCAATTAATAAACCCCTTTTTTATTAAAATAAGCATTAATATTACCTTATTTGAAGTTTTTTAAAGTGTTGTAAGACACTTCCACACTCTTCTAGGATTTTCATTAATAATTGGCCTTTCTTATGCTTTAATTGGCCCTATTTTGCATCCACAAGCCTCATTTATTACATATTTTTGAGGATAATCTCGACATGAATCAATATCCAATCATAATTTAGATGCTTCTAGCTTGTGTGGCCTAGATTTAGTGATATAGGACTCATTCTCCACCTTGGATGAATGGGTCCCACCTAGGTCTTTTGGTACCAAACCGGATTTCACACATTTCTAAGAACTTTTGATTTTTGGTCCACGCTAGATGGGACTCATTCGCCATCTTGGGTGGATGAGTCCCATGTGGCCCAACATTAAAATTAATTCAAATTTTTGGTGGGATTTTATTCTCCTAGATTTGATATCAGCTTGTAGTGTTGTAATTTCGGGAATTCTTGCATAATTAAGTATACATACAAGGTTCTTTCACTCATATTTTCATCCAGCAATTGAATAATAAATCAAATGTTCACAAGAGTATTCAAAAGCATTCAAGTGTCTTCAAGAGCATATTTTCAAGCATTCTAGAGCATTATTCAAGTATCAATCATCATATCAAATATTTCATGCATCATGTTATTTTAGAGCTAGCAATTATGGTATAGGATTTTGTGATTCAAGAAAGCATTGCATTCAAGATTAACATCATCCAAGCAAGAGCCAAAGTCTACATTCATTGGAGCCATTTCCTAGATATTTGTAACACTTTATTACTAGGGTTTGGTGAGTTGTGACAATGTTATTTGTTCATTCATGATTCTCCATTCTTAATTGATTTCATTTCAATGATTGATTTCCAAAATAAGGTTTGACTAAGGCAAACACCTATCCACTAACCGCACAACATTTTTTCCCTCTCCTTTGTTTGTGATTTTTAGGTCTAGGTTGTAGATTTCCTAAAGATCGAGATTGGAGAAAATTTCCAAGTCATTCAAAGTTTTCAAAGTTGTCATTAGGCCTTGGAGAACCTTGGAGGAGACCTCTAGGTTGCAATTTAGAGATTTGGATCCAAAAATCACCTCGGAAGGATAGAGTAGACAAAGAAGAGAAGGATCAGCTTTTAAAGTTGTAGAAAATCCCAACTAGACTAATTTTCCACTTTTGGTGAATGAGTCTCAGTTCCAGTCAATTTTTAGGAATTTGCAGATTTGGATGCCCTTTTCCTTGAAACTTGTTCTTGCACAGTTTCCCAATAACTAGACTGATTTTACCAACTTTTTGAATAAGTCCTTGTCAATAGTAAAGGAAAAAATCTAGTGATTCAAACCTCCATTCAACCATCTCTAGTTTCCTAGGAGCACACATTCAGTTTTGTAGCTTTATGTGTTGTTCCATTCACTTTTCTAGAACATTTAGTGTTAGTTTGCATTCAATTAGGGTTTTACATTTCAACTTGCATTTATTTATATTTTTCCAAGTATAAATTTTGTGGTCAACCCCTTATTAGATCATATTCATCCCCTATAACAACCCTCTTGCAAGATCTCTTTCTCTTTTGCATTGAGATCTCAAGGGTTTGTTCTTGAGTGAAAGTGAAAATTTCCATTTTAGCTCCTAAACCCTATAAGGGAAGCAAATAATTTTCCATCTTTCATTTTGGTGAACCTACATTTAGAACATTTCATTTTCTGCTTTGGAGTGCATCATCATCCTAAATTTAGCTTGCATTAACATTACATTAGGAATTGAATTGGTTAATTTTTATTCTACGATTTCAAAGTTTTTATTAGTGAAAGCTCATTTAGCTTTTATTCTTGCATCTCATTTTATTCAAAATGATTTAAAATATGCATTTGCATCTCAACTACATATCAAAAAAAGTAAAAAGCATAAAATTTAATCAAAAATTTCTAAAATTTTTGAAAAAAATCATCACTAGGACTCATTCGCCACCTTGGGTGAATCAGTCCCTTTGCATACTTTGTATTTCATTTTTTGGCATTCAAACTTCAGTTTCTGAGTTTTTGTTTGCTATCATTGTGTTTCTATTTCAATTTCCAAAATTTTTGTTTTAAGCATTTCATTGATCTTAGCTTATATTGCATTTGCATTTACCTTGCATTTAGTAACCCTTGCATGAGTATTTGGTGTCCTATTGCTAACACTATAGTGAGAAATTTTTTGATATTCATGGCATCCTACAATAGCACAATCATTGTGGACCTTGGGCTTTCTATCTCTTTCACTCCTAGTGTTGACACTGGTACACTAGGTATGGATAGCACCCTTAGCAACTATTTTCCTTCAAGTAGTATGCATGTTGAAACAAGGAATGATAGTGTCCCACAAGAAAAAATAACTCAAATTCGTGAGAACCATGCAAATCTACAACATCAAGTGCAAAATGACAAGATTTCAACTACTGCTATTACTACTATAGACAACATTCACTACATGCTAGGTCCCAATGACCCTATATTATGCATCTTGAGGCATATTTTGATCAAAAACTCGATAAAATCAACAAATAAACTTAATTTACACACTCCCCAACTTTCTAGTAAGAAAAATACCCCATGTGGGACCCATTTATCACTTTGGGCGAATGAGTCCCATTTGGCCTATTTTTGAGGTATTCAACATGATTCTATAAATAATGATCATCTAGATGACATGATAGGAGTGATAGACATCATTCCTTGTAAGGGCTAAACTAAGAACCCTCTTGACATTGCTTTCTCCTCTAAGGATATACTTCAACACGCACTCGATGGTCCTCTTTACATAGTTGACCGTATCTATGACAAGCCCACTAATGGGATACTAATATAGATCCGGCCTATGGAGAGAATGTGATCATTGAGGAATTCTTACCTTTTCATGATCTCTATCAAGATATATATGATAAACCAAAAGCATGGATCAAGATGCACAATGGTTTGGCTTGCCCTATGATAGGATCAATCACTCTTCCTTTACAAATAGGACCAAAAATATTAGATACCTCATTCTTGATCATCCCACAATCGGACCAGTTTCATGTGAAGCTACACTATCCATGGATTCACTCCATGAAATTTGTCCCTTTAGTTGTACATAAATGCTTAAAGTTTCCCTTTGACAATCAAGTATTCAATTTCCACCATAGTGGCTTTAACCCATTATCCTCTAAAGGTAACTTTTCCTTAGATTTATTTTAGCCTAAGCCCATGGAACCTATTAAACCATGAGAAGAATTCTTTTTATTGTCCTATCAAAAGTTCAAGGAAAAGAAGATAGTAGAACTATCCCTCCAAAACATGTCACCACCCACAACTGAACCCACCATCCTAGATGAAACCATGCTTGAACCTAAAGAAATTCCAACAAATCAAGACCAACCTAAAATAGAGGCTTCACCCACCTCCTGTGAAAGACCAAGAGATAGTGAAAACAACCCCTTCACACCTCCTCGAATAAAGTAGGTTTACAAAGTCAAAGAGAAAGTGGTAAAAAAACCTCCCATGGTTCCTTCCATTCTTCCCCTGAGGGAAGCAAAGAACTCAATGGTTGATCAAACCACTTCTACACAAGTGCAACTTGAAAAAAAAATATAAAGAAAAAAGGTGCTAGAGAGCATAGGTGTAGACATCGTGCCCTTGCTCATAGATTACATGAAGAATTAAACAAATAAAATCAAGATCCAAACTTAATCTAAGCAATTCATGGCCAACCTCCCCATTCATCACAACAAAAATAATCCAATACAACAAACACAACAAGAGTTAAAATATTCCATGGAAATTTCTATTCAACCTCTTGTTGTGATTAACTTGGATGATGATGATGGGGGCACTAAAATTGATGAAGAGGTACATAATGAATTGAATAAAATATTTTCCTAGTTCATGAGCTTAGAAGAAAAATCTCCTACAAAGAGTGTTGAACTTGGTATTAATCCTAGTTCAGCACTTGCTATTGTCCCTTTGGCTAGTTGTTGGCCTTTGGTATATTAGGAACATGATTGGGATGCGAATGACCTACTAATAGGTTGAATCGCATGTGGCTTACTATTCTTATGCATTATTTCATTTTCATTTTTTTTTGTGTGATTCCATGTGCATAATGTGATCCACTGTGACATTTTGTTTAATGTTCTCTCTCTCTTTGTGACATTTTTCTATATGTACCCTCATTCTTCTCTATGTCATAATCATTTTTCATTTGTCTTGTGTTTTCCTTATTGGGATGATGCAAGGCATTGAGACATTCATGTCTCTTTCATGTTGACCCAAAATCCTTTCTTTTCATTTTGTGTCTGTTGTGCTTTCCTTTTGGAGATGACATAAGGCATCAAGACATTAATGTTTCTTCCATGTTGGCCCAAAGTGTTTTCTTTGTTTTCCCCCTCTTTTTGTCATTCTTCTTGTTCTATGTGTATTTTGGGAATGATGATAGTTCCAATCTCTCTTAAAAACATTGCAGCAAGAAACATACTGACCCCAAATCCATAGATACCTTATGTGTTCGGTGTTTTTCATTTTAGGGGAAAACCCTCTCTTCTCTTTTTCTCTTATATGATGTAGCTTTACTTCAAAACATATGACTTGGAATAGATATTTCCAAGTTGGCTCTCATGTCTTTTTGTTGGAATTTATTATTCGCTACTTTAAAGTAATTGCTCACAGTAATGAACAATTTCTTTAAAGTGGAGGCATACATTGGCATTATTGTTTTTCATTTTCCTTTTTCATTATGCAATTTTATTACTTCATACAATGCATTTTTTTCTTTGTGGATGACATTGGGTATGATGTACTTCAAGAGCATGATCTCTCTTAGCATATCACATTCCTCTCAGTGGCTTGATGTGACACACTACATCCCCTAAGTTGTGAATTTTCTATTCTTTGATTGGTCCTCTCTTGGAGACATTAGGCACAATGTTCCCTAAAATTAAGACCTCACATGGACTAAGAAAAACTCCTTTGAACATCCATAATTGTTGCATTTTACATTTATATGGCCACCTTGCATAGCATATCTTGCATGCCTATGGAGCCATCCTATTTGTTCATGAGCTCCAGGCATACAAAGTTTTTCATGTCTCATGAAGCTTGAAAATAATTTTTTGTGTGGCACCTTATTAAAGAATTAGGAGGTATAAATTTGGTATGGTTTGAGTGGAAAGCCTAACTGAGGCATGACTTTACTCATAGCCACTTGCATGTGTGTGTGAGTGCGTACCATCCATGAGTGTATGTTTTTCACCTTTTTGGACTTCTCACCAAATGGACAGCCTAAAGTTTCATCACCTCAGAGTGAGTATGTTTTTTTTAGAAAAATAGCCTAGATCTAATCCACATCATGATGGAAAAATGGTCAAAGCTTGATCAACCTCTCTTTTTTTATGTTCTTTTGTGCCTATGTTGGTTTGTCATGGGATCTTGATCCTAGAGGATTGATCACCTCTCTTGATCATTTTCATCCTATCTTATTTGAATTAGTACACTTGAACCCCTCTTGATGCATGATTTCTATTCTAGTGTGAGCTTGAAGCAAGTTCATCATCTCACTAAAGTGGGGGCTAAATGTAGTGTCAAAAAATGTCATCGGGGACATTTGCACACTTATTTGCGACCTCATTGTGAAATTGGGATTAATGTTAACTTGATTTAGTATTGTAATGTGGTTGACACATTCACATTAGGTCTTGGTCCCTTGTGAACTAATGGATTTAAATTGTACCTTGCTAAAGTGTTGTGAAGTGTTGTAACAAACTTTCACACTCCTCCAGACTTGTAATTAATAATTGGTATTTCTTATGCTTTAATTGGCCCTATTTTGCATCCACAAGCCTCATTTATTGCAAATATTTTTTAGGATAATCCTAACACCAATCAGTATTCAATCATAATTTAGGTGTTTTTGGCTTGTGTGGCCTAGATTTAGTGCTCTAGGACTCATTCTCCACCTTGGGCGAATGGGTCCCACCTAGGTCTTTTGGTCCCAAACTAGATTTGACACATTTCTAAAAAAAAATTATTTTTTGTCCCATACATTATGCCAAATGGGACTCATTTGTGATCTTGGGTAAATGAGTCCCGTGTGACCCAAAATTAAAATTAATTCAAATTTCTAGCAGGATTTTATTCTCCCAGATCTAATGTCTACTTGTAGTGTTCTAATTTTGGGAATTTTTGCATAATTGAGTATAAATACAATGTCCTTTCACTCATATTTTCATGTAGTAATCTAATAAGAAATCAAGTATTCACAAGAGTATTCAATAGAATTCAAGTGTCTTCAAGAGCATATTTTAAAGCATTCTAGAGCATTCTTCAAGTATCAATCATCGTGTCAAAATTTCATGCATCATGTTGTTTTAGAGCTAACAATTGTGGTGTAGGATTTTTTTATTCAAGCAAGCATCACATTCAAGACTAACATCACTCAAGCAAGATTGAAATTCTACATCCATTAGAGCCATTGCCTACATGTTTGTAGCACCTTATTGCTAGGGTTTGGTGAGTTGCAACATTGTTATTTTTCCATTCATCATTCTTCATTCTTATTTAATTTCATTTCAAGGATTGATTTCCAAAATGGGGTTTGACCAAGGAAAACCCCTATCCACTAACCCCACAACATTTTTCCCTCTCCTTTGTGTGTGATTTGTAGGTCTAGGTTGTAGATTTCCTAAGGAGTAAGATTGGAGAAAGGTTGCAAGTCATTCAAAGTTGTCAAAGTTGTCACCAAGCCTTGGAGAAGAGCTACAGGTTGCAATTTGGAGATTCAGATCCCAAAATCACTCAGGAAGGACAAAGTAGATAGAGAAGAGTGAGATCATCTTTTGAGGTTGTAGAAAATACCAACTAGACTAATTCTCCACTTCTGGAAAATGAGTCCCAGTTCCAGTCAAATTTTCAAGACATTTCAAATTTGGATACCCTTTGCCTTGAAACCTATTCTTGCACAGTTTCCTAGAAAATGGACTGATTCACCCAGCTTGGCGAATGAGTCCTAGTCAATAGTAAAGGTAGAATTTTTAGTGATTCAAACCTCCATTCATACATCTCTAATTTACTAGGTGAACACATTCGGTTTTGTAGCTTTTTGTGTTGTTCCATTCACTTTTCTAGGTCATTAAGTGTTATTTTGCATTCAATTAGGTTTTTACATTTCAACTTGCATTTATTTATCTTTTCTAGGTCTAAACTTGGTGGTGAACCACTTATTAGATCATATTTATCCCCTAGAAAAACCCTCTTGCAAGGTCTATTTCTCTTTTGCATTGAGATCTAAAAGGTTTGTTCTTGAGTAAAAGTTAAAATTTCCCTTTTTGGTCCTAAACCCTAGAAGGAAAGCAAACAATTTTCCACATTTCACTTCCATACAATATTCTCTTGATTAGACCATGGATTCATGAAATGAATGGAGTTCCTTCAATGCTTCATCATTCAATGAATTACATATACAATAATAAGGTTTACATGATAAAAGCTAATCCAAAATATGAAAACTATTTACAAACTAAAGATTGAATGACAAATCTTGTTAGAAAATTGACACCAACTACAAAAGTGGAACCTTTACAAGTTAAAGAAAAAGATGAGATCCTTCCATCCATGAAAAATTTGTTAGTTGATGACTAGGAATTATTGGGTTTTACACCTATGTTCATTGAAGAATACAAGATTACACAAAAATCAAAAAAAGAGAAAGAAGCAATAATGGTATCAATAAAATTTATTACTAAATCATAAAAAACATCTAATTCCATACCTTCTAGCAAAGAGGAAAACACAAATTAGACATCCAATTATGATGAAGATGATTAAGAAAGGTCAACTTCTTCAAAAAAATTGGAAGCCATTTATGGAAGGGGTTATAAACTTTTGAAATAAGTTGGCTATAATGGAAAAGGGTGTGGTGTAAAAGAACAAGCAATTTGTGTTCCCATAGAGCCTAGGATGCAAGAAAAAACAAGAGGTTTGGTGCACGAGCACCTCTACAATTTTTGCTTGTCAATGCATTTTTGTGGATTCTAGGTTTGGTGTGAGTCATTTCATGATTTAATAAGGTCAATGTGACAAAAATATGATGTAATTTGGTTCATTAGGCGGCTTTAGGAGTTTGGTATCAAAGTTGTCAATGAATGTTACTTTTTTGAAAAGGGGCTAAATGCATTTTTTATGCTAATTAGGATGGTAGTTGGAAGTTAAATGGTCAAAATTTTGAAATTTTGTTGGTGGCCATTGGAAAGGTATGCAAATATGTTTAAAAATCCTCTCAAACATTCGAGGCAAATTGGCTTGAAGAATTTTTGGTGATATAATACAAGATTGCTCTGTTTTAAAGTTTTTTATTGTGTTCTCTTGTGTATTTTGAATATGTATGATCTCGTACAGCCTATAATCAATGTGAGACTCATATACTTTGGTGGAGAATTTTTCAATATTTTTTTTGAATCTATTTAGGAATTTTTTCATTAAGATTTAGAGAACAAGCAAATTTTCTGTAGCTTGATTGGTTGTTAGGGTTTTCCTGGGTTTGACAAGAAAAATAGAGTTTTAAGGCCATTCCAACTTAAGGTAATTTTGTAAATTGGTGGAATGGGCCTAGTAGGAGTTAGCTTTATTATTTTTATAGTAGTGAGGCAAGGTGATGTCGTGGGAGATGAATTTGCACTTGCTTAAGCTTGGAAAGTTTGAGTGCCAAGAATGAATTTATTGGTTTTTGTGTAGGACAACAAAGAATGGAAGTGAACTGACAAAACTAATGATGGATATGTTAGTTTGGTGACTGGTCGGATGTATGTTTAAAGGTTTTTAGGTTAGTGGAGAATAAAATCTAGACCTCCTTTGGAAAAGAGGCCTAATTAGGCTTAGAAGCAATGTTGCTGGTAATATTTTGATGTGTTGGCCCAAAACAACCCTAAGCAAGGGTTTCATATGTTGTATAACAACATATTGGTTTCTTGAAAGTGTGTTCATAAAGTGGTAAAAAGATCATCAGAGGGAGATATAGTTGAATAAGTGTGTCTCCTTGGCTACAAGCCAATAGGTGGGTTATAAAAGGGAGTTACCCTAGAAGGTGTTTGTGACCTTGGAAATTGGTTGGAATCTAGTTGTTTGAGCCTTATATCACCCTACCTTATATCAGGTGGTATTAGAGCTTAGGGTCAAGATCTATTGGAGAAATTATTGTGAGATACAAGAAAGAATATTGAAGTTAGAGCATCCAATATGCCTCCTAAAGGTAGATCAGTGGTTTCTAGGGAACTTAGATCCCTAAGAGAGAGCTAGGAAGCCATGATGGCTAGAATGGAAGCACTGGAGTCAAGATAGAGAAGAGGTAAGGGGATGGCACAAGATAGTGACCCCAAAGAAGAAGAGGAGGAACAAGTAGAGAATCCTCCTGCAAGACAATAAGGAGAGTTGGATCCTAAAGAGAGAAAGCTTCCTCAAGTGCTCAAGGTTGCCAGAGGTGCAGCTCAAGAGGTAAAAATGGAGTTACCAATGTGTGGTGGAAAGATTGATGGAGAGGAGGTTATTGAGTGGATTGATGTTCTTCTTAATTACTTTGATTACAAAGAGATACCAGAGGATAAGAAGGTCAAATTTTCAAAAACAAAATTGAAGGGACTAGGACTAACTTGGTGGAATTACACCCAGAAGGAGAGGTCAAAGAAAGGAAAGTACAAGATCAATTCTTGGGACAAAATGGTAGCAAAGCTAAAGGGTCAATTCCTTCCTACTGATTATGAAATACAAGTGTTAAGAAGATTGCAAAATCTAAAACAAAATGAGTTGGATGTGGCTACTTATACTGAAGAATTTCACAAACTTGGTATAAGGTCTGGTCATATAGAAAATGAGAAAGAAAAGGTGGCTAGGGTTGAAGCCACAATAGTGGTTTACAATTTGATGGAGGAAGGAAAATTGAGAAAAAATGACCCCATTGCAAAAAAATTGGTTTTAGGGGTTTGAATGAACATACAAGTTCAATCGAACCAAAAAGGGGTTTAACAAAACTAGGGTTCGAGCAAACCCATTAATTACTAGGTCCATATTTCCTGCCCAAGAAAACAAAAGAAAATGCATATTGAAGTGGGTTTGAATGAACTAGGGTTTGAATGAACCCCTAGGGGTTTGCTCAAACCCCTCTGTGTTAGTACGAACCCCCCTTATTCCTCATTCTCCCCTTGAAACAAAAAAAATACCTAATTTTTTATGCTTTGAAGCTCGAGTTGAGGATGAAAATGGAGGAATCTTCACAAACCCAACTATAATTAGGTAGTCCTCAGAATGAGCTATCCAACGAATATAATTTTAATATATTTTGGTTTTATTATGTATTTGTTTTTTAACTTTTATTAAAAATAGGTTTTTCATCGAAAATGAAGGTCTCTATTCTGCACATGTGGAAAAATAGCATATTATCAAAAAAAATTGAGAAATATGAGTGCACCAGATATTGAAGTCCTTGATCCAATAAAAAGAAAATTGAATTTTGATATATAAAAAAAAGGTTATGTGTTATACAATCGCACTATGTCTGAATTGGAATTGGTTTGACTTTGAAATTTGATTAAAGAAAAAATATTCAATAAAAAACTATCCAACCAAGTGGAAGCACTAGATATTAGAGTTACAAATCTAAATTTGAAATAATTAGAATTTTATCCTTCATGGAAAAAAATTTATGCATTATACAATGTACGTCACTTTTAAAAATGTTGATTTCTAAAAAAACAAGTTTTTTGTGGGAGATGGAGAAAGAAGTGCAATATAATTCCAAAAAAATTGAAAAAAATATTTATAGAATCTAGAGACAAAATTTGATGAGACTCTAGTTTGCATCACCTTCAAATTCCTCATAGATTAGCCACTATAGGTGCCCGGATGTGAAGATTTAGTTAAAAATAATAATTTTAGTGTCCATTTTGGCCAAAAATTGTAAACCACTATTGTGGGATCACCCCTAGATACTTGAATGGATTGAGATCAACAATCCAAGATGAACTCAACTTAACCATTCTTAGGACAGTAGAGGAGTGCTTTCAAATGGCTATAAAGGCTAAAGAGAAGATCGAGAGAAGGTTGGAAAAGCAATCTAAGGGTAGAGGAAAGAGTTTCAGGGGTAGAGGTAATCCTGGAGGAAGAGGTTATCAAAGAGGACACAATGAACAAAGAACAAGCCAATAATCTAGTGAAGAAAAAAGAGGGAATTTTAGAGGCAGAAGACCAGAAGGTAGGGGCAGATTTAGTGGACAAGGAAAGGGTTATAATTCCTTCTCAGGAACATGTTATAACTATAATCAGTATGGACATCCTTCTTGGAAGTGCCCAGAAAAACAAAGTACAAGTCCTCAAAGTGGAAAAAGAAGAACTCAACTTGTTCATGAAGAGGATGAAGAAAGTGTGAACTCACCATCTCTTTGTGCCACAATAGAAGTAGGAGAGGCTTTGATGATCAAGAGAACACCAATTAAAGTTCCAACCATCAAGGAACCCCCTCAAAGGAAAGCTTTGTTTTGGATAACATGTAAGTCCCAAGGGAAGGTATGCAAAGTGATCATTGATTTTGGTTCAATAGATAATATTATATCTTTGGAAATGGTAGAGAAACTCAAGATGAAAAGGTTACCTCATCCTAATCCATACAAGATTTCATTGTTCAACAAGGGGCAGCAAGTCCTTGTGAATGAGTAGGCTTGGGTAGAGTTCTCTATTGGACCTTATCAAGACAAAATTCTTTGTGACATTGTGCCCATGGATGTGTGCCACCTACTTCTTGGTAAGCCTTGGAAATATGACCGAAAAGCTCAACATGATGGTTACAAAAATGAATATAAAATTGTGAAGGATAGTGTGTCAATCACCTTAGAACCCATGCAAGAAGATGATAGGGTAGTTCATGAAGGTCCTAGTGTGATGATTGTGAAGGAGAACGTGTTTTTGAAGGACTCAGAGAAAGAAGAGGTTAGTTTTTCCATTGTAGGGAAACCTATTTCTAATGGAGCAATAGATCAAATTGAAGTTCCTAGTGAAGTGCAAGCTTTTCTTGACAAGTATGAGCATATAGGGACAAAGGAAATGTCTAATGCATTACCACCAATTAGAGAGGTCAATCACCATATTGATTTGATATCAGGTGCAAGCTTTCCTAATAAGACAGCATACAAGATGACCCCTCAATATAATGAGGAGATCAAAAAGCAAGTTCAAGGGCTGCTAGACAAAGGTCTAATCAGAGAAAGGCTAAGTCCCTATGTTGTACCAACAGTGTTGGCTCCAAAGAAGGATGCAGATTGGAGGCTATGTAATGATTCAAGAGCAATAAACAAAATCACCATAAGGTAAAAATTTCATATCCCTAGAATGGGGGACTTAATGGATAGCTTAGTAGGTGCTAGATACTTTTATAAGATCTATATTTAAAGAGTGGTTACCATCAAATAAGAATTAGGGAAGGAAATGAGTGGAAACAGGTGCAGTTTTGAGTCAGGATGGAAAACCAGTGGCCTTTCTATGTGAGAAACTTAATGATTCCAAGAGAAGGTACTCTTCTTATGACCTTAAAATCTATGCTATGGTTCAATCTATCAAAAAATGGAGACATTACTTATTTCCAAAGGATTTTTGGTGTTAATTGACAACCATGCACCGAGTTATTTGAATATCCAAGAAAAGTTAAGTCATAGGCATATGAAATGGATGGAGTACTTGTAGGCCTATACCTTCTCTATTAAGCACAAAAAGGGTCAAGAAAAAAAGTTTTTGATGATCTTAGTAGAAGAACAATGTTGGTGCAGGAAGTGCAATTCCAAAGCATTGGTATTGATTCACTTAAATGTATGTATGCACATGATGATGACTTCAAGGAATATTTTTCTATTTGCAATTAGTTTCAGGGTAGTTTTCATAGTGATTATGTAGATTATGTTTTTCAAGATGGTTTATTGTTCATGGGATCCCAAATTTGTGTATCCAAGTGCTCCATGAAAGCCAATTTTGTGTAGGAGAAACATAGTGGGAGTTTTAGTGGTCACTTTGGAATTGATAAGACATTGGAGTAGGTCAAAAGGTTCTACTACTGGCCAAAGATGGATGTTGATGTGAAAAGGTTGTTGAAGGTTGTGGAATCTATCAAATGGAAAAGGGAACAAGTTCAAATGCTAGTTTTTATCAAGCTTTACCAGTCCCTAACCATCCATGGGAGTCTATTAGTATGGAATTTGTTTTAGGACTACCTAAAACTCAAAGGGGAAATGATAATGTCTTTGTAGTGGTAGATAGATTCAGCAAAATAGCACATTCCATTGCATGTAGAAGCACTAATGATGCAATACATATTGTTGGGTTGTTTTTTAAAGAAGCTTTTAGGATTCATAGATTGCCCTTAACCATTGTTTCTAAGTTTATAGGTCATTTTTGGAGGACCTTGTGGAAAAATTTAGGCACAAAGTTTCAATTCAACTTAGCATACCATCCAAAAATTGATGGCCAAATAGAGGTTTTCAATAGGTCAATTGGTAATCTATTGAGATTTCTGACTAAATAGCATGGAGAATCATGGGATGTTGTTCTTCCTCAAGAAGAGTATGCTTACAATGACTCAGTAAACATAAGTATAGGGAAGAGCCCTTTTGAAGTGGTTTATGGGATGAATCCTAGAGGTATCTATGAGCTTAGAGATCTGAGGGCCATGGAAAAGAAGAGTGTAGTAGGTGAGGACTTTGTAATTGCAATGAAAGACATCCATGATTAGGTGAAAGAAAACTTGAAGAAGAGTGTGGAAATATACAAATAAAAATCATATTTGAAAAGGAAGGATGTGCAATACAAAGTTGGGAATATAGTCCTTTCTCATATAAAAAAAGAAATACTTCCAAAGGGAAAATACACAAAGTTAATTATGAAGAAGATAGGTCCCTATAGAATAGTGCACAAATTTTTCCAAAATGCCTATGAGATTGAATTGACACTGGGAGTTGCCATATCTCCTATTTTTAATGTAGTGGACTTGTATCCATTCAAGGTTGTTGTGAATGTAGATGATGATGTTGTAGGTATTTCTGATGTTGAAGATGAAGAATGGGTGAAGGACTTACCTCCTAGCTAGCCAATGAAGTTTGAAAGCATTGTTGATAAAAGGGATATTAAAAGAACAAAAAAGAAGGTCTAGAATGAGTATTTAGTCAAATGGCAGGGTTTTTCCATTGAAGATTCCCAATGGATGAATGAAGAAGACATAAAGCAACATGGTTCCTCTGTCAAAGATCTCATTTCATCTGGAGGATGACATTCTTCCCCCCTGGTTGAATGGTGTAGGAGCACCTCTACAATTTTGTCTTGTCAATGCATTTTTGTGGAGTCTAGGTTAGGTGTGAGTCATTTCATGATATAATAAGGTCAATGTGACCAAAATATGATGTAATTTGGGTCATTAGGTTGTTTTAGGAGTTTGGTGTCAAAGTTGTCAATGAATGTTACATTTTTGAAAAGTGGTTAAAGGCATTTTTTATGCTAATTAGGATGGTAGTTGGAAGTTAAATAGTCAAACTTTTGAAATTATATTGGTGGCCATTGGAAAGATGTGCAAATAAATTAAAAAATCCTCTCAAACATTTGAGGTAGGTTGGATTGAAGAAGTTTTGGTGATATAATACAAGATTGCTTTGTTTTAAAGTCTTTTACTGTGTTCTCTTGTGTATTTTGAATTTGTATGATCCTGTACATGTTGTAATAAATGTGAGACTCATATAATTTGGTGGAGAATTATTCAATCCTTTATTTTAATCTATTTAGGAATGTTTTCATTAATATTGAGAGGAGAAAAGGAAAAAAATTGTAGCTTGACTGGTTGTTAAGGTTTTCTAGGGTTTGACAAGAAAAATGGAGCTTTAAGGCTATTCCAGCATAGGGTAATTTTGTAAATTGGTGGAATGGGCCTAGTAGGAGTTAGCTTTATGATTTTTGTGGTAGTGAGGTAGGGTGATGTTGTGGAAGATGAATCTGCACATGGTTAAGCTTGGCAAGTTTGAGTGCCAAAAATGAATTTAGTGGTTTTTGTGTAGGACAACAAAGAATGGAAGTGAACTGTCAAAAATAATTATGGAAATGTTAGTTTGGTGACTGGTTGGATGTATGTGTAAATTTTTTTAGGTTGGTGGACAAGAAAATCATAGACCTCCTTTGGAAAAGAGGCCTAATTAGGCCTAGAAGTAGTGTTGCTGGTCATATTTTGGTGTGTTGGTCCAAAACAACCCTAAGCAAGGATTTGATATGTTTTATAACAACATATTGGGTTCCTGAAAGTGTGTTCATCAAGTGGTGAAAAAATCATTAGAGGGAGATATAGTTGAATAAGTGTGTCTCCTTGGCTACAAGACAATAGGTGGGTTATCAAAGGGACTTACCCTAGAAGGTGTTTGCGACCTTGTGAACCGGTTGGAATCCTGTTGTCTGAGCCTTATATCACTCTACCTTCCATCAAGGACTTGGATATTCTCCTTCAAAAATAATAAAAAACATCAAAAATAATCACTTAATCAATAGCATTAGTTGTTGCTCCTTGTCATGTGGTAGTTATAAAGGTGTGTATCCACAGATCTTTCAATGAATGAAGTTTTCTCTATAATATTTCTATATGAAAATCAATAATCTATATATTTTTCAATTATCAATTCCATGAAAATGGTTGAGAGAAGACTTTTATTTTTGTTCATAAAATAAGAAGAGTTAAGATATAACTTAGAAATTAATTCAAATACTATAATTATTTTAGATTTCAATTCAAATAATATCATCATTACCATTCAATTATTTATATCATGCAATGAATTATAGGAAAACATAATTGAAAGCAAAGGGGAGAGTTAATGGAGACACATTACATAAAAGGAAAAATTCACTATTTTATCATTTTCACTTTAATATATTTGTGTGTGTATCTTTCTATATGCATGTGGATATAGAAATGTATATTTATGTATCTTATGTGATAATAAGGTGGTTTATTTCAAGAAGAAGACAACACCTCAAACTTTATAGGTAGGGTTAGGGTTTAAGGAACCCTCCATGCTTTCATAATGCTCATTTGGTCTAGCCCATGTTGAGTACCTACAATATCCTGAGCATCCAGAAATAAAAATCTGCAATATAGAGAGGAAAATGCTATTGATGCAACCTCCTTTTTAGCATCTCAAAATTTCCTTTTTGATCATTTAATGGTATTACAATTTGTATAATATCCCTAAGGTTTTACTATTTACATGTGTTTATTATCATATAAGTTTTTCCAACTCAATCCATTTCCTTAAAATGCAGGTAAAATAGAAAACACATCCTTGAATCCTTATAGCTACATCTCATTGAAAAAGAGGAAAAAAAATCTAGAGAGGGAATCTTGCAAAAATATGCAACCTCTTGTTTAGCATCTCAAAATTACATTTTTAACATTTACAATTTTTCCCTATTGAAATATTCCTACATGGACATCACTACCCCTAAAAAACAAGAAGACCCTAACCTTCTTATCACACCCTCTTGTTTTAGCTTCCAATAAACTAGGTTTAGTAGTGAAACAATGAAAATAGTGGGCTTTATCTTTTATGAGATGGAGCACAAGGGATAGGGTTCCTCATATTTCACTCAAGTTTCACTCAAGGATACCCTAGAGATCTCAATCCTATGGTAGAATGAAAGAAGTAGATTTGCTAAAGGTTGTCCTAGGGAATGCTTAAAGATGTAGAAGAGGCTCACCACCAAGCTATGGCTTGAAAAGACTAGTAACATGCAATTTCTAATTATGAAACTTAATGATATGCAAGACTACAATAAATGACCTAGAAATAGTTACAAAACATAATAGAAAACTTGGAAATCTAATAGGTGCACTTAGAAACATGTAGTAGCTCAGAATTAACTCTAAAATGCTAAAATTGTTGAATTTAAGGCACATTAGGACTCATACACCAAGTTGGGAATATCAGTCCTAGATTAGGGTTTATGGGCTGAAACAAGAATTTGATGATGCCAAGTCTGGATCTTTAGAAATCTAGAAAAGTGGCTATATAGGGACTCATACACCAAAAGTGGTGTATAAATCCTTCTTGGATTTTTTGGAGAATCAAGATCTGAATCTACTCCTCAATCTCTACTCTATCTTCTCAACCCAATTTTTGGATCTGAACTATCAAATTCTGCTTTGTATTTTCCTTTTAGTGATCTTCTAAACAAGGTGGCAACTTTGACAACTTTGCACACTTGAAAAATTCTTTCCAATCTTGCTCCTTAGACGATCTTCAACCTAGATCTGCAAATCACACACTAAAGAGAGGGAAAAATGTTGTTTTGTTAATGGAAAGGGGTTTTCCTTGGTCAAACCCCATCTGGGTAATCAAACCTTGAAATGAAATCAAGTGGAAAGGAGGAATGATGAATTAAAAAAATGATATGTTGCAACTCACCAAACCCTTGAATAAGATGTTTCAAACATGTATGACATGGATCCAATGGATGTGGATCTTGACACTTGCTTAGATGATATGGATCATGAATTGAATGCTTGCTTGAATCATAAAATCCTACATCACAAATGTTAGCTCAAAAACAAACATTGATGCATGATGAATTTGGCATGATGCTTGATACTTGAATAATGCTCCAAAATGCTTGATATTCAACTATTGAATACTCTTGAAAGCTAGAATGCTTGAATGCTTAGGTCAGACTTGGTCATGAAATTTTATAAGAGAAAATATGTGAAATAATCTTGTAGTTATACTTGTTTATGCCAAATTTCCTAAAATTACAACACTAAAAGCTGACATCATATCTAGGAAAATAAAATATTGCCAAGAATTTGAATTTAAAGCTAAGCAAGAATCATATGCTAGAAGTGGCATATGAGTCCCATTAGGCTAAGCTTGGGACATATTTTTCAAGAAATGTTTAGATTCATGTGAAGTCCAAATCGAGGCCCAAAAACATAGGTGGGACCCATACACCCAAGGTAGTGTATGAGTCCCAAAATCACTAATTAAATGTGGGCCATACAATCCAAAAACACCTGAATTATGATTGGATGTTGGTTTTTGTCAGGATTTCCCTTAGAAAGATGCATTAATTAAGGCTTGTGGATGCAAAAAAATGCCAAACAAGGCATAAAGAAGCCCAATTAATAATGGAATCCCTAGATTAATGTGAAAGTGTTAGGATAAACTTTACAACATCCTAAAAAAGGAACAATTAAGTCCATTTAGTTTACAAGGGCCCAAGACCTATTGTGATTGTGTTAAAGACATTAAAACACTAAATCAAGGAAACATTAGGTTCAATTTAACAAGGAGGACCGAAACAAGCGTGAAAATGTATAGGGATACATTTTTCATTACAACATTTAGCCCCCACTTTAGTGAGAGGAGGAACTTGCTTCAAACTCACACTAGAGTAGAAAAACTCATATCAAGAGGGGTCCAAGTGTACCAATGTTGATAAGATAGAATGAGATGATGAAGAGGGATGATAAATCCCTTAGGATCAAGATCCTATGACAAACCAACATAGGAAAAAAAGGATCCACATGAAAATGAAATAAGGAGCAAAAACAAGGCACAAGAATACACTTCCAAAGACAAAGAGAAAAGAAATACAAAAAAAAGGGGTGGATCAAGTTTTAATCATTTTTCCATTGTGATGTGGGTCAGATGTAGGTTGTTTGTCCAAAAATACACACTCACTCTAAGACAATGAAACTTTAGGCTTTCTATTGGGTGAGTATCCAAAAAGGTGAGACACATATGCATGTGGCTAATATGCACTCACATAGACAAGCAAGTGGCTAGATGGGAAATTCATTCCTAATTTTGGCTTCCCATTCAACTAGACCAATGCTATACCTCATGATAACTTTAATAAGGTACCACATAACAATGAAATTTGAGCTTAATGAGGCAAGCAAAGCTTTGTATGCTTGAAACACATGAACAAACAAGATGGATCCATAGGCAAGCAAAGAGTGTTATGCTTGGTGGCCATATAGCCAAAATTGTAAATGAAAAGTAATGTAAGGAATGTTCAAATGTGTTTTCCTTAGTTCATGTAAGGCCTTAACTTAGGGAACATTGTGCCTAATGTCTCGAAGAGTGGAACAATCAAAGAATAGAAGATTCACAACTTAGTGGATGAAGTGTGTTGCATCGAGCCACTAAGAGGAATATAATATGCTAAGAGAGATCATGCTCTCAAAGGAATTCACACCCCATTTCACCACAAAGCGAAAGTCACATCATATGAAGTAAGAAGACTACATAATGAAACATGAAATGTAAAAGAATATTGTCAATGTATGCCCCAACTTTAAAGAAATTGCTAAAAACCATGTTGTGAGCAATTACTTTAAAGTAGAAAATGATAAATGGTAACAATAAAGAGGACAAGAGAGATTATTCAGAAATCCCTATGCCAAGTGATATGTTTCCAAATAAAGCTACTTCATGAAAAAGGAAGGGGTCTCCCCCAAAATAAAACTCCAAACAAATGAGGGATCCATGGATTTGGGGTTAGTATGTTCTTGTTGTAATGTTTTAAAGAGAGCTATGAATTTTCATCATTCCCCAAATACTCATGGAACAAGAAGCATTACATAAAGAGAGTGGAAAAAAAAGAAAATCCTTTTGGGTCAACATAGAAGAGACATGAATTTCTTGATGCCTTGCATCATCCCCAAAAGGGAAAAAAAAAGACAAAAGAAAAAGGTAAAGAAAAATCTTTTGGCTCAACATGGAAGAGACATGAATGTCTTGACACCTTGTGTCATTCCCAAAAGGAAAACACAAGACAAATGAAAAAATAAAATGTTTACAACATAGAGAAGAATGTAGGTACAAATAGAGGAATGTCACAAAGAGAGAGATACATCAAATGAAGCAACATGGAGGATCACATTATACATATGCAATCACACAAAAGAAAAAGAAACAATGTAAAAGACTAGTAAGGAACATGCGATTCAACCTATAGTAGGTCATTTGCATCCCAATCGTGTTCATCATATACAAAAGGAAAACAACTAGCCAAAGGGACAATAGCAAGTTCTAAACTACGGGTGTCACCAATTCCACCACTCTTCTTAGGATAATTATCATTTAAGCTCATTGAAGAGGAAAACAATGTATTCAATTCATTATGCAGCTCCTCATGAATTTTAGCAACCTCATCGTCATCATCATCGAAGTTAATCACAATAGGAGGTCAACTTATAATATCTAAAAAAGAATTTAGCTCTTGTTGTGGTTGTGATATAGGATATTTTTGTTGCGGTGAAGAGGGAGACACACTATGTATTGCTTTATTCAAGTTAGGATTTTTATTTTATTTTCTTTTTTCTTTGTCTAACCTTCAAGTAAGAGCATCACATCTATGCCTAAACTCTCTATCATTTCTATTTCTTTTAGTACAAATTTCAAGTTACATTTGTGTAGGAGTAGGTTTATCAACCATAGGTTTCCTTTCTTCCCTAAGAGGAGGAATATAAGGAACCATGGAAGGTTGTTTAACCACTTTCTCTTTAGCTTTGTAAACTTATTTTATTTTAGGCAGTGTGATGGGATTGTTTTCATTGTCTCTTGGTACTTTATAGGAGTTAGGAAAATGATTTGTCTTAGGTTGGTCTTGTTTGTTTGGAATGTCTTTAGGTTTGATCATGGTTTATTCTATCATGTCCCTAAATTGGAGGTATGATGATTTAATTAAATTAATTGATTAAGTTGTCCAAAATTAATAATTTATCAAAAGGATACCTTAATTGATTTTTTTAATTAAAGTAAAGTGGAGATATTAAATTAATTATTGATAAATTTATTCCAATAAATTAATATCAAAAGGATTTATTTATATTTAATTGATTTAATAAAGTCACTAAGTAAAATAATAAATCATAGTCACTTAAGTAATAAAATAATATTATATTCTAGAAGCTTCTTGGAAGTCTTGGAGAAATCTTTATGAGTTGTTGACTTAGCATTTGGGCATGCTTGATTTGGATTTCATTTCTCATTACCAATTTTGGTAAGAAAGTTTGAATGCTTTGCATTTACTCAAGGGTTTGAAGAATCTAGAGTACCAGATTCGGTTGTGAAAGATCAACCTAGCTAGAATTGTTGAGGAATCCATCGAAGGTTTCTACAGGTGCTTCATTGGAGATTTGGCAGGTGCAATAATTGTTGTATTATTTTTTGGCAAGAGACACTTCAAATGTTTTCTAGTCTTGTCATTGATAGCAACCCTAGTTAGTGATTCAATCTGCATGTCATCATTTGATCATACCGGTAGATAGATTGAAGACAATCAAGCTAGAAAAGAGCAATCGATAGAATTGTGTTCATAAATTTGTATGCAATTTTTTGCTATTATCTTGAGTTGTGTATCTTAGGGAAGGTAGTTTGGTATATGTTCTATGTTATACTTGAATCTTGGAGTCTTGTATCAATATGTGTGTGAGTTAGAAGATCCAGATGATTAATTTTCTATTCATTAGTGCATGAATTCCAACTAAGTGAATGTAGTGTGTTGTGGATATTCAAGGAGTAATTGTTTAATTTTTTGTGTTCGAGCATTTTTATTTGGGTCATCACTATATTATAACTAACTTTGGTGGATGCACATTGAATATTATTCATGATTTGAGCTGACAATTTGTAAATATTTTTCTTATTTTGTTGAAGCTGGCATGTAGCGATTAAATCATTAGTCATGGATATATATAAGTGATTGATTATATCATTTTTATATGTGTAAAAAGTGTGTTGATGTATGTTGTAAATATCAGAAGGATTGAAGAGAAATTATGGATAGTTTCACTTGTGCATTAAGGATTTTGTGATGTGAGTTAAAGCATAATAGAGTAGAAGAGCAGAATCAGTTAGAAGGTCAAGAAATTGATTGATGAGCCTAACAAGAATTGTAATCAGGCATATGTAGATGCTAGTATCTCATTTCAAATCTTTGGCTATAATCCAAACCTTTTGTAAGGAAGTGAGGCATTCTATTTTTGAGTAGTGAGCTCTAGGTAGTGTGTCTGAATGCAAGTGCATTCCCATTTTGTAAACACCTTTTTGAGTATACTCAAATAATATTGTGGATTGACCTCCACCGTGGTTTTTACCCTAATAAGGTTTCCATGTAAAAAATACTTGTGTTATGGTGTTGTGGTTATTTTTATTATGTCCATGCATCTTTCTTTTGATTGAATGTTATAAGTGCTTTAAGGATCAAATTAATAAAGTTAAAAAATGGAAAAACACTGATTCACCTCCCTCTCAGTGTTCCTTGATTCCAACAATTGGTATCAGAGCATAGTTCCTCAGAAGAAGTTTAACATCTTGGGGAATATCTTGGAAAGTGTTTCAAAGGATTCAAGCAGTATTCAATAACAACTTTTGGTGTCCCTAGAGGATCTTGATCAATCAAAATATGAAGTCCGAGAATTGCAAGAAAATCTCATGAATGCTGAGAAATTCATTGAGTCATTGAAGGATAAAATCAATAAGTCTAGGGAGAAGAGAAGGGAACTCTATGATAAGTTTGAGCAGTAACATAGTAAATGCATTGTAGATGAACAACTGGGTCAAGCCCTGATCGAAAAGACTAAAGAATGTGAAAATTTTGCTAGGGATAATGGAGTCCTAAAACATGAGATGGAATCTATTATGATTAGGATGACCAAGGAGATTGGAGATAGAAAGAAGAATGAAGAGAAGCTTGCCCAGTCTTTGAAAGATAAATTTGAAGAATGTAGCTAAATTACTGATGGATTCAATTAGTTGGATCTTGAATTGGAACAATCCAGACATAATGAAGAAGAGCTTGAAAAGAAAATTGATGATCTCAGAGATGAACTTGCTATTACAAATGAATTCAAGGAGAAGTTCAAGATTAGCTTAGCCAAGCTTGATGAATTGATTAAAATTTAGAGGACTAAAGGTGACAAATGAGGTCTTGGATATGAAGAAGGAGAAAGTTCTGGATCTGGACAAAGAAGATTTAGGCAAGGAAATCAAATGAACAAAGATGGAAGGTATACAATAAGAAAACCTAATGATCAAAGGTTCAATGTAGAAGCATAATCAATCCAAGTTATCCATCATTCTTAGGTTAGTGCAATAATTGTAATAAGTATGGTCATAAGTCAAATGAATGTAGAAATATGATGAAAAACTTTAATAGAGATGTCAGATATTATACATGCAATAGATTTGGCCATTTTTCTAACTAGTGCAAATCAAGAGAAAATCAATGGAACAACTAGTCTGGACAAAGAAATGTGGTGTGCTACAATTGTAATAAATCTGGCCACATTGCTAGATATTGTAGAAGTCTAGTAAATCAAAGAAAAATGTAGAAGGAGGAAAAGGGAAAAGGAAAAGTCACTACAAATGAGATCAGGAAGCAAATGAAGAAGACATGGGTGATGAAGAGTCGCTCTATTGCAAGAAATGGTTCAACACCAAAACTTGCTTCTATTGATTCCTCTAGGAATTAGATTAAGCCCTCTAGCCTAGGGGGAACTGTCAAGAAAATCCTTCAAACCCTCTGCTGGTAATTGACACTAGGATGTGTATGAGTGTAGTAATTGCATTGATTATCTACAGATGTTGTTGAAACAATTTGAGAGCATCTTATGTAGAGTTGAAGGTCCACTGAAGAGTTATCCTTCACAAACTATGGAATAGGGTATCCAAATGAGTTAGCAAAAAATAATTTTATATGACAAAAGGTTAGGTGTGTGAATGATAAAAGGTCATTTATATTCTTTCATTTGTCACTTTTCACTTTGAGGAGAAGAATTTTGCAGAGCTCTTAAGTCAACTTTGGCGAATTGTGGCAAGATTCAAGTGTGAAGGTGATTCAATGATCAAACCCTAATCCAAAAAAAAGGTATTTATTGGGAAATTTTTTGAAATTTTTTTGAAAGGTTGTTGTGAAAAAAGGTATACAATAAGACAAACTAATGATCAAAGGCTCAATGGTTCAATGGTTCAATGAGACTGAGCCCTTAGGTGCATTTGTGTCTATTCTATATAGCGTCTTGCATTTGATGATATTAGGGCATACATTCCTGCAAATATTGGGGAGTTAGGGAGCTCATAGTTGTTGAATTTGTATTCCAATCATATTGTTGGAGAAGATTTCTATGTCAAAACTAAATTCAAAACCGTAGAGGAGAAGAAATTCACACAGATTGTAAAGTTTCTCTATTTGATGAAAGTGAATAGGTCTAGTATATTTTGAGCCGAGTTCATGCTGAATTTATGTGGTTGAGTCAACCTTTAAAGATTACAAAAGAAGCCATAAGTACTATTACTAGTTTAAATTCCTCTAGTGGGTTGTCGATCTTGAAGTCTGTGAAGAATTCGATAGTTATTGATGCAACCGATTCAATATTTGATAAAAGAGCTATGACAATTGATGATATTGTTGAAGTGGATGTCAGATTTATATCTATGGTCATTGGTTACAAGATATATCATTCCAACTAGGACAATTCTATATCGAGTACAACTATTTATGCAACATATCAAATGGTGAAAGAGAATGTAGAGTATGATCTATGTGAGTTGCTTCAAAGTTAGCTTATGGAAATCTTGGTCTGATCAAGAAAGAAAAGAATAATTCCTTTAAGTATAGTAATTTGTTGTTGTGTTTGTTCTTTTATTTCATGAATTAAGTTTCAGGAGTTGGAAAAGTGCATTGGAAAGGTGATAAGCCTGTAGCTGTTCAGATTAGAGACATGCTATACAACATTGGTGATTGTCAAGCTAGGAAAACTACAATCTGGGAATGTTTCAAGAACTTTTAGAATGAGATATAAGCAAGAGAAATAATTCCTACTTCTATTATGGAGAAGTATAAGGACATAATTTGTTTTATGGTAGACATTGATCAATGCTTGATGGAAGCTATAGATCCTAGAATGGTCTAGATTATGCCAATGTGATATGAAGGAGAACATCTTGGAGGTAAATGCACAACATTTGTTGAGTAATCCTCTGGATCTAACTAAAGAGAGGTTTGGAAATTATGCAGAAAATAATATGCAAGTGCATGAGCAGTTGAAGAAACCAATCATAGTCCAAAGAGTAAGGAAAGAAGTGGAAGCCTTTGTAGAGAGCATGGGTATATCTGCAAAAGCTATGAGAGAAGCTAGAAGAAAGAGAGAACAAGTTGAAGCAGAAAAATATCTAGCTAGAACTAAATCTGCTAGTTTGACAACATCCTCTATTTGAACTAGATCAACAATGAGCTCTACACCCCTATCCAATCCTGCAAAGAAGTCAAGTCGTGTGAAGGCTCAAGTTAAGGCATCCGGTAAGAGGAAGAAGGATAAGAGTACAAGAGTCTATGTAGTTGTTTTAGAAGATGAGTAAATTGAATCTAATGAAGAAGTGAGAGAAATAAAGCATATGAGCACCCAAGCAACAAAAGTCACTAAGGAAAAGCCCTCTGATGAAGCAAAGAAAGAAAAGAAGAAGGTGAAAACTGACAAACCTGGTATGACTGTGAAGGAAGTTGAGACAAGCATAATCAAGGATGGTAATCTTAAGCCACTATGTGAATGGTATGATATCTTTGATAGTGTTGGTCAAAGAGTTCTTGAGGAGGCTACAATAAAGTATTTGAACAATTTCAATATGACTCTCATTGAAATAATGGTTGAATTACCCAAAGAATTGTTTTGAAATTTCAGAAATGAGAAGAGTAAGTGCAAGAACTAAAGAAGACAAAATGAGAGAATGAATTCTTGCAGATTTATGTTCGGTGATGTCTATTGAGGAAATGAAGACAACCCTGGATGAACCTATGTGCAGTGTGATTTCCTACCCTAAAAGATGCAAAAAAATAGAAATAAACAAGAGAAACACACACAACACCATCTCAAAATAAGCCTAGTTTCACTGGAACAAAACAAAGATTAAAGCAAAAGATATACCTTGTCCAAGTGATCCTTTTGGTTGGCCCTTTGATGTAGATTAGATGTATTCTCCTTGATGGAAAATGAGATAAAATGATTTGCAAAATTCTCTAAATGGGATGATGAATGCAAAGATGGAAGTAGATATTTGGATAAGTGTGTGAGATGAATGCAATGAAAGCTTGAGGATTCAACAATGGAGGATGAGCTTGAATGAAAAAATGTAGAGTATTTGAGAGTTTCTAGTGCTTTAATGTGTGTTATCAATGAATAAAAAATGAGGCCAAATCCTCTATTTCAGGGGATCAATCTCTGGAAAATTGAATGGCTAGGATTTAGCCAACATGGACAAGATGGAGAGCTATGGTGAGTTGAGGACTCACCAGCCCTCACATCTTGCCATGTGGAAAGGGAGGTGGAAAAAGGACATGTGAGGTGGAGAGAGGACATGTGAGGTGGAGGTACTTGCAAGTATCTTGGGATTAGGGGAAGATTTGCTCAAAAAGGAAGTTCTTGTCCCTATGTGGGAACGATGGTGACAAGTGAGGAATTTTAGTATTCCTCACTAATCATCATGGGGAAGAGAGAAGTGGTTGGGAGAATAAATTTGAATTTTAAATTCACATGAATAGGAGTACCTTGGGGATAAGACAAGATCCTCATAAAGGAGGTACTCGTCCCACGTGAGTGATGTGACTTATGAGAGGATTTAGAATTTCCCAATAACCTTCATAGGGAAGAAGGGAGCATTGAATGAATAAATGTAAATTTTTAATTCACATGGGGAAGAGGTCAAGGCCAAATGAAGAAAGTAATTATGAAAGGTTGACTTGGAGGACATACTAGAAATGGCATGAGGATTAGATTAAGGTTGTGTAAACAAGTGATTAAGAAGACTAATGAAGGATTATAGGCAAGTAGCCAAATATGGAAGATGTGACATTAATCATAATTAAGGGTGTGCACATCCTAATCATGGATTAATTAAATTAATCCAAATTAGAAGAGGATTATGGAGGATGTGACAAAGAGAGGGAAAAGAGGGAGTTTAAAATTGATTTAAATTCAAAAAGGTTAAATGACTAAATCAAATAAATTGATATATTTATTTAATTTAGAGAGGAAAGGATGAAAGGTAAAGTTTTTAATTGTTAAATTAAATACTTTAGAAACCTTAAAGGAAGGGGAAATATTAATTAAATAAGTCATTTAATTAATATTGATCAAATAGATGAATAAAGGAGATGGATTTGACCATATGGGAGTGGTCAAATTTGGATGTTTACATTTTTCCCCTATTCAAAATATTGTTAGAAGAACATTGTTTCGAAGAAAAATAAAATGCAAATGACTTTATAGAGGAAGTGACTAGAAAATGATGCCCCAACATGGGAGAAGTTGTGTGAGCTGCCCAAATGGTGGGAAATGCAGAGAGATGCACTGGTCTCTTAAGAAGGTGACCATGATGGAGGAATGCAGGAAAATAGTAAGGTATGCCCCCTCGAGAGGGTAGTTGGGGAAGAAAAAGAGGCCCCATGAGACTATTCAATATTAGGAAATGGAGGGTGTCATTGGATAGAGCTCAAAAAACCATGAATATTGGATTTTGAACGGAGTCAAATAAACACATGGTGTGAAAATGGCAGCCCCAGGAAGTTAGAGGATTAGTTGAATTAAAAAGAGGTTTAAATAAAGGGTAAAAATACCCTTAACTTAAAAAAGTTAAAAAAGGAGAGAAATGTTATATATAGTAATTTTAGAAATTACTATTCCTCATTTGCACACTTGGAAATTGAGTGAGAGAGAGAGAAGAGGAGAATAAGGAGACAAGGATGTCAGAGGACTATGATGACAACATCATCCACCGAGGGGACAAGGTATGATAATTCTTCCATGAGCATGCAGTTCCACGCAAGGTTAGGTCCAAAATCCTCTTTATTATTTTATGCATCTTTTGGTGGATTTGTGAGTTTTAATGTAATTTAAAAACATGGGTTTTCAGATTGGGGTAGTTTAGAAAAATGGGTAGGTGGAAAAATTTCAATTTTACCTATTGGGTAGGAAAAATAGCTTGTTTAGAGGCGGACAGAAGTGGGTGGATTTTCCCAATTAGTAGGTAATTTCAATTAGAAAATTAGAAAAAAGTGCCCAAAAAAGGTGAGGGAACATTAGGGAAGGGCAGAATTGCCCTAGAATCAGGAAAATCCACCAAAAAATGAGGTTATTAGGGAAGGGGAAACTATTCCGATGATAGGGGTGACCGTGCACTAGAAGGGCGGTTGCACCTGCTAGAGGGGTGGCTGCACTGCCAAAAGGGCATCCTCACCTAAGGATGGGATCACTCGTCCATCATGTGGACTCAACCAAGGATGGGGTCACCCATCCTCGGGGCAGCCTCCCTCGAGGACAGGGTCGCCAGTCTTCTGAGTGGGCTCTCCCATCTTCCAAGTGGGCTTGCCCAT
The DNA here is from genome assembly GCA_007258455.2 of Sequoia sempervirens. Classification (NCBI taxonomy): domain Eukaryota; kingdom Viridiplantae; phylum Streptophyta; class Pinopsida; order Cupressales; family Cupressaceae; genus Sequoia; species Sequoia sempervirens. Next base: position 148,273,999 of record VDFB02168118.1, on the reverse strand, counting down.
CCAGGTGGGTTCACCCAAGGACGAGTTAACCTGCCCACTAAGTGCACTCACCTAAGGATGAAGGAGGAAGAAAAAAGGGGAAGCACATCCATAAAATGGGCAGGGAGGATGAAAAATAAGACAAATTTGGAAAATTGGGGAAATTTGTCTAAACAGGGAAAAATTAGTAAGAAAATAACCTAGGGTCAGGAAATGTAAAAGAGGGAAAGACGAAGAAAAGGATGAGATGACTATCATGTTTGTGTGATATGGATGTAGTAGTTCGAGAGCCTGCAAACACATGAGAGGTGATCAAAAGTGTTGGAGGTGACCATAGGAGCTATGAATGGGGTGGACCACGAGGCTTTAGCCTGAGCGGGGTTGTTGTATATGATAGGATATCCGACTATCAAAGCACATCAGGCAATGTTGAAAACCCTCATAGAGTGGTGGAGCTCCAAGACATCGACATTCCACCTCCTAACAAGGGAGATGATCATCACTTTGGAGGACATCTGGAGGATTCTACAGCTACCTATAGCCAGTTGGATGGTGAGCAGGATGAGATTAGAGGGTGAGGTGCTAGATCAGACCCTATGGGTCCTTTTCAAGCAAGAGGACTTACCATTACAGAAGAAGGGATTGGATGCAGATAGATGCTTGGGGTTGGGGGTACCACCACTACCACTATACCTATGCATCTGAATTAGCAGACTACTAATACTAGACTAGAGTGGCCACTTTTGCAACCTTAGATACATGGAGGTGGTGTGACACATTATAGAGCAGAGAGAGTTCACATAGGGTCCATGCGTGTTGGCGTAGCTATACAAAGATATGCATGTTGTGTGCTATTGAGGTGCGCTCAGTGTTACATAGGTGACACTACTATAGATATGGGCCTTGGAGCACATTAGTGTGGCTAGGCCAGGAGTGGTGAGAGCAAGGTTGCAGATGCGACACTACTACTGACATATTGGTATGTGACAGAGTATGGTTGGTTATGGCATTATCATGGCTTTGGTGACCTGGACAGATGGAGGAGGATGTTGGATGATCTTTAGGAGGAGTAGATAGTTTGGAGGTTGTACATGACATGATAGTTCTCTGGATGGAGGAGAGATCAGGGGAGACATAGAGGATATTTTTGCATCAGATGTTATATAGTCAGGAGGGAGCCCTATATAGTGGAGGCACATAGGGTGGACCAGGTGAAGAGATAGTTTGGGCTTCCATGGGACATTCCTCATGGAACAGAGAGATTCAGAAAAATCTCATGTGAGCGACCATGGGGGATCAAATTATAGCTGAGTTTGCAAGGAAACATTGGGAGGAGTTGTAGGAGGTACCTTACTCGGGTAGGAGTGGAGGGAGAGTAGATGCCAGAGTGACAATTAGATTCTCTACGTGGTATGTCCACCACCAACCTGCATGAATTACACTAGTGGAGCCAATTATAAAGGCACTAGGTTTTGGGCTAGAGGATGAGTCGAGATTGGTAGGATAAAGGAGAGGGAGGAGGAGAGGATAGCAAAGGAGAGGGCAGGAGGTGGCTGGGGTAGCAAGTTAGTAAGGGAGAGGACATGAGGTGGCTAAGGTAGTAGGTTAGCAGGGGAGAGGACATAGGGAGGCTAAGGTAGGAGGTCAGCAAAGGAGGGTGAGGAGGAGGGGGAAACAATGGAGGAGAGCCCAGGAGGAGGTTGAGGTAGAGGTGGAGATGATGGATGAGAGAGATGAGGTAGAGGTGGAGGCAATGGATGTAGACATGCTTGAGATTGCCCCATTAGCCATGGTACCACACATACCTGCCCCACCAGAGGATCCGACTATACTATTGAGAGGGGTAGTGGTGTGACTGTAGATCACCAAGTAGAGACTGAGGGATGCAAAGGTTGTGAGGTGAAGATTGGAGGCTAAGGTGAGCATACTATGACTAGAGGTGGACAGGGTGTGAGAAGAGGGGCTAAAGGATTTTAGGGACCTAGTCGATGTAGTGTCATGGTATGAAGAGGAGTAATGGGTGGAGAGGGATGGACTGTAGGGCGAGGTGAGCTAGCTATGAGTAGAGGTGACTCAACTAGAGGGAGAGGTATCTAAAGAGCATGAGGAGGGGGTGGTAGCGAGATGTGAGTGAGATAGGCTAGAGGTAGAGGTGACTATACTGTAGGCGAGGGGAAAATGAGAGCCTAGAGGAGTGATAGACCAGGTATCAACAGAGACCTTGGCGGAGGTAGAGAAGGATCTAGATGATTTGAGGAGATAGGTGGAGGGGCTACTAAGAGATAGGACTAAGCTGAGATAGGAGTGAGATGAGCTCTGTGACAGAGTCGAGGTGGTAGACCAGATAGTTGGAGAGATGGGATTGAGGCAAGAGAGGGAGGAGACTATGAGGGCCTAGGTACAGACCATGCAGGAAAAAAGAGATGCAACACAAACATGGATGCAAACCCTGTGGGGTGAGAGGGATGCGGTAGTGGCACAGGTACAAGTTATGGAGAGAGAGAGATGCAACACAGGAATAGGCACAGTCAGTGAAAGGTGAGGGTGGCAAGATGGGGGTAGAGGTGCAAAGATTCTAGGCATAGGTACATTCCATGCAAAATGAGAGGCACAAAGCTATAGATCAAGTGTCATAGATGGGAATAGAGATTGGTTAGTTGTGGTTGGCATAGGACACATGGGTGCAGGAGAGATCCATATGTCGATTCCTAGATAGGTACAGGGCGGAGCAGGATTCAGCTAGATATCAAGCTACAGAGCAAGATGAGTACATGCGATAGGCCAACTACTATATCACATCCTATTTTATAGTAGTGTCAAATTAGACACACCAGGTACCTACCTACATCTGAGCGAGGCCACAGATGCCAACACCATCCTAGTCAACAAGAACGCATACCTATAGATACAATAGCTATAGAGAGACCCCTCCATGTAGAGGGGGAGTTCCAAACTCACCATAGAGGTTATATGTGGGCAGCTCATAGTAGAGAGGATAGAGGACAAGTGACAGGATACCAGTTTTTGACAGATACAGGATGGGTGTATAGTACAGAGCAGCAGAGATCAGAGTTGATTCAAATCCATTTACTTATATTTTATTTAATGATTATGTATGTATATGATGGATATCTATTTTTATTATATGGTGTACATTATGATATACCATGTGATGTACATTGTATTTTTATTTTTTATATGATATATGATAGCCCTTATTGACACTATGTTATGTGTATGTGATGGGGGATTTATTTATGCATATGTATATGTTTATGGATTTTATTATGGATGACCATGATGATATGATGTATGTATATGTTCATGATGATATATTTTTATGCTTATATGGATGATATGGATGATGTCTAATGTTTATGATGTAGGATGTAATGGATGATTTATGACTTTAGATGCTATGGATATGGATCTAACAATTTGTGATGTAGGTGGCAATGTGTGCATAATGTGTTAATGATATGGACTAATATTGAATTGAATGGATAATGAAATGAATATAATATTCTTAGAATAACCAAACATGATTAACCTAAGCAACCTAAAATAAATATGAGATGACAATGCACATGGGATGAAATACATTGAATCGATAATGTGCCATGAGATGCAATTAAATTCCTTGCAAACACTAATAGATAAATGAAATGCAATGTGGATAGTAGATGGATCTTATTTGCGATTATGTTTGCTTTAGCTTATCCAAAATAAAGGTGTGTGATATGTGACTGAGATGGCCTAATGTGAAATGAAATGCAACATGAACATAAGTGTAAATAAGGGCTTGCATAGTAATGAGGGATGATGGTAGGTGTATTGTTGGTTTAATGGCAAGTACTTTCCCTATAATCATTATGAAATTAAGGGAATATGGTTGTGAAACTGCACCTATCAAGAACCATTGGTATCCTGGGAAGAAGAGAAGATGGAAGATGAATTTTTGCACAACCAAAATCATAGGTTATAGGTTGGTTGTAGATGCAATGCAAAGAATCTTGAATATGAAATGCAATCCTAACACAAATTTCCATTTTTGGAGCACTAGTTTTGCTATAGCACAAGACACTAGGTGCCAGGGTATGTGAAACCAAGGAAAATTAGAGTCTAATGCATAAAACAAACACAATTGACAAGAAGCCTATCCCAACACCCCAAATTTGTGAAGACCTTGGTCGGGCCAAGAATTGGGATAACCAAAAGCACAAAAGGATGCCCCAACGTAACACAAGACCTCAAAGATCTTGGTGGTACTATGTGGGACAACCAAGAAGATAGCAACAAAGAAAAGACCAAGATATGTCCCTATGTTAATCAATTAAAATGCACCATAATATGATAGATAATGGCAATCTTGAAAAGTTATGATAAGGAGCTCAAATGATAAACAAAAGCCAAAAGTATCAAAAGATCACAACCAATTTCAAAACATCCTTTGCCATAATATCGAGAGGATGGATGGGATTGATGAGGTTTGTTAGGAAGGATGCATCCTATTAATACCAAAGATGGATACTAAACTAAAAGATCGATATGATGCAGGACATTCCAAAACCAATTGCATCTCATGACACAAGTGGGTCTCATTTATGAAGAACTAGCTAGATAAGGACATACTTGAAAACATGACATAGGACGTGAGACACACGACACAAGAATGACACACCCTAATGACCTAGGAGATCGGGGGAAAGTCAAAGATTATCCTCCCCTACATGAAAGTGTAGAGCCCTCATAGTTCAAGAAAAGAACATGGATAAAGTAGAAAAAGGATGATGGAGATAGATGATGGAGGAAAACGAATGGATAAACAAAAATAAAAATAAAATAAAAGCCTCGTGTGTGGATCAAATGATCGAACTTACCTATGTGAACACACAGGGGCAACATAGTTTGAAAAGGACAAAAAGATCGACATGATAGGATGGGATCTAAATGGATAGCAACACGATGAAAGAATCTAGATGGAAGCGAAGGACTAACACGATGACAAGAACTGACAACACAAGCTTAGATTAGGATAAAACCTCAAGATGAAAAATAGCAAATGAAGATCATCCAATGCTCAACCAAAATATACCAAGTGACCAGATGGAGGATGTTAATGGAAGCACAGGATTAATAGGATGATAGGATATGAGATCGGGATGAGTGGAAGTACAAAGTAACTAGGATGCAAGGTAGATAATGATTAAGCCTTGTATACATGCCTCCTGTGACCATGTTTTCACCAAACATACCTATCCAAGGCACTACCATGGGTGGTTTTCACCATAGGATGAATTATTTCTCTTTACTATTTTTTGATTTTCAGATTTTTTAAATTTTTTTAATATTTTTGACAAATTTTACTTTTTTGTTGTATTTTTTGGATTTTGTAGGATAGGATACCCTAGTTGACTTAAGTGTAGAACCTTTTCAGGTGCATGATGCTAATGGGCTCCTCTAGGGTCTCTCTTTCAGGTGTAGCAAGTCTATAGGCCCTAGATCCATATTTTGTTGTCATGACATAAGGACCTAACCAATTTCCTTCAAATTTTCCTTTATTATCTTGGTCCTACTGAGTGCACTAATTCTCTTTGAGGACTAGATCACCAATGTTGAATTGACGATGATGAAACTTCTTGTTGTAGCTTCTTTTCAGATGATTCTAATATGCTTGAGGATGGTCATACACTTTGATCCATCTTTCATCTAGGAGTTCTAGTTGGCTGAGTCTTGCAACTCAAGCATCTTCATTGCTGATAAGATTCTTCAAGGAGATTCTCAGTGATTGGATTTCTACCTCAATCAAAAAGATAGCCTTGACACCCTCAACAAGAGAATATGGAGTGGTTCTATTAGGAGTGTAGATAGAGGTGTGGCATGCCCAAAGGGTGGGATGAATGTGAAGGCGCCAATCTTGACCAGTATTGTTGAACACCTTTTAAGGATCTTGATTAGAGATTTGTTGGTGGCTTCCGCCTGTCCACTACTTTGAGGGTAATAGGGCATGGACCAAAAATGTTGGATATAGAAGGTGTTACAAAGGTGTTTCATGGCTTGGTTCTTGAAGGGTTTTCTATTATCAGAAATGATGGTGGATGGGATTCCATATCTACAGAGAATATGGAAAAGGATAAACTTCGATATATGGGTACCTGTGATTTGTGAGAGTAGAATTGCTTCCACCCACTTGGTGAAGTACTCAATTGCAGTGATGATAAAGGTATGGCCATGAGAGGATGGGGGAGATATCTTTCCAATTAGGTTGAAACCCCACTGAGTGAAGGGCCACGATGCTACAAGAGGCTACAAATCCTGTGTAGGAGCATGTATCAAATTCACATGCTATTGAAAGGGTAGGAACTTTTTAATGAACTCACAAGAATAATGTTCTAATGTGGGCCAATAGTAGCTTGCTCTAATAATTCTCTTAGCTAGGGCCATGCCATTTGAATGGGCCCCACAAACACCACTATGTACTTTTGTCAATGCAGTTTGGGCTTCGGTCTCATTAAGACACCTAAGAAGGGTTCCATCATACCCATGATGATAAAGTGTATCACCTAAAATGGTATAATGGGATGTAAATTGGATGAAATACTTTCATTGGTTTCATGTCAGGTCGGGAGGTAGGATGTTGTCATGAAGGTAGGTGTAGATATCATTGTACCACGGTGACGTAGGACCTACAATGTCACATACCATCTCACTGTCTAGGATATCATAGGCTGGGATTAAAAAATTTTCAATGAGGAACTCACACTCTATTCAATCCTTAGGCATGTCAATTAAGGAACTAATGGTATCCATAGCATCTGTTGCTTTGTTTTGCACTCTTGGAATCTAATCAAACTAGATGGAAGTGAAATAATTTTTGAAGTCATCAACCATGTGTTCATAAGGCAATAGCTTATCGTCTTTTTTCATAAACTCATCATTGACCTGTTTCATGATTAGTTGGGAATCACCAAAGACTCTTAGGTGAGTGATATTGGATTGTAATTTTGAGTCTAGTAAGAATAGGTTCATATTCAACTATGTTGTTTATGCATGTAAATTCTAACTAAATGACTTTGGTATATAGTCACCTTGGGGGTGACGAGCAAGATTCCTACTCCCAATCCATTGTGTGTGTACAACCCATCAAAATAGAGTGTCCATGTGGCCACTTATGTTACTGTAAAGACCCCTTAATTAGGAAATTCTATTGTTAGAGGATAGGCATCTACTAGGGGAGAATTTTCCAGCTAATCTACTATTACCTATCCTTTAATAGCTTTTTGATCCACATATTCTATATCAAATTCACTTAATAGCATGACCCACTTAGCCATACAACTAGTTAGAGTTGTTCTAGATAATAGATATTTGAGTGGATCGACCTTGGAGATGAGCTTCACTGGTGACTGAGCATGTAATGATAGAGTTTTTGTGAATTGAAGACCACAATGAGGCAAGCTTTTCCCATCAGAGAATAGTTGAGTTCATAACCCACTAGGGTTCAACTGATGTAGTAGATTTCTCTTTCCTTTGATGACTCATCATGTTGTGCCAATAATGCCCCCAGTACCACTGAAGTAGTAGAAATATAGAGCAGGAGCAGTTTACCAGGAATTGGTGGCATAATGATGGGAGGATGAGCCAAATATTCTTTGATCTTGTTGAACCCTAGTTGACATTGTTGATTCCACTTAAAGGTGGTATCCTTCTTCAAGAAATGAGTGAATGATTAGCATTTGTCGGTAGTTCAGCTATGAACCGTCATATGGATTGCAACTTACCCTAAGACTTCTTAACTATTTGAGATTGCATCGAGAAGGCATTTCAATGATTTCCTTGACTTTCGTTGGATTGACTTCTATGCCTCTTTGGGAGCCAATGAAACCTAGTAGATTTCTTGATGTGACCCCAAAGACACATTTCTTACGATTTAGCCTTAGCTTATAATTCTCTAGATGCTAAAAGATCTTCTTGAGGACCACAAGATGTTCTTATCGTATTCTTGATTTCCCTAAAAAATCATCAACATAATCTTCCATTATCATGTGAATTAGATTGTGGAAGATAACGGTCATGGCTAGCTAGTAGGTTGCCTTTGTGTTCTTGAGACCAAAGGGCATGACATTATAGTAGAATGTTCCCCAAGGTGTAGTGAAGGCCATTTTATGTTGATCTTTATAAGAAATTATGATCTGATTGTACCTAGAGAAGCTATCCATGAGGGAAAGCATCTCATGCCCTATAATTAGGTCCACTAACAATTCGATGTTCAACAAAGGGAAATCATCTTTGGGACAAGCCTTGTTGAGGTCACGAAAGTCTGTACAAATCCTGATGTTCCTGTTTGGCTTGGAAATTGGCACTATATTGGAAATCCAATCAGAATAGTCAATAGGTCTTAGGAATCCAACTTCTAATAGCTTCTCCAATTCTTTCTTGACCAATAAAGCTACTTGGGGATGCATTTTTTATAGCTTTTTCTTGATGGGTTTGGCATCTGGATGTACATCCAGATGATGTACTACTAAATTAAGATCAAGGTCTGGCATGTCTAAATATATCCATGTGAAATTGATGATGCATTCTTTGAGAAGTTGAGTGTTAGTGGAGTATTGTTCCTCTAACAATGCTTTGGCTACATATGTGATTTTGGGATCCTCTTTAGTTCCCAAATTTATTTCCTGTGTTTCCTCGATCAATATGGATGATTGTTCAAATAACTGAGTTCCTACAAGGGGAAGATGAACATCCCCATCTTCTAGCACCTCATCAAGGTTTTCACTATCAGATACACCCTTTGTTTTTACTTTTTCTAGGTCAAGAAGTGCCTTGGGGATGTTTTTGCTAGGTGACCCTTTTTGATTTTGCTTCTTTTCACTTTTGCAGTTAGGGTGCTCATTTTTCCCAAATCCCATAAGATGTACGTACTAATCTATCAAAGGAAAGGTATCGATAGGTGCACTACCATATAGGTCCCAGTCTATAAGTTTAGGATGTTTAAGGGATATGCTAATGGTGCAAATGGATAAGCATTCGAACATGGAAGAAAGGTTAGTGTGATCTACATCATCGTATGTGTGTATGATGGAATCTTCCTCTGGTATATCTTCAACGAGACCATTGTCCACACTGATGTTGTTAGAGGCACTAAATGATGCCATAGGACCCTTTTTCTTGGTGTCATAGCCCAATCCTAAGTTTCTTGGTCAGATAGAAGTGTCTATCGATTGTCCTCATCCTTGTTCATCTACACCATGGCCTCCCCCTTGATAGTTGTGTTTCTCTGCAAACATAGAAGGCCGAGGATAGACCTCTTGGAAATATTCTTTCAAGGGGGGAGAGGGTTTATGTTAGTCACAATATGCACATTGGTTGATGTCATCTTTTGGTGTGTCTTGCCTTAACCCAAGAGAGCGAAAGGTACTGGATCCCACATTTTTAGAGCTCAAGGTGATAATCTTCTCTTCTTCCTTTGGTACAGTCTGAAAAGGTTGGTTGTATGTGTGTGGTGAGGGTGGCATAGTTTCCACATTCAAATTTGTGCACATTTCATATTCACCAGACCCTTTGTCGATGATCTGGGCCTTAATGGTAAGGGTGGAATCAGATGTAGATGATGGAGTGGATGAAGTGGTGGATGATGTGTTGGTAGATGAATGGGAGGATGATGGCTATGGTGGTCCCATTTCTACTCCAAGGAAGTGGCGAGAATGGGGAAAAGAAGCTTCTAATGCATGACAATATTCAAATGGTTGAGGATCTACATGTATCGTAACTTCTACCCCATTAAATGTGAATTTCAGACATTGGTGGTATGTGGATGGAATGGGTTGCATGGCATGGATCCATGGATAGCTAAGGAGGAGGTTATAGGGGAGTTCCAAATCAAGGACATAACATGTAGTGTATTGCACAACTGGCCCAGCCTGGATTGGAAGATAGATTGCTCCTTCCTAATCACGCTCTGCATTATCATATGCCTTGATAGTGATGATTTGATTGTTTAAATCAGTATGGGTGTATCCCACTTGTTTCATGAATTTCAATGTACAAAGGTTTAGGGCAGAACCATTATCTACCAAGACCCTTTTTACTTTATGAAAGTTTACAAGGACCTCAAGATGGAGGGGACAATTATGATTGGAGCCAATGTAGGGCATGTCATTTTGGCTAAAACCTATTTGATAGGTTGTTGAGAGATGTCCTACCAATGCTTTAAATTGTGTAGGGTCTATGCCATTAGGAACTTGGTGTCTTGTAAGACCTTATTTAAGATTTATTGGTGTACAAGAGAAGACTTGAGCAAATCCAGAATGGATATTTAGGCTGGGGTCTTTCCTAGATGATCAAGAATGTTGTATTGAGAGCTCACAGGTGATGGCTGGGTGGATGTGGAGGCTCCAGGGACTATGATATGGGTTCACTGGGTTGTGACAAAACATTGTGGATCTTTTCCTTCTATGCGTATCATAGATATATGTGGTTCTACTTGTTTAATATGCATGAATATGCCTTGATAATTAAATGGCACATTTTTGTAATTGATGTTGTTGGTGTTGTTATTCTAATAATTATTGTTTCTAGGCCCTTGGTTTGAGTTTGATGTGCTAGGACCTTGCTTATGTTGAGGGAAAGCATTCTGATATATCTGCAATTCAACAATAGATGAGGATGCCATGTTGGAATCCACATGTATGTCACTCTAATCTATGAGATCTTAGATGTAATTTTTTAGACCTTGACACTTATTCAATGTATTCCCTTTAATCTTATAGAACTTGCAATACTCATTTTCTTTAAACTAGGATGGTTTGGGCTTGGATTTGTCAATGGGCTTAGTCACAGGATATGTAATCAGGTAATTGGCTTGAAGAATCCTATTAAACACAACACTTAGGGGCTCCCCTAGCAGAGTAAATTGATATTTATTACCCCCTTGATTATTCTGATTGGATTGTTGGGGTGGATGAGGTGCCCCTTGTGGCATTGATATGGCATTTGGAATTGACTACTGAGGAGGGGGATATTGCAGCTTCTATGAAGCATCAGCCACTTGGACATGTTTAGTGTCAGTGACACCATCATTGCTAACATTTTTTCTCTTGTTCCAATAACAAGGTTTATCCCCAAACAACTTCTCTTTATTAGAGTTAAAAAATTTTACTAACCCTTTGGTGATAAGTGCCCTCTCAAGGATAGGACCTTTCTTCACTATTTCTGCAAAGGTTGTGACATAGTGAAGCCCGAAGTTGTGGACCATATCCAGATGAGAGTTTTCAATAAACAGGGTGACCATGTCCTTTTCCCTTAATGGGGATTTCATTCGACTGGCTAGAGCTTGCCATCTTTGAAAATAGCTTGCAAAGGTTTCTCCCTCATGCTAGTTTTCTTTCAAGAGATCTAACAGATTGATATCCTTCTCTAGATTAAAGGAGAAGTGGGAGACAAACTCTTTTGAAAGATGTACAAAGGACTTGATAGATCCCTTCTTGAGACCCATAAACTAGTCAAGATCTATTCCTTATAGACTCCTTGGAAACAATCTCATGAGGTAATTGCCATTATTAATGACTTATTGATAGTGGGTGTAAAAATTTTGAAGGTGAGCCTTGGCATCTTTCGTTCCTATATACTTATTGAATTTTGGCATTTCAAAATGCTTTAGGAAAGGAACCAATGAAATTTAAAGATCAAATGTGTAGGGAGAAATATCTTCAAACTTGAATGATTATTTGTTGATCCCTACTTGTAGGTCCTTTAATGCAACTTTCACTTCCTCCAGATCTTTATTTATGGGTGCTACAAGAGTCAGATTGGATGTATTAAGCTCATTGTATGGAGGAAATTGCCAATATGATGACGATGGTGCAAAAGCAGTTGGATCATAAGGAGGCATAGGTGTATATGAAGGAATTTTTTGGTATTGATTAGCATAAGCAGATTGTGGATTGATGTAAGGTGGATAGGAGGATGATGAATTTTGATAGTAGAAGGTGGAAGCTACTTGTTGGTAGGGTGGCTATTGTTGATAGTGTGAAGTGGATGGAGTACCTTGTTGATATTGCATAGCAGCTTGGTAGTACGAATATGTGGAAGCACCTTGCTAGTATGGTGGTGGTTGCTAATAGTAAGAGGTTGATGAAGCACCTTGTTGGTAAGGTGGTTGTTATTGCATGTAGGATGTGGATGAAACACCTTGTTGGTATGAGGGTGACTGCTAAGCATAGTATGGATTGGATTGATAATTCTATGTAATGTTGGGTTGTTGTGTGGTATATGGAGGAGGTTTTGGATTAGATGGTTGTTGGTAAGGATTTGTGTGTGATTGTAGAGGATTGGTGTCAAGTGGAAGTTGTGTGTATGGTAGATTTTGAGAGGCCACATGAATATTTGGCTTAGGATTGGATGTAACACCATAGGCAGTATATGTGCTTGATGGATGGTAGAGATATTGTGTAAGGGGATTACTTTTTGTTTGCATAGGAATGTGTGTATGTTGGGGTGGTTGTTGCTATTGTGGTGACTGCTGATAAAGTGGGTGAGATGGGATATGACACTATTGTGGGACCGCTACAGAAGCTCCATGGGGTGGTTGCAACATTAATGATGTAGTTTGTGTCACTTGATGTGGGGGTTACATAGGAACGGTAGTGTTGCTGAGGGATCAAAACATTTTGTTGTCGGATGGTGACATTTTTCTATGGAGGTTGTTGATAGGATGGTTGAGATGAGAGAGCATATGTAGTGGTATGTTGTGGTGGTGCTTGTGAGGGAATAATAGTGTGTTGCGATAGTGCTTGCAACATAATGGATTGTTGAGGATTAATAGGAGGTTACTGAAATGCAAGAATGTTACATTGAGGTAGTGGTGGTATATTTCTAGCGGCCATAGGACCTGGAGGTGTCATCATTGCAAGGATAGAATTTCCCCCAGTGTTGATAGGTGGTTGACCAGGATGCTAAGGTGGGAATGGTTGAGCAAATAGAATGTTCTACAGCATGCCATAGGCATAGGGGTCATTAGGATCAAATCAAGCCATAGAGGTTGCAGAGGGGAGGTGAGGATAACTTGCAACTTGATGTATCATAACATTTCTAAACTCAAGGTGATACTAATTGTCTATAGGTGTGCCTTCAGGGACATATGGATTTCACATAACATTTTGTGAAGTCTGCAGGTCTTGAGGTGCAGGAAGAGACTCAGTGCTAGTATATTGTGACATATCAAAATCAAGTGGTGGTTTGACTCCTTTCATGATTAGAGTGGTGAGAATCTTATCCCTGCACTCGTTAAGGAGGTGATTCGTCATTTGAACATTAGCGGGATTTCTAAGGTATTTTTCAACTGTAACTTTAGGTTGATTAACCATGTTCTCATCTTTGGGCAGTGAGGTGTTTTGAAGATTAGTATTGGACTATGACAAAGCACTATTATTGGGATCTTGAGGGATATTCAGATGGGAACCTTAGGCTTGTTGTTCTGCTAGTTATTTCTTGGCTTGTGACTGCATCTAAATGGGCATGAAAGTGTGAGACTACCAGGTGAACTAAGAAGCAATTAGACTCTGTGATTGAATGCAAACATGACCTAAACGATGATTGGAGGATTGATTAGATTAGATAATGGATCGATAGATTGGATAATTGGATAGGGATGTGATTGTATTAGATTGGATAAGATTAATTGATGAAACAATTGATAAGTTTGGATGATGGATGAGATGAGATGATGGTAGGGATTCTAAACCAAGTTTAGAAATCACCCTAGGTGACTTGAGGTGCTGATTGATCAGATAAATGAATAGATAGATGATTGAAGCACCGAATCCAACTTGAAATGGGAGTGGATTGATTGGGTCAAAAATGATGACTGACTCGGGACAGATGATGATCCTAAGTAGATGTTGAAAGATGACAGTCAATTTTAGACACCTAGGTCAATTCAGATAATAACTTCAAACGAAGTTCAAGGGATTTGGATTAAGAAAATGATGATGGATATGCAACCTAGATATGATTAAGGATGTACCTATATGACTTAGATGATAAATGGATGACCATTGGAAAATGTATATGAACTAAAGTGACGATTATGAGTGAATGAAAGGTGCAAATGGCTTGGAAAACAACAAGCTTTTCAGGATCCCAACAAATTAACTTTTTAGACAAAGATCAGACTCACCTAACACATGTAGAATCACCCAACTAGGGTGCAAGGTCATCCACCTAGGGTCCAAGGTCACCCAATTTGGGTGCAAGGTCGCCCAACTAAGGTGCAAAATTTCCCAACTAAGGTGCACGATTACCCAACTTGGGGGAAAGGTCAACCAACTAAGGTGCAAGGTCACCCAACTAGGATGCAAGGTTACCCAACTAGGGTGCAAGGTCACCCAACTTTGGGGCAAGGTCACCCATCTAGGGTGCAAGGTCACCCAACTAGGAGGCAAGCTGCAAGGTCACCCAACTAGGGTGCAAAGTCACCCAACTACGGTGCAAGGTTGCCTAACTTAGCTTTCAGACTTGTCTAAATCTGAAAATAGTCAAATGACATCAATAAACGGGGTGACGATCTCTCTGAACGGACAAATAGACTCATGAAACAGGAAAATGGACTCTTGAAATGGGAAAACAGACTCAGTGAACGAGGAAATGGTCTCATGGAATGATGGAACAGACCCACCGATGGGGAAACAGACCAACATAATGGAGAAATGGACCAACCGAGTGGAGAACTGGACCAACCGAATGGGGAAACGGATAAATGGATTGACTAAATGGAAGGCAGGATTGGCTGTTTAGAGTGCATAATTGCCCAACAATGTTGTAAAATTGTCTGTTTCTAGGGAATGGGTGAATATGATGACTCTAAGACTAACGGGGAATTGAAAGAGCAAGCACAATCACCCAAGTACAAGGCAGGGTTGCCCAACTCACAGGAAAAAACACCCCTTTTGATGAAACAGGTGAATGTGGTGGGTTGTTTGACTAACAAAGTGACTAGACAAAGATTAAAATCACCCCTTTAGGTGGCAGGGTCACCCGGCTTAAAGGTAGAATCATCCCTCTCAGAGGCAAGCTTGCCTAACTAGTGAAGGATGGGCGATTTTGACAAGAACAAACTAGGAAAATGACTCAGATAAAAGGCAAGGTTGCCCTTATGGACAACAAGTTCACCCTTGTTAGCAGCAAGTTTTCCCTTGTCAAAGGAAAACTCGCCCAAATAGTAGACCTGGACTAGGCTTGGATAAAAATGGCTATGGGAAAGGATATAGAAAAAACAACAAACAACAAGCAGAATGCAAAGGCTAACTCGACCAACAAGAGATGCACTAGTTTCTCACAAAGAAGATAGTTCAAACAACACAATCCTAAGATTAGTAAGAAGGGTATCATCGACATGATCCTCTAACTAGGTTGAACAAGGAAATCTAGGGATTCCTTGATACATACGGGATGTGAGGCACAATTGTGAACACCACCCCATCACAGACATAAGCCAGAAGCCCCAGTGAGGTACTAAAAACTTGGATCAACTCTTCACATCTTATCTAGGTATCACCCTAGTTTTGATCCTTCGCTAGACATGACGTAACTGGATTGGGGTATAGTTTTGGCTCTCCCCCCTTTATATACCCCACTGGTACACATGGTTGGGATCATCCCTTGGGGTGATGAAATCCCCAAGCAAGTCCCACTAAAAGAATACACTAGATATTTTTGGCTAGTCCCTAGTCTCATATGAAGCACAAGGGGAAAGCTTGAATGATCTAGAGCCTCCTATGTAACATAAGGACTAAGTGGACTACAATTTCTCTTCACCCAAGATCATCGAATGGCGGAAGGGGATTGGATATGTTAATAGTCCACTTTCGAGCACAAAAAATAAATATATTGGCTCCCCCTAATTAGATCTGTGTCTAACTAGTATGAAAAACAAGCAAACAAACAAGACCAGCTACACTGGGACTGAACATCCTACAATAAACTCTTAGTAGTCTAGATCTCAGACCTTGGATAACTGTGAAACAACTGCAAAAACATTAGTAAAAAAAAGTGCATTCACTGAAAAAACAAGTTAGGGGGTCAATACTAAGAAAAATGACAAGAAACGAACTTTGTAAATAACCTTTTAAGTCACTGTTCACCTTAGAATCATCTGTATTTTGGAAAAAATCATCACTCTTGATAGCAGTGTCACCCTTCTTAGAGTCAGGATCACCCTTATCAATAGCAAGGTCACCTGTTCAGAGGAAAGATCATTTGTTTATCAAAAGCAGGCTCACCCAACTCAATAGCAAGTTCACCTATTCAAGAAATAGGGAGAAAATTTTCCCCTATCTCACAGATGGGTGATTCTACAGGGAAAATTTGCCTCTGTTGAGGGTAGGGTCATCTGTCTTGAGGGAAAGGTCACCCTTGTTAGTTGCAGAGCCACCTCTGTGTAACCTAAACCTACAAAAATTCAAACAATAGAGCATAATAAAAGATCAGACCCGTTTGTGGCTCCTACTAGGTGTACCAAAAATATGTGCAACATCATTTCCTACCCTGGGTTGATGCAAAAAGTTGGGTACACAAAAAACTCAAAAAGTGGAAATATTTTTGCTTTTTTTCTAAATTTGTCACACTTGGACTGAAAATTTGAGGCACTTACGCAATGAATCTTAAAAAAAGTTAGTAATATGAAATCTAGCATTTTGAATTTAGTTTTGAAATATGTAAATTATTAAAATACCTAGATTATAGAAAATAAATTTTGATAGGGATCTATAAAAACCACTTTTTAAAAGTCCCTATTTTTTTACCATACCAAGCAAGTGTACAGACAATATTTTTTGACCCAAATAAAATTATTTTGCTAATTAATTTTTGGAAAAGAGAGATAACAACATGAAGTTTGATGTGGATTTTTTTTAGTAATTTTTGGTTGAATATTTTTTTTTTATTAAATTTTTATTGGCCTTAATTGATTTTTTTAAAATCAACATGTACGGGCAATATAATTGGACCTAAAGAAAACATTTTTTGACTCTTTTTTTTCATTTTGTAGAGAATTTTTTGAAGTTTGATGCCATATAATTTTTTTTACAAGAAACTTAACCAATAAAAAGTTATTAAAAAACCAAAAAAACTCGATATTTCAAGTTTAAGGACTAGTTTTCTTAGAAATTAATTAAAAAATAGAAAACATAATCCAATCTTAACAAAATTTATATATTTAAAAATTATAAATTGTGTTCTCTAATGGGTTTTAATTTTATAGATTCATTCAGAAAAAAATTCCATCAACTATGTTGTCAAAGTTGGGCATTCTTCTTCAATCTGCCTTAGGTTTTTAGTTGCAGGTCAAAGGCTAAGGCTCAGATTGCCAAGCCTTTTGCCAAGCCTTTCCCAAGCCTAAAACCAAGGCTATATGTGGTGTGGAAATTCAATTTTTAAATAATGTGTACGCGTTACATAAACACGTATGAGTTATTCAAATGAAACACGTACACGTTTCATAGCGCATACATGTTATCCATTGACCCATTGGGAAAACGTAATGCATACGCGTTATGAAACGCATATGCATTTCTTGAAGATAATACATACGTGTTTCATAATGCATATTTGTTTCTAATATAGTTGTTTTTCCCTAATTTAGAAAATACTGGTAAAACATGATCTTCTTGCAACATTCCTTTTCTGTAGTACGGTCCAAAAGTGTCATTTTTTGCGTTTTTTATTGCAAATTTGTCTTGTGTAGGGCATATTCTATTCAAATTGTTGGAAGAGATAGTGCAAGTTGAATTTTCTGAAGTGGAATCAAGTGCAAGAACTTTTTACAAGAAGATTTGGAAAAAGTGAATTTGTGGATGTACTCATGATGTTTTTGTACTTCAAAGTTTATAGAAAAAATGATCTTCATAGTACATAGTTTAATTTGAATATTTGAAGGAGGTGGAAATTTAAAAAAAGGTTTCTTGAATTATTATTTTTTTCATCAAAGAGGGTTTGGTAACCATGGGTGATAAGCAAAGACAAGAAAAAAGATGTAGAAAGTTAATGACACCGGAAGAAATTCAAACAAATAAAGATAAGGAGGTAAAAAGACAGAGAAAGGAGAGAAAGGATTCGTCAAATGAAAGATTTGGAAGCATCTAGTTCCAAGAATGTTGAAGAGGAAGACATAAATGATGAAATGAATGTAGATGATGCAAATGTGGAGATGGTGAATATGGAAGAAAATGCAATTACGGAGACAAACCCAACTGTGCCTTCAACTTCAAATTTGAATGATATGCAAACAACTTCAGGTGTACCTTCAAATCCACCTCCCAATGATATGGAAAATGCACCTATTCAAACAATCTATCCAAGTATGTTTTCAAACCCAAGTTTTCATAATATTGACATTGCTTGTTTAGATGAAGTTGGATACACCATTGATGAGAACAATAATATTAGGGTTGAAACAATGCAAAAACAAGAAAATGATGAAATTATATCTTATGAGAATGTGGATGAGAATGAAATCCCTTTTACATTTGAAAATGAAAATGAAACCCCTTGTGTGAATGAAAATGAAACTCCATCTATGGATGAAGGTGAAAATGTTTTTTTTTTACAATTGAAACAGATGTGCTAGATAACCTTCATGGTAAAGTTTCTTCAAAAAAATTAGAAATTATGGAAATAAAATATATAAAATGTTTTTTTATAGAAAGAAATTAGGATTCCAATGTTGAAAATGAGAAAAGTGATGAAAAAATTAGGTGTTTTCGTAAAACCAAAAAAGGAAGATGATTTAGTAGAACAAGTCATATCTAGTGTTGCTAATGCTATTGATGTTATTGATAAGAAAAGTCGATCAAAAGATAAGAATGTGGCTTGTCGTGCAATAACAATTGCTCTAGTTGATAAAGTAGCTTCAAATAAAAGAATGCTAAGTAAGATTAGTAAATGTATAAACTTAAATCCTAGAACTTTGATAAGAGCTGCTAAAAGAAGAGAAAGTATTGAAAAGGATCCTATTAATCAACGTTGGAGTTTTAGTGGTAGAATCCCAAGATTAGACATGAAATTAACTAATGAAATGAAATCTTTAATCAAAAAAATTTGGCATGATAATACAAGAGTATCACCTAACATTAGAGATTTCTTAAAATTAAGGGTGGGTTCCAAAATTTGTGAACCTCATCCAAAGCATCTCTTAGATATGACTCAAACTTAATTATATAAAAAAAAATAGATGCTTCAATCTTACCATTGAATATTAGCATGTCAAAGATCATTTGAAAAGTGTAAGCCTTTTTATGTTAGAATTAATAAGTAATGAATCTCTTGTTGTTGTAAGACTCATGTACAATTTCATTATTATTATGATATATTTCGATATATATGATTCACTTTGCATGCTAACCAAATCATTTAGGAAATTTGTGGTATTAATATGCCACCTGAAAGAATCAAAGATTTTATAGCAGGTTTGTTTTGTAATCCCACTTTAAATGGAAACTCCTTTTTTAAAAACCATGCATTTCTAGAGAATGAGATAGATGTGGTACCTTTTCATTGTTAGGAGAATGTATGCATGAAATTAGTTTAGATGAATTTGGAAAACAATTAGTGGATGTAAAAAAAATTAAAAATATTGAATATTCTTTAAAAGATGGAAAAACTGGAAAACATGTTGAGCTAATTGTGGAAAAAGTTAGTGTGCATGCTTTTATTACTGAATTTAAAGATAAGTTTGTACCTAAATATGTTCAACACTCTTAGAATGCTCATTGACTTGATAATCAATTTTGTTTATGTGAAAACACATTCCCAATTGGAACTATATTGTTAGTTGTTAATTTTGCTGAAAATTATACTCTTGCCCCACAAGAAGAAATTCAATTAGAGTATTATAATTCAGTGGAAGTAGCTATATTTGTTCACATTGTTTATAGACATGCTGAAGATAGTACAAAAGATAACAAATTTTTTTTGAGAGAGTACCATTTTTATGTAAGTGATAATCGATTACATTCATCTGAGTTTGTACAATATTGTTTTGATCTATTTTATAAAAAAATTAAAGAGAGAGGAATTCAAATGCTAGAATATTTCATATGGTCAAATAGTTGCACGGGTCAATTAAAAAATGCTAGAATGTTTTATTGGTTATGTAGAGTTCATAAGGAAAATAATATCCAACACATATGGAGTTTTTTTGAAGCTGGTCATGGTAAGGGAGAACACGATGGAGCAGGTGCATGTGTGAAAAGAGCTCTTGCTAGAGAGCAACTAAAATTTGAGGATGTTGCAAAATTTAGAGATGCACGTGCAATTGTGGATTGGTGCAATACCAAATTATCTACAAGAACAAGTGAGAGCTCAATAATTTGATGCTTCTTTTGGTTTGTTGAAGAAAATGATATATTTTGTCAACAAGATTGTAAGACAATTAATGGAACTACAAAATGGAATTCATTTAAGAGTTCGAATGCAAACACATGGACAATATGGACAAGAGAGTTGGCATGATTTTGTCAATTTTGTATTGTAGGTGATTGGCAGGCATGTGAAAATATGGAATGGGTCGAACAATGGCAACAAAGAGATTTAACACCTACATCGACACATGTTCAACATGGAACGACAATTGAAGATAATCAAGTGTTTGCATCAGATGATTATGATCATGTTTCAGATCTTGTACAAGAAGGCACATTATTTATTGAGTTGAATTTTGTATGTATGCATGTTTATATTTGAGTTAAATATAAGTCACTCTTTATTGAATTTTGTATTTATTTTTGCAGGACATGTGTATGTTGTTGTTGCACCTCAAGGGAATGAAGAGCAGACAGAGTACTGGTTTGCTAGATGTGTTGAGAGAAAACATAAGTTGGTACATACTAGAGTGGATGATGACAACTTTGAGTATCCAACTAGTTCAGTTGTTGTTGTTGGCACCTGGCTTTGAAAATATTTGATGAGAAAGAATCGCTTGCCTGCATTTGAAGATTATGAAAGACACAAGAAGATTATACATTATTCACATTTGATTTTGGCAACCAATATAAAACTAGTTAGATATCAAGGGAGGCCGACTAATAAAGTTTTATGGACACTTTCAATGGATGATCATGATACAATCATAGATGCATTACAAAAAAGAGAGGATGCAGATGGTACAATAGAGTAAATAAATATTGGTAAGTATATCTAGTTGTATATATATTTAATTGATATATATATATGTCTTTAATCATTTCCTAATTAAAGTTTTATATCATTTTTTGTTTCAAGTCTCCCAATATTAGATGCTTTACAAAAAAGAGAGGAGATGCACATATATTATGATGGAATTTGAATCTAGAGATAGGTAACTATACATAGTTCTAAATACATTTAATTGATATTTTATAATTGATTGCATATCCCCTTTAGCCATTCTCTTAAAACCCCTTATGTCATCCTCTTATGTACCATTAATCCATCCTCTTGCATCCCCTTAAGTCATTCTATCAACTACCATTAATCCATCCTCTTAGGACCCTGTAATCCATATCCTCATATATCTACCCTTAATATGTCCACTTGCATCCACTTAAGTCACTCTCTCAACACCCCTTAATTCATCCTCTTAGGACCTCTCAATCAATATCCTCATATATCTAACCTTAATCCATCCACTTGCATCCCCTTAAGTCACTCTCTCAACACCCCTTGGGGTTTAAATTCATTCTCTCAACTCCCCTTAATCCACCCTCTTCTATCCCTTCAAGTCATTTTATCAACTCCCCTTAATCCACCCTCTTCCATCCCCTTAAGTCATCCTCTTAAAGGACCCTTAAGTCATATCCTCTTACATCTCCTTAATCCACAATCTTGCATCCCTTAAGTCACTCTCATAATTCCCCTTAAGGCATTTTCTTAGGGCCTATTAAGCCCTATCGTAAGGTTCACGACATGCATCCCCTTAATCCTCCCTCTTCTATCCCCTTAATCCACTCTCTTACATCCCTTCAAGTCATTCTATCAACTCCCCTATATCCAACCTCTTACATCCCTTCAAGTCATTCTATCAACTCCCCTTAATCCACCCTCTTGCATCCCCTTAATCCACTCTCTTACATCACTTTAAGTCATTTTATCAAATCCCCTTAATCCACCCATCCCTTCAACTCATTCTATCAACTCCCCTTAATCCGCCCTCTTGCATCCCCTTAATAAACTCTTTTACATCACTTGAAGTCATTTTATCAACTCCCCTTAATCCACCCTCTTACATCCCTTCAACTCATTCTATCAACTCCCCTTAATCCACCCTCTTACATCCCTTCAAGTCATTCTATCAACTCCCCTTAATCCACCCTCTTGCATCCCATTAATCCACTCTCTTACATCACTTGAAGTCATTTTATCAACTCCCCTTAATCCACCCTCTTACATCCCTTCAACGCATTCTATCAACTCCCCTTAATCAACCCTCTTACATCCCTTCAAGTCATTCTATCAACTCCCCTTAATCCACTCTCTTACATCACTTTAAGTCATTTTATCAACTCCCAATAATCTACCCTCTTACATCCCTTCAACTCATTCTATCAACTCCCCTTAATCCACTCTCTTACATCACTTTAAGTCATTTTATCAACTCCCAATAATCTACCCTCTTACATCCCTTCAATTCATTCTATCAACTCCCCTTAATCCACCCTCTTACATCCCTTCAAGTCATTCTCTCAACTCCCCTTAATCCACCCTCTTGCATCCCCTTAATCCACTCTCTTACATCCCTTTAAGTCATTTTATTAACTCCCCATAATCCACCCTCTTACATCCCTTCAAGTCATTCTATCAACTCCCCTTAATCCACCCTCTTGCATCCCCTTAAGCCGTCCTCTTAAAGGACCCTTAAGTCATATCCTCTTACATCTCCTTAATCCTCTTAGGACACATTAAGCCATATCCTAGGGTTCATGAGATGCATCCTCTTAACTCCCCTTAAGGCATTCTCTTAAGACCCCCCTTAGGTTATATATCCTCTTAGGTCCCCTTAATCCATCCTATGGCTAACATCATTTGAATTTGTATGGAATTTACTATATACAGTTATTTTCTTGCATGAATTTTTTACTTAAATGACTCATAAAAATTGTAGTTACTTACATTTTTAATTTTTGTAAGTTCTCATCAAGTCGGTCTACGATGTGATTGTTGAAATGAAAAGCTATTTTATCAAGAGACTATGTAAATATCAATTTTTGGTATTCACCTAAAAGTTGATAAGCTTTAATTGTATCTACATGCACATATATGTTTCATCATGTTATATAGTTGTATTAAACATCTTGATGTACATTATATATGTTTATTCGATGTCACTTTTTAAATATCTTGTTCCAATTTTATAGATTATACATGTTTCATGTCTTCTATTTACCACATTTTATATAATTATTCAATTGTATAGATTATACATTTTATACATACAAGGAGATAGTTTTCTATTTATTGATTCAAATATTTGATATGTAATTGGAAAATATTTAAAATTACTTGCCCTTAGTTTATTATGAATATGATTTAAGAAACTATTTAAGGAATGTTTTAATTTGTCACCTAACCATGTGATAAATTATATATATGAAATTTGATTCTAGATAAGAATTTATATAGTGCATGTATTAATTGAAAATTAGATAAAATATAAATATAGATATGTATGAATGCATATAATCATGAAAATGAACATAACACGATCTCATAATTTACCGCATATATAATCATCATATTAAAGTCAAATGATATAAATAAGCACGCATATGATAATAACATGTTCAAAATAAAACTAGAGATCTAGATAGTCCATAAAATTTATATGTCAAGTCCAAAACATATATTGAAATAAAACTAGAGATTTGTAGTCCATAAAATATAAAACCATCTAACTTTTAGGTTGGTCGGTCAAATCAAGTCTCCTCTTTGTTCCATGTCGACTAGATGTACTCGCATCATGCTGTAAAAGAGTACAAGAAACTTGAAATTAGATTTAAATTTATTTATAAATTTTGATATAATTAAACATATTTAAAATTGAAAATATAAAATTTTAGATTAAAAAAAAAAAACTAATTAAATATTGAGTAAATATAGTAAAAATGATTTCTAGTATGCATAAATTACCATATGGTCATGTGAATCAAATGGCACATTTTCTTCAATGGGTAGCATAACTGTCAGTTGAGAAGATGCAAATGCCTTATCTACTATATCCTGCATATTCATATAAAGCAAACAATATGTGAAAAACTTGAATATATATATATATATAGAAAAGGTCTATAAAAATTGTACAGGAGAATTAAAGTAAATTTTACAACCTCTAATGATATGACCTCATGATCATGCACTTGAGATTTCCCATGCATAAATGTCGGTGATGTCTCAAGTGCACGGCCCGCCATGGGTATCTCATTAAATCCCTACATATAGATGTACAACAGTTTTTATAGATCATTCACACATGTGTATGTAAATGAAAAAATTAAATTAGATCTATGATGTGTATTTCATTTAAACTTAACAAACTTTTGAAAGCACACACCTGAGCTAATGATGTCTCAGGAGTGCTCACCACTATAACTTGTGGTTGGTCAATACTAGGGATAGTATGACCTCCCTGTATCTAGATATAATATATCAATTCACACGTGTACAAATTCAAATTAAACTAGATATATATATCCACACAAATTATTTAATATCTCATCAAATCCCTGCATATAGATGTACAACAGTTTGTATAGATCATTCACGCATGTGTATGTAAATGAAAAAATCAAATTAGATCTATGATGTGTATTTAATTTAAACTTAACAAACTTTTGAAAGCACGCACCTGAGCTGATGATGTCTCAGGAGAGCTCACCACTGTAACTTGTGGTTGGTCAATACTAGGGATAGTATGACCTCCCTGCATCTAGATATAATATATCAATTCACACATGTACAAATTGAAATTCAATTAGATATATATATCCACACAAATTATTTAATATCTCATCAAATCCTTGCATATAGATGTATAACAGTTCGTATAAATCATTCACACATGTGTATGTAAATGAAAAAAATAAATTAGATCTATGATGTGTATTTCATTTAAACTTAACAAACTTTTGAAAGCACACACCTGAGCTAATGATGTCTCAGGAGTACTCACCACTATAACTTGTGGTTAGTCAATATTAGGGATAGTATGACCTCCCTGCATCTAGATATAATATATCAATTCACACATGTGTACAAATTCAAATTAAATTAGATATATATATACACAAAAATTATTTAATATCTCATCAAATCCATGCATATAGATGTACAACGGTTTGTATAGATCATTCAAACATGTATATGTAAATGAAAAAATGAAATTAGATCTATGATGTGTATTTAATTTCAACTTAACAAAATTTTGAAAGCATGCACCTGAGCTGATGATGTATCAGGAGCGCTCACCACTGTAACTTGTAGTTGGTCAATACTAGGGATAGTATGACCTCCTTGCATCTAGATATAATATATCAATTCACACATGTGTACAAATTCAAATTAAATTAGATATATACATCCACACAAATTATTTAATATCTCATCAAATCCCTGCATATCGATGTACAATAGTTTGTATAGATCATTCACACATTTGTATGTAAATGAAAAAATTAAATTAGATCTGATGTGTATTTAATTTAAACTTAACAAAATTTTGAAAGAACGCACCTGAGTTGATGATGTCTTAGGAGGGCTCACCATTGTAACTTGTGGTTGGTCAATACTAGGGATAGTATGACCTCCCTGCATCTAGATATAATATATCAATTCACACATGTGTACAAATTCAAATTATATTAGATATATATATCCACACAAATTATTTAATATCTCATCAAATCCCTACATATAGATGTACAACAGCTCGTATCGATCATTCACACATGTGTATGTAAATGAAAAAAATAAAAAGATCTATGATGTGTATTTAACTTAAACTTAACAAACTTTTGAAAGCACACACTTGAGATGATGATGTCTCAGGAGTGCTCACCACTGTAACTTGTAGTTGGTCAATAATAGGGATAGTATGACCTCCCTACATCTAGATATAATATATCAATTCACACATGTGTACAAATTCAAATTAAATTATATATATATATATATATCCACACAAATTATTTAATATATTTTGGTTGAAGTACCTGTCCAAAAGGTGAGCCATATCTACAACACTCAACGTATACACACGATGATCATATCGATTTTCAGGCATCACGTCATCATGCGTCTACACCAAACACAAACTTATTGAATTAATATTATATTATATATATAGTTTAATGTTATTATTTACATGAATTTTTTTACATTTCAAACTTGAATTAAATTTAAGTCCAAAAGATGAACATACCTATGTAGGATGATCCTTAGAATATAGTAAATTTAGGTATGACCCCATCCCAGATGCATGTGCCTCACCTGAAGTGGATGTCTGAGTATCCCTATAGCTCGAGCCTCCATGCTCTCTATTGGTCGCTTTAGTGGTTGCATGTGTAGTCTACTAATTGAGATGTCCTAAAAGTGAACCCAATGCTCCTAATGTTGATAACATGGTTTGTTGTTGAAATGCAGTGGGAACACTAGGAGAAGGAGGAGGAAAAATAGGAGCAACTGGAGCACATTGCTGAGGATCGACACGTGCTCCTAGTCTATGTTGGGGAATGCCACACCCAGCTCCCTAAAATGACCTCATATCAAAATAGTTGGGTTTTTTACCCAACTCAAACTCAGCCCATAACTTTCTCAAAAAGTATAAGGGCACCTCACTATTGCCATGTGGTGGAGTATCAAACACCATCCACCATCTCTCCCAAAAATGAGTAGCTATCTATGGGCGCCTACACCATAAAATTGAAATTCATTTTTTTGTGGGTGGTATTGGTTGGTTTGTTTGGGGGTTCACACAATATTGGCATATGGCTTGTTTAGTAATTTTTAGGTCATTGATTTCTTGATAGGACAATCCATCTGCATAGAATTGTCTCATATCTTCTCTCCATCGATGGAACCTATCTAGGTCCGCATCGATAGATCGAACATAATCGACAAAATTTTGCATCGTAGATGCAAACTATGCAAGATGTGGAGGGACTCTAGTCTCATTTTTTATGAGATCTATATTTTCTTGAATGACAATCAGGTTTGCTCGAATACTCTCTCTTAGTTGATTCTGGTCAACTAGAGGAGGGGTGGGGGGTTAGGCAATGGAGAATGTGGAGGTGTGCTAGGGTTTTGTTCATTTGGTGGACTAGGATGTATGCCAAGATCTATAGGGATTTCTTGATCAGGCATGAAATCCTCTAAATTAAATAGTGGATCCATCTGAGCAATGATATGGCAACTGCATGTTAAACAATTAAAAAATATATATCAACACACTAATTAAATAATGCACACAATTTGAAATTTATTTAATAATCACATTGAACATGCACACATTCAAAATATATTTCATTTGAAGACCATTCTATTTATAACATTAAAAAATCCATAACATTAAAAATTCATATAACATGTACACACATTAAATTGAGTCTAGTGTGGGGTTGTTAATATGAAGGGTAGAAATGAAATTATGGGATTTTATTAAAATTTATTTAATCTCATTCATTATTTTCAAATAATAATAAAGATAAGAACGAAAAATTAATAGAATACATTGAAAGGGACACATAGATATATATGCTAGTGACCTAATTGCAATGTACAAAATATATAAAAAACATGAGTCAAGCTCTATTCACCAAATTTTGAGAACTTATTTGATCCCCTTAAGAAATTTCAAATTCCCCCTTAAGACATCAATTTACGATTTAGGGCGATAGGATGGATTTTAAGGGGATCTATGTGTAATAAGACCCTAGGAAAATATGGTCCATGGCTTAAGGGAATAAAATTTGGTGGAGTTTCCTAAGGCAACCAAATTTCATTTTAAGGTCCTACAACAAATTGAATAGATGTATTAATCAAGTATGACATAGAATTTAATTAAATTTGATGACATAAATTGATTTATCTAAATTTTCAAATTTCATGATAAGAGACACAAGTTCTCTATGGTGGGGAAATTTAGTTAAGAAGAAATGATAAGTTTAACACTGACATTAAAATTTATAATCTCATTCATTATTTTCAAAGAATACTAAAGATAAGAATGAAAATTTAATAGAATACATTTAAAGGGAAACATAGATATATGCTAGTGACCTAATTGCAATGTAAAAAATAGACAAAGATGAGCTTCAACTCTACTCACTAAATTTTGAGAACTTCTTTGATCCCCTTAAGAAATGTCATTATTAGGACCCCTTAAGACATCAATTTATGATTTAGGGTGATAGGATGGGTTAAGGGTATCTATGTCTAGTAAGGACTTAGGAGAAAATGTTCCATGGCTTAAGGGAATAAATTTTTGTGGAGTTGCCTAAAGAAACCGAATTTCATTTTAAGGTCCTACAACAAAATGAATGCTTTTGCAACAATTAGGAATTTTAGATTTCAATTATATAACTAAGTTGTTAAGTTACGATGGATTTGGTTAATTTATTTGGACCTCTACCCACTCTTGGATGATTTAAAAAGGAAGAGGGGATCTAAAGTGATTTAGACCAAAAAAAATTTGTAATCATATATTTTTTGAAACTTTTCTATGGCACAGACTCTTCCTTCATATTTATATAAATTCTAGACACATGGGTTTTCAAAAAAGAACCTAACTACCACTAAGTGAGGAATCAATTGATCAATTCAATAAATTTAAATAAACTTAGAAAATAAACCTTTGGTTATAGAATTCACTTGCATTTACGAATCATCATCTATCAAGTTTGTCAAAAAAGTAATTTGAATTTTCCATTGAAATGTTCATGCTAATAGTTATCTTTGATACACTAGTTTAGAGAAAGTAAAACATTTAGTTTTCCTTATCTAGAACAATGCCACTACACATGAGAGTTAAAATAGGAATTATATTACACACAACCTATAGATCTTATGAATAATATCCTATAAATTAAGGTTTGAATATGATCATAATGCATCCTTACATTTAATTCACAAAGGATCTCATCCAAATAAGATTTGGGTAGAAATCATTCGTGCTTCACATTTTAATATTTATTTGATTTAATAACATTTATGTGTCTAGCTCTATCCATATTGCACATAGTCTAGATTAACAAGTATGACTTGCATTTCTATGTTTTTTTAAGAGAATGCATCATACACTATATAAGCTAATATAACATTGATATGGAGTGATTACATGCTCATATCAAGTAGCATCATGATATATACATTTATTAAATCAAGTACATAGTTTCACATGAGCTACATTATTTTACTTCACTAGTACACTTTCTCAAGTTAAATTATACAATCATGAAGTTTTATGAGATAAAATTAGCTATCAAATTTATATTATGCAAATATATATTATAATTAAATCAATAATTTGTTGGTTAATATATATATATATATATCTATGCATCGATTGTTTGTACCTCCTTTATTAGTCAATTTTATGAATTTCATTGGTAGTTGTGTGGATCACCAATGACATACCAAAGTGTATAAGTAGAACCAATGGACTATAAATTGTAATCCGTAATTTAGGGTTTTACGTAACTTACATTTTAGGGTAAATAGTCTGTTTTAGGTTTAAGTTTTAGGGTTTAGGACCAAGGATTGACTTGTGTAAATTAGTTTTTAGGGGTCACCTATATAAATTTTGTAACCTAGGGTTTTGATTTCTAAGTTAAATGTGTCCAATTTAGGTTTAGTTTTTATGGTTTTCAATTTACAATTTAACGTTATATGTTTCGTTGTTGTTTTTGATTTTTTTGATGCAATTAAAAACTATAAAAAATTGAACTAAAACACACTAAAGAAAAAAAAAACTGAATACTAATTACAAAACAAAAAAATAAGATACAAAGCAAAAAAAGGTAGAATTCAACCAACCTTGAGGTCACTAAGGTTGGGTGTGTTAACGAGAGGAGGTGGTAGTCAAAATTTTCACCAAGCACGAGCTTCGAAATGTGTACGTGATCAAGAACCTCTCTTCTCTGACATGGCTAGAAATAGTGAGTGAAAATGAAATACAACCATTTATTTTCAAAAAATAAATACCTTCACAAAATGTGTATGGGTTTCATAACACGTACGTGTTTTATAATGCGTATGCATTTTTGGTTTGCATACCTGTAGTTGAGCGCGTACACGTTCAGATTTTGGCTTGGGTACCCGATCCGTAACACATATGCATTTTTTAGAAAATGTGTACGCGTTTCATTCGAAACTTTTTGTTTTTCCTGAAATTTCCCCTCTTCGTGTACTCAACTTCTTGCTTGTACCCCCCTAAAAGATGTAAAACAACATAAATGAAAAGGAGAAACACACACAACACAACCTCAAGATAAGCCTTGTTTAATTTAATAAAACAAAGATTAAAGCAAGAGATATAACTTGTCCAAGTGATCCTTTTGGTTGGCCCTTTGATGTAGAATAGATGTATACTCCTTGATGGAAAATGAGATAAAATGATATGCAAAATTCTCTACATGGGATAGTGAATGCAAAGATGGAAGTGGGTATTTGGATGAGTGTGTGAGATGAATGTAATGAAAACTTGAGGATTCAACAATGGAGGATGAGCTTGAATGCAAAAATGTAGAGTGCTTGAGAGTTGCTAGTTCTTTAATGTGTGTTATGAATGAGTAAAA
Organism: Sequoia sempervirens; assembly: GCA_007258455.2. NCBI lineage: Eukaryota > Viridiplantae > Streptophyta > Pinopsida > Cupressales > Cupressaceae > Sequoia > Sequoia sempervirens. Next base: position 148,243,199 of record VDFB02168118.1, on the reverse strand, counting down.
AATGATACCAAATCCTCTATTTTAGGGGATGAATCTCTAGAGAATTGAATGGCTAGGATTTAGCCAACATGGACAAGATGGAGGGATATTGTGATTTGATGAATCATAAGCCCTCACATCTTGCCATGTGGAAAGGGAGGTGGAAAATGACATGTGAGGTGGAGGTACTTGAAAGTACTTTGAGATTAGGGGAAAATTTTCTCAAAAATGAAGTTTTTGTCCCCATGTGGGAAGGATGGTGACAAGTAAAGAATTTTAGAATTCCTCACTAATCATCATGGGGAAGAGAGAAGTGGTTGGAATAATAAATGTAAATTTTAAATTCACATGATTAGGAGTACCTTGGGGATAAGACAAGGTCTTCATAAAGCAGGTCCTTGTCCCATGTGAGTGATGTGACTTATGAGAGGATTTAGAATTTCCCAACAACCTTCATAGGGAAGATGGGAGCATTGAATGAATATATGTGAATTTTTAATTCACATGGGGAAGAGGTCAAGGCCAAATGAAGAAAGTTCTTATGAAAGGTTGAATTGGAGGACATACCAAAAATGGCATGAGGATTAGATTAAGGTTGTACAAACAGGTGATTAAGAAAACTAATAAAGGATTAGAGGCAAGTGGCCAAATATGGAGGATGTGACATTAATCCTAATTAAGGGTGTGCACATCCTAATCATAGATTAATTAAATTAATCTAGATTAGAAGAGGATTATAGCTGATGTGGCAAGGAGAGAGAAAATAGGGAATTTAAAATTGATTTAAATTCAAAAAGGTTAAATGACTAAATTAAATAAATTGATATATTTATTTAATTTAGAGAGTAAATGATGAAAAGTAAAGTATGTAATTGTTAAATTAAATACATTAGAAACCTTAGAGGAAGGGGAAATATTAATTAAATAAGTTATTTAATTAATATTGATGAAATAGATAAATTAAGGAGACAGATTTGACCACATGGGAATTTGGATGTCTATTGAAGCTAAGAAGGATTTCAAGAGAAAAACAAGAGTAAACAATATTATGATTGGTAGGACTAAATAGGTAGCAAAAGAAACTGAAGGAATGCTAAAGGAAGTTTTGTTAAATTAGAGAATCAATGTTGTCTTTGAAGAAATGCATGTTGAAGATATTGCATCTGATCTAGTAAATGAAGAAGATATAGTTGAGGAAACTCAGATTCCTCTTGGTGTGAATGATATAGAAGTATCTATGGAGACTAAAGCTCTTAAATTTGTGTCAGTTGAAGAAAAATAAATGTCAAGTTAAGAAGTTGAGGTTCCTAATAGCCAACAAGAATCGGTAGCTAAGAAAATAGTGATTGAAGAAAAGAAGGTTCAGGTAAAGGAAGTTCCTGTGCAAGCAAGAGACACTGTAGGGGGAGTGAAGAAATTTTTAGAAGTGCAATAGGAAGAGTTTGACCTTGAATTGGGTGAAGACCCTATTAACTTGGCTACTTTGTCTCCGATTCAAAAATTGAAAGTTGCATCATTTGTGAAGCAAAGGCTAGGGAAGAATTGTTGAAGTCTCACATTGAGGGAAGTGAGCTTTTCAGTCTTGCATCTGGTGTTCTAGAGAGAATCATGCCTACTCATGTTAAGGATCCATCTAGTTCTCCCTCCGGTGAGCTAAAAAAGCTTATTAATTCTATAAGTACTCATTTTGATTCCTTTGAGAAGTCAGTTGAGGTAAAGGTACAAAAGGAATTTGATGATAAAAGGTTTAATAGGCTAAAGTTCATGATTGCTAATGACAAATAATTATTAGCTAACTTTTTGAAGAATATTCAGAGTGCACTATCTAAAGGAAGAAAGATCTATAAGTCATGTTTATCTTTGTCTAAACTTACCGAGGACAATGAGAACAAGATTAAGGATAATGAGAAATAGTTAGCTACTATTTATGATGCCTTTGATTCTTTAACTATTGCTTTTTGTAAGCAAGAAGGTCAAGTTATATCCCTGCTTGATAGTATAAAGAGTTTGAAGCATGATAATGATAGAATTTTGGAAAGAGAATGTGAGCTTGTAGATGCCTAATTGGTTTGAAGATGGAAACAATGTTGAGTGCTTTGAAGGAAGTACAAGATGCTATGGCAGTCAGTGATCCAGTGAACCTTGAATCAATAGAGATGGAATCTTATCTATTTTGCGGTCACATGACTATCTTGGAGAGTCTCAAGAAGGGTTGGGACACAAGCTTGATCTTGTTGAAGACCAATTTTGAAGATATTTTCAAGTTTGTGTAAGTTGTAGAAATAAGTTTGTACATATGCAATTTGAAGTTTTTGTTTTATTTTTGGTATGTGGATTCCCCATCTTTGCCATTGATGTCAAAGGGGGAGAGTAGTATAGTGAAAAAAAAATATAATCATCTCTAGGGGAGTTGTAGTTTTCAGTTGTGATTGAAGATCTTTTTGAAGTTTTGAAGTTGGCAATGTATTCATTGTCGTATTGATCTGACACTTAGTCATTTTTCACTAAGTGTTGCCATCAATGCCAAAGGGGGAGATTGTTGGAAAGAGACACTTCAAATTTTTTTTGGTGTTTTCATTTATGACAACCCTAGTCAGTGATTCAATCCACACGCCATCATTTGATCATATTGGGAGACAGATTGATGACAATCAAGCTAGAACAAAGCATTTGACAAAATTGTGTTCATCGATTTGTATGCAATTTTATACTATTATCTTGAGTTGTGGATATTAGGGAAGGTAGTTTGGTATATGTTCTATCTTATTCTTGAATCTTGGAGCCTCGTATCAATCTGTATGTGAGTTAGAAGATCTGGATGATTAATTTTCTATTCATCAATGCATCAAGGCCAACTATGTAAATGTAGCGTGTTTCAGATATTCGAGGAGTAATTGTTTAAGTGATTTTGTGTTTGAGCATTTTGATTTTGGTCCTCACTATGTTGTGGCCAACTTTGGTGGATGCACATTGAATATTATTCATGATTTGAGCTGATATTGTTAATATTTTTCTTATTTTGTTGAAGCCAACATGTAGCAATTAAATATTTAGTTGCAGATATATATAAGCGATCGATTATATCATTTTGATATGTGTAAAAAGTGTGTTGATGTATGTTGCAAATATCAGAAGGATTGAAGAGTGATTATGCATAGTTTCACTTGTGCATTAAGGATATTTTAATGTGAGTTAAAGCAGAATAGAACAAAAGAGCAGAATCAGTCAGAAGGTTAAGAAATTGATTGATGACCCTAGAATTGGAACTATAATCAGTCATATGTAGATGCTACTATCTCAGTTCAAATCTTTGGTTGTAATCTAAACCTTTTGTAAGGCAGTGATTCCTTGCATTCCTTGTAATCCAAACGTTTTGTAATGGATTGATTTCTTGCATTCCCCTCACATTCATATGCTCCCTAGTATGGTTTTAGAGTCTAGTGATCATATTTGATATTTTTTCTAGATCAAAAGCAAATGCATTTTGTTCTACTTGCATTTTGAGGATGTTTTAAGATGGTCAACTTTGACCCCTAGCATCTTGTGATGCATGATGATTGAGGTAAATCCCTTTTGAACACATACTTTGTGGACCTAAATGAGACAATTTTTCTAGTGGTGGCTCCCCAGGAGGTGATTTGATATTTTTTTGAAGTGGTGACATGGTGAGTGTTAACTGGCATTGAACATGTGCAGTTGCAGAAAAGTCTAACTGAGTCACTTTAGATATTAATATTTTGCACCTCAGGATGAATTTTTCCAAGTTTTTTACTGCATTGAATTTTTGGTTCAAATGGTAACATGAATGCTCAGTTTTAAGGCCCCTAGATGAGTTTTGATGAGTTATTTAATTATCTTCTGACTGCAACCGGGTCAAAATTGGTGTTTTGAAAACTTTAAAATATTCATATTCTAAAGGAAACACATTTCTCAAGTTGGTCTAAAATATCTCCAGATCCATTTTCATCAAAATTAGAGATCATCTGATGCATTATTTTAATGCATGTCATTCATGGCAAAGGCAATGAATAGGCCAGTTTACAAAGAAGGTACCTGGAATCTCTCAATGATGCAAGTTTTGAGGAAATTGGTTATCTTTAAATAATTGGTAATGTTCCTATGCAAATTTTCATGGCTTCAAGTGTTCCTATTTGCTTGCAATAATTTTTCCATATTTCGGTCATTACCAAAATTAAAATTTCACTATTTTCTAATGTTCAAATTGAAAATGTTTAAAATATTTTAAGTATTTTAAATACTTATAAAAGGAAAAAGTGTACAAGAAAAGAGGGAAATTAGGGCATGTTTTAATATTTGATGTTTTATAAAGTTCAAACTTTATAATCCTTTTTATTCATGGCAGCCTTGCCTGTGAGCCTGTAGCATGGTAGTGTTGTCATCGGCAAGCTTGTACGGAAGTGGGGAGTTGATGCAGGGAATGTGTGGGGAGGCATAACCTTTATAAATATTTTATTCAATCCTTAACGATGTTTTTTTAAAGACTTTTGAACTTTGTTCTCTATCTTTTCCTACCAGACCATGGACATATTGTTGCCTCCATAGGAAGCTCATGGGGAAGCGAGGAGGTAAGGGGGAAGCATTTTATGACCAAGACTTTGAAGGATTTGGTGTTGGAATCTCATTGTTCTTGTTTCCACATGGTTTGAACGAATTTCATCACTGTAATGAGATCTTTAATTGTAAAGGGGGAAGTTTTCAGAAGTGCAACCACGTTTTTGGCTCTAGAGTAGATTTTTGGAGTTGTATATGTGTTGCAAATGATTTTTTAACCTTCCAAATGATGTCTGGAACTATCCTCATGTGTTACGACCACTTTCATTGTTGTTCTAGCCATTTTTTGAATACCTGTAGCCACCAAAATGCCCCTACATCAAGAAAAACGACCCAGAAAGAATTGAGCTGGGAAAAAATGGATTGGAGGTTGACTTTCCCCACCAGCCCATGAGGGAGGATGGTAACGCCACTGAAAAGCTGCAGGGGCCGGAGGAAGGAAAACATTTGGTAACAATGTTTTTATTTTTTAAATATTTTATTTGCCTCAAGGAAGGCTTTCCCACTAGCCCGTGGGTCTTCATATTGTCATGTGAAAAATTAACGGGAGAGCAAGGATTGGTTGGAGTAGCCATAGTGGGCCCAACAAACAATTTAAAAAGAAAAGATATTTAAGTATAAAATGCAACATGCAAGGTGTGAGTAATTTTTTATTAGCCCGAGAGAAATTTTCAATGAAAAAGGCTTTTAATATGAGAAAAGTAACATAAAAAGAGGCACTGGTAAAATATATTGCATAGCTTGCATAAAGTGATTAAACATTTCACCATTTAAATGCAAGGATTTTAAATGAAGTGCGATGTAAAAGGCACGGGGAAAAGATTTAAGTGGCTTGATTAATTTTTTAAAGGAAAACCTTTTAAATATTATTGAGCAAATTTTTAAAGTGTTGTGTGGAAAAATGTTTTCTTTGGTTGCAGGTAAAAAGAAGTGAAGAGCTTTGACAAACAAAATATTTTTCTTTTCTTTGTTGGGTGAAGGTAAAGGATAAGTACAACTAAGTAAAAAGGGTCAAAGGCTTTCATAGGAGGGCAGATAATTTTTCAGTGCAAAGTAATATGTGGGACAAGTGAATATTTTTCAATGAAACAGTAAAATTTCACCTTCAGGGTAAATGGAGTGAGATTTTTTATGGTCAAAGTAAATTTTAGAGTGAAGGGATTTGTTGGTGGAAAACAAATGTTTTCAACAGGAGGGCATAATGAATGATGGCTCATCATGAGGGGAATTTTTCTATTATAGGGCAAGTGAATACAAGATGCATGAACCAAGGTGTAAATTGAAGATTCTTTAGGAAGAAAAGGCAGTTATAGATCAACGGAGAAGAATGGATCTAGGTGTCAACTACAAATGTAGTTTTAGGGCTTCACCTTCTTCTATATCTTTTCTCTTCTTATCATTTGTACAGGTTCTGAACTTTGGAATTAGGAGAGTAAGGTAAAATAGTGTTGAGTCTGAGTCATATATAGAATATGTAAATTGTAATGGTTTGATTTTATGAGAAAGTGGTAACCAATTTGTGAAAAAGCAAATTATTGTTTATGAAGTTGTATCTAGATTTGTATTTTTTTAATCATATGAATTCAATATATCAAGGATTGTTTGAGTTTTTCATCATAGCTTTCCTATGATTGTGTTGTTTGGCCATGGTTCTCTTTCAAGTAAGGAGTTAAATTACTTTGATAAAGTAACTGTAATTTTGAGTGCACAAGTGGGATTGATAAGTATAATTTTATGACAAATATGAGTGGATTTATTAATATAAGGCATTAACATATTTTAAATCCATTGGTTGAACCTAGTTTGTTGATAGGATCTCTGTTGCAATTTTATATTTGACTCCATGGCCAATGATTAGGCACTGATCTATCACAAAGCCTAAGACATTTTCGAAAAAAATCCAAATCATATTAAATCTCTATTACTTTGATCCTTTTACTTTATTGTTTAAGTTATACCTATTCTATATATCTGCATGATATTTGAAAGAGTGTAGAGGCTGAATTTGAGAGAAGTTTACTTAGTAACCCTCTATGTGTTTAAGATGAAGATTCTAAATTATTTGTTCTCAAAAATGTTCAATGCAAATGGGATTATTCTTGAACCTGATAGAATATGAAATATCCATCACTCATATACCTGAGAACTATCCACTTTCATAGGTCTATAATTAGTTGCTTGGCATGAGTTTATCATACATGCAAGCCTACAATTAGGAGCACCCTCCTGAGTCCTGTGGAGCTCAAAGTTGAAAAAGATTTCATAGCCTTGTTCATTGGCTTTTCTTTTCTTTAACCTATTGATAGTGTTGATTCCTTGTCCTAAATCTGTAATCCCCTACTTTAGGCATTGTGTTCCTCCTTAGGGTTGAAGGTTGCAAGAAAAATAACCAATATATTGTTGGATGTTATGATTATGTTGCTGATATGTGGTTGTCATTGATGTCAACACTATTAGCATTTGGTGTATTGAAGGCTATATATGTCGAAGATATTAAGAAATTTGTTAAAAGAAGTGTTCTAGGTTCCTTGAGGAATGGTTAAGATCATGAAGGTGTATTGCTTTGTGCGTTAAAGATCAACTACTATGGATTAAAGGGTTTTCTGTTGAGTGTATCTAGTTCATCCACCAAAAGTTCAGAGGTCCGCATGAAGATTTGATTGTGTTGTGAATAGTTTTGTTTTGATAGTGTTCCTAAGTGAAATTTATACATTTCTAGTAATCTTTGTTATTGCAGATGTTTCATTTTTAATTCTTGTTGTTGGTGGATGCTTCTAGATCATGATCTATCTTTGTGGTACATCCACATTGATCGGTGTGCTCATGGTCGAATATTTTTCTTTGTATGTTTAGTTTTTCATGTTCTTGGCTGACATGATGGGTGTAACATGTGGTGGATCTTTGAGATGAAATTAATTGAATCATTTTTGTGTTAAAGCTATTAATTTGGGTCTCCAATATGTTGTGGCAGACCTTGGTGGATTCACATTGAAAATTCATTTGTAAATTTGGGCCAACTTTATAAATATGTTTTAATTTTTCTAGCCGACTAAGTTGTTGATGTAATCCATGATGCAAATATATAAGAGTGATTGTTTCATCAGTGTAAAGTGTGCTCGGTGTGCTCCTATGCATGTATGTGTGAATATCATTTGATTGTAGAGCAAAGTGTGAAGAAGATTGAGTGAAGTGTGAAGAAGTTTGAACGAGGTGTGAAGAAGTTTGAGTGAAGAGTGAAGAAGGTTTTTTGTGCTTAACTGGAACTGAAATTAGGCTTGTGAAGAAGCTATTTTATCAATTAATACCCTCTATATTTAATCCTATTCTGTATTGTTGGGAAGTCAGCCCATTTTGTATTGGAGCAGTAAGCTCTAGGCAGTGTGCCCGAATGCAGGTGTGTTCCCCTTATTATTTTCATTATACTTTTAATAGGGTATAATATTGTGGACTAACATGCATCATGGTTTCTCCCCTAACAGGGTTTCCACATAAAAAATCTTTGTGTTCTTTATCTCTCTGATGTGTTGATTACTTTCATTTTATTTTTATTTCATCAGATTTGAGATTAAGATAAGTAAAGATTGAAAAGTTTATTATTCTATGACAATTGATTCACCCTTATCTCAGTTGTTTGTCCTTGTTTTTCCAACAATGGTATCAGAGGAGGTTCCTCTGAAGAAGTCTAAAAGCTTGAGGTGATCTAAGATGGCCTCATACAAGAAGGACAGTCCTAGATTTAATGGAACTAACTACTCACTGTGCAAAGTAAGGATAGAATGTCACCTGAGATGTATTGGTGAAGCTTATTGGAATATTACTAAAGATCAATATGTTATTCCTCAGAATGGTCCCTCCACTGATGATGAAATCAAAGAAGTTGAAAATAATATTAGGGCTATTGAAGCTTTGGTGAGTGCTAAGATAGATTTGTAGATGGAAAATATGATAGGTCTAAAGATAGCTCATGAGATTTGGATGAAGTTAGAAACTTTGTATGAAGGATATGCATAGGTGAAGATGGATAAGCTATAGAGTTTGAAAGGAAAATATGAGAATTTGAAGATGGGTGAAGATGAAAATATCTCTTCTTTTATGCATAAAGTAAATGAAATAGTGATGGGTACTAGATGTGTCAGTGGTTCCCTGGGTGAGGATGAAATTGTGGCTAAGATACTTAGATCCTTGCCTCCCTCCTACAAAGTGAAGGCTCATGCTATTGAAGAACTCAAATCAGTAACAAATATGATAAGAGATATGTTGGTTGGTAAACTTGTTTCCTTTGAAGTGAATATGGTGAATCTATTCTGAAGATTGAATCTACATTCAAGGCTACTGTATCCAGAAGTAATAAGCAAAGATATAGTACATGATAGTGTTCCAAAAATATATCCAAGTATGATGAAGAACTAAAACAGCTTGAAGATAAAGAAAGAGAGGTAGAAGAATTGGAAGAATTGATTATAAAGAAATAAGGTAGAGGAAAAGGTAAGTATGAAGGAGTATTTCCTATTAAATGTTTTTCTTGCAGTAAAATAGGCCATTTTTCATCAAGATGTCCTGAAAGAGTTCCTAGATCTAAGCCTAACAAGTCTAGATTCCAAAAGAAATGTTACTTTGTTGAAGGAGTGACTGATGATGAGTCTGATAAAGATAATGAGAATGAAGATGAATGGGTTTTCTTTGCTACCATTGAAAATGGTCTTGTGGCTACTAAATCTGCTAAAGATGAGAAAGCTCTTGCAGCCTGAGTTGAAGAAAAGGATGAGTGAGTTATTGACAGTGGACGTTCAAATCATATGACTAGTGATAAAAGAAAATTTGTAAGTCTAGAGAAGTATGATGGTGGGGTTTTAAGGTTTGGAGATAAAAATGTTGGTGTGATTCATGGAAGAGGTTCTATCTTTCTTGGTGGTAAGCACAACATTGATGATGTTCTTTATGTTGAAGGCTTGAAGCATAATCTTCTGAGTGTTGGAAAAATGGTGGACAAGGGCTATGATCTTCACTTCAAAGATGGAATATGCAAGATATGTGGAAGTTTTGGGAATATGATTGCTTTAGGTAAACAGACAAAAGGTAACATTTTTCACCTGAATGCTGCTAGTGAAAGTTGTTTAATTGCTCAAGTAGATGAAAGTTGGTTGTGGCATAAGAGGTTGTGCCATGTAAATTTTGATAACATTTTCAAGGTAAATTCCACTTAAGCAGTAAGAGATCTACCTAAGTTAGTGAAGCCTACTAACACAATTTGTAAGGAGTGTCAGATGGGGAAATAGAATAGAGTCTCTTTCTAGAGAAAATAGTTTCATACAAACAGTTTGCTAGAGTTGCTACATACTGATCTCTGTGGTACCTCCAGAGTCAAAATTATTCATGGAGAAATGTACTTTATGTTGATTATTGATGATTACTCTAGAAAGATATTGGTTTCTTTCTTAAGAGAAAAATGTGAAGCACTGGAAAAGTTCAAAAGTTTCAAGGCTATGGTAGAAAATGAAAAATGTTTGAAAATAAAATGTCTAAGATATAATAGAGGTGGTGAGTTCACCTCTAGGGATTTCAATTCTTTTTGTGAGGAACATGTAATAATAATATAGTTATCTATTCCCCAAACCCCTCAACAAAATGGAGTTGCAAAGAGAAAGAATAGAACAATTCTGGATGCTACTAGAATAATGATGATAGAAGGAAGTGTACCCTAGATCTATTGGAGTGAAGCTCTAAGCACTGCTATATACACTTTGAACTAGGTAAATGTAAATGGTAATTCTGGTAAGACCCCTTTTGAGCCATGGTTTGGTTATAAGCCTACAGTTAAATATTTCAAGATCTTTGGAAACAAATGCTACATCAAGAGAGATGATGATATAGGCAAGTTTGAAGCAAGAAGCGATGAAGGAATCTTTCTAGGTTACTCCACTAGAAGCAAGGCCTATCAATGCTACAATAGAAGACTGAGAAAAATGGTTGAAAGTGAAAATGTTAAAGTTGATGAGAATTCTGCTAAATCATCCAGATGTTGTGGATATGATTTAGATGAAAAAAATACAAAAAAAAGGAAGAATGTTTAGATACAAAATAAACTTTAGATTTCTCCATATGTTCCATATGTCCCTCTTGTTCCAGTAAGTCAAGATAGTCAGGAAGCATAGACAAGTGCAAGTGCAGAAGAAAGAACAGAAGAATCAAAAGTTCAAGAAAATCCTAAAACTCTGAGGTATGTAAAGCTAAATCATTCTGAAAATCAAATTATGGGTGACAAGAATAAAGGTGTGCAAACTAGAAGAAAGATTGTAGAAGAGTATTCCCTGATATCCAAAATTGAACCTAAAGATGTCAATGAAGCTTGCAATGATGAACATTGGATGGAAGCTATGAAGGAAGAGTTAATGTAGATTGAAAAGAACAATACATAGATACTTTTTCCCAGACCCAAAGACAAAAATGTGATTCGTACTAAATGGGTATTTTAGAATAAGCTAAATGAACAAGGTGAAGTGGTTAGGAATAAAGCAAGACTAGTATGTAAAGGGTATTAAAAAATGGAAGGTATTGATTTTGAAGAAACCTTTTCCCCTATTGCTAGAATTGAAGTTGTAAGGTTATTTCTTGCTTGTGTTGCATACAAGAACTATAAAGTCTATCAGATGGATTGGAAGTCTGCTTTTATGAATGGAGAACTTGAAGAAGAAGTATATATTGAATAGCTAGATGGATTTCAACTAACTGACAAGGAAGACATGGTTTGTCACTTGAAGAAAGTTCTATATGGACTTAAGCAAGCCCCTAGAGCCTAGTATGCAAGATTAGACAAATACTTATTGAAGCTTGAATTCAATAAAGGTACTACTATTAGCAACTTGTATTTCAAATTGGATAATGATAACAAGTTAATTACTAAATTCTTTGTTTGATGAAATTATTTTTGGAGGAGATGATAAATTATGTATGAAGTTTGCTAATGAAATGAAGAATGCATTTGAGATGAGTATGATTGGAGAGATGAAGTTCTTTCTGGGATTGCAAGTTACTGAGCTAGACAAGGGAATCTTCATATCTCAATCCAAATATGTGAGAGAGCTGTTAAATAAGTTTGGTATGGATGACTCAAAATCTGTTGGTACTCCCATGGTGATCGGATGCAAATTAACACAGAATGGTGATTCTCCCAAGGAAAATAAAACAAGGTACAAATCAATTATTGGTGGATTACTCTATTTAACTGAGACTAGACCAAACATTATGAATGTTATTTGTATGTTGCTAGATTTTAGGCTGATCTAAAAGAGTCTCATGTGACTACTGTAAAGAGAATTTTCAGATATCTGAAAGGAACAATTGATTTTGGAATTTGGTTTCCAAAGGATGATGATCTAACTTTTAATGCTTATACTGATGCAAATTGAGTAGGTGGTGTAGATGTTAGGAAGAGTACTAGTGATGGTGTTTTCTTCCTAGGGAAGAAGCTGGTATCCTGGTTGAGGAAAAAATAGAATTTCATTTCTCTATCTACTGTTGAGGCAGAATATATTGCTGTTGCAAACAACTGTACTCAAGTGATGTGGATGAAATAGATGTTGAAAGATATCAAAGTAGTATATAGTAAACCTATTGCCATATACTGTGACAACTCAAGTGTTATTAACCTTTGAAAGAATCCAGTGATACACTCTAATACCAAGCATATATCAATCAAGTTCCACTTTCTGAGGGAGAAAATAAGTGAGAAAGAAGTTAGACTGGAGTATGTGCCTACCAAAGAACAAATTGCAGATATTTTCACTAAGCCATTGCTAAAGGATACTTTTGAGTATCTCAAAGGAATGCTAAGGGTAATTACCCTTCCTGATATGAACTAGGATGCATTAATTTGCATCAATCTGTGCATTTCATGATCATATTTTGATCCAAATTGATGTTTCCATGGCTGCTACTTTGGGGGAGTAGTCAGATGTGCAGATATGTGGTTCAGAGCTTGCATGTGGAAAGATAAATGATTATCTTTTCCATTGATTTCAATAGGGGATAAGTGTAATGTGAAAACTATTGCTTGGTGTGAAGAATCTTGTGGGGAGAAGTTCATGCAGAAGAGGTCAAGGAAGAAGAGTCAAGAGTAAGTGTTGATTGAGAGTTAGATTGATGGTGTTTTTCACATCATGTGTTGCCTTCAATGCCAAAGGGGGAGATTGTTGGATGCTTTGATTGTGTTTTTGATATGTGGTTGTCATTGATGTCAACACTATTAGCATTTGGTGTATTGAAGGTTGTATATGTTGAGGATATTGAGAAAATTGTTAAAAGAAGTGTTCTAGGTTCCCTGAGGAACTGTGAAGGTCATGAAGGTGTCTTTCTCTATGCATTGAATATCAACCACTGTGGATTAAAGTGTTTTCTATTGAGTGTATCTAGTTCATCCTCTAAAATTTTTAGAGGTCTACATGAAGATTTGCTTGTGTTGTGAACAATTGTGTTCTGACAATGTTCCTGAGTGAAATTTATGCATTTTTAGTAATCTCTGTTGTTGCAGATGTTTATCTATTAATTCTTGTTGTTTTTGGATACTTCTAGATCATGCTTTATGGTTGTGGTACGTTCACATTGATCAATGTGCTCGTGGTCAAAGTTTTTTCTCTGTATGTCCAATTTTTCATGTTTTTGGCCGACATGATGGGTGTAACATGTGGTGGATCTTTGAGGTGAAATTAATTGAAGTCTTTTTGTGTTAGAGCTGTTAATTTGGGTCTCGAATATGTTTTGGCCGACCTTGGTGGATTTTCATTGAAAATTCATTTGTAAATTTGGGCCAACATTGTAAATATATGTTTTATTTTTCTGGGCAACTAATTTGTTGATGTAATCCATAATGCGAATATATAATAGTGTTTTTTTCATTAGTGTAAAGTGTGCTCAGTGTGCTCCTATGTGTGTATGTGAAAATATCATTCAATTTCAAAGTAGAGTGTGAAGAAGATTGAGTGAAGTGTGAAGAAGATTGAGTGAATTGTGAAGAAGTTTGAGGGAAGTGTGAAGAATTTTGAGCGAAGAGTGAAGAAGGTTTTATGTGCTTAACTAGAACTGTAATTAGGCTTGTGAAGAAGTTATTTTCTCAGTTCATACCCTCTAGATTTAATCCTATTTTTTATTTTTGGGCAGTGAGCCCCTCTTGTATTTGAGTAGTGAGCTCTAGGCAGTGTGTTTGAATGCATGTACATTCCCCTATTTATTTTCATTATACTTTTAATAGGGTATAATATTTCATACTAACATCCACTGTCGTTTTTCTCCTAACAGGGTGTCCACATAAAAGATCTTGGTGTTCTCTATCTCTCTGATGTGTTGATTGCTTTTAGTTTATTGTTCTTTCATTAGATTTGATATTAAGATAAGTAAATATTGAAAAGTTTATTATTCTGTGACAACTGATTCACCCCCCTCTTAGTTGTTTGTCCTTGTTTTGCTAACACAGATTTGTGACTCTACTAGGGAGAACAATGAATCTCCAGTTGTAGACTCTTCTATTATAGAGTCATATTATTTGTTGATCTATAGTTTTGGGTCAGATGATCCAAGGACCTTCATACTTGAAGGATATTTCTACAATTTTTTTGATGTGTTCTTGAATTTTGGTGCTCTACTAGTGGAGAGAACTCAAAAACACATAGATCTTGGAAGAAGCTTTCTCCTGCTTGAATATATTTTCCTCTTTCAAAGAGGTGGCGACTCTACATAATTTTCTACATCATTAGAAGAGTTCGTTGCAACAATTCTCAAGTATTCTTCTATTGTAATATTTATATATGAAGGTTTTCAACAAAAAGTTCTAGTTGATACTGTAGACACGTAAAATATACCGATTGACATTATGCGGCTGATCTTGACTTACTATTTAATCAAATTTCCTTATCTAATTAAATTCATCAATATTCCTCTCTTAATTGAATAAATCATTTTATCTAATTGAGTCAGTCTCTTTTGTTAATTAAATCAATCAATCTGATCTAATTATCCCTATTTAATTAAATAATCAATTTATTTGGTTAAATCTCTAAAGTCTATCCATTAAATTAAATAAATTAAAACCTTATTTGATTTAATCTAACACCATCTCTTTTAATTAAATAAATAAAAATCCTTCTTTAATTAGCCTCTTATCATATTCCTCTCTTATTTGATTTAAATAAATCCATAAATTTGAGTCAAATAGGTCACATCATCTAACCTCTCTCATTAAAGTAATTAGCCCTTGATTAATTTAATCTAATCTCATGTCCCATCCTCTAGATAATGCAAGTTTCACATGAAAATAGATTTAATTCATTTATTAAATCTCTATTTTCCTCACAAGGCATCTTTTGGAATCCTCTCTCAATTTGAATTCAAAAATTCCAAGTCAACATGTACATCCAACAAGGCAATAAATTCATGTTACATGTCCTTTTCCTTGAGCCAAGTGGCATTTATTGCATTTTCCCTTCCCTCTTACATGTCATTTCAACAAATTTGAAATTCAAAATTAGGCATTTATTGGCACAAACCCCAAATCACGTACATCCTCCATCCATTCATAGCTTGACAAGTGGCATCTTTCCATTAGATGAATGTTAGTCCCACATTGCTCAAATGTGGACATTCATCCATCTTGAAATTCTATAAATAAAGAGTTCATATCCTCATTTGATCATCCACAAATTATGCAAAGTTATTATGCTAAAATATTTAGCCATTATCATCCTTCACCATTGAGTTCTTAGCTAGGTTTTTGCAGATTTTGGCTTGGAGCTCTCATTCTTAACCATCAAAGTGGATCAATCTCCATCAACATATCAAGCTTGCATCTTAGGAATTGGGAAAGGGCCAATTTTCACATCAAATTGGCACCAATTCCCCCATGGGATCATGAGTTTGCACATTTGAATTAGGATTCAATCTATTTTGTTCTTATTATTATGCTTTTCATTGTTTATTTCCTACTTTGAGTTTGTAAATGAATTTCATGGGGAATCCTTGTTTTGGCTTGCAATCTCTTGTATAACTTGTTTATTCTTGTTGTTTTGCAGGTACTAGGATTGGGGTTCACACATTTGGCACTAGGAGGGCTGGATATCATTCTTTCTCAATTTTTCCCAAAAATTCTGCCTATTTTTCTCACACTGAAAATTCTAATGCTGGGAGCTCAGCGTCGCTATTGTGACGCCGCTATCTCTTTAGCATCACCATATAGCACTGCGGGAGACTCAAAGTGTGATGCTGGACTCGTCCCACCAAGAAAATTTGAATTTCTAACTCCATTGCTGGGCTTGTTGACTCACTGAAATTCTCAAAAGTAACAAACCATGATGCTGGAAGGAAACTGTGACACTGGGAGAAAAGTGCGACGCAGACTGGAAAGCGGTGTTGTGAGGGCCCTGCTGGGAAATCAAACTCTGACTCAGTCACGAGTTGCGACACTGGAAGGGAGTAAAAAGGGAAAATTTAATTTTAGCACGTGTTATTTGATTAATGATTAATTTTCTCTTTGTTTTCTACTATTTTGTCTCTGTACTTTTTAGAATCTGATTGGTTTTTCTTCCTTGTAGGCTAGAAATCGAAATCAAAGAAAGGAGAAGCATGAAGAGGATGTTTCACCAAATCAAAGTGTTTTTAAACACTTTAGTGTTTGCTTAACACTTTGTTAAGAAATTGTTATCTTTTTCTTCCTTAGGACACTAGTTTTCATTTGGGTTTAAAGAGAATCTTTCAATTTCTTCTTACAAAGGATAAAATGAACATTAGGATCACAAAATTTCTAGATTTTGTTTCTTGGATTAACAATTTAACAAATGTCTCTCACTTGTCTTTTTGGTGCTTAAAAAGAACTCACATTTTTCTTTGTAGATTTAAAATGAACAAGTGCAAATTTGTTTGTGTGAAAGCTTACTTGAACTAACCTCATTGAAAAAGGATGTATGCACTTCTCTTGCGCTTTATAGCGATCTTGAGAGTCAAAAGGACTTTTTCATGATTTTAGGTTAACACAAAGCAATCACTTCCACACTTTAATTTGGGCTTAAAATTGAACATCTTGTGCGAGTGTGAGTGGGGGAATTTTTGTGTATATTCTCTCTCTTTGTTGCCATCAAAGATTAATTGAATTACGGATCTTGTTTTCACTCACTTATGTTTATCCTAGAGGGCTTGCCTTGGGGAAAAAGTACTCACCCAAGGGAATGACTCAACCGGTAACACTCTAAAGCCAAGAGTATTTCTAACCAAGTGTTGTTCATACAAAAGTAGGTGGAAGCCTACCTTGCTCAGCAGAACATACATATACCATCAAACAACACACCGACCAACCCACCCATCCAACCCACGATTGAAACACCCCAAAAAACTTTCATCCCACCCCCTAATCCACAAAATGATGTGACGACACAAATCAGGTTGCTCTCACAACAAGTGCTTGATCTTCAATCAGGACAAACAAAAAAGACACCAAGCAACTTGTTTCCCTATCCATTTGATAGGAGCCTAGTAATGAAACCATTCCCTAAGGGATTCGAGATCCCCAAATTTGAAAAATATCGAGGGACGGGAAACCTTGAAGATCACATTAGGGAATTCCAGGTTCATTGCATGGAAGTCACATACAATGATACTTATCTGATGCAACTATTCCCTAGGAGTTTGGAAGGCCATGCTATGGAATGGTTCTCTTGCTTGCCTTTAGGCATTAGAACATTCCAAGAAATTATAGACGCATTCTTTAAGAACTACGCATGCACCATTGCAATGGATGTTAGTCTAGAAGAACTCTCATCTCTAAAACAAGGAAAGGGTGAATCATTCGCTTCATTCTTACAATGATAGCGATCCAAGGCCAATCGGAGCAAGTGGAAAATGCTAGAAGAACAAAAATTTTGCACCATCATAGCCAACCTTGAAGGCTGGTTGGCATTTCATCTCAAGGTTCAGGGCATCACCACATATGATCAATAGATTCCCAAGGTGCTAGGCATTGCAAGAGCTCTCATGAATCAACCCGTAGAATCAACATCATACCATGAAGAACAAAACAACCGCCCACCATCCAATTACAACGATAAACCTCGAACATGGGAAAGGAACAAAAACATTACTAATGATGGTTTCATCGATGCCAAGGTGGTCATTAGTGTTCCTCACCAAAATCTACCCACACCACAAATCCAAAACCAACACCACAACAATCATCACACAACACAACAACCAAATCACAATCCAACAATCAATAATCTCAATCAGCAAAGAGGACCACCCCAACGCAAGAGTTACACCAAGTGAAAGTACACCACCTTGGGGGAACCACTTGAGGACATAATGAAAAAGCTGATAGATGAAAAACTCATCAAAGCACTTACATTTGAGAATTACCAAGAACTGGATGTTAAACCTCCTTGGTATAACGAGAATCAGCTTTGCGAATTCCATAAATCAAAGGCCATACCACAAACAACTGCATGATATTGAAAAACATCGTTCAAGATCTCATCGATAAAAGAATCATAAACATAGAATAGCCTATAGGAAATCAATATCTTAAGATATATACGAATTTGATGCCAAATCATGGCAACAAAGGGAACAAAAATGATAAAGGGAAAGGCACCCACTCAAACGTGAATCATGTGTATGAAACAGTCGTTTCCTTCCTAGATGAAAACTGCATGGTCATCACCATCAAAGGCACCCATGCCGATTGTGGAGTTACCATAAGTGGTGGCAAAGTAACCATTGCAAGATCATCCTAGCTAAACAGAGCCCCTGCATCAAGATCTATTCCTAATGGCTATAATGTCCTAGATCAACTCAAGAGAACGTCAGCGCAAATATCCATCATGGAGTTTCTAGAAATCTCATCTCCCCATAGGAGAATCCTTGAAGAAGTGTTGGCCTCATCCACTATCCCCATAGACCTTGATGCAGAGAAATTCCAAGCTATGGTTGGAAACATCATTATGCCTAATCTTCTTACATTCTCTAACCAAGATTTCCCTACCCAACCATCTCACAACCGTGCACTTCACTTGGAAGCCATAGTACATAAGAGAAAAATCAAAAGGGTCTTGGTGGACGGAGGTGCGGGTTTGAATATCTGTTCTCTTAGCCTCATCAAGCAGTTGAAAATATCAGAAGATTCTATTGACAAAGGGAAGGGTATCACGATAAGAGCATACAATGATTAAGAAATAATGTCTCAAGGCACAATCAAACTCCCTATCCAAGTAGGGTAGGCTCTCATGGAAACCACTTGTCAGGTCTTGGACCTTGACTTGCCATATAACATCCTCCTAGGATGCCCATGGATTCATGCAATGAAGGTAGTAGCGTTCACTTTAAACCAATGTGTGAAATTTACACATGACAAACAAGAAGTGACCATCCATGGAGATCTTGAACCTTTCTCATATTGCAAAAATCTTGAAGCAAAGTATTACAAAATCCCCCAAGTATGAAAAAATGATGAGGGCCCATCCACACCATACATTGACCCTGTCACTCTCACGTCCACTTCTGCAACAGAGACACCCACCATTCCCATCATCTTAGACATCAATCTCTTCATCTAGGATAAAGGTTGTGGAAGCTACAAGCTCCCTAACAATGATTTCGTGGTAGGAGAGTTACCACAATCTCCTAGATCATGGGGACGCCCACAAGAAAAGCAAGTTTCCACATCACAAATGTCTCCTGAAGACTATCCTAAATTCACAAGATGGGGAGACCTTGGTCAAAAGGTTATAGAGGAAGATCCATCACACATGTTATATCAAGATGAAAGACCAGTACCAGAATTACCAATGGATGACATAAGCAAGGGTCTGCAAATGATGCTAGCATTGGGTTACGACATAAATCAAAGACTAGGACAAAACGACAATGGGCTCATAATACCTATCATTCTAGAGATGCGACCCATAACAAATCTTGGCCTTGGATGTACCCCTCTAAGTATAACCATGCGTGGCTGAAGTCCTCCAGTTAGAGTAGCTAATAAACCTCGTCAACCAACCGTAGTAGAATTACGACTACTAGTATCCACAGGTCGTGTCCTAGACAACTATACCTTTGATGTAATTGATGTCTATAGTAGCAGTGATGACGATGAACCCATGACCAATCTACCTAGGTTATTCGAAGACACCACCCTTTACATGATTAGTACCCTCTCTTTTGAACTAGACCAACAATATAATGAGATTCGCCTAGTATATCCCCAATTGATCGACTACAACCAACGAGGACCACCAGTTCTTGATACATTCAAAAATGATGAGATGCTCTTAGAATTCATGGGATTAAGGGATAAAATTCTAGATGGAGATCATAAAGCAGGGTTTATAATAGAGTTGGACACACATACCCATTATAGGGAAATGATTGAATCCTTTAGTCACAAAAGTGAGAAACAAAGAATCATATCCAAGTCCTTGAGTGAGAACCACATTGTGGCACTCTTTGACAAGAAAAAAGTAACAAGAAAGGATGTATCTAACGGTGAAAACCTCTCTGAGGCACCCGAGGATGGGGGATTCAATCTTCCTTTAAGAGCCATTCATTAGGAAAAGTCAACAGTCTTGGCCGAAAAATGCAATCCAGTCAACCTAGGAACAGAGGAGAATCCACACATCACATTCTATGTGGAATCACTACTATCAGAAGAGCAAGAACTCCTAGCAACATTCCTAAGGGGAAGACAAATAAACTTCACATGGAGTTATGTTAACATGCCAAGGCTTGATCCAGAGACAGTGGTGCATCACTTAGCAGTGTATCCAGAAGCAAAACTAGTCAAACAAAAGCTTCAAAAAATGCACCCTCAGATTGCTCTATTAGTCAAAATGGAGCTTAAAAATTTGTTAGATGCACAATTCATTTGACCAATCGATTACCCAGAATGGGTGTCAAATTTGGTACCTATTTCAAAGCCTAACAGAGCCATTAGAATCTGTACAGACTTTAGAGATTTGAACAAGGCATGTCTAAAGGATGACTTCTCGCTTCCCAATATTGACATGATAGTAGACATGACAGTGGGACATGAAATGTTGTCACTAATGGATGGATTCTCAAGATACAATTAGATCATGATAGCTAAGGAGGACCAACATAAGATAACTTTCATTTGTCCATGGGGGACTTACTGCTGGAACATGATGCCATTCAGCCTAAAGAACACAAGAGAAACATATCAAAGGGCTATGACATTGATATTCCATGATATAATTCATAAGATGGTTGAAGACTATTTTGACGACATCCTAGCTAAGTCTAGAAAAAGAAAAGATCACATAACAACCCTAAGTGCCATCTTTGACAGATTGGAAGAGTACAAAGTCAGACTAAACCCAAAGAAGTGCATCTTTAGTGTACAATCAGGTAAATTGCTAGGCTATATAGTGTCCATGAGGGGTATTGAGGTGGATCCAACAAAAGTGAAAGAAATCCTCGAAATGGAAGCACCAAAGACATTAAAACAATTGAGAGGCATCCAAGGTAGACTCCAATCCATTAGAAGATTCATAGCACAACTGGCCGATAAACAGAACCCATACTCTCACCTACTCCACAATGAAGTAGTGAACAAATGGGATAGCAAGTGTGAAGAGGCATTTAACAAATTCAAGGAATACCTACTAACACCACTAGTCTTAATGCCACCCATTCCAAAGAAACCATTGATCTTCTATGTATCAACAATAGCAGCAGCCCTTGGAGCTCTCCTAGCTTAGCATGATGAAAACAGAATGGAAAGGGATATCTACTATATCAATAGAACAATGGTCAGGCATGAACTAAACTATTCATTTATCAAAAAAGCATTTCTTGTAGTAGTGTTTGTATCACAAAAATTCAAACATTACATGTTGGCACACAAGATAAAGCTCATTGCCAAAATTGATCCTCTCAAGTATCTACTATCAAAGGCAATGCTCATAGGAAGAATAGAAAAATGGGTGATGATATTGTCAGAGTACGACATTGAGTATGTGGAGCGGAAAGTGATTAAGGGCCAAGTTATTGCAGATCAACTAGCAGAAGCACCTATTCATTTTGAGAATTCTCTTGTCTTAGAGTTTCCAGATGAATCCATTTTCAATCTCAACGTAGTTGACTACTGGAAACTATACTTTGATGGTTCATACACACAACATGGATCAGGAGCTGGTGTCTTATTCATCACCCCACAAGGGGATTGCATACCAAGGTCTTACAAGCTAGCATTTCCTTGCACTAATAACATTGCAGAATACGAGGCTTTGACTATAGGTCTTAGAATAGCAGTGCAATGGAACATCATAGCCCTCAAAGTCTACAGAGACTTTCAATTGATCATAAATCAAGTCAATGATGAATATCATACCAAGGATGAAAAGCTCACTCCATACAAGAAATTGGTGGAGACTCTAAAAGAATCCTTCATCGAAATAACATTTGAGAAAATTCCTACAGCCAACAATAGAGCAGCAGAGGCCATGGCAACAATTGGGTCCTTATTAGACATCCCTCACAACATTCCAAAGTATGAATTCTTGATTGAGCAACTTCTCATTCTTGCATTCAAGATACCTGAATCAGAATGTGTGCAAAATTGTTGGTCCTGATGATCCTTGGGATCATGACATCTACACATACCTTCAAATAGGAGTCATACCCACTGACCTACCTTTAAACCTAAAATGAACCTTTGTCAAAAAGGCATCCATACTTATTATCCTAGGTGATGCCCTATACCATAGAAGCATAGAAGGTACCTTACTACGCTACTTAAATGTCGAGGAGGCATTAACCACTCTAACTGAAGTACACAATGCTATCTATGGTTAGCACTAGAGTGGAATGACCATAGCTAAGAAACTACTAAGGATGGGGTATTATTGCCCCACAATGGAATGAGAAGCATATGATCATGCCAGCAAGTGTCTACAATGTCAGCAATGTGGGGACCTCATCCATGCTCCAGCTCAAGAGCTTCATCCTATTGTCACACCATGGCACTTTTCACAATGGGGACTTGATCTCATTGGGAAAATAACACCCACTTCATCTAACGGCCACAAATTTATCATAACCACAACTAAGTACTTTACTAAGTGGGTGGAGGCCACACCCATGACATACATAACTAGGAAGCAGATTTCAAAGTTTATCCTAAACTACCTCATCTGTTGTTATGGTGTCCCACAAGCCATTATCTCAGATAATGGGACACCATTCAAGAATCAAGAGGTTCGTGACTTATGCGAGAAATTCAAAATCCAACATCGCTTCTCCACCCCGAACTATCCCCAGGGCAATAGCCAAGCAAAAGCTACAAACAAAACCATTCTAAAAATCCTCAAGAAAACAGTCAATGACGCAGGTCGTGACTAGCATTTGTAGCTTAATCCCACTCTTTGGGCCTATCAAACTAGCATCTACACACCCATTGGCGCCACCCCCTTCTCCTTAGTATATGGATCAAAATTTGTACTCCCCATTGAGATCGAGCTCCCATCCCTCAAGATATCACTGCAAAACCTCATCACAGATGAAGAGTACCGGGTATTAAGACTAAATGAGTTGAAGTTACTGGATGAGAGACGTATAGATGCTTTGAATCATTTGTAAGTCTATCAGAATAGAATCAAAAGGAGCTACAACAAGAAAATCAGGAGCAAGACGTTCCAAGTTGGAGAACTAGTCTTACAAGAAAATCAAAAAAATGTCCCAAACCCAAGCAACAAAGGCAAGTTCAAACCTAACTGGCTAGGACCATTTGTCATAACAACAAGTTATAAGTCAGGGGCATATCAGTTATCAACACCCAAAGGGGAACCTCTGTAGGAGCCCATGAATAGCTCCCATCTCAAGAAGTTTTATGCCTAATCTTTCAAAGTATAGAACCAAAAAATCCAAAAAATCAGAAAAAGTCCTAAAAAAATCATTACTTCGGTGAAAACCTGGCAAACAGGCATCTTAGTGACAACAAAAAAAAAATCAAAAAAACAAAACATAAAAAAAAATTAGAAAAAGGATTGAAAATAGTAAAGAAAAAAAATCTTCCTCTAGTGAAAACCACTTCAGTGGCACTTTGGGCAACTACCTTGGCAAAAACCTGGCAAATAGGTGCCTTGCATAAATAAGCACTTTCCATCCACTAGGATTTGTACAGCTTGTTTTGCATCTCATCCATTTCATTTCCATCATCCATCACATTCAGATCTCCATCCATCACTCATCCATTCACATCCACACCATAGCTTGGTCCTATTTTCATATCAGGATCCCTCCTAGTACTACTCGACCCATCCTCAAGGTCAATTTGTCCTTCCTTTATCGGAGTAGTTTATTGCATCATGCTGGGGGGCATGTTCTTATTGGATCAGATTCGTGTATGATCTTAAAATCCTCAAATCAGAAAATCCAAAAACATTAGAAAATAAGAAAATCCAAAAACATCAAAACATATAAAAATCCCAAAAATAGGTTAAAAAGTCACTCAAAAAGTCAAAAATGGAGTCATTTTGTCGAACTACATTGTCTCTGAGCTTGAACGTAGGCAAGGTTGATCTTTGATCATCCCCCTAGACACTTAGGTCGGTCCTCTAGGAGTCTGTCATAATAAACTGACATTTCATCATGTATATCTTCATCTCTAAATCGGTCAAGTTGTCAGTCGCACTGCGTGGTCTTTCCATGTATAACGTAGGAAAGGATCATCTATTGATCAGCCCCTAAGGCCCCTAGGATAGGTCTTTAGTTTAGTCTCTTGGTCAAAATCTCTTGGAAAATCTAAAAACACTGGAAAATAAAAAACCAAAACATTTGTAAAACCTCAAAAAATACCAAAAACAGCCTCAAAACATTGCAAAACTCCAAAAACATCCAAATATTTGAAAAAATCCATCCACCTCATCTTGCTTGCACCCAAAATAAACACCACTCATAATAAATTGATCATCATCCTCAACCTTTGGTGAAATAGTTAGAAAAAAGCCTAGGAGGTCGAAAGTGAAAACTCAAAACGTCAAGTCTCAAGTCTAAGTCAGTACGTAAACAAGTTGGTCAATTCTTTGTGTTGATGGTCCATCATCCAAATAGTCCCATATCAATCATCTGATTACATCATGTCCTAGGATGAATCCTTCCTACAAGGGGCATTATTCATTAGATAGAACACTTTGGATAAACGAAATGATGTGCCGCCATCCACTAACATGTCCTAGGATGTATCCTTCCTACAATGGGCATTATCTATTGGCAATAATTTTCAGTTCTTATCCTTAAAAACACATTCTCTTTTGGTAGTGGTATTAAGAACATCAACTTCTTTATGTGCTTTATCTTTGTCTTTTGACTTATCTTATTGCGCTTAGTCCAAGGACCTCTCGATTATATCCGAACAAAGGGATTTAGAGAGATAGGAATGGGGCAATGATCATTATTTTTTTCTGCTATGCCTGTTGGACGTTCTTGTAATATAACCTCAGTGAATACTTGCTTTGTTATGTATGTATGGAGGAGGTCTAGGACAACTTGTTGACTATTGCATGGTTAGGTTTACCTTTCCCTTTTTTGGTCCGAGATGTTTGAAACTTTTAAAATGCATCCTAGCAAGGTTTCTGTATGTCAGGTGTGAACAAGGATACTCCTATCTGCTTTTCAAAGTCAAATTCCATCTCATTAGGTACAACGCCATCCTATTTTTTTATATACCTTGATGCATCGTACCATGTGTGTTATTAAATATAAGAAAATATGGCCCTTTGAAAATCCCAAATTCCTCAGAAAATAATCATCATCATCATCATTTGCATTTGCATCATCTTAAGTCTTGTTGAAATGACTCCTTCTTTCCTGGCTTACTGCACTAACAAGGTACTATGATAGCTCATCATCATCATCATCATCATTGATTCTGCATCCACAAATCATTAGCATATTGCATAAACGTATCATATATGCATCACATTTCCATCATCATATAAGCATGTCATCATAAGCATTTTTCAAAAATAGATATATCCATTTCATGGAATTTCTACCATTACATTACATTACATCCAAATCATTACATAACATTCACATAAGCATTTCATAATCATTTTTGCATAATCATACATAATAGGTATATAAGCATTTAATTCATTTTCATACATACTTGCACAACATCATGGCATCATCACATTATATTCATATTACATTGTGCATCATCACATCATATTAAATGCATCACATACATTACATCATCATTTAAATACATTTAGGATAATAGCATTTGTTATTCTAAGCATCATCATAATACCATCTCATTTACATTGCACCATTCCATTTACATCATATCATGACCATCGCATTCATATTACATCATCTATAATCATCTCATAAATAACATCATAAATCATTGCATAAATCATCCCACATAAGCATAAATCAAATAGTCCATCACATACAAAACATACATCCATAAGCATAATTCATAATCATTTCGCATATACACCTTGCATATTAAAATCCATATAAAAAATCACATCATCTCATTTGCATTATCATAAATAGATCATCATATAGATAACATCATTACACATCATATCATAGGTTAGCATAATATAGATCTAATCATTGAATAAAAATCATTAGAAATAAACGCATCCATAACATATAGAAGTAGAACCATACATACATAAATAAAGAGAACACATTGCATCACATCAAAATCGGCTCATATATATATCATCAATATCATCAATTGTCATAGTACAAAGAATAAACTGGATAACTGTACATATGTGTCAATTAGTACAAAAGGCCCATCAAACTATCAAAAATGAGCCCATAAGGCACAAAAAGTATCAAAACATCTTGATCAGGCTCGGTCTCTGTGAATTCTACCCTTGCCTTTGTCACCATGACCCTCTGATAGTTTGTGGTTGGCTCACTCTCAATACTCTGGTACTCGCTCTACTCTGGGTACGGCCTCATGATAAAACCATCGGTAATACTCTGCCTCTCAGATGACATCCCTATAAGAGTGGACTGGCACTGTACCCTGGGAGGAGGAGGCTGTCATACTCTCTAGCTATTGTCATCGGCCTAGCTCTGTGGCTGCCTGCAGGTCTGCAACCTATCTCTGCTGAATAGCCTAATCCCTCTCAGCCCTCACCTGATCTCTCTCAGCTATCAAGGCCTGGACCTGGGCCTACAACTATATAATCAAAATGTATCGTGCATCTGCCTATCTCGCTAGCCGCACCTGTGGATTCACATGTGGTTGCACCCAAGGCTGATCCTCGTCTCATGGTGGCTCCTGGTGTTGATCCTACATAGGCACATCTCCTTGATCCGGATGGACTAGAGGTACAAGTGGAAAATCCTATCGAATCTTAGCTCTCCATCCTCGTCCTCCCCCTCTGCCTCTAACTCTCTGCACATCAAGGACTGCACCTAGAATCGTTAGCTGAGGTGGACGTCAGAACTAATCCCTATAGGCCTAAGCGGTGTCTAGATCTGCTAAACCCTGATCATAGGCCCATGGCTGAGCTACCAGCTATCTAAAGCTATCAACTGCCTTCGAAGCAGGAATATACTACCTCCATGAGATGTGTGCCATGGTGTGGGTGAAGATAGCTATGTAATCATCATCCGAATGATCCCATGGCTCCCAAAACTGATGCTACACACACCCAGGTAGATACCTCTCGAGCATAGTATGCTCCCACCCCTACATGAAACAATCCTGGTGACAAAAAAGTATCTGGTCAGCATCGTCAGCCCATCTAGGCCAACCAAGGTATGGACGCTGGGTAAAAACCTGGATCTCATCCAGAACCCTCCTCTAGTAGGGAATCTCGTGCTCACCGGTGTGGGTGAACGACAGATCGCCTCTCTATCGTGCAACAAGGGGATCATCCGCCCCCATCAGAACTAGAACAACATGTGGACGTAGCACATAAATGTACTTCCACACCCAGATGTGAAGTAGGGTCACCCATGCTCTGAGTGCTCTCCCATCCATCTAAACATACTCATGGATGGCTCGGTATAGTGAAGCAAGAAGGATAGGACCCCATGCAAAATGAACCAGCCTATCTCAAACCATTCGCTCCCAGTAGTATCCCCAGCTGGAACTGAAATATCTCCCTCGCCTATCAGGGGTAACAAGACCCAAAATGATAGCTACAACCACCTAGTGGTAGGGAGGTGCCAATATTCGGTGGTGCTCAAACTCTATCTGCCCCTTGCAAAAGATAATCTCATTTGTGGCAAGGAATCAGAAGCAGGCCTCAGGTCCCTCATCCATATAAAAGATCGCCTGATGACCATGTATAGGCAATCGTAAAATCCACCAAATGTCCTCTAAAGTGATGGTGGCCTCACCAGTGGGAAGATGGAATGAAGACGTCTTGCTATACTATCTCTCCGCCAGCACTGACAACATCCCTAATTGAGTGCGGATTGGTGTCGTGTACGCAATGTGCCACAACCCCACAATCTGGAGTCAGTCCTGGCCCCTCAGATAGCCAGCTAGGTCCTGCGACCTATGCTCTTGGGAGTAGCGCTCCCTTGACCTGTCCTACATCAAGGAAGGTCATCATGTTAAAATTTTTGAAAAATTCTTCATTGAGCGTTCAAAAAAATTCCCCAGTGGTGCAACCTATGATGGCGTCATAGTTTGATTTAAAACAAACTCTGATGCTAGGGCTGAAAAGAGCCAAAACACACCACTACGGTGCAGTTTCCCTCCCAGCAGCATACTTTAGACAAAATTAAGGTCGTCGCGTCGCACTTTGTAAATTCACCCACTGGCCCCAAGCTCAACGTCGGAGTTTTTAAACTCCAAACTGCACCGCAGTGGCACTATTCACCACCGAGGGGCGTAGTTTGTCTTCTGAGTGGTGCCATATAGCGCTGTTGTAGACGGACCGACTCTCTAAAGCATTAAATGAAAGATGAAGCCTGCATAAGGACCACTTATCGGTGCCCCGATGCCAGGTGGCTGCTGGTTAGTCCGAACTCGATTCGAAATGTGCAGAGGAAGCTATCGTTGCGCCATATCGTCTAGAGCTTTGAGCTCAAATCTCAAGGTCACTATTGGAGGTGTTTGAAAATGATTTGAAAGTGACCCCTTGGGCCCCATTTAAGCATAATAATTAGGGTTTTTTCACCGTAATTGGCTATCTTGGTAGGGTTTTGGACCCACAAACCTATTTTTGTCTAGTCAAGGCTTGTTTTTCATCATTTTATTGCATTTAGACATGTTTTTAAGCCTCCAAGAGCCTTTTCAGACACATCAGATACTTTGTCCTCTTTTTTTGCGAGATCACCCAAAAAATGGAATTTTCGTCCAATCTCTCGAGGGGGCATTATATTGGCATATTCTCTGCCGCTAGGCAGTAGTGGGGCAAGTTTTTAAATAGCAATTTTTTTTTGCTTTGATCGAGATCGTTTATTCTTTAAACCAACGCAAAAAGTGCATTGCTTCAAAGAGGGGCTAAATGTAGACACGTAAAATATACCATTTGACATTGTGTAGTTGATCCTGACTTACTAACATCATTTCTTCCTAAATCATCCCTCAGTCTAACTATTTAATCAAATTTCCTTATCTAATTAAATTCATCAATATTCCTCTCTTAATTGAATAAATCATTTTATCTAATTGAGTCAGTCTCTTTTGTTAATTAAATCAATCAATCTGATCTAATTATCCCTATTTAATTAAATAATCAATTTATTTGGTTAAATCTCTAAAGTACATCCATTCAATTAAATAAATTAAAACCTTATTTGATTTAATCTAACACCATCTATTTAATTAAATAAATAAAAATCCTTCTTTAATTAGCCTCTTATCATATTCCTCTCTTATTTGATTTAAATAAATCCATAAATTTGAGTCAAATAGGTCACATCATCTAACCTCTCTCACTAAATTAATCAGCCCTTGATTAATTTAATCACATCTCACGTCCCATCCTCTAGATAATGCAAGTTGCACATGAAAATAGATTTAATTCATTTATTAAATCTCTATTTTCCTCACAAGGCATCTTTTGGAATATTCTCTCAATTTTATTTCAAAAATTCCAAGTCAATATGTACATCCAACAAGGCAATAAATTCATCTTACATGTCCTTTTCCTTGAGCCAAGTGGCATTTATTGCATTTTCCCTTCCCTCTTACATGTCATTTCAACAAATTTGAAATCCAAAATTATGCATTTATTGGCACAAACCCCAAATCTTGCACATCCTCCATCCATTCATAGCTTGACAAGTGGCATCTTGCCATTGGATGAATTTTAGTCCCACATTGCTCAAATTTGGACATTCATCCATCTTGAAATTCTATAAATAAAGAACTCATATCCTCATTTGATCATCCACAAATTATGCAAAGTTATTATGATAAAATATTTTTCCATTCTCATCCTTCACCATTGAGTTCTTAGCTAGGTTTTTGCAAATTTTGGCTTGGAGCTCTCATTCTTCAACATCAAAGTGGATCAATCTCCATCAACATATCAAGCTTGCATCTTAGGAATTGGGAAAGGGCCAATTTTCACATCAAATTGGCACCAATTCTCCCATGGGATCATGAGTTTTCACATTTGAATTAGGATTCAATCTATTTTGTTCTTATTATTATGCTTTTCATTGTTTCTTTCCTACTTTGAGTTTGTAAATGAATTTCATGGGTAATCCTTGTTTTGGCTTGCAATCTCTTGTCTAACTTTTTTATTCTTGTTGTTTTGCAGGTACTAGGATTGGGGTTCACATAGATACTATCCCTTATTCAATATTTTAAGATATTAGTAGAAAGGTAAATGAGAAAGTAGGATATTTTGAAAATGATATTGAGAAGAAAATAGGTGTAGAAGGAACAAAATTTTATTTGTAAAAATGTATTGTTGTCCTAGTTCTCCCTCTACAAGTTGTAATATCATGCCTATAACACAGTCATGTCCTCAAAGGAAAGTGTTCACAAGTAAAAGATATGACCTTTTGGATTTTAGTAAAATCCAGGGTTACCCACATTCTGTCCCAAGAAGAATTAATGTTCATGTTTGCCTAAGTTTAGAGGAGGTTTTGAAGAATCATCATCACAACATGTACAAGGTTTTCTTGATGTGATGGAAGATTTCCAAATAGTAGAGGAAGATGTTGTCATGAAGTTTTTTGTAAGAACTTTTGAAAATAATGTTGAATACTGGTTTCTATTTTACCAATGCATTCCATATGTTCATGGCAAGATCTTGAAATATTGTTCATGGATGAGTTTGGTGAAGTGAATGATGAATGCTTGACTGAAGAAAGAAGTTTGCATACCCAAGAAGAATATGAAGAGAAATCTGAAAATGAGGTTGAAATTATGTCACCTATTGATGCATTGTATGATATAGAAAGGTTTGATGATGAATCCATCTATGATTTTCATCATAGATTCATGAAATTTATGCTTGCTATACCAACATAAAAAAGACTTGATGAGTTTTGCATTGATTTGTTCTATGAGAATTGTGAGCCGGGTTTGAGTACTATGCAGCTCACTTGAAGCCCCCTAATCTTAAATGTATACATCAATGGATTTCAATGATTGA
The DNA here is from genome assembly GCA_007258455.2 of Sequoia sempervirens. Taxonomy (NCBI): domain Eukaryota; kingdom Viridiplantae; phylum Streptophyta; class Pinopsida; order Cupressales; family Cupressaceae; genus Sequoia; species Sequoia sempervirens. Next base: position 148,212,048 of record VDFB02168118.1, on the reverse strand, counting down.
AGAAATGATAGATAAATATGGAGTTAATATCATAACTCGGTTATGTGATAGTGCTTTTTCAAGGCTTAGTCCAATGGATGTGGATGGTATAGAAAAAGAAAATGATGGTGCATCATATTGTGATGAAGGTGTTGTTTTTGAACAACCTACAAAAGAAATGTACCTAGATGAAGATTGCAACCATGATGGTCATTGTGAAATAAATGAAACAAAGGAGTTTGTTGATCCAGGGAATACTCTTGAAAATGGTGGTATATCAAGTGAAGATGAAAAATTATGCAATGAATTTCTATTGGATAGATCATTCACAAGTAGTTGCAAAGAAGAAACACATGATGGTTTTCAGTTTGACAATGAAGAATATGACCATGTTGATTTTTGCAGCAGTGTGAACAAGGAAGGAGATATGTATGCAAGAGTTTCAATGGATGAATTGATTCAGGTAGTTGATAATCACGAGCATGCATATGTTGATAATGATAAACAAGGAGATCCTCTCTTGTTTGATGCTTTTCCTTCCTCTTTTCTTGTTACTACCTTTGAAGTTATCATTGAATGTTTTAGTGAGGACAACATTGATGTAGTTTTACATAAAAGTGGAAATGTAGAGATAAATGATAGTACAAATAATGACATTTTCTATGATGATTTTTCACTTGAAGAATGTGATTGTGTCAATCACATGGATGCATATGAGGATTTTTTTTCTGGATCAACAACTCATAGGTTTCCTCATGAGTAGTATGCTTCAGATTGTCATGTTGATGTAGCAAGAGGTGGTGTTGAATATGATACTTTTTGCAGCAATGAATGTGTTTTAAATAGTCATTGTGAGGAATCTCTTGTAGAAGTAAATTCTAAGCCATTTGAACCAGCTCTTGAAAACTTTGTGTGTGATAACATTACTAATGCTGGTAGTCTTGTCTATGAGCTTGAAGTAGTAAACATTGTTTGGGATGTTGATACATTGTTTGAATACTATGATTTGAATGCGGACAATGGATTTGTGGGTATTAATGAGTCTTGTTTTCATAACATTGAGGCATGTAATAATGTGACTAAGTTGTGTTGTTGGGATGATGATACACTTGACCGTGATGCAATTTAGTTGAAGGAGTTTCAAATGTGTGAGCATTCTTCGCTTAACACATGGGAGGATTGCACACTATTTCTAAGGCATGATTTATTTTCTAAGCCTAATCATTGTGGGGGAATTGGTAAATATGATAAGACTATGTTTTCAAATAGTCTTGATCACTATCCTCATATTTTATCACTTGCCATAGAATCAAAAAATGAAATGAGTTGCAATGATGCAACCTATGTCTTTTGGTTGCCATGTGACAGTAAAGATAAATTCAAAGTTAGCTTGGCACTTTCCTTTGCAAGAATGAAGTTACTCATGTTGTTGTGGTGTGATAGAGGCAAGTATGGATTAAAGGAGATAAGAGTTTTTAACAAATTTTTCATTGATAGGAGTAAGAATTGACTTCCCTTTTTCATTTGGTGGCCCGGGGCCACCAAATGAGGTTAAGAAGTTAAAAATAAGGGCTTTGTCACCCAATGGTTCTAGCACTTGGTCTACTCTTCTAGAAGATTATGAATTCTTGCTCTATTCACTGAGGAATAGATGTCCCCAGAAAGAGCCACTACTAACACCTTCAAATTCTACAAATTTGAAGTGGGGTGCTACCACAATAGTGGTTTACACTTTTGGGGAGATCCTATTTTTACTTAAATCACATAATTTCAGAAAATATAATTATTTAAGCCTTGAAAAGTTCCATTTATAGGATTCCAATTGAAGAGGGCTTGATCAAACCACCTTAGACCAAGCCCCCTTGGATAGGACCCCGCTAGTTTTAAACCATACCTATAATAGAGTCTCCTTTACACTTATCAAAATGATAATAAAAAACCACGTTTGATTCACCTTTTGAGGGATCAAATAAATTCATTTAAAATTTATTTTTTGTATGTATTCCTTATTATAATCTTCCAAAAAAGTATAATTTTAATTAAATTAAATTTTTATTTCTTGCGAATGTAGGTTTTTCACTGAAAATCAAGCTCTCTATTCTGCACATGTGGAAAAATAGAATATTATCAAAAAAAAAATTTAAATATGAGTGCATCAAATATTGAAGTCCTTGATCCAACAAAATAATAATAAAATTGAATTTTTATACATACAAAATTGTTGTGTTATATAGATTGCCTATGTCTGAATTGTAATTGGTTTGACTTAAGGAAAAATTATTCAATAGAACACTATGAAACCAATTGAAAGCACTAGATATCGTAGTTACAAATCTAAATTCAAAAAAATTAGAACTTTATCCTTCATGGAAAAAAAGTTGTGTTATACAGTGAGGGCCACTCCTTAGAAATGGTGTTTAGTAGAAAAAACTAGTTTTGAAGGAGATGGAAATAGAAGTACAATATGATTCCAAAAAAATTGGAAAAAATATATTTAGAATCTACAGAAAAAATTTCACAAATCACTAGTCTGCATCATCTTCAAATTCTTCACGGTTTAGCTGCTATAGGTGTCCAAAAATGAAGATTTAGTTAGAAAAAATTAATTCAGTGTTGAGTTTGGCCAAAAATTGTAAACCAATATTGTGGGATCACCCAGTTCCCATCTTGAAAAATTTGGCTTTGCACACTTAGAAGTGCCACTAAAAAATCTGCCCCAGTGACCTACTTTGGAGGGTCATAATTCGGAGCCCATTTATTTTCATGTCAAATCCTTTGGTGGGTGTACTCATGTGACATATATGAAAATGCATGCCAATTTTTAGCTTCTTATGATGAACTTTGATAGGGTTTTGAAAACCAAAGATAGAGGGTTATGGGACTACTTTGTTGTTTGCAAACTCTCAATCTTTTGAAGTGGCCTCCTGTTCGAGTGGATATTTCATAGCTGGATGATCGTCATGAAAAACGAATTGATTCCTTGCATTCCCCTCACATTTGTATGGTCATTGGTTTGGTTTTAGAGTCTAATGATCAAATTTGATATATTTTCTAGATCAAAAGAAAATGCATTTTGTTATGCTTTTACACCTGCATTTTTTTGATGTTTCAAGGTGGTCAACTTTCACCCCTAATATCTTGTGATGAATCATAATTTAAGGAAAGACCTTTTGCACACATAATCTATGGACCTAAATGAGATAAAATTTCCACTTGTGGCTCCCTAGGAGGTGATTTGATATTTTTTCGAAGTGGTGACATGGTGAGCCTTAATTGGTTTTGAACAGGTGCAGTTGCAGAAAAGTTTGACTGAGCCACTTTGGATATTAATATCTTGCACCTCAGGATGAATTTTTTCAATCTATTTGTTGCATTGAATTTTTGGTTCAAATGGTAACATACATGCTCTATTTCAGGTCCCCTAGATGAGTTCTGATGGGTTATTTAATTGTCTTTTAACTGCAAACGAGTCAAAATTGGTATTCCAGAAACTTTCAAATATTCAAATTCTAAAGGCAACCCATTTCTCATGTGTGTCCAAAACATCTCCAAATCCATTTTCATCAAAATCAAAGATCATTTATTGCATTACTGTAATGCATGTTAATCACGACAAAGGCATCTGGTAGGCCAGTTTCCAAATGAGGTACCTAAAATCTCTCAACGATGCAAGTTTTGATGAAATGGGTTTTCTATAAATAATTGGTAATATCCCTACATAAATTTTCATAGCTTCAGGTGTCTTGGTTTTCTTGCTATAAATTTTCCCTATTTGGGTCGCAGCCAAAATTAAAATTTCACTAATTTCTAATGTTCAAATTGCAAATGTTTAAAATATTTTAAGTATTTTGAATACAAAAGTGCATAAGAAAAGAGGGAAATTATGGAATTTTCTAATATTTGATGTTTTATAAAGTTCAAACTTTATAATCATTTTTATTTACAACAACCTTGCTCATGAGCCCATAGCATGGTAGTGCTACTATCAGTAGAGCTTGCGAGGAAGCGGGGAGCTGATGTAGGGAGTGTGTGGGGAGGCATAAGCTTTATAAATATTTTATTCAATCCTTAACAATTCTTTTTTAAAGACTTTTGAACTTTGTTCTTTGTCTTTGCAAATATTGTTGCGGCCACAAGAAGCTCACAGAGAAGTGAGGAGGTGAGGGGGTAGCATTTTCTGACCATGACTTTTAAGGATTTGGTGTTGAAATCTAATTGTTCTTGTTTCCAGATGGTTTGAATGCATTTCATCACTGCAAGGAGGAGATCTTTAATTTTACGGGGGGTAATTATAAGAAGTGCAATCACATTTTCGGATTTGGAGCAAATTTTTGAAGCTGTATATGTGCTGCAAATGATGCTTTTCACCTTCTAAATGATCCCTTGAACTATCCTTCTATGATGGGAACACTTTCATTGTTATTCTGGCCATTTTTTGAATGCCTACAGCCATCAAAATGCCCATGCATCAAGAAAAATGACCCAAAAATACTTGAGTTGGGAAAAACAGATTGGAGGTTGGCTTTCCCCACCAGTCCATGAGGGAGGATGGCGACATCACTAAAGAGCTGCGAGGGCGTGGGGAAGGAAAACATTTGGTAACAATGTTTTTATTTTTAAATATTTTATTTGTCTCTAGGAAGGCTTGCCCACCAGCCCATGGGTCTTCAATGGGAGAGCGAGGATTGGTTTAGGTAGCCAAGGTGGGCCTAACAAACAATTTGAAAAGCAAAGATATTTAAGTATAAAATGCAACGTATAGGGTGTGAGTAATTTTTTATTAGCCCAGGGGAAATTTTAAAATCAAAATGATTATAATATGAGAAAAATAAAATAAAAGGAGCCATGAGTAAAATTTATTGCATAGCCCAAGTAAAGTGATTAAAATTTTCACCATTTAAATGCAATCATTTTAAATGAACCGCAATCTAAAAGGCACATAGAAAAGATTTAAGTGGATTGATTAATTTTTTAGAGGAAAAGCTTCTAAATATTGTTGGAAAATTTTTGAAAGTGTTGCATGGGAAAATGTTTTTTTTGGTTGCGAGTAAAAAGAAGTAAAAAAATTTCAAGGAAACAATATTTTTTTCTTTGTTGGGTGAAGGTAAACGATAAGTCCAGCCAAGTAAGAAGGGTAAAAGGCTTTCACGGGAGAGCAAATAATTTTTCAATGTAAGGAAAAATGTGGGAGAAATGAATATGTTTTAATGAAACAATAAAATTTCAGCTTCAAGCTAAATGGAGTGAAATTTTTCACGATCAAAGTAAATTTCAGAGTGAAGAGATTTTTCGGTGGGAAATAGATATTTTCAATAGCAGTGCATAATGAATGATGGCTCGTCATGAGGGGAATATTTTTTTGTTACAGGGAAAGTGAATGAAGGATGCATGAACCAAGGTGTAGATTGAAAATTCTTCAAGACACAAATCTAGTTATGGATCAATGAAGAAGAATGGATCCAAGTGCCAACTACAGATGTAGTTTTAGGGCTTCACCTTCTTCTATATCTTTTCTCTTCTTATTAGTTGTATAGGTTCTGAACTTCTGAATTATGAGAGTAAGGTAGAATAGTTCTGAGTTAGAGCCATATATAGAATATGTAAATTGTAATGGTTTGATTTTATGAGCAAGTGGTAACCAATTTGTGCATAAACAAATTATTGTTTATGAAGTTGTCTCCATATTTGTATGTTTTAATTATATGAATTCAATATATCAAGGATTATTTCAGTTTCTCATCACAGCTTTCTTGTGATTGTGTTGTTTGGCCATGGTTCTCTTTCAAGTAAAGAGTTAAATTACCTTGATCAAATAACTGTAATTTTAAGTGCACAAGTGGGATTGATAAGTAGAATTTTATGACAAAAATAAGTGGATTTGTTAATATAAGGAATTAACATATTTTAAATCTATTGGTTGAACCTAGTTTGTTGATAGGATCTCTATTGTAGTTTTATGTTTGACTCCATGGCCAATGATTAGGCACTGATATATCACAAAGCCTAAGACATTTTCAAAAACAATCCAAATCATATTAAATCTCTATTACTTTGATCCTTTTTCTTTATTGTTTAAGTTATAATTGCTCTATATATCTTCATGATATTTGAAATAGTGTAGAGGCTGAATTTGGGAGAAGTTTACTTAGTAACCCTCTATGCGTTTAAGATGAAGATATCTAAATTATGTGTTCTCAACAATGTTCAATGCAAATAGGATTATGCTTGAACCTGGTAGAATATGAAATACCCATCACTCATATACCTGAGAACTATCACTTTCATATGTCTGTAATTAGTTGCTTGGCATGAGTTTATCATACATGTAGGCCTACAATTAGCAGCGCCCTTATGAGTCCTATGGAGCTCAAAATGTAGAAGGATTTCATAGCTTTGTTTGTTGGCTTTTCTTGCCTTTAACCTATTGATAGTGTTGATTCATTGTCCTAAATCTGTAATCCCCTAGTTTAGGCATTATGTTCCTCCTTAGGCTTGAAGGTTGCAAGAAAAATAATCAAAATGTTCACTATGTTGTCCCTAATCCTTTATGGAGATGATGATATTTGCAAGAAGCTACAATAAAAATTGTTAGCCTTTTGGAGAAGAGAGTTTCATGTTTTATCTTCAACATATGATCTCCCAAAAATATTGGTTGAATAGAAGATTGAGAAGTTTGGGGAAAAATTGACTAAATAAGAGTTTATCTCATTCGGCCTACAAGTTCCATCTTCTCTTTAGGAAGATAGCATAGCATCAACCCATGAATTAGTTGAGTTGAATGATGAGATCAAAGAGAAAATTGAGCCCTCTAGTGTTGTGACACCTAATCAGGGCATTGAGGATATTCGTATAGGTGGAACTAGTGTTTTCCTAATTCTAGATTAGAATGTGTGCATATAGTACTTTGCAAAAGAAGAATTTTAGGTCACTAGTGATTCCTTGAGGAGTACTCAATTATCTCTTTAGGAATTAGAAATTCATGTTGATGAGCTTTGCTTACAGTTGAGTTTGGCTTGATATTCATTATGTATAGCAGAGACTCGGTCATCAGTGGTATCCATGATGCATGTCAAGGATAGCAGTGTGAGATCTCTAAGCATTCACACTCGGGATACAATGCAATGTCTCTTATGATTAATGGGAAAGAGGAATCAATTGGTGATAGATGTATGCTTGACTTTTTGATTGATTTTAGTCTATGGTTTAGAATTAAGCATGAGGACAATTGTATTCCATATTTACCATGGGATCTATCTCATACTACTTTGAGGATATAAATAGTTGAGATGGATAGTGGGAGTTGGGATTATCACTTTGGTGTTAAGGGAAAAATTGATGATGAGCTCTTATCATCCCTTGATAGTAGGTATTTTGCTCCATCATGGACTTAGTTTACAGAATATAGGGTTTTGTTCTGATTCACACCAAAATCTTGATAAATGGTATATGTTTTTATGCACCTTCATTGGGGATCTTTCACATTTGCAAGAGACCATTCCATGTGGATTGGATTGTGGATGATATAGATACACCAGTCTTGACTTCAAGTTCAGACATCATTGCATATTTAATCATTGAGCTCTACATTAGTACTCTTGAGATTGAAACTGGTCAATCTTATTAGAAGATGATTCCTTTTGAGTCTTGTTCACAGGCCTTTGAATTGGTTCTAGCTTCTTTTCAGGAGATTGATGATATAAATGAGGGTACGATTCTCACTCCTAAAAGCAAATCAGGACACTTGTAGTTACTTTTGGATAGATTTTTTGTTGACAAGACTACAAAGGGGAATGATGATGTTGTGGCAAGATCAACTCATCATGTTATGAGTTGTGTGTCTTCTTCTACTAATGGTAGATTAGCATGTACACACAACTACTATGGTTTTCCATTGGCACGGTTGGGAGAGTTTCATCTCAATTGCATCATGAGGTGTGTACATCAATCCTCTTTTAGCCACATGTATAGGATTTGATGGTGACATTGTTGGGACAGAGAGATGGGTTCAATAAGGGATCTTGGGATTCACTTTGGTATGACATGCTTTATATTTTAGATGATGAGTCTGAATTTTACATGTCTCTCACTTTGATTTCTCTTATCAGATGTTTCCAACAATGGGAGTTTGAGATTTGGTTCGATTGGACTCTAGGGGTTATCAGAATTGTGCAACAAAAGTCAATTGGTGTTGAAGGAATTCTAATTTATCTAGGGGATCCAAGTATGATATCTAAGGTGTATCAACACAGTGCATGGTGTTGGCATGAAAAAAATGATTTATAGAGTTAGGATCCAAGGATTTCCTTGCTAGATAGTTGGTTTCTTTGGTTGGTAGAGTTTGGAAGTGTCTTGGGTTCCAATTTTCTATAGAAGTTATGGATTAGCACATGTTGTAGGATCATTTAGGATCTAGGTGGTTGGTGGATAAGTATAGTTAATTTTTCATTTTGGCTCCAAGTGTTGTGGCAGTTGAGATGGTTTCGTAGTTGCGGATTTCTTGAGGGAAAGCAATCTTTGGGAAGGGAGGACTGTTAGGTCCCCAAATTGCAGGTGTATCTAAGGGTTAATTTTTAGGTTAGTTTATCAAATGAATTAAAAGCATATAAGCATAAACCCAAAGAAGTTATGAAGCACAAAGAAATCTTAAAACAAAATGAAACAATTATACCAGATGATTTTTGAAGCTTCCATGGTTCACCTCCATAACACCACCTAGTTTGCAACATATGATTGATGCCCTTAGATTGAGTGTGTGAGAATTTTGACTATGACATTGTCCTATGCAAGTTTTGAAGGATTTAAATAAAAATATACCTATGCCTATGACAATATTACTCTAAAAATTCCAAACAAACTCTAAACCTTAATGCGTCAAAATAACAAAATTCGTGTGTCTAAACCAAAAATGTGAGCAAAATAGCATTTTATAGAAAATGCAATTTTGATTGGACGGACGAGATCGACTTTTGACAGAGACCTAAAATCAGAGGACAAGATTTAATTTGATAATCCCAAATTAGGGCTAGGGAAAAATTCTTAAATGAGTGGTCGAGATGTCATATGAGATAATTGAATCGGCGATGGAGAATAGGTGAAATAATTAATTAGAAAAATAGAGATTTTCAAAAATCAAGAAGATGAAGACTGTCTGATTTGTGAGATTCAAAAAATCAAGAAGATAAGAGTTGAACTGAAGATCAGATTTGAAAAATCAGGAATCTGCTTGGTTACTTGATTTTTGGAAGAATATTGGATAAGTGCACCAAGATGGTTCCCAAAAAGCGGGCTTAAGTGGCCACTTTTTTTTTTCTGAAATCAGGAAATACTAACTTTGGACGTGAAATTGAGGATAGCTACACTAAATTTTTTGAGATGGAACAAAAACAAGCATCGAAGTACTCCGAGTCTACTTTCTAAACTACTAATTTATTTTGAAAATGGTTGAGATTAAGGGGTCCAAAAGAGGGATGTACACAAATTTCTATTATTTTTTTCAAAAAAACATAACATAGCAACTCTTGTACGACCCTAGCACGGTGAAATTTTTTGTAGTATTTTTAAAATCACTACAATCAGAAGTTAGCTACTAGTATGTAGTTGATGCATGATTTTTCGGATAATTTTTTGATGAATATTTGATTTTTTTACTAATTTTCTAAGTGGGCACTTCCTAAAAAGCAGAATTTTGGTCGTGCTCCCACTAGAAATTTCTGAAAGTAATAGATTTTTTTATTTTTTATTTTTTAAATTTGTAGAATGGAGTCTAGTTTCTAAAAATGTAATTTATTTCAAATTTTGAAGAATGGTTAATTTATAGCCAAAAAACACCAAACACTATTTTTTGAAGAAAAACGAACATACAAACAAAAGAAATTATGGATGAAAGGATTAACATTGTCAGAAAGTGAAAAAAATTACATCATTGGAAAGCTAAGAAATAACCTAACATTACCCATGTGTTTGATTTTGCCGATATTGAACCAAATGCAATCTTGACAGTGAGCATGAACCCGATTATGTGAAAAATTGTAGAATTTTACAAAAACACATCTCTAGTCTTTGGCAATGCCCTCCAAGCCTTTGGGTTGGTATTCCAAGGCAAATACCAAAGCTAAGGCTTGGGAATTCCCAAAGAAAAAAATAATGAAAGCGTGTTATAACGTGCTCATGTTATAACACGAGCACGTTATAACGCGCTCACATTATTTGTTAGTTTTGACATTTTTCCTTTCTCCGGGGAGCATTTCGAGCAACACATACCACGCTCGCATTATGTCTTCCTTTAGGTAAATGCCACTTTATTGAATTTTTGTTGATATGTTTGTATTTTTGTATGTATATGTATGCTGGTGTGTCATGTATGTATGTATGTATGCTTATGGGAGAGAGTGCGAGAGTGGGAGAGAGTTTGGGAGAGTGGGAGAGAGTGGGAGAGAGTTGGAGAGTGTGGGAGAGGGTGGGAG